>CP136063.1:266402318-267019765 GCA_032622095.1 Siphonodentalium dalli
TGTCAGTACAAGGTCACGGACATTTTCTTCTCTTGTTGGATTTATCTGTACCTGCAGTCAATGTTCAATGCATATACACATGTATGTCGATCAGTGTTTTCTGGACATCAATATCAGCTGCCCTGGCATTGAAATGTGGTTAAGCTGCTGAACGGTCTAGGGATTGGTGATTAATGCTCCTGATGACCTTGTTTTGTTGGCGACAGGTTTGGTGATAATGCTCTCACTGATGGTTAATCTGCTTATGGCATCTGATTTGATAATCTTGAAGACAGCTGTTGATTCCAATGGCGCGTTGTCGCGGACAGGAATGAGCATTGATCAGTTTCCGACATATCATTAAGCCACATGTGGTGTAAGTTGTTTCGGAGATTTTGCTATTCTGTGGTCGACTGGGCGAATGCATTGTGGGAGATTTTTGTTTGTACCTTACTCAATCGTACCGATAGAATCACGTAGATGCTGAAATTGTAAAGTTAACGCCACCGGTGTATAATATGTTTTTGAAAATATGACTCAATCGTATCGATAGAGTCAGGACAGGCTGAAATTGTAAACTTAAAGTCACCGGTGTAATAATATGTTGTTGAAAATATTAAATAATCTGATAGCCTGAAAATAATGTATAACCCATTGGGAGCCCCTGGTGTAGTGAAGTGAATTATGGGTAATTTTAATTGGAGTGCGCATGCCTGTTCTGTTGGAGTAACCGCTATCTTTTATTTTCTGGTCATCAAGTCAAAATTGTATCGTATACACAATGTGTTTGTACCGATGGTCATATATAGGCCCTATATATAACCTATGGTCACGAAAACGAGCAGAGTCGCGATATCTGATAGAATTCCAGGAATCGTCCATTCACTTTCAATAGTATAGATTCTCTGAATCTGCCGCGGAATTCCCAAAATTGTAGGCTACTTTCATTTTCAATAGGATTTTCCGACTTTCCACTTTCACTTTTACCACGCAAAGCTACCTTGGTTGACACAGATATATGGCACACTGGCTGAGTCCATGACAAATAGTTTATGTAGCATTGCTTCTTTCATTTAATTAAAGCTCACCTCGTTAAAACGCATGTCAATCGTATTTGTTTACAAATTGCATTGGGTGCGACGATTTGCAGTAGGGCCCTATTTGCGGAGATCACTTTTCGGGAGTCCCCGAATTCGCGGAGATCCCCTAAAATGGGCGATGTGTGGATTTTAATGAGGGAACGGGTACGTATATGTCAATTGATACCTATTTTAAACAAATAACGACACGATCATCATAATATAGGTCTGTTCTATCAATTATATAGGCGCCGAGTTCACTTGGTGCAAATCAAACGGCGATAAATATTCTCGTGTGCCAGAAGGACTCCTTAAAGTTGTAAATAAGATGAATATTTATTAGATAATATTTAACAAGTCAATCAAATAATAGTATTCATTAGTTAGCGCCTATATTAGCGCTAACTAATGAATAATATTTTATATTATAATTATAATTTATATTTATGGCTAATAATATGATCTTGGTGGCGTTACCATTTCTGACTATAGTTTTCTTGTATATATATCTGCCGGACCCAAACCCGGATAGAGGATGAAGGGAGTTTACATAGTCATAGTGGGTCAACATCAATTATCACCTGTCGTCGAAGTAGAATGTACCGGCCAAGCAGTACCTGTATATGACGAAATACCAAGTTTTCGCGATCGCCGCACTGTTTTCTATAGATTTACGCTCGCTATGTCTTCAAAACTCAAATAAAATTACGCCATGTTGCATTATTTTGTTTTATTTCTTCATTATACAGCACAAAATATGCTTTAAATGTCATGTTCCGCCTTATTTTCCTCTAGCTTGGTTCTGCTTGGTTCAGCTTTGTATTTCGACGCACCCGTTAAATTGGATGTCCGTCCTGGTGTAGATGAGTGCTAATATATATATATACTAGCAGGTGGACCCGACTTCGTCCGGGCTGTTTCCCCTCTGCTTTTCGGCGAATTGCGCGATTTGACCTTGAATTGTCCATTTTGAAGGTCAAGGTTAGGTGGGGTCACGATTTGACCCGTCCAAAACACTGCCCGGACAAAAGTACCCGACAAAAGTACCCGTCGAAATCCATCCGGTTTTACCAGATTTTACCTCGAATTTATCATTTTGAAGGTCAAGGTCAGGTCGGGTTCACGACTGGACTCGTCCAAAACACACAGTGGACAAAAGTAACCCTATGTATCAAATTTCGTCGAAATCCCATACAAATTCGCGATTTGACCTTGAATTGACCCGATTTCAAGGTCAAGGTCACGTCACACGGGCAAACGAATAGGCTTACGACACTCCCCACACGAAAGTATCCCTAGACACTAATTTTCATCGAAATCCCGTGATACTCGGGCGTTCGACCTTGAAATGACCCGATTTCAAGATCAAGGTCACGTCGCACGGGCAAATTAATAGGCACATGCCACTCCCCGGCCGAAAGTATCCCCACTTACCAAGTTTCATCGAAATCGGCTCGGCCGTTCTCGAGTCCATCGCGAACAGACAGACAGACACACACACACAGACACAGACAGATATATATATTTACTAGCAGGTGGACCCGACTTCGTCCGGGCTGTTTCCCCTCTGCTTTTCGGCGAATTGCGCGATTTGACCTTGAATTGTCCATTTTGAAGGTCAAGGTGAGGTGGGGTCACGATTTGACCCATCCAAAAAACTGCCCGGACAAAAGTACTCGACAAAAGTACCCGTCGAAATCCATCGGGTTTTACCCGATTTGACCTTGAATTGATCATGTTGAAGGTCAAGGTCAGGTCGGGGTCACGATTTGACACGTGCAAAACATTCAGTGGACAAAAGTAACCATATGTATCAAATTTCGTCGAAATCCCATAAAAATTCTCGATTTGACCTTGAATTTACCCGATTTCAAGGTCAAGATCACGCCGCACGGGCAAATTAACAGGCCCATGCCACTCCCCGGCCGAAAGTATCCCACATACCAAGTTTCATCGAAATCGGCTCGGCCGTTCTCGAGTCCATCGCGAACAGACAGACAGACAGACAGACACACAGACAGACAGACATATTTCCCTAAATATATATAACTAGCAGGTTAGCCTGCCACTGGCGGCGTTGGTCCGAAACATGACATTTTTTTGGCTTTTCAATGAGTTAATTGTGCCTTTTTAATCAAGAGAAATTATGGTACGCGTCCCTAAAAGATTTAAGGTACATCGGGCGGAAAAAACTGACCCGATGAAAAATTGTTTAATCAAGAGGAATTATGATACCCGTCCCTAAAAGAGGTATGCCAACGATGTCGTTGTTGTTGGCATTCACGGCTTGGGGCCACCCGAAAATTCTCAAATAGCATTGTGTGTTTTCTCGCCAACAAAGTCGTTGTTGTTGGCATTCACGGCTTGGTGTGTCCAACAATGTCGTTGTTGTTGGTATTCACGGCTTGAGGCAGTCAGATTCTGGGACGTATCACAGTACCTCGTATTTACTAAATTTTAGCAGCCATATAAGGTGCGTGAGTTAGCACGAATTGAGGGGTGTAAGTTTAGAGCTTGTTTATATGAATGTATCGAAAATAGACTAAGATTTTGAGCCGTAACAAGAAATGTATATATGAGAAAATGTAAATTCTATATTTTGGAAGGTATTAGCAAGTTTTGGCTCAACGGGTTTAGCAGTTTGAAGTGATTATGGATATAAAAATATACATATACAGATATAAAAAATGTAGAGTTACGCCTCTTGGATCGCGAGCGAATATCAACCCGATTAACCCCCGCCGTGTTTGCGGTGATTTTGATGATTGGGAGTGGAGAATGAGTGCTCAGAGCTTGTCCAAAATGCGACGTCGACGATCCCCGTGGATTTTTACCCTTATATACGAAATTTGAGCTCGATCCGCGCAGCCGTTTTCGATTCTATGAAGTACCCACACACATATATATATACACACACATATATATAAATACGTAGTTCTCAAAATATATATATAGACTAGCAGGGTGACCCGACTTCGTCCGGGTTGTTTCCCCTCTGCTTTCATCCGTCGAAAGGAGCAATTTGACCTCGAATTGACCATTCTGAAGGTCAAGGTCAGGGTTACGATTTGACCCGTCGAAAACACCCCCGAACAAAAGTATCCCCAGGTATCAAATTTCGTCGAAATCCGTCGAAATGCGCGATTTGACCTTGAATTGACAATTTGAAGGTCAAGGTCATGTCCGGGTCACGATCTGACCCGTCGAAAACACTCCCCGGGCAAACGTATCCCTAGGTATCAAATTTCGTCGAAAAGCGCGATTTGACGATTTTGAAGGTCAAGGTCAGGTCAGGGTCACGGTTTGACCCGTCCAAACCATTCCCTGGACAAAAGTATCCCTAGGTATCAAAATTCGCCGAAATCCGTCTGGCAGTTTTCCCGGCCATTGCTAACAAACAAACAAACAGACAGACAGACAGAAGTCCCAAAATATATATTACTAGCAGGTGGACCCGACTTCGTCCTCGCTGTTTCCCCTCTGATTTTCGGCGAATTGCGCGATTTGACCTTGAATTGTCAGGTGGGGTCACGATTTGACCCGTCCAAAACACTGCCCGGACAAAAGTACCCGTCGAAATCCATCCGGTTTTACCCGATTTGACCTTGAATTGATAATTTTGAAGGTCACGATTTGACCCGTCCAAAACACTCAGTGTACAAAAGTAACCCCACGTATCAAATTTCGTCGAAATCCCATAAAAATTCGCGATTTGACCTTGAATTGACCGATTTCAAGGTCAAGGTCACGTCGCACGGGCAAATGAATAGGCTTATGACACTCCCCATACGAAAGAATTTTCATCGAAATCCCGTTATACTCGGGCGTTTGACCTTGAAATGACCCGATTTCAATGTCAAGGTCACGTCGCACGGGCAAATTAACAGGCCCATGCCAGTCCCCGGCCGAAAGTAACCCCACATAACAAGTTTCATCGAAATCGGCTCGGCCGTTTTCGAGTCCATCGCGAACAGACAGACAGACACACACACGCACCCTCACACACATACCCTCGCACACACACACACACAGATCTTCCAAAATATATAATAGATTAGCAGGAGGACCCGACTTCGTCCGGGCTGTTTCCCATCTGCTTTTCGGCGAATTGCGCGATTTGACCTTGAATTGTCCATTTTGAAGGTCAAGGTCAGGTGGGGGGTCACGATTTGACCCGTCCAAAACACTGCCCGGACAAAAGTACCCGACAAACGTACCCGTCGAAATCCATCCGGTTTTACCCGATTTGACCTCGAATTGATCATTTTGAAGGTCAAGGTCAGGTCGGGGTCACGACTCGACCCGTCCAAAACACTCAGTGGACAAAAGTAACCCCACGTATCAAATTTCGTCGAAATACCATCAAAATTCGCGATTTAACCTTGAATTAACCCGATTTCAAGGTCAATGTCACGTCGCACGGGCAAACGAATAGGCTTACGACACTCCCCATACGAAAGTATTCCCAGACACCAATCCCGTGATACTCGGGCGTTTGACCTTGAATGACCATATCAAGGTCAAGGTCGCGTCGCACGGGCAAATTAATAGGCCCATGCCACTCCACGGCCGAAAGTACCCCCACATACCAAGGTTCATCGAAATCGGCTCCGCCGTTTTCGAGTCCATCGCGAACAGACAGACACACACACAGACAGACACACAGATTTCCCAAAATATATAATAGATAGATTATGCCCCATTATTAGTGATGTGGTTAGCACAGGTTGAAATCAGCCAAGCCAGGAAATAGTTTGCAGAAAACATGTGCAGAATGAGGTCCCCAGAGGATGAATTTACTGACGCTCTGCCGTACGGCGGACTGGCATCACCAAATTCACCATCTGGCAACCTCATTCTTCTTATGCCTCAACTGCTATGGGAGACCTGAGATTCAAGTTCTCAGTTGAAGTTAGTGATGTCCACCCATTAATCACCTGCATTTTATCTTCTGCAAGTTAGAGAAAAAACAAACTGAAGAGAATAGATACTTCCCAGAAGATGAGGCAGAAGCAGAATGAGGTCCCCAGAGTGTGAAGTTGGTGATACTAGTCCGCTGTGCACTAGATTTAGATCATGCATGAATCTACTCTGGCTAACGCCCGATCATATTCCACCAGTACAAAACCTAGGAACTTGTTGATGTTCTGACAGGGAACTGTATAACATTGAACAGACAATTAAGCAGGGAATATATTTCTTTGTGAATACGTGTTCCTCGATAATCTACTTCACATTAGGGGGTGATCCCAGCTCGAGATTGCATGCTTTTATGTGACTTTTGTGAGCCAATATCGCAACAAACATTGAATTACCCAGGATAAATTCCATAATTGTAAGCGAAGCAAAGTTCACAAAGTCACTTTAATCGTTCAATTTTGAGACCTTCACCTACAGCTCCCTCGGGCACCCCCTACGCCCCGTATTAAAGCTCATGGGCTATACAACCATCAAACTTTGCCACGGTCAGACATGTTTTTCAATATAACATAAAAACAACAAATCATGGGGTGAAGGAGATCACTCGATCTTTTCGACCATTCCGCCACCAACTACTCTCTTTACAGAAGTTTCATGATGGGAGCTTCGCTGGTGCAGCATTAAATATAATGTCCCAGTGCATTCTCTTATATATGCGAGTCTCCCATAGGAAGCCTCACATATATAAGAGAATGCATTGGCTTACAAGGTCAAGGTAAATATTGTTAGGACATTGTATTTCCTTATATATGTGGGGCTCCCTATGGGGAAACTGGTGTATATAAGAGAATGCATTGGCTTACAAGGTCGAGGTAAATATTGTTAGGACATTGTATTCCCTTATATATGTGGGGCTCCCTATGGGGAAACTCATGTATATAAGAGAATGCATTGGCACAGAGTTTTCGCAAAATTTCAGGAAGCTCCAGTCATGGAAGGGTTAATCACTATAAATGATAGACTTCGTCTTACTTTATGTAATGGATATATTTCTCTCTCACAACAGGTGAGATTGGTCATAGAATTTTTCTGAGGGTTGTTATTCCATAAATGAAACTGCAGCTCAACTTGGAGAGGGGATAATGTCAACCCAAACAGTCTTATGTTGTTTGGGTTCAATTGGATGAAACATTTTTGCTGTATGGCATGCCAAAGTCAAGTCATGCAAAGAGTAAAACGCAAGATGGCTGCATCATAAAAATATTTGACAGCTCCCATCGTGAGGTCACCCAAAAGATCCAGATGGTAATGATTGGATGAAGGGTGTAGCCTCTAGGGTGTGCCAAAGGATTTAGTCATGCAAGGAGTAAAATCCAATATGGCTGTTGACAGCCATGTTTTTCAACAAAAACAATTCAAATTTAATAGCATGCCAGTAATTTTTCAAAACATTTCGCCAATAATTGACATAATTGTGGGCTGCAGGGTGTACCGATGGATTCAAATTTGAAATATAAGATGGCTGCTGGCGGCCATTTTTTTCCAACAAATTTTGGAAAATATTGATAGCCCTCATCTAAAGGTCACCCAGAAGATGAATATGAAGTTTGTTGATCGGATATGGAGGTGGCCTACCTGTAGAGTGACAATAAGGGTGACAAAAATTGTTCAAATTGGATAGCTCAAATCTGGAGGTGATCCCAAACACGTCTGTAAATTTTCAAAACAATTCTCATATAAATGTGGGGAGGGGTGTCAATGGATTTCAATTTGAAATCCAAGATGGGTGCTGGTGGCCATGTTTTTTAACAAATTAAAAAAAAATCGATGGCTGCCATGAGTGCCATCTAGAGGTCACCACGAAGATCCATATGAAGTTTGGTGGTCTAATGAGAGATGTGATACCTGTAGGGTGTGCTAAAGGAAATTGTTGATGGATCACGGACGAGAGACGCCAACCCATACCAATAACTCAAACTTGAGTCGATAAACATGTTGAGCTAAAAATAGTTCCTATCATTGAACAAAAATTCCACATCTGGTCTTGAACATAAATTTAGAAAATCAGTCAGTTTTCACCCCCCCATTCCCATTGATGGAAACTCGGTCAATGTTGCATCCACAATGGATGGACGACAATGAACAAATAAGTTGATGCCAATATACCTGGCACCCCACATTATAATTAAGTGGATAAGAACAAAGAACATAACAAATGATTCATTCTTATATTTATTAAAATATAAAACAGAATTGATAAAAAATAAGATATTATGATCACAAATGTCAAGTATTGTTCCCGAGTCCAGAAATACAATAAATCTTGTTCTTTCATAAAATCAGGCAATAATGCAGATCAGAAGCAGATGTAATGTTCTTACATTTGAGAAGATAAAGAAAATAAAACAATAAAAAGACATCTCATTTTAAAGATGCACAATCCGAATTATTGCTCCTAAATTGCTATTTCTTGGGGTTCGGGGTAAAAAATATTTGATTCGTGTTGAGGAACGCACCTCATCCATCAAAGCTCCGGGTTATCATATATCAATTTTTTATATTTTTCACCACCTGGAATATTTGGCGGCCTGGCAAATATTCGACTAATGCCGATCGACATACTATCAATACCAAATTGTGTTCAACAAAATGCTGATATTACATTTTTTGGGCAATTTTATATTATAGTGACTATATATTTTGGCAATTAATCAATTCTGATAACTGAAGCAGCATTTCAAGTTGTTGTTGGAATCTGATGATATGGGGATCATCGAATCAGATTGTGGACCTTTAAACTATGTTATAGGTCAGAGACCGATATGGACAAATGAACTGATACCAAATACACATGATTTTTTAAATGGTGCATAATTACATGTGTATCCTGAATGGCCCAGAAATATTGAAGCAACAAGTATATCACAAAATTGATGCATACAGAGGGGGCAGGTAAAATGATTCCATAGGGGAGTTTCTAATTGAAACCAAAAGGGGTGCCTAGATGTAAATTAAAGCCAGGAGGGGTGCCTGAATTAAAGCCAACAGTACCTAAATTCAAGACAGACAGGGTGCCTAAATTCAAGCCAGGAAGGTGCCTAAATTAAAGCAAGAAGGGTGCCTAAATTCAAGCCAGGGTGGAGCTTAATATCAAGCCAGGAGGGTGCCTAAATTAAAGCAATAATGGTATCTAAATTAAAGCCAGGAGTGTGCCTAAAGTAAAGCCAGGATGGTATCTAAATAAAAGCAAGAAGGGTATCTAAATTAAAGCCAGGAGGGAAGTCTAAATTAAAGCCAGGAGTGTGCCTAAATTAAAGCCAAGATGGGTACCTACAATAAAGCCAGGATGGATGCATAAAGCCCTAAATTATAGCCAAGAGGGGTGCCTAAATTAAAACTGGAGGGGGTGCCTCAATTAAAGCCATGAGGGATGCCTAAATCCCTAAATTAAAGCTGGAGGGGGTGCCTAAATTAAAGGTAGACGGGTGCCCACATTAAAGCGAGGATGGTGCCTAACTACAAGCCAGGAGGGTGCCTAAATTAAAGCAAGAAGGGAGCATAAAAGATGGGCATGGCCTAATTGAATCCAGAAGGGTCTGCTCCAATTAGAGGGGATAACTACACATCAATGAGTATTCAGTATAGACAGGGTTAAAGTGATGTGAAACACTCCGGTTGGGTGATCAAATAGAAATGGAGAATAATCTTGATGAAAGTAGTTTTTACGAATTTAATCCAAATATTACAGCACACACACCGTCATTCTTATATATTAATTCAATGCAATGACTCTCGATGGCGAAATCATTTGCGTTAGTTTATCGCCTATTATTGCGTCCCGAATCGAGATGTAAATTTTTACAATTAAGTGTAGTTCAGGCGGTGATATCTATGGAGTGATATGGTCAATTTCTTTTGAGATTGTTGGCGGTGTTAGTAGAATGCTACATTCCCGCAGTTGGCATAGCGCACCCGAACAAGGCCATACTATGTCTTTAAATAAAAGATTTTGGTCCCGAACAAGGCCATACTATGTCTTTAAATAAAAGATTTTGGTGCCCAATGGAAGTCATGATGGGTACTAACATTAAAACCACGATCGGGATGGCCAAATCAGCAGTGGGGGGGGGGGGGGGGGGGGGGGGGGGGGGTGGATGGTGCTAAATTAAGTCCCAGGGAATGCCCTAATTAAAAGCCCATTATATGTATTCCACCAGAATACGGAACAGCTGTTGCCCAGGATTGTCTACCAAGTGACAGATATTCTCAGATTCACACAAGACTTTGCCCTTTATGTACCCAGAGTGCATCATAATTCACAACTAAGAGATAGAGTTATTCCCCTTCAATTGAAAATAATAGGCTGGCAGTACAGACCAGATCGAAATTAAACACAGAACACATGTCGGTACCTTAAAAAAAACAACATGTTCCCAGTTTATTCAACCGGTTAAGTTGATAATACACTGTTTTGGAGCTTCCTCTTTCAAATGGTACAGTAATGCCCTAAGTCGATTAATTACTGTATATAATATGGAATATTTTATATGTAATTTGATCGGGTCATTCGAAAATTAAGTGGGCCTTTAAAGAAAGGATGGAGGGCCCAAATTGGAAACTATCGGTATGATCAACACCTGTAATGCTCTAAGTAATCGACTTCTTAACCACAGCAGAATTATGGGTAACTTTTCAGGATTTAGTCGGAAATATGGCTTGTTGCCATTCATTGGAAAGCTCTCGCTGAGAGCTTTCCGATTAATGGCAACAAGCCATATTTCCGACTAAATCCTGAAAAGTTACCCATAATTCTGCTGTGGTTAAGAAGTCGATTACTTAGAGCATTACCGTCTGTCTCTCAATACTATCGATAATCATCTTTCTGGTTAGACCATGTCTTCTCGGTCCACAATAGCTTGGGATATCGATTGGTTTGATGCTGTTTTTGACAGAGCCCCATCCCCTTACTCTTCTGTAACATATTTTCATTGAAAATACTACATTTACATATGGAGCCCGGGCATTCACGTGACCCATGTAAGTGACTAATCATCTGACATGTCCACAATTAATCTTTCTTCAAAACTATAAATCATTTACCATGGTAGAAAAAGGAAAGTGATGATACGCCCTTTAATATATTGTTTACATACATTTTCTGATAGCGCGGCAAATTGAAATTCTCTGGAAAACAAGGCCTTGTTTACTTATAAATCTTTTTGCTTTGACATTCATCAGACCGCTGATATACGCATGTTTAATATCATCATGCTTGAGAAAGGCTGCCATCTATGTTCATATACACAAAGCATCCATTTGACCTAATCTGAAGACATACAAGCAAAATAACTCCTGCCAACAATTCTGGGAGAAATTTCTGTTATAGAAGAGTAACAGGACGGGACTTGGTCCAAAACAGCACCAAGCCAACCGATATCCCAATCTGTTGTGGACCAAGATGACTTGGTCTACTTTCCGACTACATGTAGATCTACAGTAATGCCCTAAATAATTGACTCCTTAACCACAGCAGAATTATGGGTAATTTTTCAGGATTTAGTCGGAAATATGGCTTGGGGAGAGCTTTCCGATGAATGGCAACAAGCCATACTTCCGACTAAATCCTGAAATTCCGACTAAATCCTGAAAAATTACCCGTCTACCTTTAATTTAGGCACCCCCTCCAGCTTTAATTTAGGGATGCCTAAATCCCTAAATTAAAGCTGGAGGGGGTGCCTAAATTAAAGGTAGACGGGTGCCCACATTAAAGCGAGGATGGTGCCTAACTACAAGCCAGGAGGGTGCCTAAATTAAAGCAAGAAGGGAGCATAAAAGATGGGCATGGCCTAATTGAATCCAGAAGGGTCTGCTCCAATTAGAGGGGATAACTACACATCAATGAGTATTCAGTATAGACAGGGTTAAAGTGATGTGAAACACTCCGGTTGGGTGATCAAATAGAAATGGAGAATAATCTTGATGAAAGTAGTTTTTACGAATTTAATCCAAATATTACAGCACACACACCGTCATTCTTATATATTAATTCAATGCAATGACTCTCGATGGCGAAATCATTTGCGTTAGTTTATCGCCGATTATTGCGTCCCGAATCGAGATGTAAATTTTTACAATTAAGTGTAGTTCAGGCGGTGATATCTATGGAGTGATATGGTCAATTTCTTTTGAGATTGTTGGCGGTGTTAGTAGAATGCTACATTCCCGCAGTTGGCATAGCGCACCCGAACAAGGCCATACTATGTCTTTAAATAAAAGATTTTGGTCCCGAACAAGGCCATACTATGTCTTTAAATAAAAGATTTTGGTGCCCAATGGAAGTCATGATGGGTACTAACATTAAAACCACGATCGGGATGGCCAAATCAGCAGTGGGGGGGGGGTGGATGGTGCTAAATTAAGTCCCAGGGAATGCCCTAATTAAAAGCCCATTATATGTATTCCACCAGAATACGGAACAGCTGTTGCCCAGGATTGTCTACCAAGTGACAGATATTCTCAGATTCACACAAGACTTTGCCCTTTATGTACCCAGAGTGCATCATAATTCACAACTAAGAGATAGAGTTATTTCCCTTCAATTGAAAATAATAAGCTGGCAGTACAGACCAGATCGAAATTAAACACAGAACACATGTCGGTACCTTAAAAAAAACAACATGTTCCCAGTTTATTCAACCGGTTAAGTTGATAATACACTGTTTTGGAGCTTCCTCTTTCAAATGGTACAGTAATGCCCTAAGTCGATTAATTACTGTATATAATATGGAATATTTTATATGTAATTTGATCGGGTCATTCGAAAATTAAGTGGGCCTTTAAAGAAAGGATGGAGGGCCCAAATTGGAAACTATCGGTATGATCAACACCTGTAATGCTCTAAGTAATCGACTTCTTAACCACAGCAGAATTATGGGTAACTTTTCAGGATTTAGTCGGAAATATGGCTTGTTGCCATTCATCGGAAAGCTCTCGCTGAGAGCTTTCCGATGAATGGCAACAAGCCATATTTCCGACTAAATCCTGAAAAGTTACCCATAATTCTGCTGTGGTTAAGAAGTCGATTACTTAGAGCATTACCGTCTGTCTCTCAATACTATCGATAATCATCTTTCTGGTTAGACCATGTCTTCTCGGTCCACAATAGCTTGGGATATCGATTGGTTTGATGCTGTTTTTGACAGAGCCCCATCCCCTTACTCTTCTGTAACATATTTTCATTGAAAATACTACATTTACATATGGAGCCCGGGCATTCACGTGACCCATGTAAGTGACTAATCATCTGACATGTCCACAATTAATCTTTCTTCAAAACTATAAATCATTTACCATGGTAGAAAAAGGAAAGTGATGATACGCCCTTTAATATATTGTTTACATACATTTTCTGATAGCGCGGCAAATTGAAATTCTCTGGAAAACAAGGCCTTGTTTACTTATAAATCTTTTTGCTTTGACATTCATCAGACCGCTGATATACGCATGTTTAATATCATCATGCTTGGGAAAGGCTGCCATCTATGTTCATATACACAAAGCATCCATTTGACCTAATCTGAAGACATACAAGCAAAATAACTCCTGCCAACAATTCTGGGAGAAATTTCTGTTATAGAAGAGTAACAGGACGGGACTTGGTCCAAAACAGCACCAAGCCAACCGATATCCCAATCTGTTGTGGACCAAGATGACTTGGTCTACTTTCCGACTACATGTAGATCTACAGTAATGCCCTAAATAATTGACTCCTTAACCACAGCAGAATTATGGGTAATTTTTCAGGATTTAGTCGGAAATATGGCTTGGGGAGAGCTTTCCGATGAATGGCAACAAGCCATACTTCCGACTAAATCCTGAAATTCCGACTAAATCCTGAAAAATTACCCATAATTCTGCTGTGGTTAAGGAGTCAATTACTTAGAGCATTACTGTACCCCATCTAAACAGAAGGCAGGGCAGCCATAATCATGCTGACATCAAACTTGAAGTTTCTCCAGGCTTGAGGAATGAAGACATCTAGTGGTGGATCCGAGTACTTCTTACTGTTCTGATCGACAATCTCAGCATCCTCCGGCACTGAAACAACAAGCAACAGTCAATTTATGTTATTTACTAAATACATGAACATAGAATTTAACAGTTCCATTAAATCTAAATATTCGTGCTCACTTGCAAGCCTTGAAATAGTGTGTCTGTCATTTGCAGAATGGAGGGTGAATTTAGTGATGCTACCGCACACAGTGGACCAGCATCACTAAATTCACACTCTGGGGACCTCATTCCACTTAGGACTCATCTTCTGGGGAGTAAGGTATGTATAGTCTCAAATTAACATTGTTTTAGTTACTTTTCCCCCTTCCGTTCAATTTCTAAATCCCCAATTTGCAGAAGATAAAATGCATGACTGAGGTGACCAATGGGTGAATATCACCAACTTCAACTGGAGAACTTCAATCTGATCCTAGATCTCCCATAGAAAATGAGGACTCAGCAGAATGAGGTTTCCAGAGCATTAATTTGGTGATGCTAGTCATGCTGTGGGGGAGTGTCACTAAATTCACCCTCTGGGGACCTCACTCTGCAAATGACAGACACACTATTTCTAGGTTTGATCACTTGCCTTTTGCTATCTCCTCCAAGTGGGTCGTGTGGCGATCGAACTAGAACATTTTGTAATTTCGTTTTTCTTTGGCATGAGACAATAATGCATACAATATCATGGTATAATACTCCCTTCTTACTGTGTGATCTATAAATGAATTTTATTCTGCCACATAATCGTAAGATTAATTGCCCCAATATCAACAATTCTGTTGACAAAATGGTACATATATGTAACAAAATGCGGCAAAAACAACCTAAGTATTGAAGCAGCCATTCTGTTCTTTAACCAAGAGTATAATATTGAAAAAGAAGCATGTAAATGGAATGTCTCACTTAGAAATGCATTTGGGAAAAAATGGGACAGTGTCCTAGATATGTTCTCTTCACTCGATCATTGATAATTTTTCTCCAACACATTTAAATGCCCAACACTATCTATTAATTCCAATAATTATATCGTTGATATTTGTGCCCAATCATGTTTAAAAGACTATTTACTAAATCCCAAAACCATAGTACACAAAGAACTGCATAAAAACATGGAACTACTACAGAACTTTCAACTTTTCTAGAACCTAGTTTCCTCGGCAAAGTATAGGACCAAAATCATTATACATCCAAAATCTCAGGCAAATATAGAGTATAACACATTTTAAGGGGCATAGCGACAAATTTATTTATACATACTGTTATAATATAAAAAAGCACACGCGTCTTTGATTAGTACTTTCTGTATGTATTATTAATGTGTATAATACACCATTGTAATAATTGAAAATTGAAAATATGAATAAATGATAAAAAAAAAACAGATCAATTTCCCCCTTTCCATCTTTTGCCTGCACTTCCATTCCCTTTCCTTTACCTTAACCAAAACTGTCTTTTTCAGAACAAACAGGAACATAACACGTCTCCATTACCCCACTGATATCTATTTCAAAGAAATACAAATGCCACAGTTTTTTATTTGGACCCAATCATCATGTTCAAAGTTGTATTTTTGTGACTTCAATGTGTCTTTCTGGGATTTATAATGCTCGTAGAAAGGTAGTTCAGATGTTTATGGACCTATTTTGATACCCAGAAAATTTCATATTAGGGATATTTTGGAGGGCAAACTGCCATGTGACTTTAAGGTCTCGGCACTTGGCAGACAACCATTTTGAAATTGGTGACTGTCTCCCACTAAACATCCTCCAAATGCTATTAGATTCCTATCCCTGAGTACAGACAAGAGCTGTCAAACACATATGAGACCAGACAGACAGGAGGCAGACCCGATACTATCCATGATTGACAGGATACAGACCAGACAGACACGAGGCTAACCCTATACTATCCATGAATGACAGGTAATAGATGGCATGTCATATGTATTTTAGAACTAAGTTCAAACCATATCAGGCATGCTACAAAGTGAATAATTAATCCTCGGTGATGTAGGCTATCAAAGAAACTTTAGAAAGCGAGACTACAGAATGATTAACCCTTTACCCAACAAACCGGCCAAATAAAGCTTCAACAGCCTAAAATATCTTCGGTCTGTCTCAATAGAACCATACAAATATGGATATCATTGGAACCGGCTCCTTGGCCACATTGTGATAGTTACAGTTAGCCCTGTGCCAATGCATTCTCTTATATATGCGAGTCGACCATAGGTCGCCTCGCATATATAAGAGAATGCATTGGCCTAAAAAAAATCTTTTTTTAACACTTTTTACCATTTTTTCTTACATTCTTTAACAATTTTATAATTTTTAATGTGTTAAGCCAATGCATTCTCTTATATATGCGAGGCGACCTATGGTCGACTCGCATATATAAGAGAATGCATTGGCACAGGGCCCTTCTGTTGGGTAAAGGGTTAAATGGATTGTTTGGTTACTGGAAGATAGAGATTAATTAACTATTTCACTGCCGTGCTGGCAGCACCACAATGGATTCCCACCATCGAGAATCCATTACATCTATACAAACAAGCCTGCAAACAGCGTGTCTGTCATTTGCAGAATGATGTCCCCAGAGGGATAGCATCACCAAATTCACCCTCTGGAGACCTCATTCTGCTCAGGCCTCATCTTCTGGGAAGTATCTATTGTATCAAATTAACATTGGTTTTAGTAACTTTTTCCCTTCTGGGAAGTTTCTATATCCCCTAATTTGCAGAAGATAAAATACATAATCGAGGTGCCCAATGTGTGAACATCACCAACTTCAACTGGGAACTTCATTCTGATCCTAGGTCTACCATAGCAGTTGATGGCCTAAGCAGAATGAGGTCCCCAGAGGGTGAATTTAGTGATGCTAGCCCGCTTTGCGGGCAAGGCTTGAAATAAGTGGTCGGTCACGGTCAATGACAGTCACCAAAACAGCTTTGACCGACACAATTTGCGTCTGGTCGGACATTTTGTCCGACAGCATATTTCTACTCCCGTCAGATAAAATATAACTTGATAAGACATTTCTGTCAATTTAGCGCAGTTATAAATGCAAAATAACCCCAGTTACTGGGTCAATTACTGAGGGAGTACAGTGCATATCAGAGATCATCTTGCACATCTAACAGTTCTAAGATTATAACTTGTTTAACCCTTTCAGTGCCAGGGGCCGATCTCATCGGCCCTAATTTACGGTCTGTAAAATCGGCCCTAAAAAAAATAAAAAATATATAAAAATTAGTTTTTTTGTTTGTTTAGATTTTTTTGGGTTGAATTTTTTTTGGGTATGCTTAAGCATGCTATAGCGAATTTAAAAACAAACTGGATAAAACCTTAGGGGCATGTTATAACTGAAAACTGTCACCAAGTATTCATAGTAATAATTTTGATGCCCATGAAAAACGTAAGATTCCCTGGCACTAAACCTACAAAATAAGTCTGTTAAAGAGTATAAGAAAAAATTATTAAAATTGTAAAAAATTGTAAAAAATAATAACAAATGATGAAAAATTGTTAGGCCAATGCATTCTCTTATATATGTGAGCCGACCTATGGTCGACTCGCATATATAAGAGAATGCATTGGCACAGGGTATATGGGTTGATACAAAAATTGAAAGGGTTAAGAACTAACTTACCTTGTTCAAACTCGTTTGTTAGATTTCTTCTTGGTCTACCAGTTATGTTTCCATCTCGACTCTACAAGAGACAACATCACACCTCAATATAATCTTTCATTGCATTCGCAGCTCTTCTGAATGGCTGAGGGTGTGTCAAATGACGGGCCGCAAATCGACTTGTCACCATAACAAGTAAAATTTTGCTCTCAAAGAGAGAAGAGAATTCAAAGTGTGGAGTGTTTTTATAATGTTTATAATGTAACCATTATAGGTAAGTGGGTGTCTGACAAGGCAACATGGCTGCCAGGGTAAGTGTGGAGTGTTTTTATAATGTTTATAATGTAATCATTATAGGTAAGTGGGTGTATGACAAGGCAACATGGCTGCCAGGGTAAGCAAACATAACACCTATCACACTGTATTGACAGAGACAAAGTCAGAGTAATGAACTGACAGGTTGACCAAAATGTTAGATACTCAAACAAAACAAGGTTAGTGAAAAGCAAAACAGCTTTTATGTCAATGAGTAGGGATACATATTAAAACAAAATGTTTAGTGTGTATGTCACTCAGTGGGGATACATATTAAAACATAATGTTTAGTTTTTATGTCACTCAGTGGGGATACATATTAAAACATGAAGTTAAATTTTTATGCCACTCAGTGGGGATACATATTAAAAGTATTCAGCAGAATAAAGTAAGTAAAATTCAGGGAACAAATGGCATGGTAAAAATTTGGTACTCTTGGCTACTGTGTGTGTATTCCATATATACAAAACGGTGGTGTGTGGTTTTATGGTTTCTCGGTTTTCTTTTGGTTTTATTTCAAAACCAAACCGCAACCAATATATTCTATAAAACCTATTCTTCCTGTTTCAATTAACCAACACCAATGGTCACTGAATGTCGTTTTCACAAGACGTTAGCATGCGGTCTTGTCAGTTGCTATTTGCCACCATTACTAGTAGCAGTATCAATTTGGAACATTTGGGTGTCATACATTTGTATGAGTGATAATGGCACATATTGTCACATAGTCTATGGAAATTACTGGAAAATAGCTGGAAATATTATGTCAAATGTGATATCAACTGCTCTATGCATTTATTCATTGGTGTATTAAGTAAAACCATAACCAAAACCGAAACCTGGTTTTTCTACAAAAACCATTCCGAAAAAATAAAAACTCAAATGATATTTCAAAACCGCACATCACTGATACAAAACAGAAAAAAATATTGCTTCAGGTATTTCTTACCATTATCTGATATTGCTGTTTTTTATTGCTGTCCTGCGGAGACTGTGCATAATGTCTGCCTTGTTTTGATCCATCTTTTGGAGAATGAACATTTTGAGGGTTAAATTTCCCCTTGTCTTTAGGAGAATTCATATAGTGCTGTCCTTGTTTGGAAAATCTATGTGAATTCCCATCAGAATAACCTTTGTTTGCGGCAATATTTGGATCGGTATGGCTCTTATGAAATCTGTTCTCATTGGTTGCTTTTGTTCGACAGTCTCTTCCTTTTGATCCACTTCGGCCCCTATGTTGATCGTGTCCATCTCCTGTGCTAAACGGTGAATTTTTTACATCGTGAGAACCGTTGTCATAAGCATAATAGTTCTCTGAATATGTACCATCACATTGACTCTTCGAATGTTTCCTCTTATTAGAACCACTAACTCCCTCCTGGCTACACTCATACTCCTTAATTTGTTGACCTTTCTGATATTTGTCCACATCAGATGACTCCACCATGCATTTTTCACCTTTATTGTTCTTTTTTCTACCCCTTCTCTTATCATGAGCATCCCTGTCTTCTCCATTTTTGGTAGAAGGTTGATTGAACTGATTGGCTGGTTGAACTGAAGGTTGATTGAACTGATTGGCTGGTTGAACTGAAGGTTGATTGAACTGATTGGCTGGTTGAACTGAAGGTTGATTGAACTGATTGGCTGGTTGAACTGAAGGTTGATTGAACTGATTGGCTGGTTGAACTGAAGGTTGATTGAACTGATTGGCTGGTTGAACTGAAGGTTGATTGAACTGATCGGTTGATTGAACTGAAGGTTGACTGAACTGATCGGCGTACATTTTACCAACTTTATGCTTGTTAACAAACAAATCCTTGTATGAAGGAGTATTGTCTGCTCCTTGTTTTGCATTTTGAAGAATGTTCATGAAGGTTGAGAAGGTGTTGTGAGTTTCCTTCATGTAGTAATCTGTTTGAGCAGACTCCACCTTCTTTACTTTGATTTGGTATTGAGAGATCCATTTACGTAAATGCCTGAAAATGTAGAGAAAACAAGGTAATACATGTACCAGGGTTTCCGCTAGGGGTTGGGGGAATGTGGCCGTATTTGGGAAGCACATACCAGGAGCCCTGTCGGGAGAAAATTTGGATGTTTATCACTGAAAAGTAGCCATTTCCTTGCACTTGAGACATCAAGCAGGAACATTGAAGCTTCATATAGAAACCAAATTAAAACAGATCATCTTTCTTAGATCTCAAGTTAATGAACTAAAAGCATGTAAGCACAACAGCATACAATGGATACAATGACTAACCCTGGTTAGCAAAAGACACATTGTCACACTGTCTAGCAGTAACAGGCTTTACTTCATGAGCAGAGCTCATGTCACATGCTATACACACGTTCTGCATGCCTGCTTTCTTTGTATTTTGTTCACAGTACCGATCAAAACAATTTGTTGTAAAATCAAAAGCCATTCCTCAGACGGATATTACCTCCTGCTGGATTCGTAAAATGGATAATATTGTATTCATTGGAGAGGGAATATATACACTGATAATAACTATTAATATTTTAATTGTTTTATTTTTTATTAAACATTTTTTTGATGCAGACCTTGTTTTGAGGGGAAATAGTGGGTCAGAAAGTTGGGACTTCTAGACAGAAATCTATGGCAAATTAAAATGCGAGAGGCTGATTACTACTAAACAATCGCCTGACAAAGCGTTACCCAGGATGGTGTAGACAACTGTGCACGTGGTACTGATCATGTCTTATTCAGGCACCAAGTGTAGCATTCCTTGCAATCTGTTAATCGGTGATCGCTCATCCTGTGTAAAAAGAGCTAGGTCTGTGGCTATTTTGTGACCACTATTAAGTCTAGGTTGGGGGGGGGGGGGAATGAGACCGCTGGACGGCCAGCCTGCTGTAGTAGCCGAAACCCTGCATGTACCTGGTGTGGTCTGTGAACTCTTTCACCCCTGTATATATAGATATATGTATCCCAGAACCATTTACCTTGTTGGCATTGTTTTGTCAAAGACAACAATTGTGTTTATTTTATGACGCGTGATTCCCTTTGATCTTGATAGGTGTGTAGCAATGTTGACAGAATGCATCATCAGCAAGCACAGGCTACTTTCTTTGACGAAGTGAATTAAATCGAACGGTCAAGACCAAACACGTAGTCTTTAAGAATCTGTGGGTATTTTTTAATCAGTAATAAAATAAATCATGAGCCATAGAGGTTATTAAAAATGAAAACTGAAACCCGATGATGCCAAAGCCAAAGGTACCAAAAAAATAAGTGGATTTTTCGCGTCGATACCTGAAGTTGAATAGAGAGATGTTCCCATGATGAGTAACGAATCTACATCAGGTGTGTTATAGAGGACGGGAAATGCAGTCATAATACGGAAGGACCAATAACATAATAAATCCTGTTTTTTTGAAAATGGGCAAATAAAAACAATTCCACAGTGATGCATTTAATAAAAATAATGAAATGGTCAAACACTGTGAGAAATGGTAATCACTTACTTAATAAATGGGATTACCATAAAGAAATTGTTCGGATTCATGTTGAGGTGTTCTTTTGGCATTTGATCATTCTTGTGTCCTGGCAAGTAATCAATTGGAAACCACTGAAGTGACTAGAAATAGAGTAAAAAACAACATTGATTTGAGTACATGTATGTACTTTTATACCATAATTACATATTTTAGTCAACACCTATTTTGTAAATTTCGGCTTTACACCCTATTGTGGTATAAATTTCTACTGTGGGTGTACATTTTCAAACATCATTTCTTGGGTTAAATGTTTATACCCACAGTAGAACCACATCGTAGTTAGCAAAACAGTTCTTCTGTTTCATTGACTTAAAATTGGAAATTGTTATGATATCAATTAAATATGAGGAAAATTGCCTACATTTCAATCAAATAAAGCTTGCTAATTTTATGTGAACTAGGAACATGAATGGGAATATCACGTGACTGATGGCTTAGAAACAGGCAGACATCATGACGTACAAGTATGCATCAATACGTGTGATGCACATTCTTTATAGCATCGTGTTTGGGTCACTCGGTGAGTATACACATTAAAAGTAAACAGCAGAGAAGTTGAATTCGCGGAAAAAATAAAAAATAATAATAATGTCATAAATAAAATACACCCATTGTAGCCGAGTGAACTCATTTTAACCAATCGCCAAAGGCTCGTGGTTAAAACCACAATTGCAAATTTGATATTCTCAGCTACCCTGGGGACTGTACTATAGATTTACAATTGCCGTGTTTAACAGGTGTACAAGGTTATGGGAGGTACACAGGAGGCGTGAAGTGCAATAGACCACTGTATTGTAATAGAGTAGATTATACCTGTGTGCTCATTACCGATGGGTGATTGGGTTTGATCAGAATGGTATTCAATATAATACTCCAGCGATTTTGCATGACAACCCAACTAGAAATTGAAATACATCTTAAAACTTGAATTGTTGGAACAGACGATAACCATTGATGACACATAACACAATGCACGAACGGTTGCGGCGTAATCACTGATCGATTATTTAAAGGATACCGATTACAACTAATACAATTGAACACGGATTACCCATGCACTAGCGATAACATATCAATGAGTGTCTCCGAGGAATATTTTTTTTCATTGGTCAATCAAGTCACATGTGGTAAAACTATTATTTTATTGGTCACCATGCATGTAAACGAGGCATTGCAAGAAGTCGCCTTTTCACTGTAAGAATAAGAGTGGAGGTCTATGGTAATCGACACCTTCTGTGTGTCCCACATAACCTTGTACACGTGTTCAAACACGGCAATTGTAAATCTATAGTACAGGCCCCTGGGTGTATTATATGGGTGTATACAGATAATGTGTGGCATAGAGATAGCTAGGTCAGAAAAGTTGTTTGAGAGGAGGAATAACTCCTGAAATATTCCAACTGTTGGCCATTTCAGTCTAAAAATGAAAGGTGGGAACAACATAATTCGATCATTAAAACAAAACAAAACGCCCTTCCATGGTGCTAAAACATAAAACCATAGCTACATTAATGCTCTAATTAATCGACTTTCCTGAAAAGTTACCCATAATTCTGCTTAAAACTGGATAAAACCTTAGGAGCATGTTATAACTCAAAACTATCACCAAGTATTCATAGTAATAATTTTGATGCCCATGAAAAACGTAAGATTCCCTGGCACTAAACCTACAAAATAAGTCTACCTTGATTTCCTTCCTGGTTCTGGGCTGGAATTTTGTATCGAGCGGGACACCGGGAATGATATAGAGTCTCGCCAGCTGATCATGCATCTGATGCTCGAGGTAGTCATTTTCTGTAATTAATTTACTAGTATCAAATCCTGTCTCTTCTAAAACCTGAAATAATTTGTTCTCAGATTTAACGAGAGGCCATCACGATCGGCAGATGTTTAACCCATCCCTTGGCGATAATAAATTGTTATGATCAGAATCATAATCGTTTAATGTTGAATTATAGAGTATACTGTTATGATCTAAAGTAGTATATGACAAATGTACATAATAACCAGTAATAACACAAATTATTGGAATGTATGAGTCAATATGGAAGGGTTAATATAACATCTAAACTCTAGAGCCTGTCACCACTACCATAGTGTAAGCAGTTCTATTCATGTTGTTGCAAATTGCCATGTGAGATATCAAAATAATATAATTATTTATTTAATGGAAAAGGTTAAAAGACATGGAATGGGTAAAAGGGGTTAAATCACCTATCTCTGCCCTGTTTGATCCAATGTAGTCCCATCATCCAAGGACTTAGAGAGCTCCATTGGTCTAGTTAAATAAATTCACATGGCTAAGTTGTGGTTAAAAAGATAGCTAAATCAATTTATCCAATAATTCACTTATCTGTGTCTTATACAGAGCTAACATATGAGGGCTATAAATAACTCTCAAAGCAATAAACTATATTGTCTTTTATCTTGCTCACAGAGAAGCAGGTATTCATTAATTGTAAGTTACTTGGGTTATAATCTGGATAAATCTTAGTTTAAAAAGGGCCATATCTCTGGTATAACAAATTGGATCTAACCCATATTCAAACTCGTTCTGTATTTTGAGTTGAGAAACTCACATACCAAATTTGGTTCCTATCAGATGAAAAATGGTTGATTTATCGAAGTACATGTATGTGTGAATTATATGTCAAAGGACCATAACTCCATTAAAAATCCGATCAAACCCATATTCGAACTCAATCTGTATGTTGGTCTGAGAAACTCATACACCAAATTTGGTTCCAATCAGATAAAAAATGTTAGAGTTATGGCAGAATTAATGAATTCTAATTCGAAAAAGGGCCATAACTCCGTAAAAAAAACTCGGATCAAACCCATATTCGAACTCAATCTGTATTTTGGGCCGAGAAACTCACATACCAAATTTGGTTCCAATCAGATAAAAAAAATTTGAGTTATGGCAGAATTCATGAATTCTAAGTCGAAAAAGGGCCATAACTCCGTAAAAAAAAGTCGGATCAAACCCATATTCGAACACGATCTGTATTTTGGGCCGAGAAACTCACATACCAAATTTGGTTCCGATCAGATAAAAAATGTTTGAGTTATGGTAGAATGTGTGAATTCTAAGTAAAAAAAGGGCCACAACTCTGTAAAAAAAAGCCGGATCAAACCCATATTCGAACTCGATCTGTATTTTGGGCTGAAAACCCCATATACAAATTTTTGTTTTGATCAGGTAAAAAATGTTTGAGTTATCGCATTACACGTAAAGTGTCTACGGACGGACAGACAGACGGACGTACCAACAAATGGGTAGATATGTGGCTTCGACCTATGTGGCTAGAAATGGTAATGTGGCTTTAGTTTTTATGTGGCTTCTCAAGTAGCCATAAAATTTTAAGTGGCTATCAAGTAGTAGATAGTGATAAAACTCCAGATTATGGATTCATAACATGTTGGAATTATAGCAGAAGAAGCTGATTAAAACTCAAAAACTTGCTCACAGTAACTGGGACAGTGGAATAGGAGAAACTGACAGGTCCGTGATTGGGTGGCTAGCCACATAAATGTCTTGTCAGTGTCCGACATCTCCTATTGACGGGTCATGGATGTCTAAATCGATGGACTTTTTTTCCCAAATTTTGAGTGACTACAAAATTAAATAAGCTGATTAGGCCAAATAGATCATTTTAGAACGTCCATCTGAAAGCTGTTACGTGGCTAGCCACGCAACGGAAGTTATGCACATAAATATCCATTTTACACAATCTTAGCCACATAAGTAGTCATTAGTAAACACGGACGGACAGACGGACGGACGGACGGACGGACGGACGAACGACGAGTGGTCAATCCGGACGTTGACACTATGTGTACCATACTATGGTATGGGTACACATAAAAATGGTTAGGCAACAGAAACTTAAAGCCTCATTTATGAACCCTTCCTACAACTTTTCTTCCAATATTGAATTTTTGATTTTTTTACTTGATTGCTATATAATACATGTATGTTCATGTTGACTATGAAACAAGTATTAATGGCAGAGTCAGTCTCTTTTGCTTTCACCTGTTCATGATGGGAGCTGTGCTGGTGCAGCAGCATTAAATATCCTGTGCCGGTGCATTCTCTTATATATGTAAGTCCCATAGGGAGCCATGCATATATAAGAAAATGCACTGACTTTCAATGTCAAGGAAAATATTGTTAGGCCAATCATGGACGTAAATGAGATGGATAGGCAACTCTCGTAGAGTAACGCAATATATCGCGGATTCTTTTGTTTGCCAATTAACGAGAGCCTGACTGCGAGATCTCCTGTTGCTATAACCACGGCGTAAACAAAATGGCGTCTTTTGATTTCGTTTAGTGTCGGAACAGTGTCGTTAGCACACAATGTTTCCTTTCTGACGCTAGCTTCTTTCATTTACCCGCTTATAATAAATACTTGAATTAATTTTACATTGAACACATTTAGTTTATTGTTTATAGTGGCCTAATAAAAGTGGGAAAACACCTACTGGGCATTAAAATAAAGCTTTGAAATTGAAGCATCACACTCAGTCATAGAAGGAGCATTGTTGTCATTTCCGCCGAATTATTTCTTAACTAAAAGAGCGTAATTACGCAACTATTAATGACATATCAAGTTGGTGAATGCTCAATTAGCAAAACTTAATAGTGTTTATATAACTAGGCTTGAATGAAGCAGGAAGTTTAATCTGTCCCAAAGCAATGAGAATTGAATATGATCACACTTCAGTTAATGCAATGTTAACACATCGCGAAGAGGGCTAACCATCGCTAATTTTACCTGTTTTATTTTAATCCACAACGAAGCCAATGACAATATTGTTTTATCTTGCGTGTGACTTCAGTGCTCATATTGCGATTGTTCAATCGACTACATTCACAGTTTCTAGTAGCTATTATTAAGTATCTTCTTTTTAAACAAAGAGATACAAACAACTTTATAAGTATTTATGTAAGTGCGAAATATTAAACAATAAAGCGCCACCTCATAGAAAGAAAAACGAATGCATATTCACAAATTATAAATAAAGCTTATATTAATCAGATTGGGTATTGGGTAAAATGGAGATATCCCCACAGACTTTCACTAGTCTGAAAATGGCAAACGAAGATTTTATCCCATGGGATGACCTGGACGACCTGCTCTTTGAATGTACAGATAGTAATATTTTGATTGAAATTGATCAACAGTTATGCATGTAGTGTCTGATATGGCAGAAGGTTGTTCTTCAGTTTTCTGCTTCTTCGACTGGTCCTTTCTTTTTTGGCGGATACACTTCCGTTTTGTCGCAGGCATACTGAAATAACAAAGTAAGGCATGACTACTAGTATATATTACTAATAATCAGTTTGTTTCCTATGTTGATTCTATTTGGGGGCATGGGCAAGTTATATTTGACAATTGAACATCATCATGAAATACAGACAGTACAATTTCCATGGACCGTATCCAAGCACGCCGATATACCGGTTGTACTTGTCAGATATTAATGAAATTTGCTCAACTTTGAGATAAGATATTGGTAAAACATGGTTATTAATCCTTGTAAAATTTGCTAATAGTCATCCCAAGACATATGCCAAATCAAAATTAAGTGATCATTTTATTCAAATTTTGGTTATATATGATTACATGCTAAAGTTCCCACCCCCATACTTGCAAATTAACATTTTCAAGAAAATCCAACCAATGTTAATTCTACATGAAAAAAGTGTAAAAGAAATAGTAAAATATGATGAAATTAATTGAAGGACACAAATAGCTATATTATGATTTTAAAATCACCACCCATTCCATTTTTGTCAGAGCCATTTTAGAAAAATTGAGAAAGTGGTAGCCCTCCCCCATAAAAACGAGAAAGGCTGTCAGTCTTAAAACAACACACTTACATTGTGATATAACAAACAATTCCTGCAATAAAACTTTGCAAAGTATGCTGAAAGTCACTCAGGGATATATAAGAAAACAATCTAATGCAATAGTTTCATGCCACATCTGGTTATTTTGGAAGAGTTGTTGAAATTCGAACGCGAGTGTGCTAGATTGGGAAATGTCCATTTTTAACAATTGATGCTCATTTCTTGTAAAGTTATGAACCGAAAAATAAAAAAAACAACTTCAATGCAACTGAAAGTCATCGCCTAATGTATCAGCAATATCAATATTGCTAGCTTTCTATTTTAATTGCGGCCATGTTCATGTGGCTGCAAAAGTCGTAAGTCTGTTACACATAAATGGTATCAGACGTCCACCCCCAATAGCTCGAATTTCGGAAATTGAAATACATTTCCACGAAATTTCACCTTTAATGGACATGGTTGAAATACAGCAAAAGCGTGTATAATAAATTGGTATTGGATGTGATCTTTAAGATATCCTTTCAATTTATATCGGATCAATGAACTCACGATTTTTCCCCCGGTATTTTTCTTGTGTTTTCTGTGTTGTTCAGTGTTCGTTACGGGAGAATCTAATGCTTTTAATTCGTCTACGAGCATCTTACGACGAACGTTATGAGATTAGCGGTCGCTTAGTTTGATTATTAGACAAAGTTTTATTTTAGAACGTATAAGTAAGTACAATACTCACGTTTTTTTAGATGTAGATATCCTTTTAAAAGCAAAACACAAGACAATCCCGCATACGACGAAAACAAGAGTGAAATGAGATCTCGCGAAGTCACGCGATCCGCGATATTTCATATACCGGCGCTTGGCCAAGCACTGCGGCTTCTAATCGCCCCATATATACATCGCTGGGCCAATGTATTCTCTTATTTATGCGAGGCTCCCTATGGGAGACTCTCGTATATAAGAGAATGCATTGGCACAGGGTTTTCACAAAATTTCAGGAAGCTCCAATCAAAAAAGTGTTAATATTTATTCAGTTCTGTGAGATGAAATACCTCAATTTATTTTTATATAAAAAATGTGAGTAAATCTTCTTGCACTAAACAATCTTGCAAATTTCATGGGACAGTTCTTCCATTTGATAACGGTCATTTACGGAGGATAATAAGGTATAATCAGCCAAAATATGATGGGTCATGATGAATTTATCAATTACTCGTCATGTACATGTATGTTTCGATAATCACTGACGATGGAAACAAATTGTTAATATCGCTGAACTTTCGATTATGTGGTTCGATTTGATGTGAAAAGGCTTCTACTTCAAGCAGAGACTACCTTGTTTTTATTCCTAACTCCATGCGAGAAGATATTTCATTTCAGTGAATTTCTCAGTAATACAGGTATACATGTACATGTACCCCCTCTTTTAACACTAAAACAGAGATTTGCGGGGGGAAATTCACTGTTAACAGCTGTATATGAATTTCTGTACATACTATTTATCATGGATGTTAACATGGACATGTAAATAGGAATGAGTCATTTTTAGGTCATTTGGCCAAAAAAACATGGCTGCCAGCGGCTATCTTGGATTTCAAAATTTGCAACAAAATACAACACGATAACTGCCTGCAGTCAGTTTACCAGTTAGAATTACATTATTTCTCTCATTCAAAGTGATTTTGAATCCCAACTCATTGCCAAAACACTAAAAAACAAGCAGGATTTTTTTTTTTTAGTTGCGGAAAAAATTGCTTGTTGGTGGCTTTGACCACCCACCCACCCCGGCATATGTGCCGGAATTTTTTTTTTTCACTCCCCCCCCCCCCTGGAGTTCATAGAAATTAATAAAGAAAATTTATATAAATGTACATATGAATATTTAGTTTGAGTGTTTTATTGCTGTTGGAGCACAATTGGCACCACACCCTTAAAAAAAACACTCAAATTACATTAATTAGCACCACACCCTTAAAAAAACACTCAAATTACATTAATTAGCACCACACCCTTAAAAAAACACTCAAATTACATTAATTAGCACCACACCCTTAAAAAAACACTCAAATTACATTAATTAGCACCACACCCTTAAAAAAAACACTCAAATTACATTAATTAGCACCACACCCTTAAAAAAACACTCAAATTACATTAATTAGCACCACACCCTTAAAAAAACACTCAAATTACATTAATTAGCACCACACCCTTAAAAAAAACACTCAAATTACATTAATTAGCACCACACCCTTAAAAAAAAAACACTCAAATTACATTAATTAGCACCACACCCTTCAAAAAAACACTCAAATTACATTAATTAGCACCACACCCTTCAAAAAAACACTCAAATTACATTCATTTAGCACCACACCCTTCAAAAAAACACTCAAATTACATTCATTTCCTAAAATAAACATAGCTAAGCATTGGAAAAAATTCCATTTTCATGTCCATTTTGGGCTCATTTCCTTATATAGGGCAGTATTTAACCCTTCCATGATAGGATCTTATTGAAATTTTCTGAAAACCCTGTGCCAATGCATTCTCTTGTACATGCGAGTCTCCAATAGGGAGAATAAGAGAATACATTGGCCTAACAATATTTACCTTGACCTTGTCAGCCAGTGCATGCTCTTATATATGTGAGGCTCCATATGGGAGACTCACATATATAAGAGAATGCACTGGCACAGGATATTTAATGCTGCACTAGCGCAGCTGCCATCATGAAAGGGTTAACTGGTTCGCTGCTAAATATCCTACATACACATAATAAAATGCGTATATTTATTTCAATAAACAGAAAATCATTGAATTTTATGCTCGAGAGTAGGTAATTTGCACTCTTTTCTCAAATATGACCCCCATATATATACATTTGTGATTATGTTATGAGCCTGGATGTCTCACTAGGCTATGGTTATGATCCTGGATGTCTCATTAGGCTATCGCTATGAGTCTGGATGTCTCATTATGCTATGGCTATGGGCCTAGATGTCTCATTAGCCATTAGGCTATGGTTATGAGCCTGGATGTTTCATTAGACTATGGTTATGGGTTCTGGATGTCTCATTAGGCTATGGTTATGAGTCTGGATGTCTCATTAGGCTATGGTTATGGGCCTGAATGTCTCATGTGGCTATGGTTATGAGCCTGGTTGTCTGTTTGTCAAAGTAGGTTATGGATATGAGCCTGGATGTCTGATTAGGTTATGGTTATGAGCTTCATTGTCGGCCGCCTTTGGGCAAAACATTTGTAAATTTTCTCAAACTTTTCGCGATAGAAGTACCTTTTCTGACAATTTTATTGGTCGGCATCCATTCAAACTTCACAATGTCACAATTTAATTATATATTTAACAATATTTCTTAAATATTACCTGACAAACGCTATTTAAATGATTAAACTAAACAAGAGTAGACTAAACAAGACAGTGTAATTGCCAAAGCCCATATCTGGGCTTCCAGCACTCTTACATAGGGTCCAAATATGGGCCTTCAGCACTGAACCAGTTTATGACTTGAATTTTGGGGAATATAAAGGCCTGCTGTGTGAATTGGTATCCATAATGTGTTTCTTTGCCTGTCGTCTGCTTATGTAATACAATGAAATGGATAATAAACCAATTCCTAATTTCATCTATTGTCTACGTTATCTAATATAGTGGTCTAATCAGCTGTCTCTTATTCAGAGAAAGCTTAATAGAGTCTGACAACATGTGTCTGATTAGATATCGCTATCCGCTTCACACAAGTGAGAGTTGACAGATAGATTAAATCATTGACAGTTTGTTTTAATCAGTTAATAGACTGCCTCAAAATTAGGAAGGTGATGATGAGTCAGAAAGATGAGTCAACAGGATCAAGTCTGGATATAATATGTCTGGATACAGTTACAGTAATGCCCTAAATAATCGACTCCTTAACCACAGCAGAATTATGGGTAATTTTTCAGGATTTAGTTGGAAATATGGCTTGTTGCCATTCATCGGAAAGCTCTCACTTGAGAGCTTTCCGATGAATGGCAACAAGCCATATTTCCAACTAAATCCTGAAAAATTACCCATAATTCTGCTGTGGTTAAGGAGTCGATTATTTAGGGAATTACTCTATATCATGCCATAAATCTCTACTCTGGCTGATGCCCGTAGAGATCATATTCCACCAGTACAAAACATTGGAACTTTTTGAAGTTTTGACAGGGAACCTAATAAAGTCGAAAAAAATAAGGCCAGGAATATATTTCTTAGTTATTATCTGTTCCTTAAAAATGAAGGTCCCAACTCGAAATTTCTTGATTTAAGTGAATTTGTGAGCGATTTCGCGTTGAGTCGCTTACAATTATGGCATTTCTCCTGGGTAATTAATCTGATGTTTATTGCGATATCGGCTAATAAAAGTCAGAGAAAAGCATGCAATTCTGAGTTGGGACATTCACCTACAGTGAAGTACATTATTAAGTAACAATTATTTAATAACTAAGAAATATATTCCCCACAAAATAATTTCAACTTAATAATGTTCCCTGTCAAAACTTCAAAAAGTTCTAAGGTTTTGTACTGGTGAAATATGATCTCTACAGGCGTTAGCCAGAGAAGACATTCATGGCATGATCTAGTATATAGTGTATCTGACATTTGCAGAATGTGTTCCCCAAAGGGTGGATTTAGTGACGCTATCCCGCACAGCAGAGTAGTGTCACCAAATTCACCATCTGAGAACCTCATCTGATGTCCCTTTAAAGTAAATATTAATTATTGAAACATTGAATAAGGAACAGATTGAGATGTCGGTCTTACCTCTCTAACAGCACAGGCTAATGGTGACTCTCCTTCATTAACCTTTCCCTTCGGAAAACCCCAGCTAGACTTTGTCCAGAATCCTTGTACAAGCAGGCACTGAAGTGGATGAAAACAAATCAGTTATACATACTATCTGCCGAACGAAAGTGATATCGAAGTTGGTATGTGAATTCATAAAAGCATGCATGGAATGAGATAAGCTACTCCTCAATACCAGCAATTCAAAGAAAAACACTTTTTTTTCTTAAAAAAAAAAAACCCATACATATACATGTGTTAAACAATTGTTCTTTTTGTTTTGTTTTTGTAATAAATGTTTATTATGTTGCAGCAGAAACCAAAATTCATTGGTATTGCTGAATAAAAACTTGATAAACTATTATTCATTTTTGTCAAACAATACATACCTTCACTATTATTGTAACCAATCACAATTATTAAAACTTTAACATGTTACATTGTTAACAATCAATAATTAGTGGGTATTTAACATTTAAATTTGCTGTAATGGAAAATAAATGAAATAAGATTGCGATTGGTTGATTGATTGATTTATTTATTAAATGGATGGGCGGTCTTCGTTGTAGGTTATAATTTAGAAATAACATTTACCAAATTATGATAATTTCCTCAAGAATATACTAATAGTATAGCATAATGATATGAATGCAATATTATTCACAAAACACACTTTGTGTCAGAGAAAATGCAGGCTGAGCATTGCTTAGTTTCTCGCAAAAAGTTTCAGTGAATTGTTTATAAGCCGAGTCAAGATATTGCGTCATTACCTTATTTAGATTCGTGCGCATTATACGTCCATTATAAAATTTGTGATTTGAATGAGATTGTTCAGGGTGCCAATAATTTTATCTTCACCTTAGCACAACGGAACATTTTCTGGTAGTTCCGAGTAACGTTTTTGATGTTTGTTTACAGAATGAAAGTGTCAATGACACTGTAGCTCAACTTGGAAAGGGAATAATTTAATGTATTACAGTCAATGGAGCGATTAGGAATGTGGAAAGTTGAATGTCTAATACTAGTTTATAGACATGAAGAGATAAGTAAAATCCAAGATGGCTGCTGACGGCCATGTCTTCGGTCGAATGACCCCAAAATGATTGTATCCCATCCACATGTCATCGTTAACATCCATGACAAATTTTATGACGATCAGACTAAAGGTACTAAAGAATTTAGTCATACAAAGAGTAAAATCCAAGATGGCTGCTGGCGGCCATGTTTTTTGGACAAATGACCCCAAAATGACTCGTTTCCCATCTACATGTCATTGCTAACATCCATGACAAATTTTCTGATGATCAGACTAAAGGTACGACCTGTAGCCCGTGCTAAAGGATTTAGTCATACAAAGAGTAAAATCCAAGATGGCTGCTGCGGTCATGTTTTTTGGCCGAATGACCCCAAAATTAATCGTTCCCATCTACATGTCAATATTAACATCCATGATAAATTTTATGATGATCAGACTAACAGTACGACATGTAGCCTGTGCTAATGGATTTAATTTTGAAATCAAAGATGGCCACTGGCGGCCATGTTTTTCATCCAAACGACCCCAAAAAATTTATGATGATCAGACTAAAAGTACGACCTGTAGCCCGTGCTAAATGATTTAGTCATACAAAGAGTAAAATCCAAGATGGCTTCTGGTGGCCATGTTTTTTGGCCGAATGACCCCAAAATGACTCGTTCCCATCTACATGTCATTATTAACATTCGTGACAAATTTTATGATGATCAGACTAAAAGTACGACCTGTAGCCCATGCTAAATGATTTAGTCATACAAAGAGTAAAATCCAAGATGGCTGCTGGTGGCCATGTTTTTTGTCCGAATGACGCCAAAATGACTCGTTCCCATCTACATTCTAATTTCAACAGCCATTACAAATTTCATGATGATCAGACTAAAGGTACGACCTGTAGCCCGTGCTAAAGGATTTAGTCATACAAAGAGTAAAATCTAAGATGGCTGCTGGCGGCCATGTTTTTTGGCCAAATGACCCCAAAATTACTCGTTCCCATCTACATGTCAATATTAACATCCATGCAAATTTCATGACAATAAGACGAACGGTACGGCCTGTAGCCCGTGCTAATGGATTGAATTTTGAAATCCAAGATGGCCACTGGCGGCCATGTTTTTTTTCCGAATGACCCCAAAATGACTCGTTCCCATCTACATGTCAATGTCAACATCCATGTCAAATTTCATAATAATCGGACCAAAGGTACGAACTGTAGCCCGTGCTAAAGGAAATTGTTGACGCATCACGCACACACGGACGACGGATACCAAGCCATGGCAATAGCTCAAACTTTACAAAGTAAAGTTGAGCTAACAAAGAGTACAAACGTGACAACATGCAATTTACACAACATTTATGATTGGTATAAGAACAACGTCTGTCTGTTACATAATATTCTTTCTGTTTATGGTGGTTTTAGCAGATGTGACTATTTTAGCAGCTGTACCCACTGCAAAGGCTGCCTGTATCTTTAAAGTGACAGGTGTAACGTGACTAAATACAAAATATATATCACATACAGGTGATATCAATTAAAATAAAATTAGGATTTGACACACCCCTCCATATAGGCCTATAAGTCACTCTGAACTCAAAGTAACACTATATGAATTAGTACACAATTGAGAGATTATGTTGAGATAATATTCTTACTCAAATAAACTCTGTTGATATGCCTTAACCCTTCTAAAAATGGAGCTTCCTGAAATTTTTGCGAAAACCCTGTGCCAATGCATTCTCTTATAGGGAGCCTCGCATATATGAGATTACATTGGCCTAAGAATATTTGCCTTGACCTTGTAAGCCAGTACATTCCATATTGGAGACTCAAATATATGAGAATGCACTGGCACAGGATCTTTAATGCTGCACCAGCGAAGCTCCCGTCATGAAAGGATTAAAGAGAAATTTTGCAATATATGCATGGAATTTAGTCGTCATGTGAATCAATAACCCTAAATCACTAAACCTATCTACATGAATATTAAAAACATTTGTGAAAGGAACCAAATGGACTTTGCTTTAGAATCGTGTAGTACATGCAAGTTAAAATATCTCAGTCTGAATACGATTTTTAGAATATTTTTGGATGCTTTGACCTTTTCAATGTTTACGGTCAAATTTTTATTAAACTTTGGTATCCACTATCCACTGAACAGTTATGTTTACATAACAATGGTTTCAATATGTGCGATATCTCGTTTTATAATGGAGTTATTAATATTGAAAATAAGAACGAAATCAATAAATATTTTTACATGTACTTGTTGATCATACAGTCCTCAAAATTTGCCACGGCAAATAAACAATGCCGTGGGAAATGCCATGGCAACATGTAGAATCTAACATGCCACAGCATTCAATTTGCCGTGGGACATAATTTCCCATAATTTTGAGGGCTGGATGATAGTTGTTTCACTGAGTTTTGTCAAATTTTTGCAGTTTTCCATGAACCCATTTTGAAGGCCTTGGGTCCCTTTAACCTTTAAATAATACTAACATATTTGATATAAGGATCGAGCATAATAGCACCATGCGTAGGGACCTATAAATAATACCGGTACTAACATATTTGATATCAGGATCGAGCATAATAGCACCATACGTAGGGACCTATAAATAATACCGGTACTAACATATTTGATATCAGGATCGAGCATAATAGCACCATACGTGGGGACGCTCTTTTTGTAGCTCCTCCAGTCCTCCAGCCGTTTATCTACCTCTTTAGCATGGCTTTGTAAGGTGGGACAATGTTTGAAAACTGTTTTGTTAAGGAATATCTTAAGTATGCAAAATGAAAATAAATAAATAAATGTTCCCAGGTTTTGTACTGGTGGAATATGATCTCTATGGGTACGGGTGTTACCCATAGTAGAGATTCATGGCATGATTTATAAAAGTAAATATCTGTGCTAAGCTTAAAAAAAAATTACCAAAAAATGTAGGCACAAAAGCTCGGCAAAGTTGGAGTCTACAGACAGATACCCCGACTGACAGTGACAGACGGCCGGACAAGTTGATTCATATATACCCCCCCATAACAAGAGATGGACTGTCGTCCGGTGCATACCCCCTTGTGGCATACCGCCTAGTGTGGGCATATCTATAACTTATGACTGCTATACTCAGACAGATGGACCCAAAAATCAGCATTTTAATATAAACAAAGATGAATAACTATAGAACGAAAAACCAAAACAAAACAGTTGCGCCATTCAATGTACTCATAGTGGTGAACATCCATACCAAATTTCATTGAGATCTGAGCATTACTGTTCAAGTTATCACCTGAACAGACATCGTATGGACCAAAAAGCCAACATTTCCATATAAACAAAAAATTAATAACTCTAGAACGGAAACTCGAACAAAACGATTGAATCCTCTATTGAATGTCCCCATAATAGTGAACATCCATACAAAATTTCATTGAGATCAGAGGACTACTGTTCAAGTTATGACCTGAACTGACATCGGATGGATCAAAAAGCCAACATTTCCAGATAAACAAAGATGAATAACACTAGAATGGAAAAGCCAAACAAAACAATGGAACCCTCTATTGAATGTACTCATATTAGTGGACATCCATACCAAATTTCATTGATATCCCAGCACAACTGTTGAAGTTACGACATGAACAGACACCAGATGGACCAAAAAGCCAACATTTCCAGATAAACAAAGATGTATAACTCTAGAATGGAAAATCTGAACAAAACAATGGAACCCTCTATTTAATGTCCTCACAGTAGTGAACATCCATACCAAATTTCATTGAGATCCGAGCACAACTGTTGAAGTTATGACATGAACAGACACCAGACAGACCAAAAAGCCAACATTTCCAGATAAACAAAGATGAATAACACAAGAATGGAAAATCCGAACAAAACAATGGAACCCTCTATTTAATGTCCTCACAGTAGTGAACATCAATACCTAATTTCACAGACAGTGGACGGACTTACGCACACATGGACAGACAGACGGATAGGTGAAAAACAGTATACCCCCTTTTTTTTTTAAAAGGGGGTATAACGAGTTACTCTCAGGTGCCTAAATAATTGTGATGCCTAATAATTGGGATTTAGACTGAAATTAATAATAGTGATGGCAATTTCACTCTATGTCTCAATGTGAAAGTTGGGAATTTTCTCTAAAATTAATTATCGTGCTGACACTATTATAAGGCACCTGAGAGTATGGGGGGGGGGGGGGGGGGGGGGGGGGTATAATCAATCTAATAGAATTAAAGATAGTGCATCTCTTTCCAAGTTATATATCGATTCTTGGGTATCAAATATGAATTGAGGGCACCTGTCCGGAAAAGCTTTTATAGTTTAACTGTTAAACTATAAAAGCTTTTCCGAACAGGTGCCCTCAATTCATATTTTAACATCAAATTTATTTAGAATTTCTGTCACTTTCTTGGCACAGTTTAAGTGGGTATTTTTAGAACAGAAACCGAAAACATTTGAAGTGTACTTGGAGCATACCAAGAGGAAGAACTTTATCTTGGTAGCAACCTGAATCTAGGCAAATTTCAGTTTAACTAGGAGATTTCACCTTGAATAAAGCTCGGCTGCATCAGAAATAAAGTTTGTACATCCAGTTTTTTTTAAATCGGGCATATAAAAGGATACTTTGTGCGGAGAAATCTTTGATGCCACATGATTTTAGACTGGGATCTTCAGCACAATAAAAATCCAGGTAAAACCAATGTGCAAGCTCAATCTGGAAAAACAGTCGAATGAGATCCTGTCGCTCTTCCTCTGGAATGTTTATGATAAACCGACTGAAATGAGAATATACATGTAAGTCAATAGATGTAGAAAAGATTTCATCTCACCAGTTACAACAACAATAATATCTACATGTATATAAATAATTATTGTCTGTGTGGCTGTCTAAAACTCTCATGATTTTAGCGCGTTTATAACATTTCACCAAAACTTGTGTCCGATTAAGTATCTTAATGTAATACATCATAGTTATTGTGAGGCACAACATTAACAATGTTATTATAATATAATAAAATAAAACAAAAAAGTTCCCCGACCCCTATGCTTCAGGTATATGATCTCGTCCACACGATTAAGTATCTTGACTTAATACATCATAGTTATTGTGAGGCACAACATTTATATGCTCCGAAATTCACAGTGAACACCGTTGAAATAGGAATTGTCCTGTTTCGGGTTAGTGCTGCTGAATACGTACTTGTTCTCACGAAAGATAAGATATTACACGACATACTTTGATTATGAAAACTCGTAGCCGTGTGTGTTTGTTTAATTAATTACTTTTTGACGGATGGAACCAGTTAACAGCCAATGTGACTGACCCCCTCCCATGGCTTCTGACCCATGCAACTAACTATAGACGAGCATAATTGTAACCACACAACAACTCAATTATTGAAAACTCCCCATCACTGTCATCATTTCACGATTCATCTGTCCCCCCACATCTTCTGCTTTCTCACCCTCTTGCTCTCTCTCCCTACATCATGCTATCCCTAACACTATATTCTTCCTTTTTCCATCCCTAACTCAAATTTAGTTATATATCTCCACTTCTCCTAAACCATTGTTTCAATCTAAGGGTGCCACGATTAATCGTATAATCGATGAACCGTTGATAAAGCCGATAATCGATTACCATTTCCTTTGTCGATTAATCTCTGTTATTTATTTCGGACGTCAGAAAGTGCTGGGACTTTTAGCCCGTGCCAAAGGATTTAGTCATGCAAAATGACTCGTTCCCATCTACATGCCAATATTAACATAACTGACAAATTTTATGATGATCAGACAAACAGTACAATTTTGAAATCCAAGATGACCACTGGTGGCCATGTTTTTTGCCGAATGACCCCAAAATGACTCGTTCCCATCTACATGTCAATGTCAACGCCCATGACAAATTTCATAATGATCCGACCAAAGGTACGACCTGTAGGAAATTGTTGACGAATCACGCACACACACACGCACAACGGATACCAAGCCATGGCAATAGCTCAAACTTTACAAAGTAAAGTTGAGCTAATAATGAATCAATATCCAAAAAGTTTTGATTTGAAATTATAGTAATATATTTGTATTTGAAGCATAGTTGGTCCACTTGTCTCACAGATACATGTATATGTTTCCTAATTAATGCTTAATCATGGAGTCTCAATAAAGTTACGAAACCTGTTGATGGTATATATAAGATGTGTAGTGTTTTCCCTTCTCTATATCTTCTGGGATATGTTAATATTGCTTTTATGTTCAATCAAGGTATAAAATGTGAAAATTTTGTCACAACAGATCAAAACAGACATGGTCAAAATGTATCATAAGAAGATGTGCTCTTTACGTGATGTTGAGCGGGATACAAAAAAATAACAATGACACTGTTGCTCAACTTGGAAAGGGAATAATTTCAGGTGTTACAGTCAATGGAGCGAATAGATTATCAACGTGAAGAGATATATAAAGTAAAGTCCAAGATGGTTGCTGATGGCTATGTTTTCCAATGAAATTCAAAAAGATTTGATAGCTGCCATCTACATGTAGTAGATCAATATCAAGATTAATATGAAGTTTGGTGATGATTGGATGAGGGAAGTGGACTGTAGGGTGTGCCAAATGATTTATTCATGCAAAGAGTAAAATCCAAGATGGCTGCTAGCGGACATGATTTATGGCTGAATGACCTCAAAATGACTCGTTCCCATCTACATGTCAATATTAACATTCATGACAAATTTCATGATGATCCGACCAAAGGTACGATCTGTAGCCCGTGCCAAAGGATTTGGTGATGCAAAGAGTAAAATCCAAGATGGCTGCTGGTGGCCATGTTTTTTGGCTGAATGACCCCAACATGACTCGTGCCCATATGTATGTCAATATTAACATAAATGACAAATTTCCTGATGATCAGACGAACACTCCGGCCTGTAGTCTGTGCTAATGGATTGAATTTTGAAATCCAAGATGGCCACTGGCAGCCATGTATTTTTGCTGAATGAGCCCAAAATGACTCGTTCCCATTTACATGTCAATGTTAACATCCGAGACAAATTTCATGATGATCCGACCAAAGATATGACCTGTAGCCTGTGTCAAAGGATTTAGTCATACAAAGAGTAAAATCCAAGATGGCTATCAGTGGCCATGTTCTATGGCCGAATGACCCCAAAATGATTCGTTCCCATCTACATGTCAATATTAACTTCCATGACAAATTTCATGATGATCAGACGAACACTCCGGCCTGTAGTCTGTGCTAATGAATTGAATTTTGAAATCCAACATGGTCGCTGGCGGCCATATTTTTTTGCTGAATGACCCCAAAATGACTCGTTCCCATCTATATGTCAATGTCAACAGCCATGACAAATTTCATAATGATCCATCCAAAGGTACGACATGTAGCCTGAGCCGAAAGATTTAGTCATGCAAAGAGTAAAATCCAAGATGGCTGCTGGCGGCCATGTTTTTTTGGCAGAATGACCCCAAAATGACTCGTTCCCATCAACATGTCAATATTAACATTCATGACAAATTTCATGATGATCCGACGAAAGGTAAGACCTGTAGCCCGTGCCAAAGGATTTAGTCATGCAAAGAGTAAAATCCAAGATGGCTGCTGGTGGCCATGTTTTTTGGCCGAACGACCCCAAAACGACTCGTTCCCATCTACATGTCGATATTAACTTCTATGACAAATTTCATGATGATCAGACGAACACTCCGGCCTGTAGCCCGTGCTAGTGGATTGAATTTTGAAATCCAAGATGGCCGCTGGCGGCCATGTTTTTTTGCTGAATGACCCCAAAATGACTAGTTCCCATCTACATGTCAATGTCAACGCCCATGACAAATTTCATAATGATCTGACCAAAGTTACTACCTGTAGCCCGTGCTAAAGGAATTATTGACGAATCACGCACACATGCATACACGGACGACAGATACCAAGCCATGGCAATACCGGTAGCTCAAACTTTACAAAGTAAAGTTGAGCTAAAAATGAACAATGTTCCGAATTTATGTAAATTTTTTACAAAATTATTTGTCATTTTATTACGCAATATTGGTCTTATCTTAAATTCTGATTGACATTCTGAATGGCGTTTGGGTAGTGGGTGCGTTGTGTCTATAACCCGTTCTAACAGCTTTCTTTTTTTTGGTCGTACAACTTTTTTTCTCGTTCCCACAAGCAAGTTTACTGTTCTTCCCCAGCTAAGATCATCCAAAGATTACCGAGACCAATCAGGATACCTCGGCAAAAAAGTTGAGTGCTTGTGGAAACACATTTTTCACAGAAAAACTGTCACAACATATTTTTAAATGAAAAAATAATATCCAGTATTTATATATTTATATATCAATATTATTATTAGAATAAGAAAACGATAATTCTGGTTTCGACATAGGCTAAAATAAATCAACGATCGATAAATAAATAAAGGCTAAAGACTTTTAAACTGTAGGCCTTAAAGGGGACTGTACACTAAATCCGACTATTTATGGGACCATCTCCTTTTATACTCAACATAATATATGCAACAAATGAATGAATTTGAGCCACAGATTAGTGCAAAATAATATTGTAATATAATAAAAATGAATTTATGACTCCAGCCATTTATTCATTTTCGTTATAATTACCATGTTGTTTGCATCATTCATAGAGCATATGAGTGTATTTTGAACTAATCCATGGCTCAAATTCATTCATTTGTTGCATATATTCCTGTGGAGTATAAAAGGAAATGGTCCCATAAATGGCTGAATTTAGTGTACAGTACCCCAATAAGGCATTTAAACCAGGGGGGGGGTCGGAAAAAAAATTCAGGCACGTATGGCATTTTTTCCCTTTCGATCATTTTTTGTACCCACCCACCCCCACCGCCAATTTTTGTTCCGTTTTCGGCAGTTTTTTTCGACCATTTTTTGACACCCACCCCCCCTTTTAACACTAAAACAGAGATTTGCGGGGGAAAATTCACTGTAAACAGCTGTATATGAACTTCTGTGCATACTATTTATCATGGATGTTAACATGGACATGTAAATAGGAATGAGTCATTTTGAAGTCATTCGGCCAAAAAAACATGGCTGCCAGCGGCCATCTTGGATTTCAAAATTTGCAACAAAATACAACACGATAACTGCCTGCAGTCAGTTTACCAGTTAGAATTACATTATTTCTCTCATTCAAAGTGGTTTTGAAGCCCAACTCATTGCCAAAACACTAAAAAACAAGCAGGAAATTTGTTTTTTAGTTGCGGAAAAAATTGCTTGTTGGTGGCTTTGACCACCACCAACCCCGGCATACGTGCCGGAATTTTTTTTTCACGCCCCCCCCCCCCCCTGTTTAAACTTTAAATAAATTTTAGTCTCGCTGTACTGTAGTACCTCACAGTTTTTATGAATCCTACTCTAAAATAGTTTTGGTATGTCGTGGTGTTCGTCAGTAAATTCAACTGATTTCCCCAGAGACTAACGCAACATTATACTAACGTCGTGTTCTTTTCTGTTCTGTTCAGGATATCCATCCTTTTATCACAAGTATAGGCCTACATGTTAAAATAAATATTTAAACAATAGTTTTTATTGGTGAGATGATCATATTTATATATACAATTGAAATATTTATGTAAAAGTTGTGTTGTTGTGAGAATTTAGAGTTATTCCTCCTTTATATTGGATCTTAGCCAGTGGAGATTTACTGATTCCAACCGAGTAGGCCAACCATTTGACTGTTTCCGGGGGGATCTTAGCGAGGGAAGAACAGTAAAATTGCTTCCCACGACTTTAATATCTCGTTCACCACGATTTTATAAAAAATAACCCACAGACGTTATTCACAGGTGAACTTCATTGACTACAGGAAAAAAAGAAAAACAATTGGATATACAATGTATAGGGGGCCGCACACGAAGCAATATTTGTTGCACGATATTTGTTGCAGACCCTTGCGATTAAAAGATCTGTGTGATCACACGGTCCGATTTTAGTTGTGCGACTTCTGTTTTTATCACTTACGATCGTACGATCTGGATTTATTACTTTCTCATGAATGCAATGGGTTATTATTAACATGGTATAGGCTATAGGTACAGGTCTATATGTGTATTGTTGCAGATATTTAATACGAATTTACAATAAATATTAATATTACAAGTGTTTGTAGTTCTATAGACTGCTACTAGTAGGTCTTATACCAGATTTAATTCCCCACACAATTTCACAATCAGATATCATATTCTATGATATAGACACCAATTTGCTGATTTCCAGTCCATCTGTTTTGTATTAAATTGTAGTTGTATTGTAGAGGCATGAATATATTCCGCCGTCCAAAATATCCTGCTACTCTGACTTTGCTGGATGCCATGTTGTTGTGAAATAAAACATGTGATCACCACAAGATCATATTAAGTAAACGTTTAGACAACCATGATTCAATCGTAAGTGGAAGGATTTCCGTCATAGGAAGCAACCAGTAGGTGAGACTGAGCATGCTCACGTCAAAATCGCAAGTCAAAAAATAAATATCAAGCACTGATTGATTTTAGATTCGAAATCGTGGCATATCCTTGGATACCTCGACTTGCGACATAATCGCAGTCGTGTGTACGTAAAAATAATGGCTGGAAAGATCGCAGGGTAGTCAATCACATGCTTTACGAACAACATACGATATCATGTACGACAACATCACAATCGTGTGAACAAACTATCCACGATCTCGCCGTGCCCGATTCCTCCACTTACGATTTTATCGTGGTCGTCTGAACGTTCACTAATGGTTAAATCTGATTGGCTACTTTGAATAAATAGCACGACTCGATCGTAGAAAATCTAAATTATTTGATTCCTCGTGGGGCCGATCGTTAGACAAAATGTTGTGCGATTTTACACCGCAAAAACTACGATCTGACCCGTAACCGGTGCCAGATAATTGTTGTACGATATAATATATATCGCATCATGTGCAGCCTGTTCACCGATGAACCAACCGAAAAAATTCTATAAATAAGATACCAAACAAGCAAGATAGCCAATGAGTGAGGGAGTTTACTAGTGATGTTCCGATAATGAAAAAGCTTATCGGACCGATTTCCGATAACTGGAGGCACAATCGGCCGATTTCCGATTCCGATGTTTATATATATTGTGCGTTTGTTCCTATAATGGACTTATATACACCCAATGCACTCCATATCCCGCATAGTTTCAAAGCCAAATACATCAAAGAACTATATACACACTGTCGTGACAGTATTTCTGCCGACGTCGGTTGTGTGCTTCCTTTGATGTATACTGGTAGTTGTTTTGACAAAGAGATCAAAGGTGCCGACTCAGAGTAACGTTATGACCATGTGTGGAACACTTGCATGCAGAGTAAAAGTCTTGATTGAATACTTGTAAGTTGCAACAATGTATGGAATGGCGATGATTATTAACTAAATTTTGATTGATGGATAATAATTGCTGTCATATTTGTCTGAGATTTCCCAAGTTTCCATTGGTCACACCTTTTATCTTTTAACAACTCGGAAGCTTTTATAGTTCCGCCTGCTCAATTTTTGTTTCGCAAGTTCAACGTGGAGCTAAGCGTATTTCATAGCATACGTTGTACAGACGAAAAAGCTAATTATGCCCCTACTAACGTTGATCGTTATTGAAGACAGTTCTAATAACAACTGTATTAATTCATTCAGTGTGTGCTTCAAGTTATTGACATAGCATGTGACGTCACATGACACGTGCTCTAGAGGATGCCTCACTGTAATCAGGTCAGCTTTTTAATTAAAGCTTTCTTTGAATCTATTTCGTGTCAACGCGATTGAACCAATAACTTCATATTACACGGGATGTCGGGCATGTGTATTGCCATTCTTATAATATATCATCATATCAGACTGCTTTGATGATGCCAATGGCTTCCTTTTAGGCTGTTACAACTGCGTTTTACATTCAATACTACAGTTGTATTGCGTATGTTTATTAAAGCGTGCACATTGCGCTTAGATACTAGAACGTTTTTATTTATTTTGACAATCGGTAAAAGCCGATGTTCAACTGCGAGGTACGATTAATTTCCGATGGGCTATTATCGGCCGATGGCCGATTCCGATTCCGATTATCGGAACATCACTAGAGTTTACTTACAATTCATTGTGATTTATACTCACAAGCCGCCTCATACTCACAAACGTTACTGCCCCGTATCTCCAATTATAATTCCCAATGCTAAAGACTATAATATAATTATATGTTATAATGTTAATATGCCGAAAAAGGTATTCTATATAAAACATATTACCCATTCCAAAACTATAAGGGTGGGAGGGTGGGTTGATGTATTCCCGATGCCCTGAGCGGTTGAAACAGAAATGGTCGAATAGAAGCGTGCACGTATACATTTTCTCCATCACGCGGTAAGCGTCCAATCGGCTACCTGGTAGCAGCATGCCGATGGATGAATGGATAAACAACATATTTAGGACATCCCTAACAAACATAATTGGGAGTGAATAGCCGTCCGTGCATTTCACAATAATGTTACATGTACCTTACAGCAAACCCAATGTTTTGATGTGTTTGTCTCCCCCACCCTATATATATGTAAATGATACCAATTTGTTTTTGGCCACCCGACAGTAATATCCCACACTCATTAGCCATTTTGACAGTGTCGTAACACCGCCAAAATGTACACATTAGTTCAGTCATGAACGTAGTGCGTATCCTTCTAAAATCTTATTGAATTTGAATCTGAAATCTGAATCTACTGCTGGAAGCAGCAATTTGCGAAAGCGGTCATGTTGACCTAGATAGCCCATGTGATCTTTTTGTAAGTGGAGTATATTCACTCATTATATTTAGTAGCGTGCTCGGGTGACACTCCACAGTTTCGAATGATCAGTAGGGGTAAATTTTTAATAAAATAGACTCAGTACTATTGAACACCATGCCTGTGGTATATATATTACTGACAGGTGAGTTATGGAATGTGGTAATTTTTGAGTGACTGTTATAGTTTTTATAAAAATAGAAAAAAGTGGGCGTGGCTTCACCTATACAGTTCAACTGGGCTTTGCGCGAAACAGTGCCCATGAATATAAGAGTGTGTTTTTTTCATTATAAAAGTGTCGTCTGCATTCAGAATTAATTTAAAAAAATTACAGTGGTGAGAAAGTTGGAAATTTTTGATATTTGATCGTAGAGACAGTGTTTTATCAAGATATATAGGTGTATTTACTGTAGATTTTCTTGTTTTCCAGTAAATTTGGGGCAAATTAGCCCAATTTTGGTCATTTTTTGCACGAAAAACAGTGTTTTTGCAATGAAGACCAAGGGGAATAACTCTTCACTCATTTCTCATTTTTTATACAAAATTTGAAAGTCTTTAATGTGGCCATTCTAAGCATATATATATTGTTGGGACTATTTTTAACAATGATCAGAATAGTAACAACTGAAATAGCCTCAGGCGCAATTTTTAGAGATCGGGCCCAGAAACTGTGGAGTGTCACCTCGGATGAGATGACAACATATAATTTGCCTAAGTTCGTGGTACCGGTATGTTTAGATTTTTCAGCGGAGAATAACGTCAAATTATCTCACCTGCATAAATCATCAAGGACATATTGCGGTATTCGAAACAATGAATTTCCAGAATTTGGTGTCACACTCCCTTCAACTCTGCTCTGATCCATGTTTTAGTGGCATGGGGTTGTGAGGGGAAATAAGACAAGCTTTTTTTTTCACAACCGGAACTTATTCTGTAAACCGGTACTTGATAAACCAACCGGTGTTCAACTCGATTTCTTTGTCGGAAACCTTTGGAGTCCAATAGAGACCGTTCCGAATCATACTCAAGTTTCAGTGGTGATCTCCCTTGCGTGTACGCGCGATAACACGTAAGAATGGAAAGAATGGAAAGAAAGGAAGGAAAAACCTACCAGAAGAAGCTGTAAATTAAGAAAATATAAACCAATTTAAGAACAACCGAGATATATAACCATTGAGCCAAGCAAGATGTTAAGTCCATTTGATTGATTGATTGATTTATTTTTGATATAAAGACATACACGTATATTGTTTTAACAGGTTACAAATATAATAAATTACAAGCAAATAAAAAGGAGTTTTTTATGGGAGGCCAAATTCACATTTATTAATAATTGAGCTGAAGCGCAATTAATTGCGCTGAAGCGCAATTAATTGCACTGAAGCGCAATTCAATTGTGCTGAAGCGCAATTCATAATTAATTGCGCTGAAGCGCAATTAATTTTTCATATATGGCTAAACCCCCCAGTTAATTAATGAATAAATCCAATAGAAAAATAATTGCGCTTCAGCGCAATTCAATTGCGCTTCAGCGCAATTATTTTCCCAACTAAAACAGAAGGTACCGGTATGAATAAATCCAATAGAAAAATAATTGCGCTTCAGCGCAATTCAATTGCGCTTCAGCGCAATTATTTTCCCAACTAAATCAGAAGGTACTGGTATTGCGAGTCGCCCCAACTAATACAGAAGCTAATGGCATGCTATTGCAAGTCGCCCTTGAGCACTGAAACAGAAGATAATTATATTGTGAGTCTATCTGACTAAAACAGAAGTCGCGAGTCACCCTGAAGTATACAGAATATAATGCTATCCAATTTTTATTTGAGTTCAGGACAAAATGTCAGGTACCAGATGAGTGGTGCCTGACATTTGAAAATGGCACCTGACATATTATTTCTCTGTAGCCTATGCTATTGCCCAAACTTACTAGTATTGTAGTAAGTAATAGTCTATCATCCGATTTACATGGAAAAAATCTTGTTTGCTGGTACGTCTGTATTATCAGTGCTATCTTCTGTAATTTTTGTGTGAACAGAACTAAAGAAATCTGTCAATTATTTCGAACATTACCAGAATTTCCAAAACCTACATCGTACAACAAAAACCGAAACGAAATGCAGAAATATGACACTGCCTGATATTAGTCTCACGATCCACTGTGAGGAATGGAGAAAAATACTACGCCCATGGCTGATAAACACAAGTTTTACGCAACAAAATTCATTTGATAAGATTTTCAGACAATGCCACGACATTAACCCCGATCGAAAAATATCTACTACCTTAAATTCCGCCATATTCCGGTGCTAGTTTTTAGAACAACTGTTTTTTCCAGATATTATTTTTATCGCCGGGGAATCCCAGCGCCCACACAGAAAAATAATTTCGATTAGTGCCGGTATTCTTGCAAAAAGAAGTCGCCCAACGCGACAATAAAGGCTACCCAAACAACCACATATAGAAACTTCAAATATAACAGACGAGCATCACGACCAGCGTATTCAGATTTGCGTCAGGGAAATAATAATGCCAATATTATGTACAGTGCTTAGCCAATGCAATTTTCGTACCCGACAAAACAGAAGCCTTGAGAAGGTACAGGTATTGCAAGTCACCCCGACTAATACAGAAGGTAATGCTATTGCGAGTCTCCACGATTTATAGAGAACATAAATAATAAAACAGAAGGAAATGCTATCGTGAATTGCCCTGATCACTAATACATAAGGCAATGGCAATGCCATCACTGGCATCAGGAGCCGCCCCGATTCATACAGATGTTAATGGTATCATGAGTCACCCTGACTAAAACAGAAAGTATATACCGGTATCGCAAGTTACCCCAACTAATACAGAAGGTAATGCTATCACGAGTCGCCCTGATTAAAACAGAACATAATGCTATTGCAAGTCGCCATGACACTGACTAATCAATCCAATCGAGAGTAGCCCAAACAAATAAAGAAGATAATCCAAAAGTAAATCACCCCGACTAATACAGAAGATAATGCTATCACGAGTCGGCCCAACTAAAACAGAAGATAATGCTATTACGAGTAGCCCCGACTAAAACAGAAGCTAATTCTATTGCGAGTCTTCACGATTAATGGAGAATGTAATGCTATCATGAGTAGCACCGACTAAAACAGAAGGAAATATGCTATTGTGAGTACCGCTGATTAATACAGAAGGCCTGCTATCACGAGTCGGCCAGATTCATACAGATAATAATGCTATCATGAGTTGCCCCGACTAAAACAGAAGGTACCGGTGTCACAAGTTACCCCGACTAATACATAAGGTAATGCTATCGAGAGTCACACCGACTAAAACAGAAGGAAATGTTTTGTGAGTCGCCCTGAAGGGAACGCTATTATGTGGTGCGGCAGGGGAAACTTAGTCTCCTTGCCTCTATTCCTTCTGTATGTAACTGAAGACTTCTAAAGAATTTTCTGAAGCGCAATTGAATTGCTTGGGTAGTAATACTAGTATGTGAAAAATTAATTGCGCTGAAGCGCAATTAATTTTGAATTGCGCTGAAGCGCAATTGAATTGCGCTGAAGCGCAATTGCTGGATATCCCATATCTATTCAGGGGTGTAAGCTTGTAACAATAATTGCGCTTCAGCGCAATTGAATTGCGCTTCAGCGCAATTGATATGAATCAAGCTGGATTGCGCTTCAGCGCAATTATTAATAAATGTGAATTTGGCCTCCCATAGTTTTTAACATAATTTCAGTTGTTAGGCTATATAAGAAATCGCAAATTTTGAAACAAAAATGAGGGCTTTTTGAGGCTGTAAAGAAGTCAAAGTGAATACCAATGGTATGATGGCTGAAATTTAGAAAAAAATCGTAGAGTACATGTACGGCTAGATATCGGGGATGGCACAAAAAGCACTCGAAGGCTTAATTCCATTGTGGTCCCCTGATATGCTACCGGCCACGAGGCAGACAATATAGTTACCACAAAATTCTCCATTTTGATACTAAAAAATAATGGTAATGACATCAATGTTAATATATTGATATTTTACATTGATAGAGCCATCATCAATGTGGATAAAATAATTTATCATCATAAGTGCTACATTTACAAGTAATCTTATGATTGTGAATATGTGTATTTTAAAAGAAATGATCTTTTCACCGACCAGGTGGATGAGACGCCTGGCAGATCCATTTAACATAACAAGTCTGACACTCGTCTCATTCACCGGGTCTATGAATACTGACCGATATAATATTATATTAATATTAATGCTGCTGCAAGAGGTGCCTGTGGGTTCTGTGTCGGTTCGGTGACTTTGTAAATGATGGATACGCACCACTGCATATACGCACCACTGCCATGTATGGCCGGTTTTGGACTGGTCTGTCCATGACCGAAAGATGGAAACCCGAAATACAGGCAGCAGTAACAATATTTGCAGAGATGAGTAATTGATTGGCAAAATTTTGGTCACAGTTTCAATTCAGTAGTACAGAAAGGGATCTTCCTCTCGGTCCTTCAGTTTAGATAAGAGATGTTTTTTTATGCAAAATTTCCGGTACTTGATGTCAATGGGTAGATGTACAGTTTTGTCAAGTCTATTCCAGAGTCTTATTCCTGTGTAGAAAAAAGACTTTTTCCCATAACAACTTACATGAGGGAGGAGGAATTTCAGTTTACCTGACCGGGTTTCGGATTGATCAGCCTCATTGTCCGAAAAATTTATACCCCCTTCTTTATTTGATCGTTTGAAATGTTCATTAAAATATACTGGGGCTTGCTTATCTGAGATCTTCATAACCATTGTCAATTTCCTAAAGTTAACTCTTTCACATACCGGCAGCCAATCTACTTTTAGAAATTCCGAATAGCCAATATGTGTCCTACAATTTAGATATAAAATGTATCTTACTAGCCTATTCTGGGTTGCTTGTAATCGGATCTTTGTTCTCTGCGTTAGACTAGTGTACCAAAAGCTTGAACTTTAGTCAAAATGACATTGAATGAGGGCCAAGGATAGAGTTCTTTTGCAGTATTGGTTCAGGTAAGATGCCTTTCTGTACAAGAATTTCAACTTAGAGTTTGCCTTCTGCAACATGTGTGCTGCCATTAGCTCACCATTAAGATGGTGGTCTAAAATGGCCCCGAGATATGTTACGGGGTCACTGGGTCTGATGCTCACGCCATCACAGCAAACACTCAGCTGGGATTTATTTTTCAATTTATGTGGTGATCCGAAAAGAATTGATTCTGTTTTTCCCAGGTGTAAAGATAGTTTATTATCCACCAGCCAAGCGCTCAGTTTGCTCAGTTCTACGCTGAGAGTTTGTTCAATGATGTGCACATCAGATCCAGCGACAATAAGGGCAGAGTCATCTGCATATAAGAGGAGTTGACAAGACACAACCATGGAAGCATCGTTAACATACAGTAAAAACAGTAGAGGACCTACATGCAACTTTAAGGCTTAATTGAAAACTAACCTGACAATCTCTCAAACATGCAACTTCTTCTTCTTCTCTTTATCTATCCATCAATTTAGGATAACCTCTTTCGAGTAAAAACATTGTGGTATGTACATATGTACAGCAGCTAGATTGATAAAAGATTTGGATATACAAGTCTCTAGCAGATGATTCTCTAGTTGACGTGTCATGTATACATGAGGTGGATACAGTGGCAACCACTAAAAGCATAACACATATAAAAAATGTACCATGATGTTAACATGCTACAATACTACCATGGTAAATTTTACCATGGTATTTTGGCCGCATGGTAAAATATACTATGCAACCATGGTAATTTGTCATGGTAAAATGTAACATGCTTTCATCATGGTGAAGTTTATCGTGGTATTTTGGCCGCATGGTAAAATTTACTGTGAAACTTACCGTGGTATTTCTACCATGGTGAAATGTAGCATGCTTTTACCATGGTAAAGTTTACCGTAGTATTTTGGCAGCATGGTAAAATGCAACTTACCATGGTATTTTTATCATGGTAATATAAGCCATGCTATTGTCATAATATAATATATACAGCATGGGTAGTTTACCATGGTAGTACCAGGGTACGCTTTTAGATTAGAAGCTTTAAATGTGAGACAACAGATTGGATGTCAATACTGAGACGTATGATTACCAAAGGCGTTTCTCTCATTCAAAGTGGTTTTGAAGCCCAACTCATTGCCAAAACACTAAAAAACAAGCAGGAAATTTGTTTTTTAGTTGCGGAAAAAATTGCTTGTTGGTGGCTTTGACCACCCACCCACGCCGAATTTTTTTTTTCACCCCCCCCCCGGTCCCATTCTGTTAACTGTTTAGTATGTAGATATATATGTTAGTATGATACCGCCCGGGCATCATATCGGGTACAATTGTGTTTGCACTGATTAACTTACAAAATATGATTTTCTTCTCAGAAAAAGCCTCATCTGCGTAATGTGCTATTGTGAATAGAGTTGTCGCTCATGATGTTAAAGTACCATGACAAAGTACCGGTACCAAGGTATCATGGTAAAGCATGGTGCGTTTTATATGAGTGAATTGGTTCCAGTCAGAAATCCCGCTGGTCATCCTATAATCCCCGCTGCGGTCAGTATACCCCGGTTCGGGCGTCAGTAAACCGCACATCGGGCTATATAACAATTAGAGTTTTCCATACCAGGGCTAGTCTGACTAGTTAAAAGTAGTCAATTTAGAAGTTACACCAATCAATGGAAGACGTATATGATAAGCAATGCCTATTTACGATGTGACAGGAGTTCAGAGAATTTTTACACATCAGTCAGGGGGGGGGTCGGAAAAAAGTGTCATGACAGTTGGGTACCACCACCCCCCTATTTGAAGGAACATTTTTTTTTTCCAATTTCATGCGGGGTACCCACCCCCTTTTACCTCAAAATCCAGCCAAATCACCCCTTATTTGAAGGAATTTTTTTTCCAATTCCATGCAGGGTACCCACCCACGTTTTTCCTAAAAATCTGTAGTCTCACACCATTTAGGCTTGGTATTTGTTTCAGTTATAAAGTCTGAGAACAGATAAGAATCGTATAAACCTGCAGCACCCATTGTTATCCTGTTTGTTTTTGTTTATCAATTGATTCATGACTTGTAAACAAGTTATATGAACAGTTTACCATATTTCCAATGCTTGTCTGTAATCACTTTAAATACAACTGTATCGAAAATATAAAATACAAATTTAGGCAAAACAGTTATGCTAAATAGTAATGGACCCACACGATCTTATACCATCTGACAACATGGCGTTTAACAGATTGATCAGGATTCAATTTGAGCCTGCAGCGGGTATTATAGGATGATCTGCGTGGAGATGGATTGTGTGAATACAGGTAACTGAGTTCACATTCTCAATATTATTAATGTTATATGGCCGCAATTAACACATTCTCCGATTTTGAATGGGGCGAGGTCATACCATGTTGAAGTACGGTAGTAGAATGGTAGTACCGGTACTATGTTAATTTTTTTATAAGGAATGTTTTCAAATTTCAGGACACAAATGATCTAATTTTATTAACATGTTGTTATGTTAGCTATGTTATACCTTAGTAATATAATTACAGCTGTGGTAAATCAGAGAAGATAGCACAATATCACCATAGTGATAGCACGATATACATGTACTAGAGCCCGAAGCCGCCATCGTACGCCGCCGCCGCCAGCCATATTGGCCACAAGCCGCCGCCAGCCATATTATTTCTAACGCCAGCCACATTTAAAAATCTCCGCCGCCGGAATTGTAAAATGGCTGAGCCATGTGCATGGGCTTATATGTCAAGCACAACTGTACTGTGAATCGCAAAGAACTAAATCGCATTGCCTAATATTGGCATACTCGCATGGTTGTTATATTATCAGAACACCTGGCCCCTTAATGTGGAATAGACTGTCCCAATGCATGCTTTCATATAACTGAATGGGCGCATCCATTCGGTATTGAAAGGGTTAAAATATAAATTGTTTATATCGACAACACCCAGTCTCAGACATCACTGGCATTTGTCAATATATACATATAAGAATAGAAAATAGTTTGAAATAGTATATATCATTACTATCCGGTTCATCATTCAATGATGCATGCATATATCGCAAGATGGCAGTGATGATAGCAGTCTGACTTCGACAGAAGTCCCAATGTAACTACTTATACCGATTAGATGGGAAACTACATAGTATATCCATGCCAGTCCTTCGTGAATTTCGCCGTGATGGAAAAGCCCAACATCAAAAGATTGCGTGTGGTCTGGAATTCTACGGGTTCACCACAAACGCTAAAAAAAACGGCATCTATAACCGATAACAGGGGATTAGGAACATTTCGGAAACGGAAATACGCTGAATGATAACATCTCAGCCGGCTGAGCCGCCATATTTCGTCAGCCACGAACGTCGTGACTGAGCCGGCTTAGCTAGCTAACCAGCCACGAAAATCGGTTGAGCCAGCCATGAAAACTATTTGTCGTGGCTTCGGGGTCTAACATGTACCATATTATATCTAGAATACCATAGTAGTACAATATTCAATGCAATCATGGTGCTAAGTACTACTAAAGACATTACATAATTACATCATCCGGAAACCAAAATTGCTAACGGACGGACAAACCAATCACATAAATTGACATAATACGGCCGTTTTTATTCTCAAACGGGCGTATAAAAAGTGTACGTTGAGTCTAATACCGCCGTCCATTTATGGGATGGGTTATTTCCATGCGAAAGCGGAAATGGCCGAGACGTTGAAATTGTGGTATCCTATTGTCTGCATTATTGCTTGTATTCTTTTATAGTCTTATATTATGGAACACCGGTCGAAAGATGTTCCGGCTAAACAAATGTTGAGAATAATTCCGAAGATTTTCATCAGTATTTTAACGAATCATACACCGAAAAATGAAGTTAGAACAATTGGTTTACGCTACGTTCGCACAATTCGACCCAGGTATCCATCGACACCACGGGCTGATTGGCAAAACTATGATGATAAACTAAGCAAACAGCTGGCACAAGAATTGGACAGCTTGGATTTGGAATACACTGATTATGATGACACTGAAGAACATACAAACAAGAAGAACCTTAGACCAGAGGATCTTGTGATCAACGAAGATGATCCAAGATCCAAAGCAGAGTTTTCACAGTAAATATCATAACTTCATAAGTCCACATTAGATTATTGTGATATGACTGCAGACTGCCCAGTTACTGGTACTAGAAAGTTGCTATCAACATGCCTCTCATATATAAGAGAATATATTGGCCTACCAATATTTACCTTGACCTTGTTAGCCAATGGATTCTGTTATATATGTGAGTCTCGCATATATAAGAGAAAAGTCTGTTAAGGAGGTGAAATATCTGGGTGCCTGCCTCGATGAAAGTCTCACTGGGGAACAAATGGCCAAACTGCTCGACTCAAATTTTTGTATAGAAGGCGGACTTTCTAACCCCTTTCACAAAGAAATTACTTGCAAACTCATTAATTCAATGCCACCTTGATCAATGCCACCTTGATATATGCATCCTCTATTTGGTACAGCTCTTCGAGTACAACTACCAAAAATAATCTATATATTTTTCAAAATAAATTAATCCGGTTTGTTCTGAGTTTGAATAGAGATACACATATACATGTAGGGTATATGAAGAGTTTAAATCCATTAAATGGCTTCCGGTTGAATACAGAGACTGAGTACCCCAAAGAAAACTGACTATCATGAAAAACATCACAGATGGGAAAGCTCCGAACTACCAAAGAGATGGATTCTAATTTTCAAACACATATTGTAAATATAATCTTCGTTCTGGTATTTTTTTTAGATTGTCTGTGCCTCATGTTAGAGTATTTAGATACAATAACTATTCTACACAGGGATCACTTTGTGGAATAATTATGTGAAATATATTGAACCTACTAGTAACAGGCTAACTGTAATTTGGCCACTTGGAATCACTCAATAAAACAGGAATTATTTGATAAAATTTAGTTACTGAGGAATCTGACTTTGTATAAAGGTATGAGTATTTATTTAGTAGTTATTCCTAAGGCTGAAGGGGTCACTCTCACCAAAAAAAGTGCTGAAGGGTACACATGGTTTGGAAAATGTGCTGAAGGGTACACAGGATTTGTGATCGGCGCTAACACCGTTTCTAAAACTGTATTTCTGATAGTCTGATGCCCATTAGCAGTTTGTTTTCTGTTCATTTTAATGTTCATTGGAATGCAAACAACCATTCTCCAACAGAAATCATGGCAGATACGAATACTAAACGAGATTTCAAAACCTGTGTACCCATCAGCACTTTTTTTGGTGAGAGTGACCCCTTCAGCATTACGCAGCTACACATGTAGGTTAATTCACTATCTTGACCCTCTGCAGAACTGTCAAGCTGCATTCCTGTTATATTTATATATCTATACTATATGAATGTCACACTCTGTATTGCTCTTTTGTATATGTGCTTATGCTGACCTGTCTACTTTTTTGCATCTATTAGCCATTAAAAAATTATCTATCTATCTATCTAGAATGCACTGGCACAGGATGTTTAATGCTGCACCAGCTTCCCATCATGAAAGGGTTAACCGTTAAGAGTAATGCCATTACGCTTGAGCGTAAAGGAATTACACTTTTAAACCTTAGTTCATCTGGCCTCATCATCAAATCCTGTACGGTACCGTACATGTATTACAGTATTAGTACCGTAACGCTGAAGAAGAATTTCTCTCCAAAAAAAGTGCTGAAGGGTACACAGGTTTTGAAATTCCATTATAAATGACTTTTATTTTTCATGTCTGCCATGATATCTGCTAGAGAATAATTGTATATGTTCCAAGGAAAATTAAAATGAACTGAAAATGAAAAGTCTTTTGATGGTTACACACAGGGTTTGTGGTCAGCACTAATGCAGTTACTTTAACTCTTTCAGTGCCAGGGGCCGATCTCATCGGCCCTAATTTACTGTCTGTAGAGTGCCAATTTTATCGGCACTGAAAAAATGAAAATAATTATTTTATTTTTTTTGGGTTGAATTTTTTTTTGGGTATGCTTAAAGGTACTCAACCCGATAAAACTCCTCTCAATTACTATTTCAATGGCTTCGGGGGTCAAAAATATTTGATTCGAGTCGAGGAAGTCACCCATCAAAGCTCAGATTTGTTAGATATCGATTTTAGAAATCTATTATTTTTCATTATCGGGAATACTATCTGGCCCAGAACTCAGTCAAAATTGCGTTAAAATTACCACTTGATTTTAGAGTTATTCATCCTTGTCTGTTTGAATAGATTTGGAGTACACATCCAGAGCAGATTACGGCAGTTATTGGTACTCATCTCGAGAACATAACAAATTTGAAAAATCAATATCTAATAACTCTGAGCTTTGTTTGATGGGTTCCTCGACTCGAATCAAATATTTTTTACCCCCAAAGCCAAAGAAATAGTAATATAGGACCCTCTGATCGGATTGTTGTTGTTGGAATCTGTTGAGATGGGGACCCTCTTTACGGGTTGAGTACCTTTAAGCATGCTATTGCGAATTTAAAAACAAACTGGATAAAACCTTAGGGGCATGTTATAACTCAAAACTATCACCAAGTATTCATAGTAATAATTTTGATGCCCATGAAAAACGTAAGATTCCCTGGCACTAAACCTACAAAATAAGTCTGTTAAAGAATATAAGAACAAATTATTAAAATTGTAAAAAATAATAACAAATGATGAAAAATTGTTAGGCCAATGCATTCTCTTATATATGTGAGGCGACCTATGGTCGACTCGCATATATAAGAGAATGCATTGGCACAGGGTATATGGGTTGATAAAAAAATCGGACTTGGCACTGAAAGGGTTAACTGTGTTCCTGAAAGTCTGGCCCCCCTTCAGCACATTTTCAAAACCTGTGCACTTTTTTGGTGAGATGACCCCTTTAGCATAGTAACTGACAGTAAGTGTTGACAGGGATGTGGCTTGGAGGGCTTTGTTCGGGAAAGGTAAACTGATGGTTATTTTAGTCCAAAATGTTGACCTAATGTACGGCAAGAAAATGCCCGACTGTTTCCCAGTAAAATTAAATACTAGTCGGAAAATCAAATTATGAGAACAATTAAATGCATTCTCAAAATTTTGGAAGGATTGTACAGGGGCTTGACATTAAGAAACAAGTAAATATTGTGTGCCGGTGTAACAGTTTATCTCCCCCCCTGGGTATCTTCCCCCCCCCCCCCCCCCCCCCCCCCCCCGCCCTGGGTATCTTCCCCCCCACTCATATATTTTTTCCCCTCACTTATTATATATTATTATGGTAAGAAATGCCGAGAAAACTATTATAAAAAAAAAAAAAAATTATTTTGAAGTTTAACTTAACCCCTCACACAACCCAATAGCATAAATATGTCAAAATATTACCTTACGATTTTATCGTTTATTTTGCTTTATATTGTCATGAAATGGCGAGAAATTAACTTTATATGAGAACAATTTAATAGAGTAAGAATTTGATGTGGGAGGGAGGGGAAATATCCAGGCCTGAGTATCTTCCCCCCCCCCCCCCCCCCCCCCCCCCCCCCCCCAGCGCCTACATATGACAAAAATTAAACGTATGATTTTATTGCTTAATTTGCTTTATATAGTCATGAAATGGCGAGAAATTAACTTTATATGAGCAAAATTTGATTAGAGCAAGAATTTGGGGTGGGGGGGAGATACCCAGGCCTGGGTATCTTCCCCCCCACCCCAAATTCTTACTCTAATCAAATTTTGCTCATATAAAGTTAATTTCTCGCCATTTCATGACTATATAAAGCAAATTAAGCAATAAAATCATACGTTTAATTTTTGTCATATGTAGGTGCTGGGTGGGGGGGGGGGGGGGGGAAATACTCAGGCCTGGGTATCTTCCCCCCCCCCCCACCCCAAATTCTTACTCAATCAAATTTTGCTCATATAAAGTTAATTTCTCGCCATTTCATGACTATATAAAGCAAATTAAGCAATAAAATCATAACGTTTAATTTGTGTCATATGTAGGTGCTGGGTGGGGGGAAAGATACTCAGGCCTGGGTATCTTCCCCCCCCACCCCAAATTCTTACCCTATCAAATTTTGCTCATATAAAGTTAATTTCTCGCCATTTCATGACTATATAAAGCAAATTAATCAATAAAATCATACGTTTAATTTTTGTCATATGTAGGTGCTGGGTGGGGGGGAAGATACTCAGGCCTGGGTATCTTCCCCCCCCCCCCCCACCCCAAATTCTTACTCTATCAAATTTTGCTCATATAAAGTTAATTTCTCGCCATTTCATGACTATATAAAGCAAATTAAGCAATAAAATCATACGTTTAATTTTTGTCATATGTAGGTGCTGGGTGGGGGGGGGGGAAGATACTCAGGCCTGGGTATCTCCCCCCCCCCCCCCCCCACCCCAAATTCTTACTCAATCAAATTTTGCTCATATAAAGTTAATTTCTTGCCATTTCATGACTATATAAAGCAAATTAAACGATAGAATCATAATGTAATATTTTGACATATTTATGCTATTTAATACTGGGTTAAGTTAAACTTCAAAATAACCACAAAAAAAAAAAAATTAATAGTTTTCTCGGCATTTCTTACCATAATAATATAAAATAAGTGAGGGAAAAAAATGTACGAGTGGGTGGGAAAGATACCCAGGGTGGGGGGGAAGATACCCCGGGGTATGTTCCCCCCCGGGGGGGAAGTTACCCTGGGGTATCTTCCCCCGCGGGGGAAGATACCCAGGGGGGAGATATCGTGTTACACCGGTATATATAGGGCCTACAGCTGGTATATGTACATAAGTTTTTTTAAATGCTGTGAATGCGCCACTTACTTAAATGCGTCGCTATTGATATGAGAAGCGTGGGGTGGTGGGGCAGAAATAGATGCTCCTGACCTCTCGTGCTATCCACGCATTATCGCATTGAATGATTCATGTCATTAACGCCCATCGGGGTGTATACTGGTGGGCAAATTTTAGATAGCTGTGTGTCTGTGGAGGTTTTATAAATAGATAATTGGTTTTTCCTATTTCCGGTTGTGACAATTCGCAGTAGGTCCCTGTTTGCGGAGGTCTTGTTGCGGAAGTCCCCGAATTCGCCTAAAATGGTCGAAATATGTTGATTTTAATGAGGGAACGGGTGCGTATATGACAATTGATACGTATTTTAAACAAATAACGACACAATCATCATAATAGTGGTTTGTTCTATCAATCATATGATGATGATGATGAATGATGATCATCATCATAAATTCATAATACGGAACAAGTCTTGCGACTTTTCGTCCAAATAACATTATTTGCAATGCTTGTTTACAAATATATGTATCGTCATTCGATATTTACTTGTTAATTAACGCCCATCGGGTGTATACTGGTCGTCAAATTTTAGATAGCTGTGTGTCGCTGGACGTATTATAAATAGATAATGGGTTTTTCCGGTCGGGACAATTCGCAGTAGGTCCCTATTTGCGGAAGTCTATTTGCGGAGATCTCCGAATTCGCGGAGGTCCCCTAAAATGGTCGAAATATGTTGATTTTAATGAGGGAACGGGTGCGTATATGTCAATTGATACGTATTTTAAACAAATAACGACACGATCATCATAATAGTGGTTTTGTTCTATCAATCATATCATCATCATCATAATACGGAACAAGTCTTGCGACTTTTCGTCCCAATAACATTATTTGCAATGCTTGTTTACAAATATATGTATCGTCATTCGATATTTACTTGTTAATTTACTTTAGTAAAAAGGGAAATAGTATTCAACCAACTGATAGCCTGAAAATAATTTATAACCTTCACAGGACAACATATTTCGGGTTTTCGCGGGGTATGTATTCGCTGGATTGATAGTTGCAGTATGTAACTATTATGACCGCATTAATTGCTTTCAATGTTTAGATATCAACAATGGCTGGACCACTGTTGAAGATTTTATGGCGGGAACACAATGACTCCGATTGTTGATCCTCATTTAGAGACTTCTGGTGTGGTTAATTAGAAACCTGCAGTAATAAGCCGTAGTTTTTTGTAATAATTTGAAGGATTAGTTGTTTTAACGGAATTCCGAGGCGGTGCGGTGCATTCATGTAACTAATATATTTAACAATTTTTTTTTAAAATTTATATTTATGCGTAATAATATAATCTTGAGGGCGTTACCATTTCTGATTATGGTTTTCTTGTATAAACTGATGGCCGTTCTGCGTATAACTTGTTTTATGAGTGATAGTTCTTTGGAGTTATTTCTGTGATAAATTCTATTTCAGATTCATGAAGGGCCAAAGAAAATTTATTAAGAAGAAAATCCTGGAGAAAAAATTAAGGGGCAGTGCGCATTTGAATTTGCTGACGTGGAAAGCAAAACTTCAGTTGAAGTATCTCAATGTGCAGGACTCGGAGGAGTGGACTGTGAAGAAGTTAGCAGAGATTTTTCCCGTTAGCAGAGAAGGAGTGATCCAAATACTCAGAAGTAAAAGGTTATTCAAAGGAACAGGCGAAATAACGAAGCATGATGATATAGCTCGTAAGCGATGGAGGGCAATAAAGAAAGGGAAATTTGAAAATGAAACTCAACTGCAATTCTTAATTGAGAATAATAGGCTTGAAGTTTTGAAAAATGCTGCTGGTTTACTGGGTGTTGAAATTCCAATAGATTTTCAAGAGCTGTTCGTCAAAACTGAACTACCTGATGATCCCACACGACAAATAGGGCCTTTTGAATCGATTGTTCATGATCATGTGAAGAAGGTAGAACATAGAAAAATTACGTCTGGCGATAAAATATCAGAGAATAGAAACAATTCAATTATGGAGGAGAAAGACAGGAAGTACCTTGAATCTGTTGCAAATAGACTGTCGGCGAGGTTATTGGTCGATGAAGATGACAATAGGATATCAGGGAGGAGCAAAACTCACAGTATCAGGGGGGAGCAAAGCATTCAGCATTTTTCGAATGACGGTGAGCATTCTGTGGAATCAGGTAGAGATGGACGTAGATGTGTCAAGGTTAATTCTGACAGCTCTTATCCCAATACGCTGAGACCTGCAGTCAAGAGGAAAGGCAAAAAGTATTTTGACAGGGATGACAACTTTCTCTTTGAGGTTTCATAATAAAAATTCATTAATGATGGGTTTTTCTTTTCAATACAGACTGAAAGTGTGTGGTGCGAACACAATTTATTGCACACTGATTGCCATCTCTTAGTTGATTAACCTTTCATGACTGGGGTTTAACGAAATTTTGCAAAAAACCCTGTGCCAATGCATTCTTTTATATATGCGAGTCTCCCATAGGGAGCCTCGCATATATAAGAGAACGCATTGGCCTTACAATTTTTACATTGACCTTGTAATCCAGTGCATTCTCCTTGTAATCCAGTGCATTCTCTTATATATGAGAGGCTCTGTAAACCTCGTATGTATAAGAGAATGCACTGTAGGATCTTTAATGCTGCACCAGCACAGCTCCCGTCATGAAAGGGTTAAGTTACTTTAGCCTGGGGTAATTGCACCCAATTGCACTAGACCAATCCAGATAGCTTGTGTGACGTAAATTATATCATGTAAACCCAACCGATACTGCAACAATAATTCAAATTCATATGCTGTTAACTAGATGACAAACTAGCATGGAAGTGTATTTGATACTAAATATTATTGATTGCTGGCAAGCCTAAGTTTAGCGTGACTTGTCATTTGCAGAATGAGGTCCTCAGAGGGTGAATTTAGCAATGCTATCTGCATAGTGGGCTAGCATCACTAAATTCACCCTCTGGGAACTTCATTCTGCTAAGGCCTCATCTTCTTTAGAAAGTTTATTATAAAATTTCTATAGAAACTTCTTAATATAGATTCTTTTTCTTTTTCAGTTTAATTTCTCTATATCCCCAAATTGGCGACGACACATTGCATAATTGATGTTCCCAATGGATGTACATCGCAATATTCCCCATTTGGGAACTTCATTCAATCTGAGTGTATGTCTCCCATAGCAGAATGATGTCCCAAGAGGGTGAATTTGGTGATGCTAGCCCACTATGCGGGATAGCGTCATTAAATTCTCCCTCTGGGGACCTCATTCTGCAAATGACAGGCACAATAAACTCAGGCTTCATTGCTGGTATGTACTAGTAACAAGCCTTGAAATAGGGTGTCTGTCATTTGCAGAATGAGGTCCCCAGAGGGTGAATTTAGTGATGCTACCCCCGCATAGCGGGCTAGCATCACCAAATTCACCCTCTGGGAACCTCATTCTGCTGAGGTGTAAGCAGAATGAGGTCCCCAGAGGGTGAATTTGGTGATGCTAGCCCGCCATGCGGGGTAGCATCACTAAATTCACCCTCTGGGGACCTCATTCTGCAAATGACAGACACCCTATTTCAAGGCTTGACTAGTAATAAAGAGAACCTCACAGGCGTGTGAAGGAAGTGAACTTTATCACACTCAGTCACCGACTCAGTTGTAACTCCTGCGATAACGTTCACCACATTGATACGCCATGTGTGGTTGTGTCTATTTATACCTTCGATTGATCTTTCAAATCATTTTAGTTTTCCCACCATGGCATTCTAAAATTGTAACAATGGAGCAGGGACATGGTGACTGGGGGAGGGGGTTGTCTCACTTTGGTAAACAATTTCAACAATTGGGATTTCATAACTTGACACAATATTAGTTAGAAAATTCACACCAACTATAAGTTGAGATTTTTCTCGTAGTTTGATTTTCCAACAATTTATCTGTGGGGAATTTGTTATTTTTACACCAACATTTTCATATTTTCTTACTTTTGGACTGATATGGCCACCTGTTTGAAATTTCCAAAATTTAGGGGGGGGGGTGTTGGGTCAGGGCAGATTTTTTTATTTTCAGGTTCAGTTAATCAATTTAAGAAAAAACAAACCAGATAGAAACTATTACGCTTGAATAATGACAAGACAAACATGGAATGAAAATTGAGAACTGGATGTATTTCAATAAATGTAACAAAATCTGTATTTTATATAATTCAAGCTCTGCATAACATTACATAATATTCAATTATTTTTGTGCCATAAGAACCAAGTATTTTAATATTCTTTCTTTTTACGACAGTTTTAACGCATGTGATTATTTTAACAGCAATACCCACCGCAAAGGCCATTCTGTATCTTTAAATAAAACTTGAGAGTAAACATTGGAAAAGGTCAAAGCATTGAAATATTCTGAAAAACATATTCAGTCTAAAATATTGGGACTTACATGATAAGCGATGTTTGTTGACAAATCACTGTAACAGTTTTGTTTACATAATGATTGAACTACAAAAAAATTTGTGATTGAACTATCATTAGTATCAATAATGAATATAACAATGTTTCATCTATTTCTCCATGTTCTTCTTAGTGGTGATGTTTTTAAAGAATTTTTTGTGGACATTTACCCACTACAAGTGGCTTGGGTCACTTTAAAGATACGGTAAGCATTGGCAGTGGGTATTGCTGTTAAAATAGTCATATCGGTTAAAACCACCATAAAGAGAAAGAATATATTTAGACAAACCTTGTTATTATACCAATCATAAGTTTAGCATAAATTGCATGTTATTGTCATGTTAGTACTCTTTTGTTTACATTCGCCATGTTATGTAAACAAACAGTTCGTAAAGAGTATGCGATAAGCAAAACACTCAACACTTGGGAGACCACAATAAGAGAACTTGGTTAAAAATGCCACCAATTTGTTTACAATATAAAATAATGCCCTAAATAATGGACTCCTTAACCACAGCATAATTATGGGTAATTTTCAGGATTTAGTCGGAAACTAGCCATATTTCCGACTAAATCCTGAAAAGTTACCCATAATTCTGCTGTTGTTAAGGAGTCGTTCATTAAGGGCATTACTGTAACTGTATACTGCTTGCTAATCCACATTTCAAGATTTTGGTGTTCAATCACTCTCTTAAAAACGATCTCCACGGTGTTCATTGTTTTGCTTTATAATATTACTCACTATTTACGCACTGTATATAAACAAACACTCAGCTCACACAACGTGTGTTTTGTGGATAATATCACATCCTATCATTATACTACAGTAACGCCCTAAATAATCGACCCCTTAACCACAGCAGAATTATGGGTAACTTTTCAGGATTTAGTCGGAAATATGGCTTGTTGCCATTCATCGGAAAGCTCAGTGATTAGTATATTCTTGAGGAAATTTACTTAATTTGGTAACTGTTATTTCAATATTATAACCTATAACGAAGGCCATCTTGCCTTTTAAAGAGGGCGATGATGGGACAAAATTTTCCACCCTCGCAAAAAATTTCAGAAATCTCAATTCATCAGTTGGAAATTCAAAACATTTGATACCACTGAACTAAATTAGACATCTTTGATACCACTGAACTAAATTAGACATCTTTGATACCACTGAACTAAATTAGACATCTTTGATACCACTGAACTAAACTAGACATCTTTGATACCACTGAACTAAACTAGACATCTTTGATACCACTGAACTAAACTTGACATCTTTGATACCACTGAACTAAACTAGACATCTTTGCTGAAAATATATAAACCAGTAGGTACTGCTGAAATTCAGAGTCAGAAATAGGTGACATGATCTGAGCAAAAAATATTTCTTAAAAATAAAACATTAATTTAATCCTTTTCAAGAAACACAGAAACTGAAACCTACTAGTAATAACGAATCAAAGCCGGACGCTTTGGGTCGTATATAGACTATATCGGATTTTGTGACGTCACCAATTATTATCTAATACTGTTGTTTTGAATTTTCGGGAGCGCGAATGTCGCACAGTAGATCGGTGGTCTTAAAGCATTAATGTCGTAATCGGCTGTCAAGAGGCCAACCCAAATCAGTCGATGTGCAACATTCTCCTATTTATATAAACGTCATAAAATCATTTATTTGTTTTTATTTATAAGGGAAAGTAGGTCCATGATGAATTTCTAACGGGTCTACTCCGGCACTCTACTGGATCAAATCATCGGACCCTAGGAAGTTTTAATATTTGTTTAAATAAACTAAAATCACCACAACTCAACACGATCTACGTGTATCTCAAAGCTTTATTTTCCAACTGATGCACGGCAGTTGGTCAATACTGCATGGTTCTGTAGAGACTATACCGTGCGAACGGAAATAAGATAATATTTAATATGGATCTGATTGTTATCATAAGTCTGCATACTTACATGCATCTGATAATCCATATATATCCTATTTTCTTGAATAGAATGAAAACACATACTTATGAACAAAGCAGAAGATACATTCAGTTCCACGCGAATTCGGTCAATGGTGAAAGTTACACGATGACGTTGTTTGTCGACTATCGTTGAAATCGACATGTTACGAATGAAATGAACATCCTGAGTATCTGAAGCGAGAGCTCCCAGCACGTCAAGTAATATAATGGTTAGTTTCATTTCCATGCACTCTCGACAACATATATAACGATTTATAATTACCCCACCAAACATAAGCCTTATGCATGTGAATCTTATTTGGTGGGAATCTATCTATAAAGTGATTTTGACAAGAATTGTTTTAAACGCTACATGCAGAAACCCCTATGTGATTGTTTTAGCTTTGGTTCATTAATTACGCTTGCGTATGATCATATTACTGTTGGGTAGTACACTCACTGGTAACCGTTTCTATACTAAATACTCGTTGATTAGGAAATGTTCAGATAAAAAGTTCAATAGGTCATTTGTTGAACTTATTATCTGAACATTAATAGAAATATATCGGCACTTGTATTATCTTTTCATTTGTCCGTCATCTGCTTTTATTTCCTGAACATCCCTCCAAATGAATAGAACCTTCCAATATATACTTTTATAACCGTGTGGGAGAATCCATTTTGTTTAGAAAGGGTTAATTAGTTTGAAGTACTAGTAGATTCATTGTAGAAGAAAAAATTATGTGTCATTTTGAAAGAAGTATGCCAAATTTCACAAATGGTAAAAATAAACCAATGCAAGTCTGAAATTAGTGTGTCTGACATTTGCTCCTTAGGTCTCCTCTTCTGGGAAGTATCTATAGTCTCAAATTAACATTGTTATTAGTTACTTTTTTCCTTCTGTTCAGTTTCTATATCCCCTGATTTGCAGAAGATAAAATGCATAATCGAGGTGACTATTGGGTGAACGGTGTAAACATCACCAACTTCAATCTGATCCTAGGTCACCATAGCAGTTGAGGACTAAGCAGAATGAGGTTCTTAGAGGGTGAATTTGGTGATGCTAGCCTGCCAGGATAGCGTCACTAAATTCACTCTCTGGGGACCTCATTCTGCAAATGACAGAACACTATTTGCAGGCTTGGTTCCCACCTTTCAATTTTAATTTTAGACTGAAATGTCTAACAGTTGGACAATATCAGGAGTTATTCCCCCTCTGAAATAACTCTTCTTTTTTGCAGGATAGCATCACTAATTTCACCCTCATTCTGCAAATGTCATGCACATTATATTCAGATTGAACCAATGGTTTTACTAGTTTAGTGTTCTAGTTTCACAGTTCGAAAATGTAACCTATGGAAGATTTAGTTTTTGTATAATTTGCGGTATGGCCACAAATACTGAAACAAACCATCTCAGAGCCACCATAACAGAGCCACCATAACAAACCATCTGAGAGCCACCATAACAAACCATCTCAGAGCCACCATAACAGACTTTCAATAATGGCAGCCAATTTATGGAATTACATCCCTCATAATGAGGAAAAATGTCCATCGGCAACTGTAATGCTCTGGCATGTTCGATTCTGCATGTTGCCACAGCATTGCTTATTGCCATGGCCAATTTAGAGGACTGGAACAAGTTCCAGTCAAGTTCAGTTAATTGCATTTTATATAAATGCATAATTTGGATATTTGCATAAAATATGCATGCACCAATCCATTTTCTCATAAAAAAAAAGACTATTTTTTAATCATTTATTTGCATATTAAAGGTTCACACTCTATTCTGTGTACAACCTAACGGAACACCAAATTCTAAGGGACATAATGGCACTCGATTAATAAATTGAATATCTGGTTTAATTCTATGATTAATATATAATTTATTTAAATATAAATAATGTTTTCTGAGGACTGAGCAATGGATCAGGGGTTTACCGAATATAATATCAGCACTCTTTTTGGACCATCCCGCCTATACTCAGGACCGGGAACCTAATATAATATCTGCACTCTTTTTGGACCATCCCGCCAATATTCAGGACCAGGAACCTAATATAATATCTGCACTCTTTTTGGACCATCCCGCCTATACTCAGGACCGGGAACCTAATATAATATCTGCACTCTTTTTGGACCATCCCGCCAATATTCAGGACCAGGAACCTACATGTGTATAAGTCATAATTTGCTTGAAAATGGCAGCACCTTATCATGCCTGGCAATTTGAAAGATATCAGCAAGCTGTTAGACAAATGATCTATTCCAATAACTATTCATTCAACGCTTATAAATATCTTCTCAACAGTCATATTTACAGTAATGCCCTAAGTAATCGACCCCTTAACCACAGCAGAATTATGGGTAACTTTTCAGGATTTAGTCGGAAATATGGCTTGTTGCCATTCATCGTAAAGCTCTTAGAGCTTTCTGATGAATGGCAACAAGCCATATTTCTGACTAAATCCTGAAAAGTTACCCATAATTCTGCTGTGGTTAAGGGGTCGATTACTTAGGGTATTACTGTATATGGGGATGGGATCAAGCCTGAGATTAGTATGTCTGTCATTAGCAGAATGAGGTCCCCAGAAGGTGAATTTAGTGACGCTATTATGCATAGCAGGCTAGCATCACCAAATTCACCTCTGGGGATCTCATTCTGCTTAGGCCTCAACTGCTATGGGAGACCTAGGATCAAATTGAACTTGAAGTTCCCCCAATTGAAGTTGGCGATGTTCACCCATTAGTCACCTCGATTATGGAATTTATCTTCTACAAATTAGGGGATATAGAAATTGAACAGAAGGGAAAAAGTAACTAAAAACAATGTTAATTTGAGACTATAGATACTTCCCAGATGATGAGGCCTAAGCAGAATGAGTAGTGGCGTGGCATCACTAAATTCAAACTGGGGACCTCTTTGAGTCATTCTGCAAATGTCAGGCACACTAAACTCAGGCTTGGCTGGGATGCATAATGAGCTAGCTAAAATTTATCCATAGCTCATTTATTATCTTTTATTGATTAGTTACATGTATTTATATGGACAGGGCTCAAAATGTACACCTGTCTGCCTGTCACTGACAGGTGGTATTTTTTGGCGACAGGTAAGGATTGTTCTTACCTGTCATGTGTGACAGGTAGCATGTTCTGTCAGACCATGAAATTTTGTTTTATAATGTGATATCGAGATTTCCTATTAGACCAAACCATACTTGTATTTTCTACTAAAATCCAGCTAAATTCTAAACAAAATTACCATAATTCTTGAGTGATTGAGCTCAGTTAAGGGGACATTATACTGCCTTATATGATGGGTTTATCCAAGTATACTCTCCATATATACATGTATATATAAAATTAATGACAGATGAAATTTTGAGGGGGCAGAAATTTAGAGCATTTCAAGCCCTGATATGGTGAAGAAAACGATGAATACTCATCTCGAAGCGAGACAACTTACGCCATTTGTGAGCAAATTATGACATAGGTTCTGGGGCCTGATAGTGGCTGGAAATGAATAAATCTATAAATAGAGATCTGGGTAGCTGCCTGGAAAAAGCAATAGACATTGTCAGGTCAAATGTCACCGGCAATACATTTCTCTTCTGAAGGGCGTCACAGGAAGAACGGAAGTAATTACTTGTATGTGTATAATTAATGGAGAAGGTCTCAAAACAGACTGGTTTTTACCCAAATTGAACCAGCCATCTAATTTGGAATACAGTAATGCCCTAAATAATCGACTCATTAACCACAGCAGAATTATGGGTAATTTTTCCAGATTTACTTGGAAATATGGCTTGTTGCCATTCATCAGAAAGCTCTCACTGAGAGCTTTCCGATGAATGGCAACAAGCCATATCTCCGACTAAATCCTGAAAAGTTACCCATAATTCTGTGGTTAAGGAGTTGATTATTTAGGACATTACTGTAACCTGACCCCCATTAGCGATACATGTAGTGAGACGTCGACCATTTAAAGAAAGTTATCATTCACCCGAAAAACCTGAAAATAATTGACTCCTTAACCACAGCAGAATTATGGATAACTTACCCATAATTCTACTGTGGTTAAGGAGTTGATTGTTTGGGACATTACTGTAACTTGACCCCCATTAGCAATACATGTAGCGAGATGTTGACCATTTAAACAAAGTTAAATTTGGATGCATGGCAGTACCGGTAGAATTACGCTATCATTCCGGATCATTCACCCAAAAAAATAACCACCGAAAGTTGCTTTTCTTCTATCTGTGTTACGATAAGCTTTATTTCTATGCTAAATGTGTCCCGGAAACATGTACAGACTTTTAACAGTCCAATGACGAACTTCAAAAGCCTAATTTCATGCAAACGAGTAGAAGATTTGTTTTCAAACAGCTATTAGACGGTGTCTCGGCACAAAATAACACTGAACCTGAATACCTTATTTATCTCCATTGACGCATCAACGTTGAAATCTGCATGGCTTTGTTGTTAACCCTTCCATGACTGGAGCTTCCTGAAAATTTGCTAAAACCCTGCACCAATATATTCTCTAATATATGCAAGTCTCTCAAAGGGAGCATCGCATATATAAGAGAATGCATTGGCATAAAAAAATTTACCATCACCTTGTAAGCCAGTGCATTCTCTTATATATGCGAGGCTCCCTATGGGAGATAGGGAGCCTCGCATGTATAAGAGAATGCACTGGCACAGGATCTTTAATGCTGCACCAGCGCATCTCCGGTCATGAAAGGATTAATGGCGCATATATATCAAAGTTATGGGGGCACGGACATTCAAACTTGGGAACTTTTTTATCAAGCCTGCAAATAGTGTGTCTGTCATTTGCAGAATGAGGTCCCCAGAGGGTGAATTTAGTGATGCTATCCTACACAGTGGGCTACCATCACCATATTTACCCTCTGGGAACCTCATTCTGCTTAGGCCCTAAACTGCTATGGTGGACCTAGGATGAGATTGAAGTTCCCCAATTGAAGTTGGTGATGTTCACCTATTGGGCACCTCAATTATGCAAATTAGGGGATATGGATAGGAAAACATAGCTAAAAACGATGTTAATTTGATACTACTATAGATACTTCCCAGAAGATGAAGCCTGAGCACAATGAGGTGTCCAGAGGGTGAATTTGGTCATGCTAGCCTGCTGTGCGGGATAGCATCACTAAATTCACCCTCTAAGGACCTCATTCTGCAAATGACAGACATGCTATTTGCAGACTTGTTTTTGATGTTCTGATCTGTTGACATAAAATAATTTTCTGGTGACCAGTTGTTGTCACCCACTGTACCGACAGTACAACAACACTCCACCTCGAATTACAGTACAATGAAAACGCCTTCAAATAATTACTTCAGTTCATCCAGAGTGGGGGTTGTAGCGCAATTATTCCATCTCACGTCTTCTCTAATGCCTGTACAAATCTGTTTAGTTTTCTATCAATATGCATCATAAATAGAAACACAAGGATAACCACACCGAAGATGGTGAAAGTTCCGAGAGATTCAAAAATGAGTTGTGGTGTGAATATCTTCCAGACCATCAGATGTCGTCTGTGAATACATGCTGCTAACATGGAACCAAAAAGCTGCAAAATAAACAGACTTATTAGTTATTCATCAATAAATGAAACTACAGTGACAACTTACAATATAAAGATTCAGTCTAGGGGCCTTCTAGTCATTGATTCGAAATCAGCTGTCCTGATTAAAATTTTATCATATCATATCCACCAGCAAGCCTGCAAATAGCGTGTCTGTCATTTGCAGAATGAGGTCCCCAGAGGGTGAATTTAGTGACGCTACCCCGCATAGCGGGCTAGCATCACTAAATTCACCCTCTGGGGACCTCATTCTGCTAAGGCCCTCAACTGCTATGGCAGACCTAGGATCAGATTGAAGTTCCCCAGTTGAAGTTGGTGATGTTCACCCATTGGGCACCTCAATTATGAATTTTATCTTCTGCAAATTAGGGAATATAGAAACTTACCAGGGGGATATAGAAACTTCCCCGAAGTGAAAACGTAACTAAGAACAACGTTAATTTGATACTTCCCAGAAGATGAGGCCTAAGCAGAATGAGGTTCCCAGAGGGTGAATTTGGTGATGCTCGCTATGCGGGGTAGCATCACTAAATTCACCCTCTGGGGACCTCATTCTGCAAATGACAGACACCCTATTTCAAGGCTTGGTCGCAAATGTTTTCTGAAAGAGAGAGTCACTAATTAAGGTTATCGAGAAATAACCTTTATGGCTAACTAAGTGACAACCAATTGTATTACAGTATTTTGTGAAATGATAGCTTATGACTACTAAATACTCATTGACGAGTAGTTCCCTCAGGAAATGTTGAGATAGTAAGTTGAACAAACAACCAAAGGTCATTTGTTGAACTTATTATCTGAACATTTCCCATCAATGAATATGAATCCGTCTGCACTTCTATTATCATTTCACCTCTCTGTCGTGCTTTTATTTCCTGAACATCCCTTCAAATGAATATTAGACCAGTACAATGTATATACTTTTATAATTCAATGGGAGAATCCATTTACAAAGGGTTAAAGTGATGTGAAACACTCCGGTAGGGTGACCAAATAGAAATGGAGAATAATCTTGTTCAAAGTAGTTATTTTTACAAATATTATATCTAAATTGTCAACACACACCATCATTCTTATATATTAATTAATTCAGTGACTGTCGATGACGAAATCATGTTCGTTAGTTTATCGCCGATAGATGCGTCCTGAATCGAGTAGTAAATATTTACAATTGAGCGTAGTTCAGACGATGTTTTCTATGGAGTGGTACAGTCGATTTGCTTGAGATTTTCGGTGATGTTAGTAGAATGCTACATTCCTCCAGTTGGCATAGCACCTGAATACTAACTTATCAGTTTCAAGAACTTGAATAAGTACATAATATGTCTTTAAAAGTATTATCGCTATAACCTCACCTTCATAGCATTGAAACCTATGAATTTGAAGCAAAGATCCGATAGAGAATGGATAAAATGATCCTCATCCTCAAACAGAGTGAACTCCCCTTTATCTTGCTCCTTTTCCAGCCGCATTTTGGCATTAACGTAATACGGCCAGCACAACATCAACGGGAGGGCGAGAGTCAGAATTATCTGTGATGCAAATGTGTTCATGACAATCAGGATTGTTGGTAGGATGTGGTTCATAAAATCACCATGGAAACCAGTATATGCTGCTGTCCATTGGATGGCTGGAAGCGCTGCTTGATGGCCTGTCTGGTAAAAGCATACGGACATCATACATCCCAGTGTGACCACTGAATGGAATGGTACTGTGAAATAGCTACCTCCTGGAACAATGGAACAAAAGTAAATGATAAGCAGATTGATTACATGCATATGACTATCATTAATATGTTCCTTTATTATTATGAAATTACATTCGTGCGGTTTTCGTTTTTTTTCAGTATTTAATCATATCGCGATATCATTTTTTATATTGTGTAGTCAGTTTTGAAGAAAATGAATAGTCCCTATATCATGGACAATGATATGCCAAATATTTAGTATGTTTTCACATGTAAAACTGATGAAAAAATTGAAGTATCTAATTGAAATATCCATGTTTTATTTTACTGCAGAGGGTTGCAATGTTTAGTAATTGAATAGTTTCAACACAAGGGAACAAAGAGACGTATTGGATAAGGTACTACCGGATTTTTTTTTCACTGCAATGTTCAGTATTTGAATAGTGTCAACAACTTCGCTCATCGCTATGTGCTGGTGTAAATAATAAAACAATTTCATTGTCCCTATACCAAAGTCATAATCGATCCCATGCCCATGCATCAACGATCAGAGCTCACTGAAAATTGTATTTTTAAGGGCTAATGTTCACACATACATGTGGTGTCAAACACAGTGCCACTGTCGGTTTCCCTGACAATTTTTTTTAGAAAATGGCCAAAAACTGTTGGCCAATTTTTATTTTCAACCCAAAATCGGAAATCTATTTAAAAAATCTGAATTGATTTTATAATGGGAGTGACATAAGAAACAAATTTATAGTATGATCATCTGCTAATTGATTAAGTGATACAGCTTAATGGGTAACAAAAGGAACTATCAAACAATGGACCACCAAATACAATAAAATAGTAATGAGGATTAACACTATTAAATGAATGGTAGATGGTATGTACTGATATATTGTAAAGTAACAATGGACATTGGTGGTATTAAAGAAGTCTTGACACGGTATTTGAAGGTATGGACATAATTATATAGACTGTTAGATGATAAATAAAACAAAAACATTAATTCATTGTGAGACCAGAAAATGAGGATTTAATTTAATTTTTTTAAATTGGGGCAAAAAAAAATAATCAGAATTTGCGAAAAAAAATTGGCCCAGTGTGAATTATTCTCTATTTCTATTTGCTCAGCCTGCCGGAGTGTTTCACATCACTTTAATATGCCGATGACGATATAATCACATTGATGTACATGTATATATGACGATATAATCACATTGATGTACATGTATATATGACGATATAATCACATTGATGTACATGTATATATGACGATATAATCACATTGATGTACATGTATATATGACGATATAATCACATTGATGTACATGTATATATGACGATATAATCACATTGATGTACATGTATATATGACGATATAATCACATTGATGTACATGTATATTTGACGATATAATCACATTGATGTACATGTATATATGACGATATAATCACATTGATGTACATGTATATATGACGATATAATCACATTGATGTACATGTATGTTAGGCTAAGTAAGGCATTCAATACTCTCAGTTAGAATTTCACTGTGAACAAATTAAAATACGATAAAGACTAATCCGAGCTTTAAATAAAAAAAAAATTGTAATCGTAAGCGACATCCATGCAATTTTAACCCTTTCAGTGCCAGGGGCCGATCTCATCGGCCCTAATTTACGGTCTGTAAAATCGGCCCTAAAAAAATAAAAAGATTTTTTTTTTTTTTAAGATTTAAAAAAAATTATTAAAATTGTAAAAAATTGTAAAAAATAATAACAAATGATGAAAAATTGTTAGGCCAATGCATTCTCTTATATATGCGAGGCGACCTATGGTCGACTCGCATATATAAGAGAATGCATTGGCACAGGGTATATGGGTTGATACAAAAATCGGACCTGGCACTCAAAGGGTTAAAACAAGCGACACACATTATTTTTCCCATTTTCGTGCTGAATTTGAATAACATCACATCGCGATATATTTTTCAATATCGTAGTCGGTATAATTCAAGTCAATATCGTGAAACTCTACGCCTGTTAATACTGATTGAAGCACTGTATTATTGATACTACTTACTTTGAATTTCGTCACATCTGGGAACGCTATAGATCTCCAGGTAGAGATAAAGAACTAGAATCATTGAGATAATTCCTGGTGAAAATCCATCACCGAGTACCAGTATAACCACAAGAGAAACGCAAGCTAGCAGACACACTATACTAGAACTGTAGACTGTCGCTAGACCGAATAATACTGGTGTATTGGAGCTGGTTGTCTCGGTTTCATTTTGGTTATGTATTTTCTCCTTAAGCTGTGTAAACATATTTGGTATGATGTGTGATTGTTCGAGGTAAGGGTGTGGAACTGATATTGTATCTGACTTCTTCTCTAGTCGATACACGAATAATGGGTCGATGATTATCATTAGAATTGTAAACAATACTGCTGAGTACACAATCCATGGAAGAATGTCTTGTTGAATTATCGGCATTGAATCAAGCATTTTATGTGGCAGGCCCTGCAGTGCCCAGTAACCACAGCAACAGGTAACTGCTGTGGGTATAGTGTACTTCATACACATCACAGGAACAGATGATCCATTCAAGTTGCCATTTTTCCCAAGCAGCTTCAGGATAACTGTATACAGAACGATCAATGATGATATACTGAAAAAATAACGCTGATTCTTGTATCCGAGTTCTGCTAGATTTGAAAGTGGTGCGGCAAAGATGGAGACTTCACAATCAGGTTGCTCTTCCCGACACACTCGGAATACAGCACTCGATCTAACCAGAAACATCGGAATGATGGCGATGATGAAAGCGACAAAGGAATCGTCAGTAATGTACATCATGAAGTCATGTGACAGCTTCTGTTTTGATTTGACGTCTCGAGACTTTAATTTATGCTCTCTGTTGACTGCGGCTTTTCTTTTAGCTTTAGCACCTAGACATTCCCACAATGCTAGAAATAGCATTGTTTGCGTGAAAAAAACTGAGATTGAGTCCTCATATACAACAAAACTGTTTGAGAAAAATAAACAAAAATATAGCAAACATATCACAATACTAGAGTTATGGAACTTGTCCGTTCTGAACTTCACAAGCTGCGAGAAATGCTGCAATGGTCCTTTGACACATTTTGTTGATATTATCACAAGGATAGTGAAATTAACAAACAGCACAATGTAGGTCATAAACGGACTTACGGAATCCGCGAGCAGAAATGTTTGTACTGAGGAAACGATGAACGTGAATATCGTTGAAGTAATAATAACATAAAATGAACTCTGAACTTTATGACATAGGTTTAATGTTATGATGTGGACGTTAAGAAGCAGAGTTGTTAGGAACAGAATGCATCCAATTGCAATTGTTGAAAGGTCGAATGTTGCCCAGTTTTCCTGGCATATTTTCCTGATAATTGAGATAAAGTTTATGTAGTTTTCTCTCAGATGTTTTAATTGGGGAAGTATATCCTCTTTGCTACCATCACGAACCATCCTTGTCATTAAATTCTGCACTTCATTTTCAGTCTGCGCGAGCAAAGATTGTAGATCGTCAAGATCATTTTCATCCATATTGAAGCCACCATGTTGATCTCTGTACACAGATATGTATGAATTTATTTGTAGAGCATTGAGACGGAGTGCCTCGACAACATGGAAGACCTGTTTAACTTCACTGGCATCAGTGTTCCACCATTGACAATAGTTGAACAAGTTGGGTATTACCATGCCAAGGTTAGAGAATGGAATTGGTAACCCCATCAGCAGGGAAAATGTCGGCACAAAATCAATCTGGTAGATAAACGAGGGTCGATGAGTTGCATCCTGAAAAGAAGATATTTACAGAATTTACACAGGGCTTGAAATGGTAACGGGGGTTCATGACGGGAGCTTCACATATATAAGAGAATGTACAGACTGGCAGATATAAGAGAAATCATTGGAAGGGTTAATCGTTAGGACAAAAAAAATTTATGCTCTGTTTCTCAGACACCTCCTTCTCTTAAAAATATGGCTCGCTTGGTGCTTTTTATGGTCCACTGAAAATAATAAATGTAAACCATCCTGCGACTCAGCCTCACAATAAAATGTCCACAATCTCTGTCCACTACAGTACATTAACCCTTTACCCAACAAACCGGCCAAATAAAGCTTCAACAGCCTAAAATATCTTGGGTCTGTCTCAATAAAACCATACAAATATGGATATCATTGGAACCGGCTCCTTGACCACATTGTGATAGTTACAGTTATGCCCTGTGCCAATGCATTCTCTTATATATGCAAGTCGACCATAGGTCGCCTCGCATATATAAGAGAATGCATTGGCCTAAAAAAAAAACTTTTTTTAACACTTTTTACCATTTTTTCTTACATTCTTTAACAATTTTATAATTTTTAATGTGTTAAGCCAATGCATTCTCTTATATATGCGAGGCGACCTATGGTCGACTCGCATATATAAGAGAATGCATTGGCACAGGGCCCTTCTGTTGGGTAAAGGGTTAACCTAGCTAGACACACTCCAACTTGTATTTGATATTTCCCTTTATTATTTCTGATAAAAAGGAAGTTTTCTTTTGGTTATTTTAAACTGAGTGTACTTGGATTGTGCAAGAGACTGTTACATTGAAATTGTATTACACTCTATAATGAAGAGCCATTTTTTTTCACACCGAACAATGTTTTGATAATTTGTGATTAAACACATAAAAACCTGCCTGCTGGTTACTTTTATAGGTACAAGTGTAGCGGGCGCGTTGTAAATATAGAAGGCCGATGACTTCTCTGATCGAGAGGTCTAGTAGATCTCTTGGTCATGGTCGTTAGACGCTTTGTGTGATCACCGAAGTCGAGCTCAGTTATTACTTGGATGGGTGACCGGCTTGGGATTTTGGGTGCTGCCAACTTTCGGTACGACTCCCGCACTTCTCTCTCTCTCGTTCTGTTACACTGGTGGCTCGTCCGCTCCTCGGAGTCTGTGTCATGATGCGACCGCTCTTGGGGAGGACTCGGGTGAGATTCAGTGAATCTCAAAAAGAATGGAGGGAGTAGTGTAGCGGTCTATAAAATAGCTGAGAAAATATCCCGGTAGGGGTTGATAAATTGGAATAGTAGCCTTGTAATTAACACGGATGTGGGTTTCTTGGACAGGGTGGGGGTGCTTAAATGGTATCTGCCGCCAACTTTGGTCAAATGTTTCAATAGTTACACATTTCATACCTTACACTAGATAAGTTGGAAATTTCACACCAACAATATGTTGAAATTGTTCTCTTAGTTTGATTTTACAACAATGACTGAGGAAAGTCCCTCCTTATATACACACAGTGTTCATTTAAAGTGTAATTGTCCACCGCGCTCATTTAAATTGGAATTCTCTCAGGTCGTCTTCGTATTGGATCATCTTCACATGGGCCCGACTTCACTTGTACTCTTTTGACCAATGGTCACATGCTTTTGTAAAACTTCCATTGGATGATTGAGTCACTTTTAAAGGTTTAGTATTAGTACCTGTGTTTACATTCCGGAATATCCCTGAGGATGTGTGACTATACTCATGCCCAAGACCAGTTGCCCCGGGGGTGATCTACTATTAAGTCAAAGGCAGGAGACCAAATAATTTTTGATTTCTCTTCATCCAATTTTTATTTTATTTAATATTACAAAAGATAGCCTTTTCTAGTATAAACAATTCTTCTCTCTCACACAGGGATGTGGCTAGATGTCTGTTAGGGGTGTCCACTTTGGGGAATACCAACTGCACCCCACCCCTTGAATCTAACCAAACACAAGTTTTGCATAATTCCATTTTCACCCCCTTGCACCTCAGTGCTCAGGCCTAATAGCCTATATATTCATAAACGATGGTTCTATATACCTGGGATGAGAACATTCAAATATATGCACCTGAAAATTGCATAAATCCTGACATCTAGTGGTCCAACTCCAGACAAATGCACACGGCTACGGACAAGAGACCAGGACACACCGGGCCAACCATGGTTATTCGACCATGAAATCTGAACAAGAAAATCACAAAATCCTAGCATCTAGACTAGCCTCAAGCCTTCCTATAGAGTTAGAAATTTCAAACCTGACACCCCCACTAAGGTTGGAAAATTTCAAACTGATGACAATTCTAATGACAATTTTGACCAAATGTAGGACAATATTGTAGTTTTTGACTGACCATGGGGGGGGGGACCAGGACACTAAGCTTTCCAAGTGTTGGAAATTTCCAACCTGACACCCCCCCCCTAACATTTTGACCAAAAGTATGAAAATAGGCAAATATTGGTCCAAAAACAATAAATCCCCCCCTATAAATTGTTTGAAAATCAAACTACAAGAAAATTTTCAACCTATTGAAAATTTTTAAACCAAAGTTGGGGGGGGGGTGAGACACCCCCAAACTCCACCTGTCGCCACGTCCCTGCTCTCACAGGTGAGTGGATACAATTAATTGCGTGATTGGTTGTAATCAGGTATCTCATAACAGGAAGCTGAGTGGCATGGCTTCACTGTCTAGAGGCTTAGAAATTAGAGCAAACCCTAGGTGATGACCGGGCAGATTGTCGTGAAGTCTGATACAGAAATAACGAATTCTAGCACCTAACCTATATAATCAGCATCCAGCAAGCTGATGCCCAACATAAACTTCATAAATTGCGGAATCAGAACATTGTATGGGTGTCAGCGAACTTTTAACATCTTATTTTTTGGCTTTTTGTTGATTAAAATGCGTCTACGAAAATATACAACATAAAATACAAGACAGATAACTCTATATTATATATCCCGTCTACGCTCACGCTTTCCGAAGTCCAGCGCTATGGAATTTCACTATAGTTAACCAGTTATTGACTCATGGCAATGTTGGGCCCGCAACATGCGTTATTTCTCAAACTAGCTGGCAACTTTGATGGGCATAACACAGGCTATTGAATTAACATAGGAAAGCAGTGTAATTCATTGAAATTGATGACAAGTGCTGTAAATTTCAACGCATATTTTGTTGTGTTTATCTTTGGTTTATTTCACGACGTGGTCAGTTTGAACCATGTATCCTGCTAAATATTAGCCATAGAATTACCCGTATAGAACCGATCAAATGGGGAGAGAACCGACTCGATCAGGAGAGAACCCAAACAAATATCAAAATTAACTATTTTCATCGTTGTTATAATACTTGAAATTTTCGTTATTATTACACTCACTGGGGCCACCGATTGTGAGGAGAATGGAAAAATTAATTGAATTATCAGCTAGATGGCTGAAAAATTGCATTTTAACTGTCAAAAACTCGCGAAAATGTATAATTTCGATCATAAGGAACCATCACAAATCAGTCAAGAACCATCACAAACCGGTGATAGAACGACTTCCGATGTAACAGTTCCTACAGAGTGTGAGAGGACGGAGTTGTTGTTATAGGAGACAAACTGTAAATGAATAATCCTGACTACCTGAGAGGTTGGAGTTGTCGTTATAGGAGAAGGACTGTAAATAAATAATCCTGCGTCCAGCTCGTCTGCACTGTCACCACCGTGGTCACCCGTCTTAGTCATCCCGTGATCTCCCAGGACAAAAAGTATAGTGTCTTTGTCCATCTTGTTTGTTACATTCCTGCAATTACGAGTAGAGTACTGTACAGGTTTTGCACCACTGTTAGAGGTTGACAGAAATTTGAAATATGTAATGTAATGCAATTGGGCATTTAAAGACAATTTGTGCGCTTATATCAATGAATCAAACTGATAAGTGAACTGATAAGTGAATAACCAATCGAAAGAATGTAGCAATCAACTAGTAGTGATGAAACATCCAACCACATCAATCATACCATTTTAGAGAACACAAATGTCTACGCATAAATTACAATTGTAAATATTTACTCATTCATTTTGGAATGAATATATATCGTCGATAAACATACAGCAATAAATACTAAATCCATCAACTGTCCAAGATCTGTGACAACTGAAAACTTTTCTGCCAATACCGGATTATAGCTGTACAGTATGTATATACTAGTACATGTACAATATGCAACTAGTACATGTACTAGTACCAATATATAATATGTGATAATACATACCAGTATACTATACATGTATGTGTGCAATATTCATATAAATGTACTAGTAGAAGATACATGTTCAATATTATTTAATTACACAAACATGTACATGTACATGTAATAGCCCTTGCATGACTGGAACTACCTGAAATTTTACGAAAACCCTGTGCCAATGCATTCTCTTATATATGTGAGTCTCCCACAGGGAGCCTCGCATAAATAAGATAAAACATTGTCGCAACAATATTTACCTTGACCTTGTAAGCTAGTGGATTATCTTACATATGAGAGGTTTCCTATGGGAGACTAGGATATATATATATATGAGCATGCACTGGCACAGGATATGTAAGTAAAAATCCCCCTGTACACGTGTGTTGCTTATAAAATTTTGGTCCCAATAATTTTTATTTCATTCCAAATGACTGCTTTTCATATAAAAACCACTTCAATGTGATGTAAAATGATTATTAAGAATCAGACAAGGGCTACAACATCTTCTCTTGGTTCTTTTTGGGCTAAACAAAGATTATGTTGGGAAATTACCCCATTAGATGTATGTCACAGTGTACTATCATTTAATTTTGAGGACGTTGCCCCCCCCCCCCCCCCTGTACTATTATTCCACCCCATATGTGTATTAGGATCCCAAGTGTATGGAGCATTCAACAAAACAAACCTTATCATGCTGTCCACCTGTGTTAACTTTTCAGCCATTGCAGCATCGTACATGATTTCTAAATAAATGTTTCTTACAATTTTTAGGACATAAAATAAAAAACATCCATTACCCTGCAGGGAGCCCCACACATATATAGAAGCATATAGAAGAGTGTTGTCTGCTCATGTTTGTCTGGGGCTCTGTATGGGTGAAATTATAAAATTGTTAAAGAATAGAAGAAAAAATTATTAAAATTGTAAAAAATTGTTAGGCCAATGCATTCTCTTATATATGCGAGGCGACCTATGGTCGACTCGCATATATAAGAGAATGCATTGGCACAGGGTAAAAATGGCAAGTGTATGGAGCATCCAACAACACAAACCTTATCATGCTATCCATCTGTGTTAACTTTTCAGCCATTGCTGGGTGATTTGGTCCAAACCTGTGACCACAATGGTCTACACCCAAGAAATGCGCAATAAGAACATCCCAGTTGTCTTCCCTCATCTCAGTGTACAAATTTCGCAAAATTCCATCATCGACAGTATGTAGATCTTTGATGTTGAATGACGGAAATGAAAACTCTTCAATAAATCTTTTTGGATATAGGCTAGTCCATGTATCATCGCCCAGAAATTTAACTTTCTTATTCTGACTAATCAGCTGATCAATCAAATTGTCTTCATTTATTTCTGAGCTAGCAAAATTTGAACCGATATCAATAAATGTTGGTAAACTGCCAGTTGTTAGACCTTTCAGTCTCTGTAATGTTGTCGTAGGAGGATCTGCGATGAATTTGTACATCAAGGCTTTGTTTGGATGGTGTCTGACAAACATATCGATAGTCTTCAGTTTGTTTTTGTAAGGAACTTTGCTGTTAATGTCACTAATATTGTACTCCATGAAGTCATATCGTAAAGCGTCTATAACAATTATGATGGCCTTCTTGAACTTCTTGTGCACCCAGCATCCCTTTTCAGCATGGTCATCAGTCTTAAGTGTGAAATCACTGCTACAGGTGCTATTTTTAGGAATTGTGAACCTCTTAAGAAGAAAACCTTCAGCAAAGATGAGAGAGGATACTACATAGGCTGCTGATAACACAATGATAAGCAAAAGATACTTGTTTCTCGCACTGATTGCTTCGCCTCCCATTTTACCTAGAAAACAATAAAAGAAATTGTGATGGTTATAAAATTTGACATTCTCAGTGACACTATAAATGACTGTAATTTAAATCACCTGTGAATTTCCTGATTACGACATGGGGAGTGATACAGGGATTATGCGATCAGGGGACAATTTGGCCAATGACCAGATTTATTTTCAAAATCGGCAAAGGAAAATTACATTTGGCCACAAAATGTCAAGCCAACCCGCTAGTCAGTATCACCTCTCAGAATATTGCCAGTTCTCACTAAAACACTTACATTCATTAACCCTTTCATGACGGGAGCTACGCTGGTGCAGCATTAACTCTTTTGATACCAAACACTCATTTATGCAAATTGACATAGGATGCCGAATGCACATTTATGCGAAATTGGAGGGTGTCCATTGTCTATGACGTGTAATTGGAGGGTGTCCATGGTCTATGATGTGTAATTGGAGGGTGTCCATGGTCTATGATGTGTAATTGGAGGGTGTCCATGGTCTATGATGTGTAATTCTGTGAACACAAGTACACTCAGTTGCCTATTTATTTTATATCGATGGACCTGATGTAAGAGGACAATATTTTTATGAAACAGGGTCAAGGTCATCGCATTCTGCGAAGTCAGTTGGTACATTCAGAGCCAGAACAATGTGCCATTATTTATACTTAGTGTAAGTTCTGAAGCCATTTGCTGAAGCAAAAAGGGCCATGGCAAAGGGTTGCCGTAGCAGATTGCCGAAGCCAAACAATCTGATTGAACGGGCTGACTAAGGCATCTTCTTGGTGTGTGCACAGAAATACCTATTAGGCCAAAAAAAATAATACCTGTGTTTAGTTAGGGTTGCATGGTCCAAAATAATTAGGGTAGGTAGGTAGGGAATTTTTTATTATTTTTTTATTCTGAATTCCATTGGGTCACAATTCAATCTAGAAATTTCACAATTCAGATTAATTGAAAGGTTCAATACTAAATATTGTTAATCTTGAATTAATCAGAGTACTAGACTAAACAAGACAGTCAATGACTGTGGCGCTCACCAGACTGCAAAGACTGATAAGACTGGGACTCTGGAGACCACAACAGTCAGAACTTTTCATAATCACTTTAAAAGAAGTAGATTTAAACAGGATAGATTGGTGAAAATTACCAATTGTACTCTACTGATCACCCCCCCCTCCTCCAGTTCAACAAGTCCCCTCCCGACCGGGCTCCAGACTCCCAAGTCTTAGGTTGGAATTTCACAACCGACACCTCAAACTTTCTCAATTTTTGGAAATTTCCAATCTCATAAGCGCCTTTTTCTAATAACATTTAGACATGTTTGAAGCCCAATTATCCATGGACCCAAAACACAATACATGTATGTCAGATTAATCAGTCAGGTGGTTCCAAGGTAGATGTTTTAATGAATTTGGTATTTCAATGATTTTATTAGACACAAAAGTGTTAACTCCCCATATCCCGCCATTTCTTGACAGGTTGACCTCATTTCAACAAATCTGAATCTCAGTCACTAAAGGATCCTCCTGATTCCTCCATACTATATGTAAGCTAAATAGTCCAACCTCTCTTGAGAAGACATTTTAAGAATTACTATAGACACATAGTTATGTCCCTGGTCCAACCCTATTTAACCTGGTGACCCCATCTGAATAAATTTGAATCCCAGACACCAAAGAACCCTTCATACATATCATAAATATCAGTAAAATAGACCTGATGGTCCTTGTGAAGGAAGCATATTAAGAGGGAAACTGTCCTTTGCTTGGCCCCTATTTGACCAGGTGACCCCATTAAAAAAAAAATCTGAATTGCAGTCAAGGAATAACATTCCATGCTATATAGACGACATGAATTATATTTTCACTTCTATGCGGATGACACACAACTGTATATTCATTTTAAGCCGGATTTTGATTCTACAAGTTCTACCAAATATAAGCTTGAACGATGTGTCGCTGATATTCGATCATGGATGACAATCAACTTCTTAAAATTGAATGTAGATAAAACTGAAATAATATATATTGGTTTGCGACAGCAACTTTTAAAATGTTCTAAACATAGTCTCAACATTGAAGGCAGTGTTGTCTCGCCATCCAGCACAGTCCGCAACCTCGGATATTTCTTGGACGAGAACCTGTCTGCTGAAAAACACATCGAGCAAGTGTGCAGGTCCTCGTATTACCATCTTAGAGATATCAGCAGGGTGCGGAATGTTATCGACGTCGAGACCACAAAACAGCTTGTACATGCCTTCGTTACCAGTCGTCTGGACTACTGCAATTCTCTGTTGTACGGCTGCAACCAGTCCTTCTTGGACAAAATCGAAACTGTGCTGAAATCTGCATCACGAGTTATTTTTATGAGCCGTAAATATGATCATGTCACGCCATTATTGTGCGAGCTCCACTGGTTACTTCCGAGGGAACAGATTGAATTCAAAATTTTGAAATTAACACACAAATGTCTGATTTAGCGAGGCCCCATCATACTTCGCAGACTTGATTTCTCGATATGTTCCTCCGCGGCCTCTGCGATCTGAAAGTTCTCACAGCCTTGTGTTTGTACCGGGTGACCTCGTAACAGCTGGTGACTGGGCCTTTTCCGTGGCTTCACCATTTCTCTGGAATAAATTGCCTGGTCACTTGAGGGCACCCCAGTCGCTCAAAATGTTCACATCTAAACTTAAAACGCATCTGTTTCAACGTGTGTATCATCCGACCCACTGATGGTAGCCAGATGAGCAGCTCATTGTACATAATTGATATTACTATGTTCTAATCATCATTGTATAAGTATTGATGTAAAGCCTAAGAGCTCTATGAGGATTTACGGCTTTAAACTAAATTTATTATTTATTTATTTCTTGCAAACATATTTTAAGAATTACTATGTAGTGAAATAGTTAAGTCTCTGGCTCTGCCCTTATTTGACTTTGTGATCCCATTTTCACAAATCTGTCACCCAAGGTAATTTCATACCAAATATAAGCAAAATAGGCCATTTGATTCTTGCATAGAAGACATATCATGAATTACTATGGAGAGAAAGAGTAATGTAGCTGGCCTTGCACCTACATGTACTTGACCTGGTGACCCTGATTGAACAAATTTGAATCACAATCACCAAAGGAGTAAGCCTGCAAATAGCGTGTCTGTTCCTAGATTGCATGTGCCTGGCCTCAAGCAACACAATGTATTATACAATCAAGCCTTGAAATAGTGTGATAGTGTGTCTGTCATTTGCAGAATGAGGTCCCCAGAGGGTGAATTTAGTGACGCTATCCCGCACAGCGGGCTAGCATCACTAAATTCACCCTCTGGGGACCTCATTCTGCTAAGGCCCTCAACTGCTATGGCAGACCTACATGTAGGATAAGATTGAAGTTCCCCAGTTGAAGTTGGTGATGTTCACCCATTGGGCACCTCAATTATGAATTTTATCTTCTGCAAATTAGGGGATATAGAAACTTTCTAGAAGGGAAATGTAACTGACAACAATGTTAATTTGATACTATAGATACTTCCCAGAAGATGAGCCCTAAGCAGAATGAGGTCTCCAGAGGGTGAATTTGGTGATGCTAGGCCACAGTGCGGGATAGCATCACTAAATTCACGCTCTGTGGACCTCATTCTGCAAATTACAGGCATGCTATTTGCCCTGATTTGAACAATACATGATAGATTGGGAATTAATGACTTCTAGCAGATCTCCAGGGAATGTTTATAAAATGTCAGATTTCACTTGACATGATTGTGTAGGCATACCCAGCATACAGTTACAGCCAAAGTAAATGCTTCTTATTAATGATTCTCTGTCAAGAATTTGAGTACATTTTATTTTTGGGACCAGGCCCGGGTGGCAGAAGCAGTGAACTTGAGTGAAGGGCCAGGGGGCACAACCTTCAGAAATGTAATGGCATTAGTTTTTCAATTTTCAAAAAATGTTAAACAATATATATATATAATTGACCATGGAGTTAAATACAATTTTATTTTTTTTTATAAATATTTTAATAAAAAAAACAATTCCACATTTTTTATTAAATATTCTTCTTTTTTTTAATATATCATTTATTTTCTTTTCTTTTCTTTTTTGGTTAAAGAGTTTAATCTGAATTTTTTTTGTTTTGAGTTATGTCCCTGGCCCCACCCACATTTGACCCAGTGACCTCATTTGAACAATCTGAACCCCAGTCACCCAAGGATCCTTCATACCAAATATGAACCCATTAGGCCTGATGGTATTTGAGAAGAAGATGTTTAAAAGAATTACTATGGAGGGAAAGAGTTATGGCCCTGGTTTCTCAACTAAACAACCTGGTGACCTCATTTGAACAAATCTGAATGTGAGTCACCTAGGGAACATCCACACCAAATATGAACCCATTCGGCGTTATAGTTCTGGAAAAGAAGTCGTTTTAAGAATTACTATGAAGAAATCGAGTTGTGGCCCTGCTTTCTCAACTAATTGACCTGATGACCTCATTTCAACAAATCTGAATGTGATTCACCAAGGGAACATCCACACCAAATATGAACCCGTTCCGTCTTACAGTTTTGGCGGAGAAGATGATTCTTGACAGACGGACGGACGATGGATGAGTGATGACTATAGTTCCACCGGGCTAAAAAAAAAACCTTCTAAATCTTTTTTATAGGAGAGGTTTGAAAATGGGTAAGATACCTTTCGATGCCCTTCTCACTGAGAATTTTTTTTTATCTGTGTCTACAGTCCGATAAAAAGTTTTGGGTACGCACCTTTTTCTAGGGTAGGTAGGGAAACCATAAACACAGGTATTTTTTTTTTTGGCCTTATGTACATGCAGTATTGAATCATTAAAGCAGTCTCATAGTTCAGAAGTTTATACTTTTTAATCATGTGAATTGTATTTTCACAGATATAGCATGATGTCACACAGTACCTGAGAAACACAGTACCTGAGAAACACAGTACCTAACACAGTACCTGAGAAACACAGTACCTGAGAAACACAGTACCTGAGAAACACAGTACCTGAGAAACACAGTACCTGAGAAACACAGTACTTGAGACTTTAGTCAACTTCAGTCAACTTCAGATGACAGTGGAAACAAACAATTGTGTGAACAAAGTGACAACTACCCATGATTTCGTCCGGCTCGATTTCTCCACTTACGATTGAATTGTGGTCGTCTGAACGTTCTCTAAGTGATTAGAATTAATACGATAATAGCCAACCTATGGACTTTGGTTAGGTTGTTGTTGTTGTTGTGTTAGACATCCCTCCTTTATTTATGAGGAGTACCCCATATGTGGGTTAAAATAAATATAAAACCTAATCTTGGTTGTGAGACAGTAATATGTGAGGTTAAAATGAAATGGTTAAGATTGCGTTACTTTTGTACACTTTTTTTTCCTTCTTTTTTTTTAATTTGGTGTGATATTTACGGAATGTCGAAATACCAAGCTGAACCAAGCAGAACAAAGATGAGGGAAAATAAGGCGGAACATGACATTTAAAGCATATTTTGTGCTGTATAATGAAGAAATAAAACAAAATAATGCAACATGGCGTAATTTTATTTGAGTTTTGATGACATAATGAGCATGAATCAATAGTGCGGCGATCGTGAAAACTTCAGCTTGGTATTTCGTCATTTACAGGTACTGCTTGGTGCATCCGAGACAGGTGGTAATTAATTTTCCTCAGCATAATGGTAGCCTTTGTTGTTGATTCAATTACCGATGTGCAATCGTATGGGAGGCCAAATTCACATTTATTAATAATTGCGCTGAAGCGCAATCCAGCTTGATTCATATCAATTGCGCTGAAGCGCAATTCAATTGCGCTGAAGCGCAATTATTGTTACAAGCTTACACCCCTGAATAGATAGGTTATTCCATTGTCATCAATTCATATGGGATATCCACCAATTGTGCTGAAGCGCAATTCAATTGCGCTGAAGTGAAACTCAATTGCACTGAAGCGCAACTCAAAATTAATTGCGCTGAAGCGCAATTAATTTTTCACATACTACCCAAGCAATTCAATTGTGCTTCAGCGCAAATATTATTATTAAAGTTAGGTTGAATAGGTGCTGGGAGAAAATTAACTGGTATCGCATTGCAATTTGCTACCCAAATTTGGATAATAGCTATGCAATTTGGTATGAATTTTAAATGATTTCAGAACAATACTATCTAATTATGTCATTATGAGGTTATTTGCTAATCAAAATTTCAAAAACAATTTGCTCCCTGAATAGGTGGGTTATTCCATTATCATAAATTCATATGCGATACCAACCAATTGCGCTTCAGACTGCTTCCTTACCTCTTATCATGAGTATTATGAGTTAACTAAAGACAGTAAACAATCATGAGAGCACCCCTACCTTTTACATTAAGGGCTGAGAGGATAATAACAAATGATTTATGGACTGAGTCATTTTATATTCGTTTAAAACCACATCTCAGAAAATTCTTTAGAAGTCTTCAGTCGCATACAGAAGGAATAAAGACAAGGAGACTAAGTTTCCCCTGCCGCACCACATAATAGCGTTCCCTTCAGGGTGACTCACAAAACATTTCCTTCTGTTTTAGTCGGTGCGACTCTCGATAGCATTACCTTATGTATTAGTCGGGGTAACTTGCGACACCGGTACCTTCTGTTTTAGTCGGGGCAACTCATGATAGCATAATAATCTGTATGAATCGGGCCGACTCGTGATAGCATTGCCTTCTGTAGTAATCAGGGGGACTCACAATAGCATATTTCCTTCTGTTTTAGTCGGTTCTACTCGTGATAGCATTACATTCTCTATTAATCGTGAAGACTCGCAATAGAATTAGCTTCTGTTTTAGTCGGGGCTACTCGTAATAGCATTATCTTCTGTTTTAGTTGGGCCGACTCGCGATAGCATTATCTTCTGTATTAGTCGGGGTGATTCACTTTTGGATTATCTTCTTTATTTGTTTGGGCTACTCTCGATAGGATTGATTAGTCATGGCGACTTGCAATAGCATTATGTTCTGTTTTAATCAGGGCAACTCGCGATAGCATTACCTTCTGTATTAGTCGGGGTAACTTGCGATACCGGTATATACTTTCTGTTTTAGTCAGGGTGACTCATGATACCATTAACATCTGTATGAATCGGGGTGGCTCCTGATAGCATTGCCATTGCCTTATGTATTAGTGATCAGGGCAATTCACGATAGCATTTCCTTCTGTTTTAGTCTTTATGTTCTCTATAAATCGTGGAGACTCGCAATAGCATTACCTTCTGTATTAGTCGGGGTGACTTGCAATACCTGTACCTTCTGTTTTGTCCGGTATGAAAATTGCCATTGGCTAAGCACTGTATACTATATTGGCATTATTATTTCCCTGACGCAAATCTGAATACGCTGGTCGTGATGCTTGTCTGTTATATTTGAACAGTTTCTATATGTGGTTGTTTGGGTAGCATTTATTGTCGCGTTGGGCGACTTCTTTTTGCAAGAATACCGGCACTAATCGAAATTATTTTTCTGTGTGGGCGCTGGGTTTCCCCGGCGATAAAAATAATATCTGGAAAAAACAGTTGTTCTAAAAACTAGCACCGGAATATGGCGGAACGTAATAGATATTTTTCGATCGGGGTTAATGTCGTGGCATTGTCTGAAAATCTTATCAAATGAATTTTGTTGCGTAAAACTTGTGTTTATCAGCCATAGGTGTAGTATTTTTCTCCATTCCTCACAGTGGATCGTGAGACTAATAACAGGCAGTGTCATACTTCTGCATTTCGTTTCGTTTTCTGTTGTACGATGTAGGTTTTGGAAATTCCGGTAATGTTGTCAGCATGTTGTCATGTCGAAATAATTGACAGATTTCTTCAGTTCTGTTCACACAAAAATTACAGAAGATAGCACTAATAATACAGACGAACCAGCAAACAAGATTTTTTCCATGTAAATCGGATGATAGACTATTACTAGTAAGTTTGGGCAATAGCATACAGAGAAATAATATGTCAGGTGCCATTTTCAAATGTCAGGCACCACTCATCTGGTACCTGACATTTAAATGATTTTGTTGTCAGCATGTTGTCATGTCGAAATAATTGACAGATTTCTTCAGTTCTGTTCACACAAAAATTACAGAAGATAGCACTAATAATACAGACGAACCAGCAAACAAGATTTTTTCCATGTAAATCGGATGATAGACTATTACTAGTAAGTTTGGGCAATAGCATACAGAGAAATAATATGTCAGGTGCCATTTTCAAATGTCAGGCACCACTCATCTGGTACCTGACATTTTGTCCTGCACTCAAATAACGAGAGGCCGATCACGATCGGCAGATGTTAACCCATCCCTTGGCGATAAAAATTTAATATGATCGGATAAATGAGAGTTTTGGTGTTGAATTATAGAGTATACTGTTATGTACTATTATAGACAAATGTACATAACACAAATTATTGGAATTTATGGGTCACTGGCATTTATATAAGAGAATGCACTGGTACAGGATCTGTAATGCTAAACCGCCACAGCCAGCAAGTCCGTGGGTTAAATGTGTAGGTGTGCCCTGGACATGGAATACTTGGGTTAAGAGAGTCCAATTTAAGTTTACAATAATAATGTGTCCTAGTATACAGATAAGCAACCTCACCACTGACCCATTAATATCAATTATATAGCACAGCTGTCAAAAAATCACAGGAATTGTTTATGTTGAACACTGACCTCTATTAAAGCAATAACAATTATAATGATATCAGACCATCTGAAGATATAACTCTGCAGCACAGATGTCCAAGTCTACTGTTAATATCATGTGATGTTTATTGTTGAATCTTTATTTTAAATTAGATACCACAGGCTTATTTGCACATTGGCATAAGAGACATCAGAAAATAATATAGCTTTATCAATAGCTAAGTAGTCCAAATGCAATTGGTGAATTGGATTTAATGTTGCTCCAAACAGATTTACCAGTACATAACACAAGATTTTGGACCGATTTAATCAAATTTGGTGTGGTGATTCGGGGTACCCTTGGCAGAGTTATAATGGTTATAATTGTTTTTAATTATTTAAAAAAATTAAAGGGACACATTGGAAATCTTTTTATCAACTTGTATCATAATCATCAATATCTAAATGAAAACAAATGACAATGTCAATGACATTTTTTTTATTATTATTATAAAAGTTAAAAATAATTTTATTTTTAAATCAATTTTTTTTTCAATTTTTTTCTTCGAAAAAGGGTCATAACTCCTTTAAAATAAATCGGATCAAACCCATATTCTAGATCTGTATTTTTGGTTGTGAAACTCACATACCAAATTTGGTTCCAATCAGATAAAAAATGTTTGAGTTATGGCAGAATGTGTGAATTCTAAGTAGAAAAAGGGCCATAACTCTGTAACAAAAACTCGGATCAAACCCAAATTCGAACTCGATCTGTATTTTGGGCTGATATACCCATATACAAAATTTGCTTCTGATTGGATAGAAAATGTTTGAGTTATCGCATTACACGTGAAGTGTCTACGGACGGACAGACGGCTCGACAGACGGACAGACGGATGGACGGACGGACAACGAGTGGTCAATCCGGACAACGACACTATGTTTACCATACATGGTATGGGTAAACATAAAAATTATACATGCGATAGCATTATATTCTGTATACTTCAGGGTGACTCGCGACTTCTGTTTTAGTCGGATAGACTCACAATATAATTATCTTCTGTTTCAGTCAGGGCGACTTGCAATAGCATTAGCTTCTGTATTAGTTTGGGGGCGACTCGCAATACCGGTACCTTCTGTTTTAGTTGGGAAAATAATTGAGCTGAAGCGCAATTATTTTTCTATTGGATTTATTCGTTAATTAACTGGGGGGTTAATTTAGCCATATATGAAAAATTAATTGCGCTGAAGCGCAATTAATTATGAATTGCGCTACTCGCAATACCGGTACCTTCTGTTTTAGTTGGGAAAATAATTGCGCTGAAGCGCAATTATTTTTCTATTGGATTTATTCATTAATTAACTGGGGGGTTTAGCCATATATGAAAAATTAATTGCGCTTCAGCGCAATTGAATTGCGCTTCATCGCAATTAATTATAAATTGCGCTTCAGCTCAATTATTAATAAATGTGAATTTGGCCTCCCATACAAATCGCGGATCAGCTGGCTTACCAATAAGATTTCAGGGACGTTTTGGGTCTTTTGACAGTAATATGTAATCATGCAAGATTACAATCGCGGATCAGCTGGCTTACCAATAAGATTTCAGGGACGTTTTGGGTCTTTTGACAGTAATATGTAATCATGCAAGATTTCTTAAAGATGGTCTATCTCTTTGTAAACATGTCTTATATAGTTACCGGGGTATAAAATATTAGATATGACTCGAAGACCCCTGATACAGAATTGCTTCTATTGATTAATATTGATTATATTTTGAATATTTTCTGGTCTAAAAACGTGTGGTTGATTAGCTAAGATGGTTACTGATAACAGAGACGAGAAATTTGATTGTATAATTTTGTCACAAATACACGTAAATTAGACTTATTGTCGCTTATAACTATGGAATAAAAACAATACAAACAACCAATCTGGAGCATTTGACGTTTGGAGCGTAGCTATGGGAACAACCTAATGATCTCTATCGCTATATGGTATCACCTGAATAGTCTGTTTTAAAAATAAAACAATAAAGTGTCCCATTTAATCATCTCATTTTATAATAAAATATTCAAAATAAAATCAATATCAAAAGCGTTTCAAGACAGGGGTCTTCACTCTTCAATGCATATTTATTATTTTATACCCACGAAACTATTTCAAAATTGTTATACATGTATGAAGAGATAATTCATCTTTAAGAGTGCTTAGCATTATTATATTATCATCGGAACATACCATAACAGTGATGGTGATAGCTTATTATATGAAGAAAATATCCCATAAGAATTAAGTTAAGAAGCAAAACTTCCATTGAAGGTAAGAAGCAAAACCTCCATTGTGATTCCAGCAAAATTTCCATTGTGATTCCGTCATGGCACCTGTGTGATTTCACATATTTCTGTCATTTTATAAAGTTGAATATTTTTCCTGTCAGTTGAAGATCCATATACTTTCATTTTTGTTGGTCGGTGATTCCGTCATGAACATTCAACAGGTGGATTCGACGTTAAAATGATGTGTCACACATAAAAGACTAGTTAATTTTTATGACACGCCAATGGAACATAGAGTTTCCATCGTTTTCAGTGATTCAGAAAAGTCCCCCCACTCACAATTACCGTTTGACAATTAATGCCAAACGAAGACAAGTGTAAGCGACGTAAAGCAAAATCTCTCACAAATTCACTTAAATTGTGAAATTTTGGGTTGGGACTTTCACCTACAGTGAAGTACATTATTGAGGAACAGATAATAGCTAAGATATATTTTCCCCGCGTTATTTTTTCAACTTTATAAGGTTCCCTGTCAAAACTTCAAAAAGTTCCAAGGTTTTGTACTGGTGGAATATGATTTTTACGGGCGTTAGCCAGAGTAGAGATTCATGGCATGATCTAGCAGGTATAGGAGGTCAGAAAACAATTGCAATTCATAATTTTTCAGTTCATCAGATAATTGATTCTAATGGCGCGTTGTCGCGGCCAGGAAGGAGCATTGATCAGTTTCCGACAATCATTTTTATCTGCCGGACCCAAAAGCGGATAAAGGATGAAGGGAGTTTACATAGTCATAGTGGGCCAACATCAATTATCACCTGTCGCCGAAGTAGAATGTACCAAGCAGTACCTGTATATGACGATATACCACACTGAAGTTTTCGCGATCGCCGCACTGTTTTCTATAGATTTATGCTCGCTATGTCTTCAAAACTCATGAAGATAGCAAAAGTTGTACCTATTTTCAAAGCTAAAGACCCAACCACATTAAGTAACTACAGGCCAGTCTCTGTGCTACCTGTATTTTCCAAAATCCTAGAAAAAATGATGTACATCCGACTGAACAAATACCTAACCAAATACAATATTCTATATAGAAGTCAATATGGCTTCAGAAAGAATCACTCAACTATTCTGGCACTAACTGATCTCTTAGAGAAAATTACCCAAGCCCTAGATAATAGAGAACACACCATTGGGGTATTCCTTGATCTATCAAAGGCATTTGATACAATAAATCATAATATAATGCTAAATAAACTTGAAAACTATGGATGTCGTGGGGTTGCACTGAACTGTTTCCAAAGCTATTTGACTAATAGAAAACAATCTGTACAATATGAAGGCCACTTGTCTTCACAAACAGATATAATATGTGGAGTTCCACAAGGATCTATACTTGGCCCTCTACTCTTTCTGATATATATGAACGATCTTCCAAATATTTGTAAGGACCTGAATCTAATACTATTTGCTGATGATACAAATGCATTTTACTCTAATAAAGATATAAATAAGGCATATGATGTAGTCAACAAAGAAATGGAGACAATGAGCAAATGGTTTCTTGCTAACAAACTATCTCTAAACCTAGAAAAAACTTATTACATGATATTTACGAATACAGATCTATGCAAAAAAATAACTGTCCTACCCGAGCTCAAGATCAATGAAAATCAGATACAAAGAGTTAAAAACACTAAATTCCTAGGAATTAATATTGAAGAAAATTTATCATGGAATATGCAAGTGGAATCTATTACTAAAAAACTGTCAAAAAATTTAGGAGTCATGAGAAAAATCAGTGACTTCATACCCAGAGATACAATGAAAACAATCTATTCTGTACTGATTATCCCACATCTCACATATTGTAATGCCATATGGAGTGCAACAACAAAGAAAAACCTTGAAAATCTTGAAAAGATACAAAACAAAGCTATCGCCACACTATCTTACAAAAAAAAAAGCATACCAGAACTATGCAGGGACCACAATTTGCTATTGATGAATGACATTGGAAACATGCAACTAATACAAATTTTACATGATTTCCATCATGTATATTTACTAATATACATGATATCCATAACCACAATACACAGTTCAAAGCAAATTCAAATCTGTATTGTGAATTCAGAAGAACAAAAAAAGCAAGAAGTGTCATATCAACCAGAGCCAGATGTCTATGGAATGAACTCCCATGTGATTGTAAGCTTCGCGTAGAAACTAGTGACAAATATCATAAGTACCTAAAATCACATTTCATTAATAAATACACCCCAAATATCAAATAACAATCCAGTTTGTATGTATTCTCTCCCCTATTATATATACTAAGGCAATACCAGCCAGCAGTCCCTTACGGCAGAGACTGTCCAGAAGAGGGGGCAGAAATTAATGAACTTCTCTTTATTCTCATAGTATAATCCTCCCTCTCCTGGCCAGCTCTCCTGGTGAGGAACAGGCCAACCAAATTTATGCCACATTTCCTCCATGTGTTACTATTTGTCACTCATTTGAACAACAGTGCAAAAATATTCAACTTTTCTATAACCTTATCCAATTCCTCAACCAAATCAAGCAGTATTCACACCCATATTTCATTGATCACCTTAAATACTGGTATTCCCCACATTATTGAAAATTGCAAGACGATCACGCAGGTCTCAGCATAAAGACATCAAGATAATCATATTGGCTACCAGATAAAGCATAACAACTAAAAAAAATGACTATAATCACCATCTCACAACCCGACCCCCCCCCCCACCCCATGCCCCCACCCCTTCTTGCCCATCTCTATACAATAATACACACATTGTGAATACGCACCCGCACTATATACACCCAATATACGTACACATAACACTGTATCATTATACAAGCATAAGGGCCCTGCCCTTGCCAGTTAAACTTTTTGTGGGGTCCTGTTGATATATATATATATTATAATTATATTGAATACGAAATAAATCTTATTGAATCTTGAACTCAAATAATATTACGCCATGTTGCATTATTTTGTTTTATTCTTCATTATACAGCACAAAATACGCTTTAAATGTCATGTTTCGCCTTATTTTTCTTCAGCTTGGTATTTCGACGCACCCGATATTTATGTACATGTGGTTTTGAGCTTCAATTAATCAATGTGACGTCAACTATTGACTGAACTCTCTCACCTAGAATTGAGGTTTATATAAATCTAAATCTCTTAATGATAATAATAGCGCCACCTAGCTTGAGAAAGAGTTCAGTCAATAGTTGACGTCACATTTGGTGCACTCTGTCGAAAGGGAAGAAATTATAAATGAGATCGAGATGGGGTTCAATCAGACTGAAATAGAGGTTGATCAAAGAATGATTAATGCCAGATCACTGATGGGAGATACCCCGCTGGACAAAACATGTGTCCATTGGCACCGCGGTGTATTTGCCATTCGACCGCAGTGTCAGAGTTTGTAACTGCAGTCGAGCACCGTGGCCGAACGGCAAGTACACCGCGGTCGAACGGCAAGTACACTGCGGCCGAACGGCAAGTACACCATGGCCGAAAGGCAACTACAACGCAGCCGAATGGCATGTACACCGTGGTTAGATTTTTGGTTTGTATCGTCTTTTTTCAGTTGAATGAACGTACACTGCGGCCAATACACCATGACCGAATGGCAAGTACACCGCTGCCCAACTGTAGTTAGCCGGTGGAGCCGCGGTGTAGTTGCATTTCGGCCGTGGTGGCAACGCTAACCGCACCGCGGTTAAGTGGACACTTGTTTTGTCCAGCAGGGTAGCTCTTATTTAAATATGACTATGCAGCAAATTATCCAGAAGGCAGTTCATGGCTTCCTTTCGGCTACATTAAAAAGAATTTGAAAATCCGACCTTTCCGTTTATAATATGAAGTAGAGAGTATTAGTACTTGCAGTTACAATTCCATGAGGGAACAAAGCACTTGAGTCCTTATTCAACAGATACTCTTGAGTGCCTAATAGAGATGGGCGGTTAACCGTGGAATCAGTTCGGTTTCGGTTGTCGGGAAAAACCGGAAATGACAACCGTGGTAAGTTGGGAAAACCCGTAGTTTCGGTTGTCACAACTTCCTGTAATCATGGCAGAGCACGACGAACAAACGAGTCCTGTGTGGAAATATTTTTCAAAGAAAGATAAGAAATCTAAGTGTGCCGCCTGTAATATATGCAGAAAGGAGTTCGCATGGTGAAATCGCGCGACGAATTAATTACGTTGCTTCCGTGTACACCTATTTTCGCCGTAGTAAACACAACACAAGTCAGTTTATTTCTCATGTTCTTTAATCATTAAGGCCATACAAATACTCTGAAAGGTGAATTTGATAACGAGGATACGATATCAAAAGGTATCAATGATTGTTACCCCGCATTCCCTATTAGTTTTGATCACTGTTTGGATGTTAAATCGTCCAATATATTTGTGCGCCGTTGATTAAAAATGCTATGCCGGAATCGGAGCCGGAATGAATTATACCGTTTGTCGGTAAACTGTTGAGAAATAGCACTCAATCAGGTGACTTGTATTGGATGCATGTATATAATAATAGTGTGTACAGTATTATGTTCCCTAAATATGGTAATAGACATATAGCCAGATAATGTGATTGAGAGATTCTAGTCATGTTTTATTTTCATTTTGTTGTTTATTTCAAATTTTATTTTTCAAATCATAACTATACACATATATCTAGCCACACACATTAGTTTTATGCCAATATAAATGATCATTATATTATTTCACACTTATGATCATATGATGCTGAATTGCAGTCATACACAATATACAGACTCACTTGCATTCTAGCACTGCCACTCGACATGGACATTAACAATATACATGTAATAGTAACAATATGATACATACTTTACAATTATAAAAGGACATGTACATGTACCTCACAAGTTATGGTGATAAAATTGGTGTGTTTTCTTTGTAATATGATGAAGCATAATTAGGTTTTGTTCACATTAGTCATTTTTATTTAATAAAAACCGAAACCGAAACAGAGACTCAACTCTTTTTCCACAACCGAAACCGAAACCGATGCAAATTTTCACAACCGCCCATCTCTAGTGCCTAATAAACATACATGTACCGTACGATTATTAAAATCGAGGTAAAATTCCCACCTGTACGATCGTTATTTGGTCCTGTACGTTTATTAAATTAACCAAAAGAAATAATTCACCAATCTTAAATTGTGATATTCATAGATAAATGAACTCGGATTGTTGACAGTGATCAGCACACTGTAGATTCACAGACCTGGCTATCCATCAAAACTATTTCTGTCACATGGCATCAGTAAACCAGTCAGATGGTGCGTTTTGTTGGGATGTATGGTACTAATATTTCCAGTCTGTACGTTTATTCCGCCCTGTACATGTACTATTATTCAGTTATGCGACATTTTCCAACTTGTACTATTATTAGGCACTCAAGTCAAGAGTAGTGAACAGCGGAACAACAACATCAATTAGCTCTCAGTAGCTCGTACAGCTCTATTGGTTAATATATTTGGTAGGTATATAAAAAAAACACAATTTTAAAATCTGGAATTATTAAAATTAAAATATTGGTTTATTTGTTTTGTTTCTTTGGCATGTTATATGCACACTTGACTTTGAATATCCCAGTTGCCTATTTTCGAGATATAGCAGTAGAACAATGAATACACCGAGCTTACATGATACAATGGTTATCTAAATTAACAATTCTGTTCCTTGCGCAGAAGAACGACGGCTAATGTACAGTTCATTTTTACTCGATTTGCACAATATATTTCAGATAGACAGCTATTGACATGTGACTTCAAGTTGTTTTTGCTCTCCAAGGGCGCAGACATCTTGGACGTTCCGCGGCAAAGTAGGACGACGTTATGATTGGTCATTATATACGAAGGCCAAATATTAGTGCATAGGCTGGTTCTCTCTATAGTTAGTTGTGTTTCGCTGTCGCGTTATTTTATTACGATAATATTAGCGCCACCTAGCTTGAGAGAGAGTTCAGTCAATAGTTTACGTCACATTTGGTAGATCTCGTCGAAAAAATTGTTGATTTTCTTGTCATAATATCTCAGAAGGCAAAAAATAACTACAGACCACTCCATAGAAATGTCGACGGAAGGGATGAGTGATAAAGAATCACCTAGAATTGAGGTTTATATAAATCTAAATCTCTTAATGATAAGCAATATTGAATAACATGTGACTGAGCGGAAATTGGCATCATATTTTTTTTAGTGACTGAGTGAGTCACTGACACCTATCCACTCACTTGAACCACCAGTGGCACCAGTACTGCCACCACTACTGTCGAGTAGTGTCACTGCTACGCTACTTCTACACTAGGCACTGAATCTAGTCGGTTGAAATGAAATCGCACCATATAATTATGACGACAATTTGGTTCAACGTCAACTTCATGCTGTTGAGTCTTGCGATCGATACAGTACACTCCAGTCTCCACACATAAATTCATAATGACATTAGTTATTACTAGCAAAATAATTTACTTAGTATCCATTTTAAAGCGGTCCTCAGCCGTTTACAACGCGGTCGGAATGTCAATGCAGCACTGTTGTTGCATTTATGCCACAGTTGTTGGCAATTATATATAAGTAGTAGCCCTAGAGTAGAGTAAGAATAATAGAAAAGTTGGGAAACAACATGTTAAAAACAAATTTAAAAACCCACCCACCTCCCCTGTTGCACTCGAAATCTCATCAAAACGAATACGCTTCTGACATGAATAACTACGTATGCAAAACTATCGAATATCGATAAGGCCAAAGTGAAAAATAGGCATGTTTCCACTCCCCCGCCCGCCCCACCTCAAAACCCCCCGACGAAACTCACTTTATTTATTTTCCAAATCCCGAAAAATAAAATACGATGTATTTACTATTTCCACGTGAATTAATACTACACTATTTATATTGTTATATATAGACCTCTCACATAAACAAGCATACTAAAATTGTCTCCTTATTTGGTTATTAAATCGACCCACTGACAATAAAATTCCATGTTGTGACCGATATAGCAACAGATTGTAAACAAAAACAAACGCGCACGTGGTTTTCAGACACACTGTAAAATGAAGCTCCATGGCGGCATTAGGGTGATGAGTTTATGACCGCATTATTAATGTACGTCAACTAACGACATGCCCAAATATACCGGCAAAATAATGCTACACAATATTTACGTGAACGCAATCGCAAAGAATACATCTGTCCCAAAACTTCCAACGGTGTCTGAAAAGAACGGACTGTAACAACCGGATGATATAGGCCTACGGTAATTTACCGAACGGAAGCCGGAGTGTATATTTACCGGAAGATCTAAAACAATTTTGCCAACATCCGGGAAATAGTGTCAACATGTTGTCCCAAACAAGTGCCAGCAGCGTGTTGGCACTTAAGTTTTTTAAATGCATACCGGTACACAAATACAAGGCACTGAAATTCAGTACATACATTGTTAGCCTTCACAATAAGTTCATAAATGACATAATTATTAGAAAGATAGCACAAATATGATATTTGAATTTCCCCGCGAAAAAATAAAGTGAAAAAAAAAAATAAAGTGAAAAGCCACCCCCCCCCCCCCCCCCGCCCCTGTTTTTTTAGCTCACCTGAGACGAAGTCTCCGGTGGAGCTATAGTCATCACTCCTCGTCCGTCCGTCCATCCGTCCATCCGTCCGTCAACAATTCTTTGAACATCTTCTTCTAAAGTTCCATTGGACCGAATTGGTTCATATTTGGTGTGGATGTTCCCTAGGTGACTCTCATTCAGATTTGTTCAAATGAGGTCACTGGGTCAAATAGTTGCGAAAGCAGGGCCACAACTCTATTCCTTCATAGTAATTCTTATAACGACTTCTTTTCCAGAACCATAAGGCCTAATGGGTTCATATTTGGTGTGGATGTTCCCTAGGTGACTCACATCCAGATTTGTTCAAATGAGGTCACCAGGTTGATTAGTTGAGAAACCAGGGCCATAACTCTTTCCCTCCATAGTAATTCTTTCAAACATCTTCTTCTCGAATACCATCAGGCCAAATGGGTTCATATTTGGTATGAAGGATCATTGGTTGACTGGGGTTCAGATTTGTTCAAATGAGGTCACTGGGTCAAATGTGGGTGGGGCCAGGGACATAACTCAGAAAAAAAAAATTCAGATTAAACTCTTTAACCAAAAAAGAAAAGAATAGAAAAGAAATGATATATTAAAAAATAAAAGAATATTAAAAAAAACTGTGGAATTGTTTTTTTTTATTAGAATATTTAAAAAAAAAAAAAGTGTATTTAACTCCATGGTCAATTTAATATATATATATATTGTTTAAAAATTTTTGATAATTGAAAAACTAATGCCATTACATTTCTGTAGGTTGTGGCCCCTGGCCCTTCATTCAAGTGCACTGCTTCTGCCACCCTGGCCTGGTCTCAAAAATAAAATTTACTCAAATTCTTGACAGAATCATTAATAAGAAGCATTTACTTTGGCTGTAACTGTATATATGCTGGGTATGCCGACACAATCATGTCAATCTTGATATGTTTATAAACATTCCTGCAGATTTGCTAGATGTCATTAATTCCCAATCTCTCATGTATTGTTCATATCAGGACTAATGTCATTTGCAGAATGATGTCCCCAGAGGGTGAATTTAGTGATGCTATCCCACACAGCGGCCTAGCATCACCAAATTCACCCTCTGGAGACCTCATTCTGCTTAGGCCTCATCTTCTGGGAAGTATCTATAGTATCAAATTAACATTGTTGTTAGTTACATTTCCCTTCTAGGAAGTTTCTATATCCCCTAATTTGCAGAAGATAAATTCCTAATTGAGGTGCCCAATGGGTGAACATCACCAACTTCAACTGGGGAACTTCAATCTTATCCTAGGTCTGTCATAGCAGTTTGGGGCCCTAGCAGAATGAGGTCCCCAGAGGGTGAATTTAGTGATGCTAGCCCGCTGTGCGGGATAGCATCACTAAATTCACCCTCTGGGGACCTCATTCTGCAAATGACAGACACACTTTCACACTATTTCAAGGCTTGATTGTATAATACATTGTGTTGCTTGAGGCCAGGCATGCACAATGTAGGAACATACACGCTTTTTGTGATGCTATCCCACACAGCGGGCTAGCATAACCAAATCCAAACTTCTGGAGACCTCATTCTGCTTAGGCCTCATCTTCTGGGAAGTATCTACAGTATCAAATTTACATTGTTGTTAGTTAAATTTCCCTTCTAGGAAGTTTCTATATCCCCTAACTTGCAGAAGATAAAATTCATAAATGAGGTGCCCAATGGGTGAATATCACCAACTTCAACTGGGGAACTTAAATCTTATCCTTATCAGATTTGTGAAAATGGGATCACAAAGTCAAATAAGGGCAGAGCCAGAGACTTAACTATTTCACTGCATAGTAATTCTTAAAATATGTTTTGCAAGAACTGTTTGGCTTATATAGAATGGAATGTTCTTCCTTGACTGCAATTCAGATTTGTTTTTAAATGGGGGGTGATCAGTAGTGTACAGTTGGCAATTTCAAGGTGGATTTTCACCAATCTACATACTTAGTCTCTCTAGCCACATATCCTGTTTAAATCTACTTCTTTTAAAGTGATTATGAAAAGTGCTGACTGTTTTGGTCTCCAGAGTCCCAGTCTTATCAGTCTTTGCAGTCTGGTGAGCGACCCCACAGTCATTGACTGTCTTGTTTATGGATGGGAGTGGAAGCACACCTATTTTTCGCTTTGGCCTAATTACACTTACCATACATTTCTTGAGAGGTATATCCAGAAAAGCAACTTTTATCAGGTGAACATAAGGCCTAAAAAATATATACGTTTGTTTCCGCTAACCCGACCGACCCTATTTTAAACCGCCGACTCTAAACTTTTTATTTTGAGATTTTTTTTTTAAATATCTAAATCTCTATTATATTGGAAGAAAACCAACAATGATATTTTTGTTGTTGGTAATTAAAACAAATTAGGCATAATTCCATTGTAATTTGTAACTATTATTAATTAATTCGTTGGAATTACCAGTAGACGAGTGTGCAAGACCTACTTCCGGTATCGTTTCGTTATGAAATTGTCAATGCGTATGAAATAACTGCGGTACGTTTTTTCATTCAAAATTTATTTGAACTTTGACAAAACAATTTGTTTCCAATAACTGGTATGAAGCCTACCAAATTCTCATTCTCTGACAGAGCCACGGAGGTGAAAGTTAACCGACTCAAGTTAGGTCACACTCTCCTAAATGAGCACATGTTCAAAATGAATCTTGTAGCCACACCGAAATGCTCTTGTGGTGAACAAGGAACTATACTACACTACATTCTCAACTGCAGCTTAAACCAAGGGTACAGGGACATACTGTTTTCTGATCTCACCGAAAGTCCGCAACTCCAGGATTCTATAAATGACAGCGGCAAAACAATAAAACTTCTCCTCGGGCAATGCGAAGGACTGTCAGCAGATACAGAACTTCTTCGACATAAACTTGTCCACAACTTTGTCAGATCTTCAGGCATCAGTGTCTAAACAATGATTTTATATATGTATATAACTCTCCCTTACCAGATAGAAGACGTCACACATACAGAGTATAGCACCTAGTGAATACAGCACCAGCAGTTAATGCACCAGTGACATTAATCAGCTACAGATGATTATGATGCCAACAACAACAACAAAACAATCTATGATCCGAGAATGGGTTAATCCATTAGTTATTGATGACTTCACCACTACAATATAAATACATTAACTATTTAACCACAGCATAACATTTATTTCTACGAACATTTCATATTGGTACGTTGAATAGTGTCAAATAATGATCAAGTTTCCTATTTTCGTGGTACATATACATCGTTTTTATCATACAGTCACAATGGGCTTGATTCAGTGCAGCTTTAAACCTTCAGGTCTAACAAATATAGGGTTTCCACTTATCTAATTGAATTCAATTTTATTGAATTTAGAACAAATATTGTTTAAAAAGCAAACTTTTTTTTCAAACTTCAAAGTTATTTTTTTTTTTTTTTTTTAGAAATTGGAAGCTCGGTGACTCAAACCAATACACGTCCTCCCAAAGCCTCAGTAATTCATCTTAGAAGATTCCTCCTAGCTACTTAATTCAGCTTGGGCTATTTTTTTTGGACAAATGTTTAGTCAGTTTCATATTATTTTGCCCCGTATGTTTTTTTAATTTTCCTAAAAATTTCCACCGCATACTATTATTCCGCACGTATGTTTATTGGGCACTCACGAGGATTGTTGTATGCGCCGCATTCGCCGGAATACGTCTGCAAGCGCCCCCCCCCCCCCCTAATAATATACGGTATATATATAAGCCCACCCACCACCCAGTGTCTTATGCGCCTGCGGCTATGGGAATATGCGCCGCAACCGCCCACAATAATAATATATAATGTATCTTATGCGCCATAGAGTGTCTGCAATGGCCCACAATAATAATATATATAAGCGTCCGCGCCCACCATCTCATCCCACCACGCATAGTGTCTTATGCGGAATGCTAGTGACTTCGTCCCAAAATGGCGACCTCATTCCGATTTTATGGGATTTTACGAGATCACCGACAAGTGGGACGAGGTCACCTTTTCGGGACAAAAATTGGTGGGACGAGAATGCAGTGGGACGAAGTCACTGGTCACCCTTATGCATCTGCGGCCCCGGGAATATGCACTGCAACTGCCCACAATAATGTGGGGAGTTTGATGCAGAAGTGAAACCTGCGTTACGGACATGTTATAAAACAGATAAAATGAACGTTATTGTCCCATTTTAGCTTTGTTATATCTCCCTGAGATTGTGTTTTTGTTTTATCTTTATGGGCTAAACAAATTAGCAATAATATGGTCTGTAATGTCTAAAATTTCCTTAAATATGACACAGTGAATTGCATCCTGAAAAAATAAAAAGATTTAAAAAAAAAAAAAGTTTTGCCTACCTACCTACCCAATTTTTTTTCAGTCCGTTAGCGGAAACAAACGTATAATTTTGTTAGGCCTAATCAAAATCACGATAAAATTTGGCTCGACACAACATCATTAGCACGGAAATGTTAGGATCGATAACTCTTATGAAAAGTCTGGTTGGCGATTACCGGTACCGCAATACGATAGGGGAACACTGAGTGCGTAACGTAACTATCACAAGTATAACATACTCTGATAACTTATGACTCTTATCGCCAAATTCATGCTTCAAACATTTTAATCATGTCATCTTCAGCTTCTTTTATTTTATTTTTATGAAAATGAATAATAAATGGGGTGATAGATATGTATAAAATGACAAATAGAATCAAATTAGCCATTTTCCCGTGAAACTTAAGACAGGTACAAAAATTGGTGAAATATGAGTACGAACGTCAAAGTGTTCCCCTATTGTATTGCGGTAATCACCAACCCGACTTTTCGCCGGCCCTGCCAATTACTGCCACACATAATGCCGAAGCCATTTGCTGAAGCAAACTGGGCCACGATAAAGGGTTGCCGTAGCAGATTGCCGAAGCCAAACAATCTGTATTAAAAGGGCTGTATATGTGTACGCACATGCACCGACTCTTTCTCACGTCTGTTATGTATCGTGTATAAATGTTTTGCTTGTTCCACATACCGGTACACTTTGGCTTGGTATTCATTTATTCAAACATTCGGCGCCCTTGTTCAATTTATTTATTGGAAAAGCGAGCCAGAAAATAGATCATTTTTAAGTACTGACGCTAAAATTATATACTCACTTCTCATATACACAATCATGCTCGCAACTCGGGTATCTATAATTCTGGACCTCAGTAAGTAATTTCTAGCTATAATGTCAATAGTAACTGTGCCATGGTAATAATCATATCATACGACACATACATGTATGTGTGTTTAGGAAATACCAGTATAAACGAAACTAAAACAATCGGCACCCTTGTTCAATTCATAAAAGGAGTCAGAAAATCAATCATTTCGCGACATCGATTTTAAGTCAATATATAATTTTATATCATACCCCACATCAGCAACAAAATGAAGCCAATAAAACGATAAAAACAATTATGACGAAGCAAAACAGAGTTAACAAACGAATTATATTTTTTAGACAATCAGCAAAGTAATTTAATTAGTTTCCAAAACGACAATTTAACACTTTAGTTCATTCAATGCAAACGGAACCCAAAACCATGCATTTTCTATAAACAATGCGCAAACGATCGTGCTCATGAACATGTTTTTATCGCTAATTGAATTAATTCAGTTCTTTCTAATTTCGGGTGTAGATTATATTTTTATTTACCGGTATACAGGCACATGGGTAATTTCCGTATTTATCAACGGATTCAAGCCATTGAAGTCTGAAACCACAACCCCGGATTCCAATTATACACTTGGTACATTTCGTTTTTGTCAAAAGCTGAAGTTTAATGAAATAAAAAAATGCGATAACAGTATCAGCTTATGTTTCGATGTGTCACAAGATTATGTAACTGACCCACATGCCACACGGCAGAACGCGGCGATACAACCTTTGATATACCGCCGACAGACTGGGCTGATATCATTATTTAACTGAAGCCTGGTAAAGCTATTTTTAACGTGGCGTAAGGTAATTAGCCTGTCACACAGACTTCTTTTTTAATGGAGCGAGTACGTAATGCATATGTTAGTTGTTTTATTTTTAATTAAACATTTCTTTGATACAGACCTTGGGGGGAAAAAAGGTCTGCACTGTTCGTCGCAGGGACTGCCAAAACTCACCTGTATTCATGGTTGTAGCTCAGAATTCAGCCTCCCTATAATGACTTACCGATGTATATGGCACAACACTCAACACTTGGCGGGCGAAAAATCGCTTATGCCAGTTAAAAGTTGCGCAATTGCATGATACCGATGATGATCCATTAATAGAAAGGTACCGACATACATGTAGCATGCTATAAATATATCCTACACAGTTCACGGTTTGGGAGTGTTTACTGATAAACTTTACTCAATATGAACCGAAAATTTGATATTTTTAGTTTTGATTCGGTACGGTAAATCGGTATTACGCTGATACCGATACTGCACGGTAAATACTGAGTACCGCCCATCTATATAGACTATATACACAGTAGATCTGTATCTACAATACATTACGGGCTGTTATTACCTTGTGTAATATGGGAATTTAAAAAAAATTAACCCCCTCCCTACCCTCATTTTTTGTCCTCTGTTACCGGAAACGATGGTATTATATTATTTGCCCTCAACATCATACCGTCATAAAATCAAGATGTCACATACTCCATCCTGATTAGAATATGTTGCCGCAGTAAATTATTGACATTAGGTTACAAGGTGTGTGATTTTACGTTATGTTAAATGCCTCGGTTGATAACACATAGATATTGATGAAGCATTGGAATACCCACAAGTGAGAGCTATATGTACAGCTGATTAATTGACTCCTTTAACAAGGTTGTAGGCTGGTAATGACCGCGGTCCTACCGCCAGTCAACTGCAGTCAAGTGGTAGCAACGCGAATGTTAGCGGTTGACATGCGGTATCCGCCGGTAATCTTACTGCAGTAATATTTTTTGACTGCGATAACCAAAGAAATTACCGCCGAGTTACTTTTTTGAAACGCTGAGCGTTCAACGTACACCATCCTTTTCAATCACCAAGTTTTCAATTGATAAATACCATATTTACACCATTGTGGGTATCCATATTTTCAAGTTAACTAAACACAGAATAATATTTCAATTAATAAATTGTTTCCTGTTTATTCAACATCACAGGCTGCAATCAGGGACCAGCCGAGAGGGCGACGTGGGCGACTTTTTCGCCCTAGCGCCGTCCGCTTCGCCTTATTTTTGCAGTCGGGCGAAGTTCAAGTCGCCCTGAAAATTCCAAAGTTCACTGACGAAAATCGGCAAAATGTCCCAAATAATTTATGATAATTTACAACTGTCAACTGTGATTGCACACAATACTCCACTATCAGGGTGTATCAGGGTGTTATAAAACAATTAACACCTGTATTGCTCCAATCTGGAAGCATGTTGACAACGGAGTCTGATTACTGGCAGCTGTGAAAACATCGTCAGGCCTCAAGTGTTAATCTGGTTGTTGTTATTTTTAGATTACCGTGATTACCACACCTTGCAATGAAAATTACAACTCACACCTCTCACAATGTGTCTATTCATCACTCCATCTATGGAGTTTGGTTAAAGAAATTTAAAAACAAATTCTTTGTGAAGCATATTAAAATTTCAAACGGGATTACTAACAGAGCGCAGTAAAAGTGTTCATGATTTCGTTTCGTTTCGGTTTGATAAATATTGTTGGCATTTTTAAAAACCCGAAAATTATGAAATAAAATCCTGTCATTCTCCCACAATTACGATATAAAATGCTGCTATCCTCTCACAATTATGTTTGGGTATTATTAATAGTTATTAGGGTCATGAAGTGAACATAATGACTCCATATTTCAACCATTGTTTCATAAGTTTAATTGACATATTTCATCTCTCCTATTTTCGTTCTATAGCGACTCCTGTCGTAGTAATGATCAATTTAAATTTTGTAGACTCACTTCGCCCTATAGAACGGCCACTTCGCCTTATTTTTATAGTAGGGCGAAGTCATTTCGCCCTGAAAATCGGGTCCCTGGCTGCAATTGATACAATCCGGATCCGATTTTGATGTCCAGTTCGGCATTATTATCATCCGGTTCAATATGAAAGATCTGCTGTTTTCAAATGTTTTACAAGTTCTCTTGCTCAAGAATGGACAGTTACGAAATCTGATTTTTGGCGATTCAGTTTGAATTATTTTTCATCCCAAGAGAACACAACAAATATAGGATTGCCTGCCAATTAACAATAGTATTAAGCTCACAGTTTTCATATTTTCTTACTTTCAGGATGGAAAATCAGTTGAGAGAGCTGAAGAGGCGAAGCTAAAGGCTAAATATCCTAATCTACGTCCTGGAGTTGCAGGATCAGCAATGCTCAACAAGCGATTGCAAAGAGGGGTATGAACTTTTTCTGCCTATGGACTCATCGTTTATTCTTACGTTGTGTAGTGGCTCATATTCTCAAATAGGTTTAATTAATCATAAAACTCTGAATTCAATGCAGGATGATGTCAACTGTTAAGGCCTAAACAAAAAATACGTTTGTTTCCGCTAACCCGACCGACCCTATTTTAAACCGCCGACCCTAAACTTTTTATTGCCATTGCAAAAAAAAAACAAATTGGACCCAAAAAAAATAAAATTTATTTAAATTTTTTTTTTTTTTTAATTTAGGTCCCAATTCATATCATAACAAGATGCAAAACATTTATATATTTATATATATTGACATAAGAAATTTAAGTTTACAAAAAGATTTAAGTTTAACAGTTGGAATCATACTGTAAAGTATGTTTGGCTTTATCTAGCTTTCATCTGTGAAAACTTCAAATAAATTGAGTTCAGGTACGGTATGTTATCATTCAGCGTTCAGACTTCAGTATTTCAATCAATTACTAGTACAGCACAGGAACATTAACAATTTGATCAAATCAACCTGGTTATCAAGTGGGATCTCATAATACCAAATGAAAAATTAACATAGAGATTAGTACCATATATAGTCATTACTACCTTAATACATGTACATTGTTTCTGTACTACATGTACATGTAGGATTTCTGTATTACATGTACATGTAGTATATTATGTACGGTATGTGTCTCACTTGAATTTTATAAAATAGCCTATTTATGAATTGGAGTGATGATGGCAAGTCTAATTTCAAGCAGGATAAGGCTTCCGATAAGCATAATCCATAGAACCAAAAGATATCTGACAATAACTTATAAGCATTTCCAATCCATACATATATAAAAAGTTCCAAAGTTATGCTTGAGAAACTTGATAAAATTGACCTCTCTGTAAAATTCTAAATACTGACTCAAAGAGCCTTAGATTAGATCTAAATGCAATGGATTTTCAAATTTTTTCCAGGGGAAGAACCCCCACCATCATCAGGGGGTCACCCTTCCCAAACATTCCCCCGATCAGGCCTTCAGGTTATGCCTTCGGCATATCATTGCCCAAAAACAGGTGTCCCCAAAAAATACCTAGATCCTTCACTGAATGCGGAGAAGGTGGTGTTGTGAAGCCATCCTTAAGAGATCGGTACAAGACGGTCACTCCAATATGTGAACAGTGCAGTGGTGCTGGACTGACTCCAGTTGTCGCCAGACCATATAGGAAATATTAGGATTATCAAAGACTATCTTAGTATATAGACTAGTATATATGTAAATATTAAAGCATATGTAAGATTGAATTGGAGTTTCTAGTTCCTCTGTCATCTGGGTTAACCTGATTGGGGATAAGAAGTGCATAGTTTGGGTTATTGACAAGTATTATACAGTTATTTTTAAAGATACTGAAAAAAAAAAAGTTAACAAAAAAAAAAAAGTTAAGCCTACCTACCTACCCTAATTTTTTTTAGCTCGTTAGCGGAAACAAAGGTATTATTTGTTTAGGCCTAACATGGGGCCAAAATAAATAGATGTGTTTGGGGTCTACCAAGCGACCCTCTAAAAAAATCACTGACTCAATTATTAGCTCACCTGAGACTAAGTTTCTGGCGGAGCTATAGTCATCACTCCTCGTCCAACCATTCGTCCGTCAAGAATCATCTTCTTCTCCAGAACCATAAGACCAATGGGTTCATATTTGGTGTGGATGTTCCCTAGGTGACTCACATTCAGATCTGTTCAAATGAGGTCACCAGGTCAAATGGTTGCGAAGCTAGGATTATAACTCTTTCCCACCATGGTAATTCTTAAAACGACTTCTTAAGTTTCATTGGGCCGAATGGGTTCATATTTGGTATAAAGGGTCCTTGGGTGACTGTGGTTCAGATTTGTTCAAATGAGGTCACTGTCGAATGTGGGTGGAGCCAGTAACATAATCGAAAAAAAATTCAGTTTGAACTCCTTGTTCAATTTAACAAACAAAATTTTTTAATAGCTCAACTTTACTTTGTAAAGTTTGAGCTAGTGCCATGGCTTTGTCGTGCGTGTGTGCGTGATCCATCAAGAATTTCCTTTAGCACGGGCTACAGGTCGTACCTTTGGTCGGATCATTATGAAATTTGTCATGGCTGTTGACATTGATACTAGTATGTAGATGGGAACGAGTCATTTTGGGGTCATTCGGCAAAAAACATGGCCGCCAGTGGCCTTCTTGGATTTCAAAATTCAATCCATTAGCACGGGCTACAAGTCATACTGTTCGTCTGATCATCATGAAATGGATGTTAATGTCATGGATGTTAATATTGATATGTAGATGGGGGAAATAGTCATTTTGGGGGTCATTCGGCCAAAAAACATGGCTGCCAGCAGCCATCTTGGATTTTACTCTTTGCATGACTAAATCCTTTGGCACGGGATGCAGGTCATAGCTTTGGTCGGATATTCATGAAATTTGTCATGGATGTTAACAATGACATGTAGATGGGAACGAGTCATTTTGGGGTCATTCGGCCAAAAAACATGGCCACCAGCAGCCATCTTGGATTTTACTCTTTGCATGACTAAATCCTTTGGCACGGGCTATAGGTCGTACCTTTGGTTGGATCATTATGAAATTTGTCATGGCTGTTGACATGTAGATGGAAACGAGTCAAGCGGCCATCTTGGATTTCAAAATTCAATCCATTAGCACTGGCTACAGGTCGTACTGTTTGTCTGATTATCATGAAATTTGTCATGGATGTTATTACATGTATTGACATGTAGATGGGAATGAGTCATTTTGGGGTCGTTCGGCCAAAAAACATGGCCACCAGCAGCCATCTTGGATTTTACTCTTTGCATGACTAAATCCTTTGGCACGGGATGCAGGTCGTAGCTTTGGTCGGATATTCATGAAATTTGTCATGGATGTTAACAATGACATGTAGATGGGAACGAGTCATTTTGGGGTCATTCGGCCAAAAAAACATGGCCACCAGCAGCCATCTTGGATTTTACTCTTTGCATGACTAAATCCTTTGGCACGGGCTACAGGTCGTACCTTTGGTTGGATCATTTTGAAATTTGTCATGGCTGTTGACATGTAGATGGAAACGAGTCAAGCGGCCATCTTGGATTTCAAAATTCAATCCATTAGCACTGGCTACAGGTCGTACTGTTTGTCTGATTATCATGAAATTTGTCATGGTTGTTAATATTGACATGTAGATGGGAACGAGTCATTTTGACAAAAAACATGGCCACCAGCAGCCATCTTGGATTTTACTCTTTGCATGACTAAATCCTTTGGCACGGGCGACAGGTCATAGCTTTGGTTGGATCATTATGAAATTTGTCACGGCTGTTGACATTGACATGTAGATGGGAACGAGTCATTTTGGGGTCATTTGGCAAAAAAACATGGCCGCCAGCAGTCATCTTGGATTTTACTCTTTGTATGACTAAATCCTTAGGCACGGGCTACAGGTCCTACCTTTGGTCGGATCATGATGAAATTTGTCACGGCTGTTGACATTGACATGTAGATGGGAACGAGTCATTTTGGGGGTCATTCGGCAAAAAAACATGGCCGCCAGTGGCCATATTGGATTTCAAAATTCAATCCATTATCACGGGCTACAGGTCGTACTGTTCGTCTGATTAGAGATGGGCGGTATTGAAATTTCAATCTCGGTATCGGTAAATTTTCGTCGATTTAACTCGGTATCGGTACGGTAATCGGTATTGCTATTAAATTATAAGACCAAAGCAGATATTCCCGGTAAATTATTGTAATTCAAGTTTTTATCTGAACAATATACATGTATATATATGACCACGGTCCACGGATTTACTACATTCGTGACAATACCTAAATTAGGCAACAAAATGACCTACGCAATTAAGTAATATTCACACATCTCTTTGATGATTTACACGCATGTCGTCACACTGATTTGAAAAGAATGAGCATGACTACAATATTTTTTCGTGTCAATTTGATTTTCGTAACATTTCCATGAGTGAATAGAATTGTGAGTAGTAATCAGTGATCACAATTCACAAATTTATGAACGTTTGCGCGATGTCATGAAAATAGGCAAACCGGCCATGACAATTTCCGAACTGCAGATGCCCAAACCAGCGGGTGGTTCATATTCTCCTCCTTGCAGCGTGATATACCATTCATGTATACAGTTTAAGAGTCCCTCTTATTATGCCCCCGACTTGAAGTCGGCGGGTATATAGTCGACGTCTCCGTCCGTCCGTACTTCTGTACGTTGTACAAACATTTTGCATTATTGTTCAGCAACCGCTGGGCATATTTAGCTGATATTTGGTATGGTGATAGAGCAGCATGGGGGAACAGCTACATGCATAGCGTGGGTTTTGTCCACCCATTTTCACCAGAGTTATAGCCCTTTTTTTACTTAGAAAATTCAATTTTTTCCGTCCATACAAACATTTTGCATTATTGTTCAGCAACTGCTGGGCAGATTTAGCTGATATTTGGTATGGTGATAGAGCAGCATGGGGGAACAGCTACATGCATAGCGCTGGTTTCACCCATTTTCACCAGAGTTATGGCCCTTTTTTTACTTAGAAAATTCAATTTTTCTCTTGTTTTTTGGGTTTCCAGATGATAGCGTGAGCTTTGGTGGTACGATTGCAAATTCCGTATTTTTGTGGATCAGTTATATGAAAATACATGTCAAGTGCGAATTTGGGTATGATCTGATGATTTTTGCCAGAGTTATGGCCCTTTTTTGGGTTTCCGGATCGCTTGTTTTGGGGTTTTTAGTCAACATTTCTGTACGAACTTCTTTTGGAATGGTCATATAGACCTCCTCGGATATCCGCAGTTTCGTCCATGCTTAATCCGAATTGCTACGGTCGGGGGCAAATGCCACGCGACAGCGTACCTCTTGTTTGTAGCAGGCAAGCTACCGGTTGCACATGGTGCCCAAGTGTTAATTTAAACATTGTTAATGGTAACAATGACATGTAAATGGGAACGAGTCTTTTTGGGGTCATTCGGCAAAAAAACATGGCTGCCAGTGGCCATCTTGGATTTTACTCTTTGCATAACTAGGCCTTTCAACTTTCCACATTCCTAATCACTCCATTGACTGTAACACAGGGGTGACAGGAAGCTCTCAGTATTATTTAGGGCATTACTGTACTTCGTACCCAACAGATTGAACACCATTACTAGTAAAGGTTGCATGTGCAAGGTTTTGGGACCATGCGCATGGGCCTGAGACACGGGAATATTATTTTCATGGCCTTGAATACTGAGTACTATAACCAGTTCCTCCTTGTCTTTGCAGCAAAAGTTTTTTGATTCTGGTGGTTATAACATGGCAAAAGCAAAGATATACTGAGTACTATAACTAGTTCCTCCTTGTCTTTGCAGCAAAAGTTTTTTGATTCTGGTGATTATAACATGGCAAAAGCAAAGATACAGAATTCTAAAAAGCCACTTGCTCCATCAGAGAAACAGCTCCTAGAAGAATCCATTGGCGAAACTATCCCGACCCCAGAGAATCTTCCAAGGAAACCGTCCCTGTTACAAAGCAAACTAGCATCTGGTGCTCTCTCATAGAGACGACGGAGCAAAGAGATGGATGAGCTTCTGATATTCATTTGATATCGAGCGGATGTTGGTCATATCACGAGTATACATGATAACCCAAGTCAGCTTCTCAATTTTGTGTTTACCAGCCAAAACACTGCATGATCGTTTCAAGAGGTGGTAGCGAGAGTTCCAAAAGACCTATAAATGGCGGTGCCCAGATAGTCAAAATCTTAATTTTGTTGTCTGTTTTACTCTAATTGTGATTGAAAGTTTCGTTATGCAAGAAACTTGAGTTTTTGTGATGGGCTGGTTAACATCGAACTCTGTGTGTTTGTTGTGTATATCTTGACTCGTGTGTAATCATGACCTCCTAGTTTGGGCTACCCCAGCATAAGTGTAATCATGACCTCCTAGTTTGGGCTACCCCAGCATAAGCGCAGCTCCTTGTATCATTTAATGCCTGTCATATGTAAGAATGCAAAGGTCTTTATATAAACAGAGTATTTTATTTAAAATCAACAGTTCAGCTGATCATGATATTTCTCTCTCAAGTAGAGCTCTAATTTGGTCACTTTTCAGGTCTCATATTGAGTAGTCATCATTTTTCATTTTGTTAATTTTCCTCCACTTTATAATTTTTTGTCAATATATCATCTGATGGAGATCGCAACAGACTGTACATTATAAGCCTAGTATTTGCAAAAAGTAACTGTTTATGACTATCTACATGTGTATGCAGTCTATGACAATTGGGAGTGAATTGGTAATGTTAACCCTTTCTATACTATATACAGTAATGCCCTAAGTAATCGACCTCTTAACCACAGCAGAATTATGGGTAACTTTTCAGGATTTAGTCGGAAATATGGCTTGTTGCCATTCATCGGAAAGCTCTCCCGAGAGCTTTCCGATGACTGGCAACAAGCCATATTTCCGACTAAATCCTGAAAAGTTACCCATAATTCTGCTGTGGTAAAGAGGTTGATTACTTAGGGCATTACTGTAGTACCCCTTGATGAGTAGTTCCCTTAGGAAATGTTCAGATAATAAGTTCAACAAACCACATTTTCAAGCATAGGTCGTGTGTTGAACTTATTATCTGAACATTGCCCACCAATTAAATTAATATATATCCTTCTGCATTTGTATAATTTTTTTTGTCTATCTGTCATCTGCTTATATTTCCTGAACATCCCTCCAAATGAATAATAGACCATTCCAGTGTATATTTTTATAACAAGGTGGGGGAAATCCATTTAGTAAAGAAAGGGTTAATTTCAAATGAATTCATTCATGGGCTAGAATTATTGCCCATCTTAAGTTCTCAACTATTTATGTAATTAAGGATGACTATGCCCTTTGATTCTCATTGGACCGTACCTTCCCGAAGCAAATATGATACAGTTAACCAGTTCACATGTTATCTATCATGATATATACATATTTCATGTTGTATTTGTTAGGGACAACATCTTATAAACTCTACATAACCTACACTCGTATTCTTTCGTCAAACATTAAACAGAGAAAGAATATATTAATATATGTGAGAAATATGTACATATATTACCTTTATGTTCTTGTTGATCAAACTTCATTTTGTGTTTTCCAAATTTATGACAAGTATAGCAATGAATTAGCATGTTAACCCTTTCTATACTAAATTCTCATTGACGATTAGATCCCTTATGAAATGTTCAGACAATAAGTTCAACAAATAACCATCTGAACATTCCCCACCTATTAACCCTTTACCCAACAAAATGGCCAAAACCGACCAAATAAAGCTTCAACAGCCTAAAATATCTTTGGTCTGTCTCAATAACACCATACAAATATGGATATCATTGGAACCGGTTCATTGACCACATTGTGATAGTTACAGTTATGCCCTGTGCCAATGCATTCTCTTATATATGCGAGTTGACCATAGGTCGCCTCGCATATATAAGAGAATGCATTGGCCTAAAAAATGTGTTAAGCCAATGCATTCTCTTATATATGCGAGGCGACCTATGGTCGACTCGCATATATAAGAGAATGCATTGGCACAGGGTCCTTCTGTTGGGTAAAGGGTTAATATGAATCATTCTGCACATGTAATATCAGTTTTCTGTCTGTCGTCTGCTCATTTTATCTGAACACCCCTCCAAATGAATAATAGACCATGCTGATGTATACTTTTTTGACTGATTGGGAGAATCCATTCAGTACTGTAAAGGGAGTGCACTCTGTTGAAAAATCCTTTCAGAAGAATAGACCGTTCCAACGAATACTTTTATGACTGATTGGGAGAATCCATTCAGTATTGTTAAGGGAGTGCACTCTGTTGGAAAATCTCTTCAGAAGGATAGACCTTTCCAACGAATACTTTTTATGACTTATTGGGAGAATCCATTTAGTATAGAAAGGGTTTATGACTGATTGGGAGAATCCATTTAGTATAGAAAGGGTTAACTGAATACCTGCTGATGGGTAGTGACTTGATTCCCATTTATTCATTTGTAGAGTTATTCAGCTGGTTATCTCAACAGAATTAGGTTGCTTGTTGAACATATTAGCTGAATGTCTACAAGCCTTGAAATAGTGTGTCTGCCATTTGCAGAATGAGGTCCCCATAGGGTGAAGTTGGTGATGCTAGCCTGCTATGCGGGGTAGCATCACTAAATTCACCCTCTGGGGACCTCATTCTGCAAATGACAGACACACTATTTCAAGGCTTGAATGTCTAAACAAATTAATGAATGGGAATCTACGTGGTGTTTCTCAGCCAGTTGTGAACTTATATTATAAGAGGATCCATAGAAATGTAGAATTTGAAAGTATATATTCAGAAATTAATGGGAAAAATCCATATTTCTTTCATAAATGAATTGGTTGACCATTTTTAGCTCAACCTAAACAAAGTCAAGTTTGAGCTATTGCCATGGGTTGGTCGCAGACCTGTTTACTTTCAAAATTGGAAATAGTGAGATTTGTCCTCAGAAATTGGGAGATTTAGTGAAACAATAGGGATTTTTTTTTCGATGTCAGTATCATGGAAAAAAACTTCATATTTTTCATTTAAATGTCATATAGACCGATTGTTGCATTTGGTTTGCATCTGCCATAATTAACGGCCTTGACACCGACTTGACGAGTGTCTCTAAAATCACTGAATCATTCATTCAATCATTGGGAATAAAATTACGATTTTCCGGTTATGGATCATGTTTTACTTAGAACACAGCAATGCAACGATTCAAACTATATATTTGCACACTATAAAATGGTGCTCTCTGATAATTTTGTAGCCAAATATATTCAGTAACATCGGTGAATTTAATTTTTAAAGAGAGCTCGCATTGACATAAACAAAATACCGCAAAGACGGAAATGGAACTTTTCACCGACACAAAAACAAACAAAAAGTTTAAATCGGCAATATAATAATTTGAGTCGGCAGTTTTAAAGAAGTCGGTTGGGACAAGCAGAAACCAACACTTTATTAAGTGTGGCCAAAAAGGAAGGCTTCTTGTTTGATATATCATAATCCTTGTCTGGAAATTGAAGACCGCATTTACTTACTCAACTCTGTTAAACAAAAGGAAGTCGACGTTAATCGGGTTGTGTCAACATTTTGCCACTGTTTGACTCGCTGGCGATATATTCCTAATAGATTTGTAACACTATAGCATGCATGGCTTATTGCTTGCAACAGCCGTCGGCTATTTTTGGTTTTATCTTTTAATCGGGAGATTTCGTTTCCCGATCGGGACCACAGAAGAAATGACACAAAATCGGGAGACTCCCGCCGAAATCGGGAAAGTAAACGGGTCTGGTTGGTCGTCCATCAACTATTTCTTTAATAGCACACCATACAGGTCACAGCTCTCATCCAATCAATACCAATCTACATATGGATCTTCCGGGTGACCTTTAGATGGGAGATTACTGTTTTTTTCTTCGAATTTTGTTTTAAAAAAACATGGCGCGCCACTGCTGCCAGTGGCCATCTTGGATTTTACTCTTTGTATGACTAAATCCGTTGGCACACCCTGCGAATTTTGACATTTGGTTTCTAATTGGACCTTGAATCTTTAATTTGCTATTATGATAAGATTATAACTGTATAACATCCTGCTGTTGATTTAAAACATAGATGACACAATGAGTTATATTAAAAAAAAAACGAAATTTGCTTTAAAATTGCACATGAAGTGTTATGTGTTGTCTATTTGAAATATCATTATGTCAGCGCTACTATTGTGTTTTGGAGTGAATACATGTATGCGTGATGTATATTTTAAACACTATTGTCATGAAATGAATACTCACTCATTAGTTTGCATCATTCACTTTATTTTTGTTGATCATGAAATAATATAGAAATAAGATTTGTGATTTTCACAGTGCTGTTTTTTTTGTACACAGGAAGCAACCCTTGAAACCGGCATTTATCTTGCCTTAGAATTGCATGAAATTCTGTATTGGCTTCCACACCTTTTTGAATGGCATCGCCTTTTGTCATAGCTAATTTTGAGGGCTGCAGGAAGTTTATAAGAAGTTAAATAATATATAATATTGCTTTGGCCCTCAAACAAAAATGAAATGTGGGTCAACAATTTTATGTTTCCTAAAATGAAATTTGGTTGGCAGTAGAAAATGGTATCATGCCCCATTTCATGCACCTGATAGATAATTTATTATGCATACTGGAGTAAATTTTAATGCAATTAAATGCTGTTTTATCATGAATTTCAGAAAGGATTAATGAATAGAGAGGACAATTAAATATAGCATCATTTTCGATGGTCACAAAAAAGCATCAATTGAAAATCGGAAGAGTATTTGTTTTTTGCAATGTCAGTCAGCCACTTATGATAACAAATACCTTCAGGCTATTATGTGTTCCGACAAATCCAGTTCTTCGAATGTATTAAATAATGTGAAATTCACAGAAAGGTGCCACTGGCAATGCCATTTTCAGGACCATCCAACTGAATTGAATATTAACATTCTGTCATTGAAAAGTATTTTGTTTGTGCTTTTTTTTCTTTTCTCACTGATCAGAAACCACATTGTTGAGCCTTTCTCTGTGTTATGTGTTGCTATTATATGCTTCTGTTTAATCTATAAGTTGGGCTGAGTCAAAGTGCTTGTGTGTTCATAGTGTTCATAAATATAAAGGTGTTTACAGTCACATGCGGCATGTCATCAACGTTTTATTTGTTTGACGCTGAACTAGATCAGACATCATTGATGTTTCACATGGCTAGCTTTCAAGCATTGTAACGAAAGCGTCTCAGCCAAGAATAGGACTGTGTTGTAATAAGTTCCCTAGTGGGATGCGTTAAAGATGGATTACCTCTTTATATAACAATTTTGAAATAGTTTCGTGGGTATAAAATAATAAATATGAATTGAAGACCCATGTCTGGAAACGCTTCTATCTATTACTATTGATTTTTTTTATTTCGAATATTTTATTATAAAATTAGATGATAAAGTGTCATGATAAAGTGGGACACTTTATTGCTCTATTTATAGAACAGACCATTCAGGCAATACCAAATAGCGACAGAGATCATTAGGTTGTTCCTATAGCTATGCTAAGAACGTCAAATGTCCCAGACTGATTGTATATTTTATTACATAGTTATAAGCGATAATGAGTCTAATTAACGTATATTTGTGATAAAATTACACAATATAATTTCTGGTCTCCGTTAACAGAAACCACTATTGTTCATTAGCTAAACAACCACATGTTTCTAAACCAGAAAATATTTGAAATATAATCAATATTAATCGATAGAAGCATTTCCGGACAGGGGTCGATTCATATCTAATATTTTACACCCTGGTAACTATATAACACATGTTTACAAAGAGATGGATTTACAACTTCAGAGACTGATGGAAATGGATCAATCCTGCCAAGGCTGTTTGAGTACAGGTTATGGTCAGTTCACTTCAGATTAAAACCAATTAGCATCACCCTACATTGTAGGCATATTATAAACAATAATACAAATATAACACAAGGCTCAAGGCATGATTAAAATAAAGGCTGACAACTCATAAATCGCGGATGACACGGCGCTCACTGCACCATCTTTGAGGCCCTTTAGAGATAGACTTACTACAAAGTTTTTTGTAATTGTTGCATTTTGTTTTCAGATTCCTAGTCGACTCGACATGTGACCCACCATATCAAATCCAGTCGGAAGTCGGGATTTTTTTACCCTGTGCCAATGCATTCTCTTATATATGCGAGTCGACCTTAGGTCGCCTCGCATATATAAGAGAATGCATTGGCCTAACAATTTTTTACAATTTTAATAATTTTTTCTTGTATTCTTTAACAATTTTACCCATACAGAGCCCCAGACAAACATGAGCAGACAACACTCTTCTATATGCTTCTATATATGCGTGGGGCTCCCTGCAGGTTAATGGATGTTTTTTATTTTATGTCCTAAAAGTTATCAGAAACTTTTATTTAAAAACAATGATTAAAAATTGTTAGGCCAATGCATTCTCTTATATATGCGAGGCGACCTATGGTCGACTCGCATATATAAGAGAATGCATTGACACAGGGTAAAAAAATACCGACTTCCGACTGAATTTGATATGGCGGGTCACACATGTTTAATTAATAGATGATGAATGTAATAATGGTGCATATTACCTTCTCAGGGAAATCTTCATACCATTAGAAATTAAAAGCAAAGAAATTTCATTTAATATCCAAATTACAACCACCTCCCCCCTCACTCACCTGCACCAGGGCTCCATGCCAATGTTTCTAAAGTTTTAGTATGACTGAATCCAAAATTAATATTTTTTAATATACCGGTAGTAATATACATATTTAAAATACTTTTTTTCTCCCTTTTTTTCCCCTTTCTTTCATTTCTTCTTAAAACCACCATTGGATCATTATACATTTTTTTGCTGACCTGGATTTAGCGTGACTGAAGTCCCTTCTTTGACACTGAGCCTTAAAAAGTTGTAATTTTCATTTTCGATTCAACTCTATTCTCTACTTTCAACCTAATAACTGGTCTGGATTTGCTAAATTTATATTTTATGCTGGTCTTCATAAATGTGTTTAACCCTTTCATGATGGGCACTGCGCTGGTGCAGCATTAAAGATCCTGTGCCATTGTATTCTCTTATAGATGTGAGTCTCCTTTTGGGAGCCTCGGATGCATAAGAGAATCCACTGGCTTACATGGTCAAGGTAAATATTATTAGGCCCATGTATTTTCTTATATACATGAGGCTCCCTATGGGAGACTAGCATATATAAGAGAATGCATTGGCACAGGGTTTTGTAAAATTTCAGGAAGCTTTCATCATGGAAGGGTTAACAATGTAGGATTTTCATTGGAACCTTGACTGCAATGAGTATGTGTTAAACCCAGTGAAAGTATGTAAATAGCATTGTTGACAGTATTAATGAATGTGTGATTGGTTTGTAATGTGTTTTGTGCAAGCCTGCAAACAGCATGTGTGTCATATGCAGACGGAGGTCCCCAGAGGGTGAATTTAGTGACACTATCCCGCATAGCGGGTTACCATCACGAAATTCACCCTCTGGGGACCTCATTCTGCTTAGGCCCTCAACTGATATGGCAGACCTAGGATCAGATTGAAGTTCCCCAGTTGAAGTTGGTGATGTTTGGGCACCTCAATTATGAATTTTATCTTCTGCAAATTAGGGGATATAGAAACTTCCTAGAAGGGAAATGTAACTAAAAACAATCTTAATATGATGCTATAGATACTTCCCAGAAGATGAAGCCTAAGCAGAATGAGGTCTCCAGAGGGTGAATTTGGTGATGCTAGCCCGCTTAGCGGGATAGCATCACTAAATTCACCCTCTGGGGACCTCATTCTGCAAATGACAGACACGCTATTTGCAGGCTTGGTTGTGTGAAATTGTGGAACAGTTAGGGTATGCAATATTGCAGACAATTTTTCATATAGGGCTGTAATGTGCTAGAATATGAGTGAGAAACTATTTATGAGAGGCATATGTGACCCGCCATATCAAATCCAGTCGTAAGTCGGGATTTTTTTTACCCTGTGCCAATGCATTCTCTTATATATGCGAGTCGACCATAGGTCGCCTCGCATAATAAGAGAATGCATTGGCCTAACAATTTTTTACAATTTTAATAATTTTTTCTTGTATTCTTTAAAAATTTTATAATTTCACCCATACAGAGCCCCAGACAAACATGAGCAGACGACACTCTTTTATATGCTTCTATATATGTGTGTGGCTCCCTGCAGGGTAATGGATGTTTTTTTATTTTATGTCCTAAAAATTGTAAGAAACATTTATTTAAAAAAAATGATAAAAAATTGTTAGGCCAATGCATTCTCTTATATATGCAAGGCGACCTATGGTCGACTCGCATATATAAGAGAATGCATTGGCACAGGGTAAAAAAAATCCCGACTTACGACTGGATTTGATATGGCGGGTCACATATGCCCCACCGTATTATGCATGAACACCGAGATCTATATGATTCCTTAAAGATTCCCTGTCCAATTTAACACCTCTAAATAACCATTTCTTCTGCTTCGGGGGTGAAAGATAGTCACAGAACCCACCCTTTAATGCTCAAGATCTTAGTTATTGATTTTTGAAATCTATTTATTTTCTATACCTTTAAACTTGCCTTGCATCTTAGTTATATAGAAGTTCGGCATTTCAAAAGTTCAAAGGAACCAATCTAAAAATTAGCACAAATTGACATTCATATATCATGTTCTCAACAACATAGTGCCAATTTTGATAAGGTAGAAAATCTTTACCATAGGTTTCTTCTGACCGTTATCCTTGATTATGGATATTCAACAAACTTGTTGGAAAGATTTGGTTAAAGGGACACCAGACCTTCAAAGTGAGTTCATGTAAAATAACATAAATTTATAAAAGTCTGGAACAATCGACTATCATCAACAATTACATGTACATGTGAAAATAGATCAAATGGTTCTAATTTCAATATCAATAACTCTCCAATAAAATAATTGCTATGTAAACATTACAGTGAAATTACCGATCCAAGTCCAATAAGACACCAAAATGTAATCAAAACCTAACTATAAACATTGTTAAAGTCCAAGTATTGAAAAATATCATGAAAATAATATTTAGACTAAAATATTTTAACATATTACCTGATTAGCAATGTTTGTTGACAAATAGCTGTAATAGTTTTGTTTACATAACAGTGGTTTAAACATGCACACAAATTTTATTGGAGTGCAATCAATTAAGAACAAAGTTTATCTACAGTAATGCCCTAAATAATTGACTCCTTAACCACAGCAGAATTATGGGTAACTTTTCAGGATTTAGTCGGGAATATGGCTTGTCATTCATCTGAAAGCTCTCAGTATGAGAGCTTTCCGATGAATGGCATTGTCCTGAAAAGTTACCATAATTCTGCTGTGATTAAGGAGTCGATTATTTAAGGCATTACTGTATTTCCCTGATTCTTGGTGGTGATGGTTTTACAGAGTCAGACTTTTATAACTTGTGCGAAGACCTTGGGTCCCTGTAGTAGTGTTTAGTTCCCAGAATTTAAGTGACAGCTCCCACTCTATTTTGAGGTGATTTCCAACTTCAAGATTGTTATTGATCCACATAAAAGTTTATCTTGGAAAATATCACCGAAATATAACAAAAACCATGACACTTATTCTACTTCTTTCTATTCATGTACCAGTTCAATTATTGCAATGTGTGCTTTATTTAACAAGATTAATATGAATATAGCTAGAATCACAAAGGTCAAACTGTGTGCAACTCAGTGATTCTCTGAATGATCACCTCTCACACTTTTCCATCCGTCAAATCTGAAATGTATTTAGCAGACCTTATTGAGGTATTAAGGAGCTATGAGAGTCAATTGGTAGTATGTTTGGGGTGTTGTAGATGATAACATTTGATGTACATCTGTAAATTGTCATATTTGTTATATTTTATTTGTCATGTTACCTAATAAAATATATCATTAACATTATTAATTTCTTATGGTGCTTTCTGAACTATGATCCCCAGAGGCAGTGATCACCATGAATGAAAATTGACTCAAAGTCTTTTCAGTCGATATGAATAATCAGAAAATTCTGGGAAATCATCAAGGTCTTAGAATTTGTCGACTATTTTTGGTTATCTGAATGATAACTTTAGATTTGATTCTTCGATAAGCTTCAAGTTTGCTATCAGAAGTAAATACTGGTGAAGCTTCATTCTGAGGTTGGTCTAAGTAAATTTGGTAGAGTTACTATACAGGTATGGCCCGTTTGGATTCAGAAATGGCTCAATCCACTCAGTTGACATATTCCTATGATCAACAATTTGTGGTTAACCAGACAGTTGACAACTATAAGTAAAGAAATAGAGAACATAAAGATTTGAGTCATGTATTAAATATTTATTATGATATAAAGATATGAGTGCAGAACATGCAATTTTAGTGATGTACATGTATATGTATCCATTGGTGAACTTATTCAGTGCAGTAGTATTTTGCAATATGAGTGACTTGTTTGTGAACATAAATGCACATATAGTATTAGTAGCTCTGTGACAATATTACAAGGTGCCACACCTGATTCTGAGACCCCTTGATAACTTTCCATTTGGAAATTCAAATGAACCTATTAATAGAATTGGCTAATAACTTGCGAAACATCATACAGTGTGATAAATGAATTCAATTGGGGGGGGGGGGGGGGTATGGTATTTATATAAGCCAACACAAAATATAATTTGATCTGTTAAATTCACCATTGAATTTGCATTACTGGCCTGAGACTAGTTAATTAAGTTGGAAGTCAAGTAAATGGATTATGAAGGCTTTCTCCATTTTTGGAAGATGAAGGTGATTTAGATGAACACATGTTTTGATTATTAAACTGATATAATTACCCAACATGAGGTTGCTTCTTGTTCCAGTTCAAAATTGACATAAATCGTAATCAAGGTGATGTATAAACTTGTATTCCAAATGAAGTGAACTAAATTACAACATTAATTATATTCAATCTCGACTGCATGTATTATCATAAAATGACTCATTCTGTGTCAATGCCGATTATTAATTAATCCTCCATAATAAAACTAGAACCAATATATAAGTGATAATGTCTTGCTTTACCAGTTGCTAATTCAGTTAAAAACAGAAATATTTCAGTCTGCATTCAAATTTCAATGCCAACTACCCTGTGGACTTAAAATTTCACATAATAAAAATAGTTGATCATCACCAATATATAAAGTGGACATTTAGTCAAGATCTTGAATCACAGTTTTTGGAGCTAATGGGGTCGATGGCGTACTGTCTTATACAGAAATGTGCATGTACTGGTCTAGTCTACATGTGATTCATAAGTTGCCAGGAATAATTTGTTGTCTGCTTCAATTTGAAATGATTTTCCTCCGATGCCGACAGAATTTGTCTATCCAGTGTTCTAGCAATGATTAAAATGCACTTTGTGCCAGCATCAATTGATCAATCTGAAAGTTAAATTTAAAAAGTGGCGACGTGCAAAAATATTTAACCAACATGTGTACCGGTACACATTATGGTGTTAAATTATGACGAGTCGACCCATGGCAGGTCTACTAGTACTAGTATTATTATGTGAAACTTGTGTGCATTTCTGTTATAACTTATAATAATAAGTTATATACATGTACATACAGTTACGACATCGGCCCCCATCACTGCATATCAGCGTTACTGAGTCTGGACATAATTTTATGACCATTATATTACATATAACATGTAGTGTCAGGTGTCCAATTTGTGAGTATATAAATATATCATGTTGAAAATCAGGACTATGTCTTTGATTTTGTTGACTTAGAGCTCAGTGTGCCTCTACTCCTGACTCTTCTTATACCAGTAGAATCAAACGACTCAGACTGTGACTTAGATTTAGTCAAACTCTGCTTGGAGGTAACACTTGGTGCTGACTCATTTCGTTTTACTTTGGACTTTTTCATCTGACCATTTTCTGAAGTAACACTAAATTGACTGACCGAGTCTGAATCACCAGATCGAAGACCGATTGGTGGAACAACTTTTCTGTTAGAGAGTCTAGAATGCCTTGCTGAGCCTGAATGTGAGCTTGCTTCTTCTTGTTGTCTGAGAATTTCTTTCAACTTTCTGTTTATTTTATAAGCCTGTGTGAGCAATTCATCTGTTTCTCCTTCTGATAAATCAACTGTGTTCAATTTATCACTGAGTTCTTCTGGGTTACATAGATTAAACAATACTGGCGTTGGCGCACCATCGTCCTTGTTCGAAGATTCCTCTGTAGCGTGCTTATTGGTTTCGTCTTTTGAACGGGATCTGGACTTTTCATCGGATGAATGGTCCGCATCGGAATCTGGATTTGATCGCGACGTCGGCGAGTGAGAACTTCGCCCCGTGAGTTCCCCGTCGTTTTCCTCCGACATATTGTTTTGTGTAAATAATTCGGTCTTGAATTGTTAAATTGCACAAATTGAATTGAACGCAGATTCCTGTACTGTAGCTACACGATAGGAATCTTTATTTTCACGACGAGAGAAGAATGCGCTTTGACACGAAATCTCGTTAAATATGCGTCCCCGACAACGGAAGTGTACTACAAATTTATAAAATGTGTACTAAGTTAATTCGTTCCAAGCAGCGAAAGTCATGAAGTGCAGCCGTAATGATATCTACTGTTCGGGAATTAGAGTCCCTCCAACGCTCCAAATTATGACTTATCTGATATGATGGTCATGGCATCACCTTCTGTAACATTTGAAGATGATATGTTATATTAGTCCCAGATATAATACATTCACAAATATCTTTTTCCTGCGAAATTAGAGTTATCTTTCGTGCATTACTGCACTCATTTTTTTTGAAACTCCGAATTCAGTCACCCAGTATCTACAGCATTTTGGCCAACACCATGCATTTGGCAAACCTAGCCAGTCTCGACCCGTATAGTCTATATTTTATGGGTCTACACGTGCCGTATAGAATCAACAACCATGCTATACTATGCTTTAACTGGCGAGATGTGCAATATTTACAAAGTGCTTAGTGCGAAATATATACATATACATAAAAGAACACAGAAAATGAAGAAGAAGAAGAAGTTAAGAAGAAGAAGGAGATAGAAGAAGATTGGTAGATAGATATGGCGGTAGTCTCTCTGTTAACCATGCGTATAGGTCCACGAAGAAAAATGAGGTTGGATGAAGAAAGAAGACGGCACATGGCTATGCCTATATCTATATCTATATTTGCGAATGTCTGTCTGTCTGTCTGTCTGTCTGTCTGTCTGTCTGTGTTCTATAGAAATTCACAGGGGACCATCTAGATGATGCCAAATGGGTCTACTAGGAGTAGCTTTTTACGAGAAAGATAATGGTCGGGGTTAGAATTTTTTAAAGTGACGCCGTTGTTGTCAGTGGCAGAAAAGGGGGAGGGGCAGAAAAAACATTTGTCGCCGATTGCCACCAAACTTATATATAATCATCCCCATAATATGAGGAATCTAATGGCGTGGTTTAAATATGGCAAAAGTCGCGCCGTTCGCGTCAGGGGTGCCCGGAAGGGGGGGGGGGCAGATTTTGTTCTGTCGCCGATTGCCACGAAACTTACATATAATCATCCCCATGATATGAAGAATCCAACGGGGTGGTTTAAATATGTCAAAAGTGGCGTCGTTTGAGTCAGGGGTGAACGGAAGGGGAGAGGGGCACCAAAATTTATAAAACTAATTTTAGCGCCGATTTCCACCAAATTGATATATATTCTTCTTCATGATACAAAGAATCTAATTGTGCGATTTAACAAGGCCAAATTGTTGTTTTTGGATGAGAAATTGGGAGGGGGTGGGTACTAAATTTGATAATAAGTCGCCGATTGCCACCACACTTATACAAATTCATCCCCATGGTATGAGGAGTCTAATGGTGTGGCTTTTATCTGTCAAATGTGGCCTCATTTGAGTCAGGGTTGCATTGAAAGGGACAGGGGCACCAAAATTGATGCACAATTTTTTTAGCGCCAATTTCCACCAAATTGATACACGTTCTTATCCATGATACGAGGAATCTAATCGTGATTTAAAGACGCCATAGTGGTGCTGTCTGGGTGAGAGATGGAGAGGGGAGGGATTGGCACCAAATTTTATAAAAAAAATTGTTTAGTCGCCGATTATCACCAAACTTATAAACAATCATCTCCATGATATCAGGAGTGTAATCGTGTGATTTAAGGATGTCACAAGTGGGCCATTCGAGTCAGTGGTATATAGAGATGAGAGGGACACAACAAATTATATCTATATGTTTAGTGCCGATTTCCACCAGATTGATACATATTCTTCTCCGTGATACGAGGAATCTTATCGTGTGGTTTAGATACACCCAATTGGTGCCCTATGGGTGAGAGATATGGGGACCTTAAATTTGATACGAATTTGTATACTCGCCAATTTTCACCAATTTCATATATATGCATCTCTAATCTCTAATGAGTCTTAGTGTGTGCAGCTTGAGTCCGAAATAGGGACGGGAGGGTCACCAAAACTGATACAAAATATTTTTAGTACCAATTACCATCAAATTCAGACACGTTCTTCTCAAATGATACAAGAAATAAAATCGTGCTGTCTGTCTGTCTTTTTGTCTGTCTGTGTGCGTTCTATATATAAATTCACGCTGTACAATCGAGATGGCACCAAGGCGTTCTAAGAGGGGTAACTTTTTACAAGGAAGATAATGGTGCCGGTTAAAATTTTCTAAAATGACGCTGTTAATAAACCAAATTCCACCAAATTCATACACGTTTTTCTCTAATGATATACCATGAATTAAATCACATTTGGTGTCGTTTGCGTCACGGATGGCGAGCGGATATGCACTATAATTGATAAGATTGCTATTCGCCGATATCCACATATAAGTTATATACAGTCACCAGGCCATCTCCATATCATTTTAAGTAGTTGGGCGTTCACATTTCACAATCCCGACATTATGGTGACCCACATAAGTCACTTGAACAATTATATCTTCTTAACAGTCATATGTATATGGCAATGGCAATTAAGGCATTCACACAATGAGCTAGCAAAAAGATATAACTAGAAGAAGCATTAAAGGTACTCAATCCGTAAAGAGGGTCCACATCTCAACAGATTCCAACAACAACAATCCGATCAGAGGGTCCTATATTACTATTTCTTTGGCTTTGGGGGTAAAAAATATTTGATTCGAGTCGAGGAACCCACCAAACAAAGCTCAGCGTTATTATATATTGATTTTTGAAATTTGTTATGTTATCGAGAAGAGTACTAATAATTGCCGTCAATTTCGTATCCTGCTCGAGATTTGTACACCAAAAACTCTATTCAAACAGACAAGGATGGATAACTCTAAAACCAAGTGGTAATAATAACGCATTTTTGCCTGAGATCTGGGCCAGAAAGTATTCCCGATAATGAAAAATAATAGATTTCTAAAATCGATATCTAACAAATCTGAGCTTTGATGGGTGACTTCCTCGACTCGAATCAAATATGTTTTACCACCCGAAGCCATTGAAATAGTAATTGAGAGGAGTTTTATCGGATTGAGTACCTTTAAACGTATATTTATCATTCTATTGAAGAGATACATATATTCGTGCAAACTGAGAGACCTCGAACCGTCAGAGGATTGCATATATATAATAAAAAAATTTAGTCTGTTCCATTCAATACAGTTTCCACAAAAAGTTACAATTTGTCAAGAGATATGGAAGGCCTGTTCAAAAATAGTGGTCACAGTGTGCAGTCAAATATAGTTTCTTCTGATATACAAGAAAATGCAGTTAGTAGCACAAGACTTTTCAGGATCCTACCAATTCTGACATCTGACAAGGGTTTTAGAACAGACTCATCGACTGACATAAAAAATTCAAAATCTCGCTCTGTGCCTGGCACATGTAGCTGATATATCTGCGCAGCAACATTTCGTTTAAACTAAGAATATTTAGCCAATATATAGCACCATGAACAGAGGAGCACCTGGAAATTTCTTTGAAACATCTGTATCTTCATGGAGATATGATAGCCATGTGTCCTCGATATCTTAGTCCAACCCACTAGATTGATTGATACATCTCAATATGTAAAACCCAATTATCATCTTTTATCGAACTAATGTGTTTATGATGTTCATGTATCATATTATAACGTCTAATGTATACGCAGTTGTATATAAATAAATACTTCATTATTGGTGGAACGGATTAATCGCGATAAACAGAATGACAATTGACAAGGTGAGCCACTACTTATATCCCATGACTGTAATAATCATGTTTTGTGATGCTATTTGAATATACAATTTATGAGAAAACGTATAACACTTTAAGCAAGAGCATTCTCTATTCCCAACAAATATCCACAGCATACATTAACCTGGGCAACGCCGGGTAACCCTGCTAGTAGATCTATATATGTATAACGAGGCCACAAACATAATAATTTTGTTTTTGCAACTATTAGTTAAAGGTACTCAACCCGATAAAACTCCTCTCAATTACTATTTCAATGGCTTCGGGGGTCAAAAATATTTGATTCGAGTCGAGGAAGTCACCCATCAAAGCTCAGATTTGTTAGATATCGATTTTAGAAATCTATTATTTTTCATTATCGGGAATTCTTTCTGGCCCAGAAGAAAGTAAAAAATTCGTTATTATTACCCACTTGATTATAGAGTTATCCATCCTGTTCTGTTTGAATAGAATTTTGGCGTAAAATCTCGAGCATGTTACCAAATTGACGGCAGTTATAAGTACTCATCTCGAGAACATAAGAATTTTCAAAAATCAATATCTAATGACTCTGAGCTTTGTTTGATGGGTTCCTCGACTCGAATCAAATATTTTTTACCCCCAAAGCCAAAGAAATAGTAATATAGGACCCTCTGATCGGATTGTTGTTGTTGGAATCTGTTGAGATGGGGACCCTCTTTACGGGTTGAGTACCTTTAAATTATAACAAATGGCAATTCATTATTTCTATCGTTCAGAGAAATTGTCCTCGTATCATCAGATTACAACAACAACGTTTCTTGAAATGCCGCTTCAGTTATCAGACTAGAATAATTGCCAAAAAATAATGCTATAACCACTAAGTCTTGCTGTCAACTATAGTATGAAATGGGCCCAAAAAGTGTTATATATGAACATTTTGTTCAACGTAATTTGGTATCGAGAGTATATGTCGGTCGTCATTCGTTGTGAAAAATAACAGATTTCAAAACTCGAGAAATCTGATTACTCTGGGCTTTGCATGATTGGTGGGTTCCTATAGCCTCAAATCTAATATTTTTTTTTACCTCCGAAGCCGAAGAAATAGTACGGTAATTTAGGAGAGTTAATTCCGATTATGTTTCTTTAAGATGCATAATCCGGCCGATTAACCCCCCTAAATTATTATTTCTTTGGCTTCGGCCAAGTGCGGGGGTAAAAAAAATATTTGATTCGAGTCCAGGAACCCACTCATCAAAGCTCATGCAGAGTTATTAGATATCGATTTTTGAAATCTGTTACTTTTCACCACCGGGAATATGTGGCGCCTTGGCAAAAATATACAAATAGTACCGACATGCGCACACGCAGTTACGACGAGACCACCAGTCCACCGTTGAGGTCACCGGTGTAACCACCACCACCAGCGGAAACAGGGACGCCGGGTCCACCGGAGGTCCCTGCCGCCGACATCGAGGCCAGAGTAGACATGGGCGCTGACGACATCCCAGACGCCCCTATCACTGACTTTGTGATACAGTTGGAGTCACCACCAGCTCCACCACAGACGGTGTCCAGAGGACACACACACACCGTCCCGAAGACGCCAATGTATTATGGTCCGGAGTCTTCACCCCCATGACCCCTCAGGGAGAATGAACCACCAGAGTCGCCAGACATCGACCAGCTGATAGAAGATCTTAAAAAGCGGATCTGCGATGAAGCCAAACAAGGCAGAGCATATAAAGGCAGAACAACAGCTAGTCCACTACAGAATCATCTGCACTGAAGACGACGCCTTGGATCCGGCTACAGTTGAGTTCAGAATTCATAACGACACCAATTTTTTAACACACCTCCCTCGGATGCCTCTTCGTCTGCACCACCACCTGCGAAGAAGCACAAAAAGAAAAAGAAACATCGTTGAAGAAACAACAAATTGCTTCCTTTTTTCTTCTTTCTTTTTTTTCTGTATTTCTAAATAAAGGCACGAAACATGAGGGGTGAAGGAGTAGACCTTTCGGCTATTCGACCATCCCGGGGTTAGCCCCCCCCCCCCCCCCAAACACTTCCCCTGCACGCAGTTACGATAGGTCACGCAAGTCGCAGCTCCATCTGCGCCACCAAATAATTTCGGAATAGAAGTCGATGAAAAGTATATCTCCATCATTTAAAAAATACGTTATATATGTATATGTTGTGATATAGTTGATGTGCGGATAAATACATTATACTTATTTATGAATCGGTAATCATGCATGTAATATAGACGTGTGCTATGGCACCATGATGGTTACACGTGGACACACTATGTATTTACACTTGTGACAGCACTGTACGTCTTGTTGGGGGAATTCCGATTTGAATTAGGAATTACCATAATCACCCCATGCATCCGGATATGCTCGTAGCGGAAGACATGCTCGTAGCGGAATAACCACATGCATGGCCCGCGATTTGCACATCGTCTTTAGTTGTCGTAAGTTATTTCATAAAAACACGGTTTATTTTACCTTGATTTTTTGTTAACGTTAACAGCGATAATCGGTCTACAGAAATGAGCAGTTGTGGTTTCCGCAATTTGCATATTACTGTTCGATAATCGGGTTTTATACGAAAATTATGACCTGAAATACTTACTCGATATAAGTTTATCAAATTTTAATGAATCTGTGCATTGACACATTATATAACAAACAGTCTCTCAAAGTATGATATCTTAGCTTCAAAATGAACTGGACATGTTTGCGATATCAATCATATTAGTGCCCGAAAAATTAGTTTCCATGGAGGCACTCTCTCGATTTTGGGGCATGTCTATAGCAAACGTAAAACTTGCTATGATGTGCTCGTAGCATCGGGTGACATGCTCGTAGCATTATATAAAATATGTGTATATGCGAGAGAATCACACTTTTGTCAACTAAAAATAGCGTCTAGATAGTGCTAGCATATGCATATATCACATGAATGACATGGTATATTGTATCGCGTTCTGAAGGACATACATGTGGCAAACTTTATATAAAAAGGTAATTAGATAGTCGGCAGAGGGAAAATTAAAAGTACAACTACACATGGGGTGGTGAAAAAAATTCACATAGTACCAACATGTATTTAATGCAAACGATATATATATATATATATATATATATATATATATATATATATAGTTTACTACCGTAAGGGTGTGATTATACTCAGACAATATTATGGATTAAAATGTTGGCGGTATAGATTGCAAGCCCGGTTTGGGTCTTCCATATGAAGTGTATCTGATCAACGACTGCATTGATTAAGAGAACCTACCACCACTCCCAGGTCTCCCTCGTTGGACTTTATGTCTCCCATTCTACTAAGGGTACGACCAGACTTGTCTATTATAGCCTTTATATCTTTATGCTTCGTAAAACAAACGTGTAGTCTTAGTGTCCCTTTTAATGCGAATGCCTCATATTTTAGTTGTAAATTCCGTTTATTTTTAATCTGAGATAAGAGCATTTTTTATACCTTTATTGTTTATTTTAAAAAGCAAAATGCCTCATATTTTAGTTATCAAATACGTTAATCTCAGATAAGAGCCTTTTTATACATATATTATATATTTTTAAAAGCAGATTGCCTCATATTTTAGTTATCAAATATGTTTATTCATTTTAAATTTAGACAGAGTCTTTTTATACATTCATTAATTTATATATTTTAAAGGCAAATACCTCATATATATTATGTTTCTCGGGTGAAAAGTAGTTTTCCGTTCTTTTAGACAAGGTGGCCACTAATCGTATTAATATATATATACTGTACAATAGTATTTTATAGTTTTATTGAAATAAATCGCCTGCAGTAATTGAAAACCTTTGTTATGAACATCGCACAAGAGGGTGTAAAGTTATCAATCATCCTTTAGAAAATCCTTCCGAAAAAGTTCGTCTACAGATTGCTCAGAATAAACATTTGAACGATTAGTGACCTCTGTGGTTTTAACAGTATTTCACATTTATGTTATATGTTCAAATAAATAAAAATAAAATATGTAATTGCAAAAAGTGTCTGAATGATACCGATCCACAGCTGTTAATCAAATTTTCAAAAGTATTTTCGCGCGATTATTACCAGATATTATAGACCACTCAGCCATCGAGTCAGTCGTTTTTTCATTACCGTTCATGCACGTCGACATATTCGAAACAGACGCGTGTGGAACATCACTAATTTTGCATCTTTTCAATAAACTTTGTTGTCAAATCCGAATATTATATTACTAATTTGCGATTTACACAATAATATAGTGTCCATACATGAAGACGAGCATGCATGTCATTTTGAATGCCATACTTATTGTTCATGCATTTAACCAAATTACTCTTTCGACTCGGGCTTGATTGCTACTATCCACATGATTAGCATTGCGTTTTAGCTTTAAAAAAGGTATAGTTGTTGAAATTATCCTAAAAGCAAATCTGCTACGAGCACTTCATTATAAAATCGCTGGTGCTATAGACATGTCATACCACTGCTATAGACATCCCATATTTTCTTGCTATGACCTGCATATATGGTTATTTTTAACTATGGAAAATGTAAATACATGACTGGAAATGTTGTCTATTATATTAAGGGAATATCCGCGGAAATAGCAATGTGTGCAAAGACTAGATTGTCTGGGCTGTTACCACAGAAATCGTAATTTTATGTAAGAAATGCAAATTTTGCCACAATTTTTGGCCTAACTTCCCGGTAAAATAGGATTAAACTGCGTCCATGTTTAAAGAAGTTTGATGTACAGTTGGGTAAATTACAGTCTGGAGTAAACTACATACCCACATATAAAAAATAGTGGGTCTGACGACCTTTCGTTCAGTTTTCATTTCCCAAACCCGGGATTCCTTGTAATTACCGCCAATCAAAACTTAGCTCCAAGAAATGTGTGCCCCAATAAAAAACTAGTAACATGTCACGTGCTTTCGGTGTGGAAATTCCGAAGGTGTGGCTAAATGTTGTTAAAATAGTATCCATGACGTCATGTTATACCAGAAGAGAAATTCACAAATCGACAAATAAAGTAGATTGTTGACGAGCGGTCGAAAGTTTAAAATCAAGAATCACCGGAATTTGGATTGCAGGCAACTGTAATTAGGGTACAACTGGCCAATCGTTGGAGCTAATAATACGGCTGTGTAAGGTCGGGAGGGTTTCGGTGGGGTTGGTGGTAGAATTGTGTTGCTCTTCGCTCGTTTTGGCTGTGGTGGTACAACTGCCGGTACTGGGGAACTGATATATCGTTTTGTTTGTCATTTAACTTAGTTCTGGAGTTGTTTTAGCAAATAGTCCCGACATTCATGTATTTTTGATTCGTGGCCGTTGATTTGTGTTATTTTTTGACAACATGGTCGACAAATCGCCTGGCCAATCTAAAAAATAAATTCGTTCCGAGTCCAAGAGATCCACATAAATTGACATTTTTTTATAATTTCAAGAAGATCTGTCTTAGTTATTGTACATATTATTTTGGATCCCGGAAGTTAGCTGTTTCCCTTTATTCTCAGTAAAACAACCGCCGAACGAAAAGTCACAAACCCTGCAACTATTATAATTCCGATTCTTAGAATCGGTTTCACAGGGTTGAAGCGGCCATGACGGCACTGGCACGTGACCATGTTTACGCCTGTCAATCACAACTAATTTCAGATTTATATTTAGTGCCGTGTGACGTAATTTGGGGGAAGCCCACTACCGTTCAGAAATGAAAAGTTGATGGGAATGCAATAGACTCAGTATCAGTATGAATCTGAGTGTATGTTTACATAGACTGGGTAAATTATAGCCACAAATAATACCACCACCGTCAACCACTGGTATGTGTTGGTTTCGGTGCAACATGTGTCTAACCGTGAACGGTGTGCAAATCGCGGGCCATGTGGTTATTCCGATACGAGCATGTCTTCCGCTACGAGCATGTCCGGATGCATGGGATGATAATTATATGAAATTTGTAAACCACATATATGCACTCGCTCGTGCACCTCCAAACTGCCCAGAAAAACCCGCTATTGTAGGACTTTTACGGCAAATACGATATCGTGATTGGTATTGTTGTGAGTATTTATTGGTATAAGTAAATTAATTTGGATAACTAAATCGGCTTTTGGTGAAATTCCGTTCTTGTTGTAACTGAATGATACGGGATCGATCGAATTCGATTATGTACCTTTAATGTGTTGGAATATGCTAAATAGTACTTGCTGGAAAGAACCAGGCTGATATAATTTGTTTTAATTTTAAACTGATTTATTCACTAATTTGGAGGGTAACCCATAACGTTGGCCAGGAAAAAATAAAACAAAAATGCAGAGGGTTCATTTGTGTCTGCAAATGTTTTCAAAACACCCCCCATGTTTGGGTGCATGTTTATACTAAACTATTTGAACTTATGTTACGCGATTAACGATGTTTGTTGACAAATCACTGTATCATTTTTGTTTACATATTAATACATAACACACTTTCAACACATGGAATCCCTAATGTAGAATGCTGCAGGCCGGAGTGCTTCCCTCATTATATACGTAAACATTTGGTACTGAATGTAATCAAACAACGTTTATATATTTCTCTAAGTTTTTCTTGATGTGATGTTTTTTATATAATTTTTTTTAAACATTTAATATACCCACCGCAAATGCCTTGGATCGCTTTAACTCGATGGAAAAGAACCTAGAGTCTGAATATTAAAAGACACTTTCAGAAAAAAGTTCTATAGGTTGAAGCCACGATCCGGGTTTATCGCGTAGAGGTCGATATGATATGGGCTTCTCGTCTAGACATGATACGGGCTTCTCCCATATATATATAATACATGCATGCGTGATCCGGGTCTTTCGTATATACATGATCCTGGTGTCTGGAAAAGACACGGTCCGGGTTTATTTTTAACATGATCCGGGTTTCTTCAGTGCTTTTATTCACTATGAACGCCGAACCAAAACTTCAACATAGTCACTCTAATATGCATCCCTCATTCGCGACACCGCTACCTTGGATTACTTCTATATTCTGCTTGAAATGTTCTTTCCAGAATAAAATCCCCAGAAGGTGAATTTTGTGTAAACAATATTTATTTCAACAACAAAAAATCAAACATATAACACAGACACAATATACATGTAGAAATATAGAGATTTATGAAGAGGATTGGACAACAAGCAAAATGCTTTTTAAAAGTCCTCTCCTCGTGGAATAAATGTTACCTCAAGTGACAGAAATATCACTTGAGGTAAAGCAGACGGGATATATAGTTTTGTTTGATTGGAATGTTGTTTAGGATTGAGATACGGGTTTAGCATTGTAATACGGATGTTAAGGGTGAGGGTGAGAGAGAGAGAATGAAAGAGAGAGAGAGAGGGGGGGAGAGTGAGTGAGAGAGAGAGAGAGAGAGAGAGAGAGAGAGAGAGAGAGAGAGAGAGAGAGAGAGAGAGAGAGAGAGAGAGAGAGAGAGAGAGAGGTTTGACACAACATACATTCGATACAAAATAACACAACAACATCCGTTCAGTGGGGGAATCACTTGCACGAATGCGTCACGACCACGGACGGAGAAATTAGAGACGGCGGGCTAGCTTCACTAAATTCACCTTCTGCTGACCTCATTCTATCTGTTCCTGTCGTTTGAAAATAGAAAACCTAAACAAACGAATAAAACCAATTAAAATTGAATAACCTAATATATATGCGGTTCTGTGTTTATCACACGCTCGATCGACATCTTCCGCCCCCGCCCCCATTTGAGGTTTTATAAGGTGGCAACTTCGACCGAGTCGCTATACATTCCTCATTAGCGACACCGCTACCTTGGATTACTACTATTCTGATTGAAATGTTATTTCCAGTTCTGTCGTCAGAAAATAGAAAAGCTAATGAAACGAATAAGACCAAATAGACCTGTTGAGTTAGGAGGAATACAAGGTTGATTTGCTTTGTTGCAAATGTTAATCCAATATCACGGAAGAAGGCAATCACTGACGGGTTGGACTTGACACTTTCTATTGGAACAGAAACGGACCACCAATGCTATGACAGATCCATCTAAATCAAATTACCGAGACAGATTGTTTGAGGCTCTGACTGGTCGCTGTCCAATCCCGTCTCACATAATCACGTTACGGCCCACTGTGTAAATTAAAATATTGATCTGGCAACTAATATTATATCAGGAATATTGGGTCTAAGTAACTTCTGCTAATATAGACACTCTATAAACATCCTGCATGCCTCAAAACACCAGGTGTATACGGATGTATCATTCTGGAAACTATTTTTAGCATCAGGACCCCAAGCCTATTGACTGTGGTAATGTGTTTTCATTGTGGCCCGCGTCATTGAACGGAATAACGGGTATATAAGTTCAGTGTGGGATTATTTCAGAAACTTCGGGGTGGAGATGGATACGTTTCCACACTGGACACCGGAATACCATCACAGCGCGGTGTCCTCCATCTCCACCACCAACAACAACAGCACCAGCTCCACCCGTACCACCGAAGATGTCATCAAAAGTGCGCTGGGAACTCAGGCAGAATCCAACAGACTGATGACAGCGTTCAAGGCTGACAATCTGAGATACCAGCAACGACAACAACAAGAGGAGGTTGATGCACTACTTAGACAACACGGAGTGGAGCGCCCACAAACAACATCAACAGAAAGAAGAAAGAAAAAAGCAAAGAAGAAGAAGTAAAAAATAAATAAAAAAATGTCTAGATCATCTTTCATTTTCACTGTTATCTCATAACACATTCATCAGTCCCAAGTGAGTTGTAGGGAAGGGGTGCCGCCCTTCCAAATCTTCCCTGACTCCGGCCTAATCCCCAATAATAAAAAATAAAATAAAATAATTTAAGAAACAAATAAGTTCAATAGGAACGTACGTGAATATTTAGGTTCAATTTTATATGAACTTATTTGTACGAGAATATGTTGAATGACTATCAGGCGATTAGGGATGAACCCGAAAACATACATTTGAATGAACAATCTAAATTGAACTGAGAGGAATTAAAGATACATAATCCGATTCGATGATCCCCGTATCATCCAGTTACAACAACGAATTTCATCAAAAGCCGATTTAGTTATCTAAATTAGTTTATCGGAGTGTCTAAAGAACGGTATACCGCTCTTTAGCACTGAGGGCTAAAGAACGGTATACCACTCTTTAGCGATGAGGGCTATTTAAAGAGCGGTACGGATTATAACGTTATACGTTGGCGCAATGCGCAAAATATCTTGGCAACGCACGTGCCGCTCATCCAACATGGACCGCTCTTTAGCACCGAGGGCTAAAGGGCAGTATACCGTTCTTTAGCACCAAACACTAAAGAGCGGTATACCGTTCATTAGCGTATCAGGCCCATATATCTAAAGCGCGGTATACCACTCTTTAGCGTTTGCCACTAAAAAGCAGTATACCGTTCTTTAGTACCAAATGCTAAAGAGCGGTATACCGTTAATTAGCGTATCAGGCACATATAGCTAAAGCGCAGTATATATACCACTCTTTAGCGTTTGGTACTAAAGAGCGGTATACCGTTCTTTAGCCACGGCCTTAGTTTATTACCAATAAATAGTCACAACAATACCAATCACAATATCACATTTGCCTAAAAGATCCTACAATAACGGGGTCCTACAATACCGGATTTCTTGGCAGTTTGGAGATGAGTGTGTGTGGTTTACAAATTCCATATACGGATCATAGATAAGTTAGATAAGTTTATTGACAATTACACCCACACGGGGCCGATGTCACAACATAAATAACAATAAATATATATATGATACAATAAGTATACACAATTGTAATCAGAATTAAAATGGAAAACAAAATCATGTTTGTTGTTGAAAATCTGGTGTTTCAGACCTTTTGTGGAAAAAGAGACGGACCATGTTACAGATGATACTGCACGTTTCTGTTTTGTCATTTCGCAGTATGAAAATGAATTTTTGGGCATCAGTCATATTCATAAACTTGTGATTTACTTTATTTATTTCGTCAAATTGGAATCCACAAGAAGTGTTGTCACAAACGTAAATACATATATAGTTTCCACGTGTGGCCAGCATGGTGCCATATAACATGTCTATTTGCATGGTAAAACATTATTACCGATTCGTCAATAAGTATAATACATGTATCCGTACGTCAAATATAACAACATACTGTATTCTTGTTGATGGCGATACGTTTCATCGACTTCTATTCCGAATTTGTTTTGGGTCGCCACTGATCGCAAATGGAGCCGCGACCTTGGGTGACCTCTCGTGACGACATCCACGCATGTCTGTACTATTTCTGTAAGAAAGTCAGCTCATTTTTGCCCGAAAGCCAAATATTGCAGGCGGTGAAAAATAACAGATTTATTAATTAAATTAATTGTTTATAAATCAAAATTTGAGAATCTAATGCCGTTATAACATCCGCCAGGGTACACCGCGTCACCACACCAATTCGGTTGAAATCGGTCCAGGAGTCTGGGAGAAAAATCGCGAACAGGCAGACGGATAGATCGAACTCTTTTCTATTGCTGCCTTTTATATAATTTGGAAATGTTTAGATAATATAGGCCGTTTGTTGGGCTTATTATCTGAACATTTCCTAAGGGAATTATACTCATCAAAGAGTATTTGGTATAGAAAGGGCTCATATACTTAATTGTGAGCAGATATAAGGTGTCAAATGGATGGGTATGTCTAAGATTTAGAAGAGCAATATGGATATCCATATACGGTAAATCATGTATGAATACACGGTCATGCGCATAATGCGTTTGGATAGCCTGGGGCGGCCTTTGCGCACGAACGAACACTTACACACATGCGTCCACGCGAACCATTGTGGTGAAGGGTCCTTTGGTCAACTGTTAATGGAAGCGAGATTTAATTTGCCACTGATTGGACATGAGTTTGGCTTTCGAGGTGTCAATTGGCAATTGTCCAGTCAGAGGAAGGAATCAATTCTCTCAAATATATTTTCTGCGCGAAATGCGCCCGATCTCAACGCAGTGTTCGGAGCCAAGCCTTGAAATAGTGTGTCTGTCAATTGCAGAATGAGGTCCCCAGAGGGTGAATTTAGTGATGCTATCCCGCATAGCGGGCTAGCATCAACAAATTCACCCTCTGGGGACTTCATTCTTCTTACACCTCAGCAGAATGAGGTCCACAGAGGGTGAATTTGGTGATGCTATGCGGGGTAGCATCACTAAATTCACCCTCTGGGGACCTAATTCTGCAAATGACAGGCACACTATTTCAAGGCTGGGTTCGGAGCACATGTATACCTACCAGGGATGTGGCTAGATAGTCCCCATTGGGGAGGGGTGTGTTTCCACATTGGAATTCCTAACTCAGGCTAACTGCACCCTTGGACCAGATCGGAATTTCCAAGTCAGGAAATTTCATTTGCACACCTTTGCGTAGAAATTTTCCAACTGGTATAGTGCAAAGATTCCAACTAAGACTCCAACTAATCTAACTATTGATCCTTTTGTAAATGTTAGGCTGATGGTCATTTTAGCCTAAACATGTGACTGAACAAATTCAACTTTTGCTCTAAATACAACAAATGTCATACCAAATACTAATTGGACAATGAAATAATTAGAACAATTCAACATATACATTTGGCTTGAAATTTCCAACTATATAATAATGTTGTGCATTACACTATCTCATTCTTATGCATGTTAACTAACTGTGTGTTGCCATATTTTATATTTATATTTGGAACTGACCATGCACTGGTTGTATTTCGCATTAATCATATCTTAGCTAAACCGATCTTATCTTAATTCATAACACTTATATATATTTAGAACTTCACTAAGAATTAAAGGATCTCCTATACTGTATATACATGCCATTAATATTATAAATAGACACACCGTATGTTTCATGGGACCACGTGACCACTGATTGGACTATTTGACCTTCTATTGGTTTCATCTACATGTATATATTGCCCGCAAGTTCTATTGTAGTCAGACACTGCTCATAATACACCAATTTATCAGTACATATAATAGGAGAATTTGACAGGATATATCGGAATCATATAAACAAAGGAACCATATGATCCCATAAAGAAGAAGTTTGGGAGATGATTGATAAATGATAGAGATTTAATTTGCCGCCTGTCTGCCCTGAATAATCGACCAATGCGTCTTGCACTTTGTTATGGGTATTATATGATTAGATGGTAGATCTCCGCTGGTATGGCACAGCAAAGTGGGGTCCTTATTTGCCAGTAAATTGCCACATCCAGCGAAGGCAAAGCGGTGAAAGAATATCGCTAATAAAAGCACCAAAGAGGACAATTGTCTCCACTAAGAGTTAGGAATGGACGTGTATTCATTGTCGAAATATATGACCACCTAAACGCATACTATTTTACGTGGAAAACACCGTGTGAACAATGAATGAACAATCAACCCTATGAGAGACTCGCATATATAAGAGAATACACTGGCGCATGATGTTTGTTGCACCGGGCCAGTGCAGTGGTGAAGAGATTTTGATTTATCGGTTGTATTGTTGTTCTGTTTGCACTTTTGGTTTCTGATTATTGTTGTTTTTCTGTTTGTATTTTTGTGTTCTGTTTAGTCTTGTTTTTATGATTGTACTCTTGTTTTCTGTTTAGTTTTGTTTTTCTGTTTGTACATTTGTTTTCTGTTTAGTCTTGTTTTTATGATTGTACTCTTGTTTTCTGTTTAGTTTTGTTTTTCTGTTTGTACTTTTGTTTTCTGTTTAGTCTTGTTTTTATGATTGTACTCTTGTTTTCTGTTTAGTTTTGTTTTTCTGTTTGTACTTTTGTTTTCTATTTACTCTTGTATGGGTCTCGTCTTTTAAATTCGTCTTGATGATTGATTGTTGGAATCTAGTTATGTCCACGCCTGTATCACTGTGAACAGGCAAAGTGAGGCTGCTATATGCAGACAGGCAAAGTGAGGCTGCTATATGCAGTCATGCAAAGTGAGGCTGCTATATGCAGACAGGCAAAGTGAGGCTGCTATATGCAGACAGGCAAAGTGAGGCTGCTATGTGCAGTCATGCAAAGTGAGGCTGCTATATGCAGGGACTAAAGCCCATACGGCTCACCCATTTAGCTATGTATACCATGCAGTCTTTGACCGGACCATAATTCGAGAGGTAGTTTTGAAGCGGCTGCTGTGTTACAATTTTCGATTATTTACTTATCATATATTGGCAACTCAAACTGAAGAAAAAAACAATATACTTCCGCCTGTCTACCCTAAATACTCGACCATGTGCGTTTTTCATTTTGTTATGGGTATTACATGAATATGGCGATGGTATGGCACAGCAGAGTGGGGTCCTTATTTGCCACAACCTGTGATGGCAAAACCACTGTTCACTGTTATCTCAGCTATATGTGACCGGCCATATCAAATCCAGTCGGAAGTCGGGATTTTTTTTACCCTGAGCCAATGCATTCTCTTATATATGCGAGTCGACCATAGGTCGCCTCGCATATATAAGAGAATGCATTGGCCTAACAATTTTTTACAATTTTAATAATTTGTTCTTGTATTCTTTAACAATTTTATAATTTCACCCATACAGAGCCCCTGACAAACATGAGCAGACGACACTCTTCTATGTGCTTCTATATATGTGTGGGGCTCCATGCAGGGTAATGGATGTTTTTTTATTTTATGTCCTAAAAATTGTCAGAAACATTTATTTAAAAAACATGATAAAAATTGTTAAGCCAATGCATTCTCTTATATATGCGAGGCGACCTATGGTCGACTCGCATATATAAGAGAATGCATTGGCACAGGGTAAAAAAAATCCCGACTTCCGACTGGATTTGATATGGCGGGTCACATATAGGACTATCATTAAATGATTGTATATCCTCTCTTCGGAAAATTCCAAAATTTTGGTTTGGAAATCAACACGATTCCAACGTTCCCACACAAATGAAGATCCCTAGCTTGTATATATATAGTTTTTTTTTGTATTCTCTTAATATCTCTTCAGATTTCTGTATACAATTGAATTTGTTGTATGGATTTATTTTACGCAATACGTGCGTTTAGATCTTAAACGGATATGGTTCGTTCGTTTATATAAATAATATACATACTTCATATACTCTGAAAAGTCTAGCCAAGGCCATAGAAAGTTATTAGCTGTTTTTAACGTAAGTGACACAAAAGCCCATTATTTTACCAATATCGGGAAATGGCTAACACTCATTCAATTGTTCATAAATCATTGCTATTTATATGTATATTGCCCACTTTTGAGGAATATTTTTCGGACAATACTTAGTATTTGTTTTCGATTGTTGCATTACCAGATATTTGAAGAATGAGCTCGGTCTCCAGAAGGTGATTTTGGTGACGCTATATATTCCCACATATATAGCGGGCTATATAGCATCACTAAATTCACCTTCTGTTGACCTCATTGTGCTTAGGCCCCATCTTCTGGAAAGTATCTTTATTATCAAATAACAATTTTTTTTTAGAATGAATCCATGCAGAATGATGTCCCCAGAGGATGCATTTGGTGACCCTAGCCAGCTGTGCGGTGAAATTCACCCTCTGGGGACCTCATTCTGCAAATGTCCGGCACCATATTTTCAGGACTACAGCCATAAAATGTCATGCGTAACTCCACGATTGATCCGTTCCAGATACACGAAGGCTAATTTCTGCATGGAAAATATAAAATGCTGAATAACTTACAGATTGACAGATATCTCACTGTTCATCTAGTAAGTTAAGGTTCTTGTGCATGTTAAAGTAGTTTGTTGTTCATTTTATGAGAATATACTAACCTGTATAAATCTTTAGTACACCGATGCACAGCACCTCTAGAAAACGTACATCGTAGCTATGCAAGACAATCCTCAGCTCAGATAACTGACATATATAATGTATGCTTTACCCTCTGATGTATATAACGAGAAAACAAAATGTATTTTTTTAACAAAAGATGGACAGCAGAAAATAAAGAAAGACATCACATATATACAATATATACATTATACAATCACATATATACAATACTAGCAGGTTAGCCCGCCACTAGCTGGCGGCATTCGTCTCATGACTTTGTTCGAAAAAGCAATTGCAACAGCTTCCGAGAAACTTGTGCTGCATTTGCACCAAATTTCGTCGAAATCAGCAAGTTTTACCCGATTTGACCTTGAATTGACCATTTTGTAGGTCAAGGCCAGGTCCTGGTCATGATTAGACCCGTCCAAAACACTACCCGGACAAAAGTACAGAAATCCGCCAGTTTTACCCCATTTGACCTTGAATTGACCAGTTTGAAGGTCAATGTCACGTCGGGGTCACGATTTGACCAGTCCGTGACACTTTCGGGACAAAAGTACCCATAGGTAGCAAGTTTGGGCTCAATCGGTTGAGCCGTTTTCTGTCGATAAAGCTCTTATTTTTCAAAATTTTAAGCTGAGACTTGGTGTGTCTGTGTGTAATACTTATATATTCTTAAAATGACAGAGTCCAACACGTAATTATGTTTTTGATGAACGAAATTAAATTTTTTCGATGCTAAATTTCGAGCGATAACGTTGCGTTGAATTGTAAACAAACGCTCTTTTATAGCGACGCGTCATATACAAACGCTCATTAAATTATCACGTGATTAACCCCCGCAGTGCCGTTTTTTGTGACTGAGTGTGGAGAACGGGTGCTCTGAGCTTCTCCAAAACGCCGCGACGACGATTCCCGTGGGTTTTTACCCTTAGATGGGAAGTTTGAACCCAATCGGTCCAGCCGTTTCCGAGTCTATAAAGGACACATATACGGAAGTCTCAAAATATATAGGAGATATACATTATACATCGACCCCGATATTTGTTCTCATATCGCACCGTTACTTCCATTCATCGTCATCTTCATCATCATTGCCATTTTCCTCTTCAATTTCAACAACTTCTTCATCACCATCATCATCGTCGTCGTCAGCATCAGCATAATCATCGTCGTCATCATCACCATCACCCTTCTCCTCATCACATCATCATATCATCATCATCATCATCATCATCACCCTTCTCTTCATCAGAATCATCACATGATGATGATGATGATGATGATGAGCATCATCGTCATCATCAGCAGCATCTTCATCATCATCATCATCATCACTCTTCTCATCCTCCTCATCACATCATCTTCACCATTATCTTCATCGTCATCGCCACTGATCATCGTCATCGTCATCATCATCGTCATCATCATCATCATCATCATCATCGTCATCATCATCATCGTCGTCGTCATCATCATCATCATCATCATCATCATCAGCACCTTCATAATCATTTCATCATCATCATCGTCAATATCATCATCATCCGCATCATCATCATCATCATCATCATCACCATCGTCGTCATTATCATCATCATCATCATCATCGTCTTCATCATCATCATCAACATCATCATCGTCATCATCAGCATCATCGTCATCATCATCACGACCATCATCATCATCATCTTCATAATCATTTCATCATCATCATCATCATCATCATCATCGTCAATGTCATCATCATCATCTACATCATCATCATCACCCTTCTCATCCTCCTCATCACATCATCTTCATCACCATTTGTCATCGCCATCATCGTCATCGCCACTGATCATCGTCATCGTCTTCATCATCATCATCGTAATCATCATCATCAACATTATCATCATCGTCATCATCAGCATCATCATCATCATCATCTTCATCATCATCATCATCTTCATCATCATCATCATCATCACATTTCTCATCCTCCTCATCACATCATCTTCATCACCATCGTCATCACCACCATCGTCATCACCACTGATCATCGTCATCGTCGTCGTCATCATCATCATCGTCATCATCATCATCATCATGACCATCATCATCAGCATCTTCATAATCATTTCATCATCGTCAATATCATCGTCATCGCCACTTATCATCGTCATCGTCGTCGTCATCATCATCATCATCATCATCATTCTCATGACCATCATCATCAGCATCTTCATAATTATTTCATCATCGCCACCATCGTCGTCTGACCATCGACGTTGTCATCAAAACGTAGAGCTTATGTAGAGATGTTATAATCTGTTTAACATGTTTCACAATGTCGTTCAATTACATTTTTTTTTCAGAGAGTGATACATGTCGCAAACAGAGGGAAGAGCAAGAAACTTCAGATACCAGGATCACAGAAAGATTATAAATTATTTTTCTCTCAGAATTATTGCTGAGGCCATGGAAAAAGTTGCCTGACATGACTGTGGAGGCAAAAACCTTAACGAAATTTAGAACATAACTGGACACATATAACGCTATGATCTAAAATACATTTACGATGATTGAACTATGTGATATTTTATATGTAATATGTTGTACGATAATTCAGCGGAACAATAAGTCGAATTAAACTTTCTGTATTAAATACTCAACGACGAGTATATAGTTCCCCTAGGAAATGTTCAGATAATATGTTCAACAAACGACGACACTGCATTATATTAATATTTTCAGTCATTTGGCACTGCATTATATTAATATTTTCAGTCATTTGGCACTGCATTATATTAATATTTTCAGTCATTTGGCACTGCATTATATTAATATTTTCAGTCATTTGGCACTGCATTATATTCATATTTTCAGTCATTTGGCACTGCATTATATTAATATTTTCAGTCATTTGGCACTGCATTATATTAATATTTTCAGTCATTTGGCACTGCATTATATTAATATTTTCAGTCATTTGGCACTGCATTATATTAATATTTTCAGTCATTTGGCACTGCATTATATTAATATTTTCAGTCATTTGGCACTGCATTATATTAATATTTTCAGTCATTTGGCACTGCATTATATTAATATTGTCAGTCATTTGGCACTGCATTATATTAATATTTTCAGTCATTTGGCACTGCATTATATTAATATTTTCAGTCATTTGGCACTGCATTATATTAATATTTTCAGTCATTTGGCACTGCATTATATTAATATTTTCAGTCATTTGGCACTGCATTATATAAATATTTTCAGTCATTTGGCACTGCATTATATTAATATTTTCAGTCATTTGGCACTGCATTATATAAATATTTTCAGTCGTTTGGCACTGCATTATATTAATATTTTCAGTCATTTGGCACTGCATTATATTAATATTTTCAGTCATTTGGCACTGCATTATATTAATATTTTCAGTCATTTGGCCCTGCATTATATTCATGTCCCACCAATGTTTAAGAATCCTTTTGCACTTGTGTTATCTAGTTATTCATCTGTCGTTTCCTATGAACACCCCTCCATACGAATAACAGACCATTCCAATATATACTTTTAAAACATGGTGGGATAATCCATTTTGTATAGAAAGGGTATAAATGGTGTTGGTTTAGCACAACACAGTCCGCTGCGACGAAATGCCAGACAAATTTGCCGGTGTGTGAACGTGCCGTCACGAAGCTTAGCCTTAAATATCTATGATTTCGCTCATGCAGGTTTCCGAGGCATGCATGCAGCGTATATAAATATTTCCTGTAAATTTGTGGAGCTCTTTTGATCACTGAACGTGAAAAGGGCAATAAATTATACTATAGGTGGTGCAAATCATTGATGCGCAATTCATCCTGCTATCTATCCGCTAGCTTAAAGGGAGACTATGTCCAAATTTCCAGTATTTTAGTGATATGTTTACTCTCAACAAGAACACAAACAATACGCCATTTGCGAGTGTCGATGGAACGGACATAGATTTGCAAGAAAATCTGTTTGTATATTAAAATATATCAAATTTCACTTTGATCTGGAGGACGATATTCGAATCACTCAATGATACCAATTTACAGATGAAACAAACAAAACGGAATACGATCACCAAAGATATCTACTGATTCATCTCATAATACGAATCGTACGTGACACGTAGTGGGGCAACCACTAGTAGCGACTAAAATTTGCCTTTTATCGGCGACATAGCGCTAAGAATAATTTATGTAACATCACGCAGTGATCACGACGGAGATGACATGCCAGCTTGACAAGACGTGTCGTGGATTGTGCAATCTTGTCTGGTTTCTGGCCCACACATCCAAAATGACGTCAGAAACCGTGTCATGACGTCTTCATTTTACGTTTTCTTTAAGCTAACCAAAGCAATTGGTCTAATTGAATTTAATAGACCTAAATCACATGTGAATTCTTCGTAAGTTGTGAATTAGTTACTTTCATTTTCATCGCGATGCTTCATTCCCAATTCCGCGCTTTTTGCAATCTCCACACTATTGCTAACCGGAAGTCACGTGATAATTTCTCCAAAATCTATACCCGCGATCTAAAAAATCACTGATGGATATAGAAAAAAATATATGACTCATTCACCTGCCTAAGGTATAAGCACCCTTGGTGTTGCTACTATTTACAGACGAATGTGGCAAATAAAAGTCACCACATCCAGGTATTACTAATTTTTTTATAAATCATCAGCGGATGTCTTGAGTTTGATTTCATATATTTCGTGATTGCTATTTCTGCATGGCGTGCGCTAATTTATAATTGTCCCAATCCACTGTCCGTCGTTATGTATATATAATTGTCCCAATCCACTGTCCGTCGTTATGTATATATAATTGTCCCAATCCACTGTCCGTCGTTATGTATATATAATTGTCCCAATCCACTGTCCGTCGTTATGTATATATAATTGTCCCAATCCACTGTCCGTCGTTATGTATATAATTGTGGCTACGACGCAAAACCTGAAAGTTCTAATATATCGTAATCGATGTTATGGCTCAATTCATAAACTGTATTTAACCCTTTACCCAACAGAAGGCCCTGTGCCAATGCATTCTCTTATATATGCGAGTCGACCATAGGTCGCCTCGCATATATAAGAGAATGCATTGGCTTAACACATTAAAAATTATAAAATTGTTAAAGAATGTAAGAAAAAATGGTAAAAAGTGTTAAAAGAAGATTTTTTTTAGGCCAATGCATTCTCTTATATATGCGAGGCGACCTATGGTCGACTCGCATATATAAGAGAATGCATTGGCACAGGGCATAACTGTAACTATCACAATGTGGTCAAGGAGCCGGTTCCAATGATATCCATATTTGTATGGTTCTATTGAGACAGACCGAAGATATTTTATGCCGTTGAAGCTTTATTTGGCCGGTTTTGGCCGGTTTGTTGGGTAAAGGGTTAATATAATTTTGATGTTGATACTTGCGGTTCTTTTGAGTATAGGTGTGTATTCAGGATGCATTCCTCTATTCAAATTAATTCATTTGTATACCTTATTTTCCGTTTAATGATGTTGCAGGCGTCTAATTAATTATATGACAGGCTATGTGAGTATTCTTCGACAATAGTAGACGTAAACCATTTCATCAGAAGCGCCCCAACATTCCACAGCATCGAAACCAGTTACTGTAGTCTCTTACATTGTTTATAAATATATTTCAGAAAGCAAACGCTTCACTGGACGAACACCAGTCGTAACTACATACGGCACGGCATGATATCTATAGGAGAGGATCTCGGGACCAGTAATCACCAAACATCATCATCATCAACATTTTTAACATTACATGTACATTATATCTGTTATTCATCTTGTTTAAAGATACGGGCGGCGTTGGCGGTGGGTATGCTGTTAAAATATTCACCTCCGTCAAAAACCGCCATAAACAGAAAGAATAGTAAAATATAGACACACCTTGTTCTTATACCAATCAGAAATATGGCATAAACAGTATGTTATTGTCAATGTTTTTCCCTTTGTTGTGTAAACAAAAGCAAAAAACGTTACGTAACCTGGCTTTTGTTTAGATCCGGATATGGTAAACATATAAAGAGCGTTATTTGTTACTGTTTTCCTGATATGGAAATAATAAAGAGCGTTTATATCATTTGTGTATGATTAACCAATAGAATTGCGCTGTGTTATGTAAACAGAAGCACAACCTCTGTAAAACGAACAGGCTCTTGTTTACGTACACCATCGTACGTCTTGGCGACAATATACTATTTACGCGCTGATTATGTATGGCATATGAGCGGAACTGTATATATTTTAATATTCCTTCTGTTGATGACGATTTGAACAAATATGATTATTTCTGCAACGAACGCCGCCCGTGCCTTTAATTAAACATTTGTGTAAATATTGTCGGGAGAGGGGCCACAAGTTAACTTGTACCCATTGTAACGTGTGTTACAATAAATATGTTTAAACCAATGGTCGGATCCGCGTACAGCACCCCTTTAAGTTATGTTGTACTCGCATCACAGTTGTAGCTGTTTTACCAGTGATATATGTTCTGAAATGCTCTTTTGTTAATTCGCCGTGAATTGACACAACTCGGCATCTGACAGAGACGTACCTGACCCGCTACAATCCCCGGCCGACATGCAGGGTTCCCAATATATGTTATTTTGATTGGCCGATTTACAACTCTCGATGGTGTACTTTAACAAATCCAACAACATTAGAAGAATTAATGTCAAAACTATTGGACTAATACCATGCTGAGATATGCAAGCGTCGAAATCTATTACATCCTAGTATTAAATCCCCATTTGGTGGGCTAACAATAAGGAAGCCGGCTGGCTCAGTCGTAAGGGGAAGGATCCTTTGTCCGTCAGAGAAGCCGTCGATTGATTATATTATGATAGATGAGATCCGGCAATTTGTATCAGATCAGCTGATTTTCGCTTTCTGTTATACTCTCGCAAAGGAAAGGAGAAATCACTCACGGGTGTACCGTAGCCATACGGGCGCCCGAATTGTTATGGGGCTGAGACTTTATGTTGGAATTTGTTTACATTTATATATTCATCATTGTAACACAGTGTTTGCAGAATATACCTTGTATACACATAACTATAACAAATTAGATTCAAATATTAATCTTAGATATGTATAATTCGGGCAGATATGTTTCTGAATTTGACAGAAAATATCTCCAATTTAGAGAGAGAGAGAGATAGAGAGAGAGAGAGAGAGGAGGGAGAGAGAGAGAAGAGAGGAGATGAGAGAGAGAGATATGGAGAGAGAGAGAGATAGAGAGAGATAGAGAGAGAGAGAGAGAGAGAGAGAGAGAGAGAGAGAGAACCTAGGAATTGTATTGAAAACAGAACACACTTAAACGTTTGCACTGAGACCTATGTAAAACATGTACACCATTGTAACCTGCACTCGCGCGTTAGCATACCATGCAGCACCTCAGAACAATCTACTCTCGGTCTGTTAGTAATACACAGGTTAGCATACCATGCAGCACCTCAGAACAATCTACTCTCGGTCTGTTAGTAATACACAGATTATTAACGATGTTTCTTCTGTGCACCCATAGTGAAGCCTTGCACGGGTCTTAGCATACTGACTGGGTGCCATTCACTCATGTCGATGAAGCGCACAGTTTGCACGCATCGCTGATTATGTCACATTCATTCGCTCTAATGAAGGCCTTGTAAACACAGAGTTTGTCAGTTATAATACTATTTTCATTCTATAATGCTCCCCAAATGCTATATCTGCCAAATTCCGCGAAGCTCGAGCGTCGTTCGTCTCGAAGAATGTGTTATCTTTTCTGCATATCTGCGCCGTAACCTTCACTGTGTTTTTGCTTCTGTTGCCAGCAATTATGCATAAAAACGCAGAAATAAAATACAAAAAAAATGTGACATTCCAGATTGGCTGACATCCGGTTATACAGCACGAACTGTCACGAACATAGCATTTTTTCCTGATATATAACGAAACGATAGGCCAAAATTTTATAGACAATACGTAGATACGAAATGGTGGTCCGGTTTCTAAAACCAGAGGATAACTCCATCAGAATTGGACATTCTCAAATTGGCCAATATGCAATATTAACAAATAAAGTATCGTTCACTATATGCCACTCACCTACCCTACACCGATGGAACCCATTAATTACAGGCTGTCAATCTCAATATTTCCAAGAACCCAAGAGTATACACCGAGTATGTGTATAGTATTTCGTGTATATGTTGCAAGGGTGCACACCCACCCCTTCCCGGTCGGGGGAATCTGCAATGGTCAGCCCTGCAGCTTCCGGGATAATATAGCTCCTCCCTGCCGGGGACCGTACAGCCCCTGCGTCGGGAAAATACTGGCGTCACCCCTGAGTTGTTGATGGCGGATCGGGAGGTGATAAAAATGAAAAACTACTGCATGTATGTCTAATTTGGTGCATGGAGATTACGAATTGTTTTAAACACCATCAATAGTGTATCGTGAGCAATATTGTGTTCATTGGAATAACCTTTTGCAATGTTTTCGAGGAAGGGGCACGATAAAACATGACGTATACATTGTTTTACTCTGTATTCGACAGCATGAGATATCTTAACTCGCATGTTCATAGTTTCTGCATTTATTTAATCTCATTTAGAAGATTAGATTTGCGCCGAGATGGTTTTGTTCTGTGTATTATATGGCACTGAACCGGCATTCGACTATCAAATTCAAATTGGATTTTACACATGTCTCATGTTCTCTGATTGATCTGTAATGATAACATCATAATGATCTATGGTGCCGACACCAATAATCAAACTTGGCCTTATCGGCCGCTTGGATCTCACCGGTGGACGTTTCCATGACATTAAATAAGGTAACGTTACCATGCATGTAGCGTACCGTATGATAAATAGACGGTTTCATTACGATAATAGACACACGATTTTGAGATTACAGGTCTGGCTCAAAGCAGGCATACAATCTGCACATAATAAACGGCCGAGGTGATGAAATGTTTTATTTACGACATTTAAATAAGTGACGTATGGTATTATGTTAGTCTTTTATAGATTTTATATTTGTTTTAGTTGTGTTTATGATCGCCACTGAACGACAAACGATATAAAGTACTATAACGCGAAGGGGTGATTATCCGTTAGTTTTTCGTGACGCATCATGCATGGTGGCTGTATATTATTAGTTTTTCGTGACGCATCCTGCATGGTGGCTGTATATTATTAGTTTTTCGTGACGCATCCTGCATGGTGGCTGTATATTATTAGTTTTTCATGACGCATCCTACATGGTAGCTGTATATTATTAGTTTTTCGTGACGCATCCTGCATAGTGGCTGTATATTATTAGTTTTTCATGACGCATCCTGCATGGTGGCTGTATATTATTAGTTTTTCATGACGCATCCTGCATGGTGGCTGTATATTATTAGTTTTTCATGACGCATCCTGCATGGTGGCTGTATATTATTAGTTTTTCATGACGCATCCTGCATGGTAGCTGTATATTATTAGTTTTTCATGACGCATCCTGCATGGTGGCTGTATATTATTAGTTTTTCATGACGCATCCTGCATAGTGGCTGTATATTATTAGTTTTTCGTGACGCATCCTGCATGGTGGCTGTATATTATTAGTTTTTCGTGACGCATCCTGCATGGTGGCTGTATATTATTAGTTTTTCGTGACACATCCTGCATGGTGGCTGTATATTATTAGTTTTTCATGACACATCCTGCATGGTGGCTGTATATTATTAGTTTTTCATGACACATCCTGCATGGTGGCTGTATATTATTAGTTTTTCATGACGCATCCTGCATGGTGGCTGTATATTATTAGTTTTTCATGACGCATCCTGCATAGTGGCTGTATATTATTAGTTTTTCATGACGCATCCTGCATGGTGGCTGTATATTATTAGTTTTTCATGACGCATCCTGCATGGTGGCTGTATATTATCAGTTTTTCATGACGCATCCTGCATGGTGGCTGTATATTATTAGTTTTTCATGACGCATCCTGCATGGTGGCTGTATATTATTAGTTTTACATGACGCATCCTGCATGGTGGCTGTATATTATTAGTTTTTCATGACGCATCCTGCATGGTGGCTGTATATTATTAGTTTTTCATGACGCATCCTGTATGGTGGCTGTATATTATTAGTTTTTCATGACGCATCCTGCATGGTGGCTGTATATTATTAGTTTTTCGTGACGCATCCTGCATGGTGGCTGTATATTATTAGTTTTTCATGACGCATCCTGCATGGTGGCTGTATATTATTAGTTTTTCATGACGCATCCTGTATGGTGGCTGTATATTATTAGTTTTTCATGACGCATCCTGCATGGTGGCTGTATATTATTAGTTTTTCGTGACGCATCCTGCATGGTGGCTGTATATTATTAGTTTTTCATGACGCATCCTGCATGGTGGCTGTATATTATTAGTTTTTCATGACGCATCCTGTATGGTGGCTGTATATTATTAGTTTTTCATGACGCATCCTGTATGGTGGCTGTATATTATTAGTTTTTCATGACGCATCCTGCATGGTGGCTGTATATTATTAGTTTTTCGTGACGCATCCTGCATGGTGGCTGTATATTATTAGTTTTTCATGACGCATCCTGCATGGTGGCTGTATATTATTAGTTTTTCATGACGCATCCTGTATGGTGGCTGTATATTATTAGTTTTTCATGACGCATCCTGCATGGTGGCTGTATATTATTAGTTTTTCGTGACGCATCCTGCATGGTGGCTGTATATTATTAGTTTTTCATGACGCATCCTGCATGGTGGCTGTATATTATTAGTTTTTCATGACGCATCCTGCATGGTGGCTGTATATTATTAGTTTTTCATGACGCATCCTGCATGGTGGCTGTATATTATTAGTTTTTCATGACGCATCCTGTATGGTGGCTGTATATTATTAGTTTTTCATGACGCATCCTGCATGGTGGCTGTATATTATTAGTTTTTCGTGACGCATCCTGCATAGTGGCTGTATATTATTAGTTTTTCATGACGCATCCTGCATGGTGGCTGTATATTATTAGTTTTTCATGACGCATCCTGCATGGTGGCTGTATATTATTAGTTTTTCATGACGCATCCTGCATGGTGGCTGTATATTATTAGTTTTTCGTGACGCATCCTGCATAGTGGCTGTATATTATTAGTTTTTCATGACGCATCCTGCATGGTGGCTGTATATTATTAGTTTTTCATGACGCATCCTGCATGGTGGCTGTATATTATTAGTTTTTCGTGACGCATCCTGCATGATGGCTGTATATTACTAGTTTTTCGTAACGCATCCTGCATGGTGGCTGTATATTATTAGTTTTTCGTGACGCATCCTGCATGGTGGCTGTATATTATTAGTTTTTCATGACGCATCCTGCATGGTGGCTGTATATTATTAGTTTTTCGTGACGCATCCTGCATGGTGGCTGTATATTATTAGTTTTTCGTGACGCATCCTGCATGGTGGCTGTATATTATTAGTTTTTCGTGACGCATCCTGCATGGTGGCTGTATATAATTAGTTTTTCATGACGCATCCTGCATGGTGGCTGTATATTATTAGTTTTTCGTAACGCATCCTGTATGGTGGCTGTATATTATTAGTTTTTCATGACGCATCCTGCATGGTGGCTGTATATTATTAGTTTTTCATGACGCATCCTGCATGGTGGCTGTATATTATTAGTTTTTCGTGACGCATCCTGCATAGTGGCTGTATATTATTAGTTTTTCGTGACGCATCCTGCATGGTGGCTGTATATTATTAGTTTTTCGTGACGCATCCTGCATGGTGGCTGTATATTATTAGTTTTTCATGACGCATCCTGCATGGTGGCTGTATATTATTAGTTTTTCGTGACGCATCCTGCATGATGGCTGTATATTATTAGTTTTTCATGACGCATCCTGCATGATGGCTGTATATTATTAGTTTTTCATGACGCATCCTGCATGGTGGCTGTATATTATTAGTTTTTCATGACGCATCCTGCATGGTGGCTGTATATTATTAGTTTTTCGTAACGCATCCTGCATGGTGGCTGTATATTATTAGTTTTTCATGACGCATCCTGCATGGTGGCTGTATATTATTAGTTTTTCGTGACGCATCCTGCATGGTGGCTGTATATTATTAGTTTTTCGTGACGCATCCTGCATGGTGGCTGTATATTATTAGTTTTTCGTGACGCATCCTGCATGATGGCTGTATATTATTAGTTTTTCGTAACGCATCCTGCATGGTGGCTGTATATTATTAGTTTTTCGTAACGTATCCTGCATGGTGGCTGTATATTATTAGTTTTTCGTAACGCATCCTGCATGGTGGCTGTATATTATTAGTTTTTCGTAACGCATCCTGCATGGTGGCTGTATATTATTAGTTTTTCATGACGCATCCTGCATGGTGGCTGTATATTATTAGTTTTTCGTGACGCATCCTGCATGGTGGCTGTATATTATTAGTTTTTCGTGACGCATCCTGCATGGTGGCTGTATATTATTAGTTTTTCGTGACACATCCTGCATGGTGGCTGTATATTAGTAGTTTTTCATGACGCATCCTGCATGGTGGCTGTATATTATTAGTTTTTCGTAACGCATCCTGCATGGTGGCTGTATATTATTAGTTTTTCATGACGCATCCTGCATGGTGGCTGTATATTATTAGTTTTTCGTGACGCATCCTGCATGGTGGCTGTATATTATTAGTTTTTCGTGACGCATCCTGCATGGTGGCTGTATATTATTAGTTTTTCGTGACGCATCCTGCATGGTGGCTGTATATTATTAGTTTTTCGTAACGCATCCTGCATGGTGGCTGTATATTATTAGTTTTTCGTAACGCATCCTGTATGGTGGCTGTATATTATTAGTTTTTCGTGACGCATCCTGCATAGTGGCTGTATATTATTAGTTTTTCGTAACGCATCCTGCATAGTGGCTGTATATTATTAGTTTTTCGTAACGCATCCTGCATGGTGGCTGTATATTATTAGTTTTTCGTAACGCATCCTGCATGGTGGCTGTATATTATTAGTTTTTCGTAACGCATCCTGCATGGTGGCTGTATATTATTAGTTTTTCATGACGCATCCTGCATGGTGGCTGTATATTATTAGTTTTTCGTGACCCATCCTGCATGGTGGCTGTATATTATTAGTTTTTCATGACGCATCCTGCATGGTGGCTGTATATTATTAGTCTTTCGTGACGCATCCTGCATGGTGGCTGTATATTATTAGTTTTTCATGACGCATCCTGCATGGTGGCTGTATATTATTAGTTTTTCATGACGCATCCTGCATAGTGGCTGTATATTATTAGTTTTTCATGACGCATCCTGCATGGTGGCTGTATATTATTAGTTTTTCATGACGCATCCTGCATGGTGGCTGTATATTATTAGTTTTTCATGACGCATCCTGCATGGTGGCTGTATATTATTAGTTTTTCATGACGCATCCTGCATGGTGGCTGTATATTATTAGTTTTACATGACGCATCCTGCATGGTGGCTGTATATTATTAGTTTTTCATGACGCATCCTGCATGGTGGCTGTATATTATTAGTTTTTCATGACGCATCCTGTATGGTGGCTGTATATTATTAGTTTTTCATGACGCATCCTGCATGGTGGCTGTATATTATTAGTTTTTCGTGACGCATCCTGCATGGTGGCTGTATATTATTAGTTTTTCATGACGCATCCTGCATGGTGGCTGTATATTATTAGTTTTTCGTGACGCATCCTACATGGTGGCTGTATATTATTAGTTTTTCATGACGCATCCTGCATAGTGGCTGTATATTATTAGTTTTTCGTGACGCATCCTGCATGGTGGCTGTATATTATTAGTTTTTCATGACGCATCCTGCATGGTGGCTGTATATTATTAGTTTTTCATGACGCATCCTGCATGGTGGCTGTATATTATTAGTTTTTCATGACGCATCCTGCATGGTGGCTGTATATTATTAGTTTTTCATGACGCATCCTGCATGGTGGCTGTATATTATTAGTTTTTCATGACGCATCCTGTATGGTGGCTGTATATTATTAGTTTTTCATGACGCATCCTGCATGGTGGCTGTATATTATTAGTTTTTCGTGACGCATCCTGCATAGTGGCTGTATATTATTAGTTTTTCATGACGCATCCTGCATGGTGGCTGTATATTATTAGTTTTTCATGACGTATCCTGCATGGTGGCTGTATATTATTAGTTTTTCATGACGCATCCTGCATGGTGGCTGTATATTATTAGTTTTTCGTGACGCATCCTGCATAGTGGCTGTATATTATTAGTTTTTCATGACGCATCCTGCATGGTGGCTGTATATTATTAGTTTTTCATGACGCATCCTGCATGGTGGCTGTATATTATTAGTTTTTCGTGACGCATCCTGCATGGTGGCTGTATATTATTAGTTTTTCATGACGCATCCTGCATGGTGGCTGTATATTATTAGTTTTTCGTGACGCATCCTGCATGGTGGCTGTATATTATTAGTTTTTCGTGACGCATCCTGCATGGTGGCTGTATATTATTAGTTTTTCGTGACGCATCCTGCATGGTGGCTGTATATAATTAGTTTTTCATGACGCATCCTGCATGGTGGCTGTATATTATTAGTTTTTCGTAACGCATCCTGTATGGTGGCTGTATATTATTAGTTTTTCGTAACGCATCCTGTATGGTGGCTGTATATTATTAGTTTTTCATGACGCATCCTGCATGGTGGCTGTATATTATTAGTTTTTCATGACGCATCCTGCATGGTGGCTGTATATTATTAGTTTTTCGTGACGCATCCTGCATAGTGGCTGTATATTATTAGTTTTTCGTGACGCATCCTGCATGGTGGCTGTATATTATTAGTTTTTCGTGACGCATCCTGCATGGTGGCTGTATATTATTAGTTTTTCATGACGCATCCTGCATGGTGGCTGTATATTATTAGTTTTTCGTGACGCATCCTGCATGATGGCTGTATATTATTAGTTTTTCATGACGCATCCTGCATGATGGCTGTATATTATTAGTTTTTCATGACGCATCCTGCATGGTGGCTGTATATTATTAGTTTTTCATGACGCATCCTGCATGGTGGCTGTATATTATTAGTTTTTCGTAACGCATCCTGCATGGTGGCTGTATATTATTAGTTTTTCATGACGCATCCTGCGTGGTGGCTGTATATTATTAGTTTTTCGTGACGCATCCTGCATGGTGGCTGTATATTATTAGTTTTTCGTGACGCATCCTGCATGGTGGCTGTATATTATTAGTTTTTCGTGACGCATCCTGCATGATGGCTGTATATTATTAGTTTTTCGTAACGCATCCTGCATGGTGGCTGTATATTATTAGTTTTTCATGACGCATCCTGCATGGTGGCTGTATATTATTAGTTTTTCGTAACGTATCCTACATGGTGGCTGTATATTATTAGTTTTTCGTAACGCATCCTGCATGGTGGCTGTATATTATTAGTTTTTCATGACGCATCCTGCATGGTGGCTGTATATTATTAGTTTTTCGTGACGCATCCTGCATGGTGGCTGTATATTATTAGTTTTTCGTAACGCATCCTGCATGGTGGCTGTATATTATTAGTTTTTCGTGACACATCCTGCATGGTGGCTGTATATTATTAGTTTTTCATGACGCATCCTGCATGGTGGCTGTATATTATTAGTTTTTCGTAACGCATCCTGCATGGTGGCTGTATATTATTAGTTTTTCGTAACGCATCCTGCATAGTGGCTGTATATTATTAGTTTTTCGTAACGCATCCTGTATGGTGGCTGTATATTATTAGTTTTTCGTGACGCATCCTGCATAGTGGCTGTATATTATTAGTTTTTCGTAACGCATCCTGCATGGTGGCTGTATATTATTAGTTTTTCGTAACGCATCCTGCATAGTGGCTGTATATTATTAGTTTTTCGTAACGCATCCTGCATGGTGGCTGTATATTATTAGTTTTTCGTAACGCATCCTGCATGGTGGCTGTATATTATTAGTTTTTCGTGACGCATCCTGCATAGTGGCTGTATATTATTAGTTTTTCGTAACGCATCCTGCATAGTGGCTGTATATTATTAGTTTTTCGTAACGCATCCTGTATGGTGGCTGTATATTATTAGTTTTTCGTGACGCATCCTGCATAGTGGCTGTATATTATTAGTTTTTCGTAACGCATCCTGCATAGTGGCTGTATATTATTAGTTTTTCGTAACGCATCCTGCATGGTGGCTGTATATTATTAGTTTTTCGTAACGCATCCTGCATGGTGGCTGTATATTATTAGTTTTTCGTAACGCATCCTGCATGGTGGCTGTATATTATTAGTTTTTCATGACGCATCCTGCATGGTGGCTGTATATTATTAGTTTTTCGTGACGCATCCTGCATGGTGGCTGTATATTATTAGTTTTTCATGACGCATCCTGCATGGTGGCTGTATATTATTAGTTTTTCATGACGCATCCTGCATGGTGGCTGTATATTATTAGTTTTTCGTGACGCATCCTGCATGGTGGCTGTATATTATTAGTTTTTCGTGACGCATCCTGCATAGTGGCTGTATATTATTAGTTTTTCGTAACGCATCCTGAATGGTGGCTGTATATTATTAGTTTTTCGTAACGCATCCTGTATGGTGGCTGTATATTATTAGTTTTTCATGACGCATCCTGTATGGTGGCTGTATATTATTAGTTTTTCATGACGCATCCTGTATGGTGGCTGTATATTATTAGTTTTTCGTGACGCATCCTGCATGGTGGCTGTATATTATTAGTTTTTCGTAACGCATCCTGCATGGTGGCTGTATATTATTAGTTTTTCATGACGCATCCTGCATGGTGGCTGTATATTATTAATTTTTCATGACGCATCCTGCATGGTGGCTGTATATTATTAGTTTTTCGTGACGCATCCTGCATAGTGGCTGTATATTATTAGTTTTTCGTAACGCATCCTGAATGATGGCTGTATATTATTAGTTTTTCGTAACGCATCCTGTATGGTGGCTGTATATTATTAGTTTTTCATGACGCATCCTGTATGGTGGCTGTATATTATTAGTTTTTCGTGACGCATCCTGCATGGTGGCTGTATATTATTAGTTTTTCGTGACGCATCCTGCATGGTGGCTGTATATTATTAGTTTTTCGTAACGCATCCTGCATGGTGGCTGTATATTATTAGTTTTTCATGACGCATCCTGCATGGTGGCTGTATATTATTAGTTTTTCATGACGCATCCTGCATGGTGGCTGTATATTATTAGTTTTTCATGACGCATCCTGCATGGTGGCTGTATATTATTAGTTTTTCTGACGCATCCTGCATAAACGCTCTTTATTATTACAATACCGGGATAACCATCTTTTCTTATTTTCTTTACGAGCCGCCAGTATGCATGACTTCAGTAATTTAGTGCGAAGCAAATATGAGAGGTCGAATTAACGTGTATCAGCTAATTAAGCCTAAATGTAATTAAATTGCACTTATCCTATTTCAATTACGCTTATAATAAGCGTAATTGTGTTTTCTACTTCGAATTGTATTACCTTGGATACAATCGTTTGAACTAAACTGGTATCATTGTGTGCAATGTCTGACATATATGTGCATTATTATCATACTGATCGCAGGAATATTTTACTTCTTATATTTGTTAACCCTTTACCCAACAGAAGGGCCCTGTGCCAATGCATTCTCTTATATATGCGAGTCGATCCATGGTCGACTCGCATATATAAGAGAATGCATTGGCACAGGGCATAACTGTAACTATCACAATGTGGTCAAGGAGCCGGTTCCAATGATATCCATATTTGTATGGTTCTATTGAGACAGACCGAAGATATTTTAGGCTGTTGAAGCTTTATTTGGCCGGTTTTGGCCATTTTGTTGGGTAAAGGGTTAATATATTGTATAAGCAACCATAATTGATTATTTATTCGTCAACTGTGGCCGCTTATACTGATAATACTCAACTTAACACTCTCTATATATAAACATCTCAGTACTACACGGTAGAGGGGCATTAAAGCGTGGTAATCGGTATTTCGTATATACATGTATATGGATCTATCTTATCGATTATTACGTGTATGTACGGTTAGAATTTGGTGTTTAAATGAACCACCACCGTTCAACTTACGATTCTTACAGGAATTCAGAATTTTTTATTCTCAAATCGCCGGACGTGTCCGGTATAACAGAGTATAGTTATGAATACACAGCAATATATACATATAGATAATCGTGTATGCATATGAAAATATTAAAATATAGGTCAATAATCGTGTACACGTTCTGAGAGGGTGTGCGGAGGGGTTTTGGGTTACGTGTATAGGGGACTTACATCGGGTCTGGCATAAATCACTGCATGTATGGGGCGAGGTGACAATCGTGTTGATCATATCTGCGTCCCGTATAATTTCACTCTATATGGACGTACGTGGTGGGATTTTGGTGGGGGTGATTCAAGGTTCGCGTGGTTATGCCACAGGGGGCTCCATTATAGGCAAAGGGCGTCTCGGATGAACATGCATGCTAAGGTTGGTGAGGATTCTTTTATTTGTGCACGTGAAGAGGGCATTGGGTTTGTGGGTATTGGGCCGCGTTTAATAGTATGATTTAAGATATTTTCGTCTCAAATACCGGAGTATTTCACATTTGAGTATGATATGGTATTCATCGCCAAGTTCAACTTCGCAAAGCGTGCACTTTCGATCGGAGTAGTCTTTTTTTTTTTTGCCCACGATCCGGATTCGATCGGTAAGTTATGATTTCTTGTACGAAATTTAATCAGACGCGTTACTACCGTTTGGTTTTCTAAAGAGAGGTATATTTCCTTTGAAAAGTCAGTCATGATGATTCTGTAGAAGGCACATTTATTAGATTTTACTATATCACCATGCCATGATTGTACAGTCAGTCATGATGATTCATTAGAAGGAAGATTTATTAGATTTTACTATATCACCATGGTGACCATGCCATGATTGTACACATGCTACTTGTATTCGACCTTTGTTGAGTCTATTGAACGATGGTGCATGGGTTGACAGTTGCTTGGTATATCCAAATATTGGATAGGCCGAGATTATTTAGGCTTTTTTTTGTATAAAGTCAATCCAACCATTTCTCCAATTGTTTGTGCAGTGATAGCTATACAGTGCACAATATAGTATAAGTGGGAGTCTATTGCACTGCATGTTCATAAGTTTATTCCAATATGTTAGACATCGTTGTTGTATCTTTTGAGCAATTGGGCACATACCAGTCTCCCCATAAACAAAACATGTATTTGTGGTTTTTCGTAGGTTACTGAGTGCAAATGTCCATAGTATACCAGACATGTCACAGATCATGCCATGAATCTCTACTTTGCATGGCAGAGTGAGTGAGTGGCTTTTGCTCGCGAGAGATCATATGTGACCCGCCATATCAAATCCAGTCGAAAGTCGGGATTTTTTTTACCCTGTGCCAATGCATTCTCTTATATATGCGAGTCGACCATAGGTCGCCTCGCATATATAAGAGAATGCATTGGCCTAACAATTTTTTATCATTTTTTTTTAATAAATGTTTCTGACAATTTTTAGGACATAAAATAAAAAACATCCATTACTCTGCAGGGAGCCCCACACATATATAGAAGCATATAGAAGAGTGTCGTCTGCTCATGTTTGTCTGGGGCTCTGTATGGGTGAAATTATAAAATTGTTAAAGAATACAAGAACAAATTATTAAAATTGTTAATTGTTAGGCCAATGCATTCTCTTATATATGCGAGGCGACCTATGGTCGACTCGCATATATAAGAGAATGCATTGGCACAGGGTAAAAAAATCCCGACTTCCGACTGGATTTGATATGGCGGGTCACATATTCCATTCGTATAACTTCTTGATGTTCTGACGGGTAATTTTATCACTACGCAGGGAATATGTTTCTTCATTATTACTTGTTCCTTATAATGATCTATTTCTATGGTGTTAGTGTGGTGCTCGAGATTGTATGATTCCTATGACTTTATGAGATAATATGACAATATACATTGAATTGATTACCCTGTTAGTGTGGTGCTCGAGATTGTATGATTCCTGTGACTTTATGAGATAATATGACAATATACATTGAATTGATTACCCGGGCGGAAATTCCATGATTGTAAATGACGAAAAGCAAAACATAATGCCTCACCAAATTCACCCAAATCGTGCAATCTGAAGCTGGGACCTTCGCTTTCTGTTAAGGACATATTATCGACTTGTTCGAGTTCGTGAAACTAATAAGTTTGTATTCAGGCGTTATGCCAACCTAGAGAATGTAGCATTCTACTAACATCGCCGAAAATTTCAAAGAAATCGACCATACCGCTAATTAGAAAACATCGTCAAAACTATGCTCAATTGTAAATATTTCCATCTGGGTTCGGGACGCAACAATCGGCGACAAACACAAATGATTCCGCCATCCAGAGTTGTGCATTTAATTAATATATCAGAATGACGGTGTGTGTTGGCAGTTTGAATTAATATTCGTAAAAATAACAACTTTGAGCAAGATTATTCTCCATTTCTACTGGATCACATTACCGGAATGTTTCACATAACTTTAAATGCATTATTAATGACATACATTTGTATATTACCCGCGTTGTGTTTTCAATATGATAAACTTCACTCAGAACATCAAAAAGTTCCCAGGTTTTAAACTATAATCGAGTATGATATCTACGGGCGTAGCCAGATTATAGATTCAAGGCATGATCTATGTTAACCTTTTTTGTTTTTTGTGATACCATGGTTTTATATTCGTAAATATGCTACAAAACCAGCAATTCCATCTCTTTGGGGATCTCTTGCACGAGTATACCCACCCGGAAGAAATCTGATGGTATTCACAAATTTCGGTATATATACAAATAAGAATGCCATTAGTAGTAGAGCGGACAAACTCAAAAAGCTCACTAGAAGTAGGAGTTTAGTCCATCGGCACCACACACGGGTTTGTGATACATCATTTTGAAGGTTATGACATTGTGCACCGGATCGGTCCCGGTGTGAAATATACAAATGATGCAAACGATGATTTTGAGAGATTTAAGCGGCAAAAATCGCTATTTTTTATAAATGCGGCTAAGAGCGACACAACTGTAGAGAAACACAATTTTTTTTACGCCAAGATATTGTATTCTATACATACTTCTATATTTCTAATATAATACGGCTCGATTTTGTTGAAAGTTATCAAGATTTCTGAGATTTATTGTAAAAATAGACTAGATTCTCAACAGGAAGTCCTTAGTGTTTTGTTTGCTATATACAATATCTCTGTTTGAGCTGCCAAAAACGTCAGGTAGCTATACTCTTTAAAACCCATTTGCTTTAATCGATATATCCATAAATGTCAGAAAGTAAAACATTCGCTGGTTATTTGATTAGTGCCATTGTAAATTCAGAAAGCATATATTAATATGATCTAACACCATCGACCGCCACAGATTTCCTGATAATAATTGGCAACCTACTATGCGCGGCACAATATGCGATCGGTGTATTTCTGGAATAATGTGTTATCGAATCTTTCATAAAGACTTTTATCGGAAGTCGAGCCATTAGTTGTAGGTTAAATGTATAATATAATTACGCCATATGAGGTCGGCTATTATGTACTTTCTACCATTTTAGCACCCATCGGCTATATTTTACAGTTAAAGATACCCTGTCTTATTTGATACCGTAAACTACTATATGTGACCCGCCATATCAAATCCAGTCGTAAGTCGGGAATTATTTTTACCCTGTGCCAATGCATACTCTTATATATGCGAGTCGACCATAGGTCGCCTCGCATATATAAGAGAAGCATTGGCCTAACAATTTTTTACAATTTTAATAATGTTTTCTTGTATTCTTTAACAATTTTATAATTTCACCCATACAGAGCCCCAGACAAACATGATCAGACGACACTCTTCTATATGCTTCTATATATGTATGGGGCTCCCTGCAGGGTAATGGATGATTTTTATTTTATGTCCTAAAAATTGTAAGAAACATTTATTTTTAAAAAATGATAAAAAATTGTTAGGCCAATGCATTCTCTTATATATGCGAGGCGACCCATGGTCGACTCGCATATATAAGAGAATGCATTGGCACAGGGTAAACAAATCCCGACTTCCGACTGGATTTGATATGGCGGGTCACATATAGGGCCTATTATACGGCATCTATACTACAACATATCCTCGAGCAAATAGGTTCACATTGGACCTATATATTCACATAGGTTCATATTGGACCTATATATTGACATAGGTTCACATTGGACCTATATATTTAAATAGGTTCATATTGGACCTATATATTCACATATAAAGAGTATGAATCTCGTGTGTCGTGTCGATGAAAAAAGGTTGATTAAATAATGGAAATATAAGCTTATTTCGTATGGAAATAGTCCTATATTGGACTGTTTTAAACCCTGAGTTTTAGGTTGATATAGAGCGTAATTCAGATTTAAATAATGCCAATATGAGCTTATTTGTGTTTTTGAAATAAGTTCAATGTGAAGTTATTTTCAGGAGAACAGGCTGTGAGTACCCAGTTTATAGCTAAATTTATAGAATAATTTACTTTATTGACTGGCCACGTTCCAGTGATGTTTGTGTTGACATGTAACAAAATACTGACAATATCAAACAGGTATAAATACTGACAAATAATATGCATGTTCATATATATATATATGTGTGTGTGTGTGTGTGTGTGTGATTCTGGACAAAGATTACGTTGCAAAATATGCAATGATGTATCTGTATTTGGGTCTAAGCCCTGAAATACCCATTTTATCTATAAGATTTATTCTTTGTTTAGCATTTTTCTTACAAAATAAATAGAAATGTTCTACATTTTCTAGAGGGCCTCGGTGGCTCAATCGGTTAGGGGTACAACTCCAAGCCGTTTCGCCTTCCAGCGCTGGCGATAAGGGTTCAAATCCACATGTTTCCATCGTGGACTTTGTAACTCGAAATCGTTATCTGGGAAAGTTGCCAGTTACTTGCCGATGGCCGGTGGTTTGCCGCACATGGTCGACGAGTTTATCAGCCATTGAAATCACTGTTAGATTAGCCGTAAGTGTGCGGATTTCCTCCACCATTAAAACTGGCAATGTCGTGATATGGCCTTAGTGGCTAAAGCGACATAAAACCCTAATCAATCAATCAATCTACATTTTCTACTGTCTTTCATTCTTTACAAATGCGATCTTTAATATCTGGTTTGGGTCGTTCTTGTCTATCCTTTAATATCTGGTTTTGGGTCGTTCTTGTCTATCCTTCTCAATTGCTAGAGAATGAGCACTTATCCGAAGCGCTGTTAAATATCTTGAATTTGATTTTGATATTCCAAAATTTAAGAAATCTTGGCACTTGCCATATAAATGTAATTTTCTATCTGGTACTTTTTCAGCTAGATATACGAGATGAGATTCAATTGATTTTTCATAAGAACTTGTGATCAGGTCATCTAAATTGTCTCCCGTTAATTTGTACAATTCAGTTCAATGTTAAATTTAATCATGGCATATTTAATAGCCGAATACCAGGACGAATATCCCTGATTAGATAATTCTTTATCTAATGTGTATACTTATTTTAATAAACGGTCTTCTGGTAGTTTTTCTAATCTTGTCATGTACTTCAGGGCTAATTTTAATATAACAATCTAATGGGTGTCTCCCAATTTCATGTCTGCTTCCTAAATTTGATGCCTTTCTGTGAACAACCAGCACGTATTTACAGTATCTTGTGTGAACTGGCTGACTGGTCGCTGAGAAATGCTTGTAATGAGAAATCACCAATCCATATTTCTGATCCATTAACGTCGGATTAATGTATCAAATAATTTCATGTCCAATTCGCGATTTGTGAAATTGAAATCAGGCATTTTCATCCTCAAAGAGTATTGTGCTTTAGTAGCCTTGTTTGCCATACAATTTGAAGCATGTTTCAGGTTCCCATTGAAGAACAATTGTGATCCCAAATATGTGTAATTGTCTACTATTTCGATGTTATCAGTGTTTAAAAGGAAATTCATCTTTGAGGTATTCCTCCTGGTTCGGCTAAAAAACAATGACTTTTGTTTTATCGAGATTGATCTTTAATTTGGTTACAATATTCAATTGTAATAAAAGTTATAAGACGAGTCCTGTAAATTAGGATTGGGCCGAGTCTTTGGCGAGGTACAGACCTAATTTACTGGACGAGTTTTGTAAATTTCGCTATAAACTTGGGGACGACTTGTGGATTCAATTTCTTACATGATCCAAAACCTCCATAAAACATACTTAAAGCAATATATGGACGTGACCAACAGTGGCTTCTATAAGGACATCGATGAAGTTTCACGTAACTTTGCGTTGTTTGCCCGCGTAAAGAAATAGTCCCAGATAAATAGTCCCAGATAAATAGTCCCAGATAAATAAAACTATTTGACCTGTTTAGTGGCGTAAATTTAATGAAATATATGTTCAAACTAAATCAATAAAAGTCAGACGACACACCGGAAGTCAAATGTCACGTTTGCGGAACAATAATACACTTGGGTACACCTGGCACTATATATGTCCTGTTATACAATGTCCGTTGTATATCTACTATACTTAAATCAACATATGCGACGTGACTAACAGTTTTTATACAAGGTACTTTTTACATGATCCGACCATCATGATAAATTCAGAAAGCATATATTAATATGATTTAATATTAATATGATCTAATACCATCATAAAATATCAATTGTATATCTTATATGTCATCGCAGTCCTTATAAAAGCCACTGTTCGCCACATCACATATTTTGATTATATATTTGAAAATTTCGCTATAAACTTGGGACCGAGTTGTATAGATTGAATTTATTACATGCTAATACATATTAATTATGATACATTATATCATATATTGGATATCTTACATTCTTAGTTAATACCGGGTTCGCGTTATATCGTCCGTAACATATTGCGTACGTACAGACTTTTCAAGATTAAGTATATTAGAACCATATATACTGGAATGTTGATCAGCCGAAGCAAGGTTGAGTTTTACTAGATTAAGTGTTAGCAATCATAAACTCGAAATAGAGAGAGAGGAAGGCACAAACAGCCTCAATTACCGTGCAGTCAAAGATAAAATTTATATACGCGGTGCTCAACGAAACAGGTTGAAAATATATATCATTTTGTTATGAAATGTGATGCTTACCAAGATTTACGCGAAACATATTTTACACAGTTAGGAAATGCTTTTCCTGAGCTTTTAGATATTTCAGATTTTGATAATTTTTTATTCATATTGAGTAATATGAATGTCATATATGTATATAAATAGTTATATATTAATGTAATGTGTTTTCATGTAATTTAATTTATTTATTCACCATTTTTACCATTGCGCAACTGCCCATTGTGTGCAATAAACATATATATATTGCATCATAGAATGGGTTTAATGAATGGAATTAGGGTCGAATAATATATATGCATGATTGTATGGATTTTCGCCATGAAACGAATGATGTTGTGGCTGTTTCGACGTATTACTTATATATGCATGATTGTATGGATTTTCGCCATGAAACGAATGATGTTGTGGCTGTTTCGACGTATTACTTATATATGCATGATTGCGTGGATTTTCGCCATGAAACGAATGATGTTGATTTCATCTATTTTTCGTGTTCCCGAAGCAGGATCGAAATTCGGTGGAGATTCGCGTGAAGTTAGATTTAAGTTCGAAATTCGATTGTACACTGGGGAAAAAGTTAGTAAATATGACTAAGTTAGGTTAGTCAAACGTTTGTCCCAAGGATGACTAACTTTGTTAAGTCAATATGACAAGGGCAGAAAACTTGTCATAATGACTAATGTGATATTAGAATAAGTAATAATTGGTTTGTCGAAACGACTAATTGGGTATTCAAATTAAAATTGCCTTAGTCAAACTGACCAGGATTGAGTCACAATTATGAAAGTTTCTTTGTCACAGGGTAGTTGAAAATATATTTTTGAATTTTGTTTTGTTTTTTATTTTGCAAATTTTGTGCAAATAATTCCAATACTCAACCCGATGGCATATTATCCAGAATCAGAGTCCGAATTGAATGCAGCCACTGTACAAGCTTTCAACGACTTATCTAAACAGATCCAAATACTGGTCCGAGGAGGTAAATCAAAGTGTGTGGTATAGGTCTGTTTAACTGGTTCATTTTTCCGAGATGTCTGTGGCGTCTATGAACTAAGAACTGTTTATCCAAATAATGAATCCTTTCGTGTGGGAGTGAAATTCTTGACTTGACTTGAAACATATTTTATTTGCAAAATATACAAAAGGGATTGGGGCACAAGTTTTTGCAACTTATGAAGCCCCTCTCCTAATACAATATTTTAACACACATGTGATCAAGATGACGGTACAAACTTATTTACATGGTGAGAAGTTATGGGATATATAATGTGTAGCGCCTTCCAGAGATGATCCAACATGAGATTGCTTCTTATCTGTGAGAAAATTTGTATTTGAAGAATGTCATTATTTTATTAATGTTGGAATGATTGACAAGTGCCAATATATTATCTATTCTAACCACTTTTGTGTTGGTTGTAAAATATAATGGTACACTTGATTCGTTCTCTATTTTGTTATTGTTGTGCTCTGGAAGGCAATACAGATGATAAATCAGAATGAGATGTTTGAATGGGAGGTTTGTCCACTTGTGAGGTAAAAGTTGAAATTCCGGAAGCAAGTATAGATTCGCAAATAAGATAAATATAATCATTAGGGGTCAAAACGCTTAGTCGCTGCAATATATTGCTGTGTGATGGAAAATAGTTTCATATTTTGTTGGGACGAGAGATAAGGTAATCCACACATGAGTTCTGAAATATGGCTTACTTTGAGATTTACGCGGTCTAGTTTCTCAAAGAGAACTGAGCGCTCACGTTGGTATAATGGGCACATGAAGAAATAGTGATATGCGTCTTCAGATCTATTTCCACATGAGCATGCGGGGCTGTCAGCGATATAATTATTGAACATATCACATCGGAGTTCACTGCAAAAATTACGTATGCGACAATGAAAAATGTTGTATTTCCTGCGTCCAGCATAGAAATGTAGAGGGGGGCTGATTGTGGGATCTATATGATACAAGTTGGTTTTAAAGGTAGAAGATTGATCAGCATCGGTGATTACTTTGGGAAGCTTATTCCATTCTAACACCATCGCTGGAAAAAAGGACTGTTTGAAGTGTTCAGTATTGCAATAGTATGAGTAAAATTTACCGGGGCGTCTCCAATTATAATCTGCAACCTCGTGTGATCTGGGGGGAAGTGTATTGGCTAGATAAGAGGGGGCTAGATTATTGATTATTTTATAGAGTGCCTGCAGTTTATGTAGTTGACGTCGTTTATTGAGTGATGGCCATCCGACCTCCTGTAATACCGTGTTGTCCGAAGCAGAACGGGTGAAATTCTGATATGTGTGCCATTATATCCTCCCATCACATTCGTTCAATTATAGATCTACGGTAATAGAATTGCGATGCAATGACAATTGAACATTTAGTAATGAATATTAAGAATAATTTAAGACAGTGCTGCAATTATAGTTAGTAATACTGACTCGCTGAAAGATGTGGGTTAGTCAAAGTGGCTCTAAATGCATGCAGCTAACCCTAAGTTAGTCACATTGAACCGAGTTGTTTCTCAGTGTACCAGAGTGTACTGTTGGAAGATATGCTAAAAACAAATGTCGCATATACGCTAGACCTATGTGTACCAAATAATGTCAAAAGTATCAAAAATAATTATTACTGTACATCTGAAATAGAGAACTGTACTTCCAATATATGATGTACCATTAGCCTTGACAAAGTCCCATCAAACATTTAGTTTATTTGCAACAGAAACGATCGGTGTCCCTTGGTTTGCACACACACACACACACGCACACAACGTCCAATTATACCTATTTGGTTTTTGTTTTACCAAAATTGACCAATTTCAACCCAAAATGCAGACAATGGCAGAGTGAATATCAATATATAAGCTTCATATACTAAGAAATGTTTGAGATAGAAAAAAAAATATCGTAGCAATTTCAAAATGTTGTCTTGCAATCGCAAATGAGAACGTTCGGGGGGGGGGGATATTTTCATAGCCAAACACATTGGGAGTTACCTAAACTGAATACGAAAATCATATTATGCATCCAAATTTCTCACTTTTTTGTGAACGTTTACAGCTTTGTAAAACAATTAAACCATCCAACCAGTAATCCCACATTTAACACCGGCTACACAGCCTGCACTAGCAGTTGTGACCCCAATATACTTATTTTTTCTATGTTCAGGTATTCTATAAGTTAACCCTCGCAATCGTGTAACCTATACATGCAGCTACATGAAAATATGTGCCATAAATAGGTGGAAAACTCAATATAAAACTTTCATGTGTCACTTCCCGTATTATTTAAGTATATACGATAATTTACGCCCTCTATGTGTGTTTTCTGTGAAGGCGTTTTTTAATTGTCAATGGAGCTATGGGTGAAATATGATTAAACAGGTACTCAGGAATGGTACTTGATGTATTTTCGTACTTCGTACTCGTTATCATTATGTTTATCATTATTGAGCTATTATCCGGCTCAAAATATCGCCGAGTCCAAAACGACACCTCTCATCAGAATGGATTAACCCGAAATTGGGTCAAGACACCTGAGTTGTACCATGTGGTCGGCCCTATCCACCCACTCATTGGCTGCACATGATGTGCCATCTTAACCCATTGTCAAATTAATTGACGGGCAGTATAACACATGCATTGCTTTTCCAACCATTGACTGAACACTGCTTACTGACAATGAGCTCTTTATGCATGCACAAGACCAATATCTTCAAAGTTTTGCCCTTACATGTCGACAAGTGTGTAAAATTATTTATGCGACATATTTCGTATTTGGCGGAGAATTATGAATTGAATGACTGATTGGTGCGCTAATCTGAGATTTGTCGATCTTGTTTATAAATACATGTATATAGGTTGAGATCGTTAATGAAGATAGAAGGACTACAATTATATGTAACTTACTATATTAGTTTAGCCATTGTCGTGATGTGTAGAACATAATGCCACACTGGAACGGAATTAGATTCGAGAAATTTTAACAGTTGAAAATGTAATGCATACGTGAAACAACATTCCTAAATTTGAAGTTAGACACACACACCCACCTCCATCCCACCGAGTAACGAGGTTCTATATAGTTATAACCCTTGTGTCCTATTTCTAACTGTCAATGAGAGCGATATTATACTTGAAAATCGTTGTCTATAGATAGCTGCATGCATATATTATGGTATCATACATGCAAGTCATATAATATATTATGGTATCATACATGCAAGTCATATAATATATTATGGTATCATACATGCAAGTCATATAATATATTATGGTATCATACATGCAAGTCATATAATATATTATGGTATCATACATGCAAGTCATATAATATATTATGGTATCATACATGCAAGTCATATAATATATTATGGTATCATACATGCAAGTCATATAATATATTATGGTATCATACATGCAAGTCATATAATATATTATGGTATCATACATGCAAGTCATATAAAATGAAATACTGCTTACGTTGATGCAGCAGGCATTGGAAATATATTTTCAAACTAAACCGCGTCGGAAATCGCCTTTTGTGTATGAAGTTCATAACACGTCTTAACTTCCTAACAATCAGACTGCAACAATGCCAATGTTTTTTGTTTGTTTTTTGTGTGTGTAATGTAATGGTTTATTACTCAGACACAATATGTGCAACATGAGAATTAGATAGATAACATGACTAAACGCAATCTGCAGAAAACAAAAGTATAAGAATCACCCATCATCACCGCCGCAACATCGTCTACGCCAATATCACCATCATCATTACCATTATCATCGTCGTCGTCGCCCCTATTGGTAGTATCATCGTCATCGTCTATGTCATCATAATCATCATCATCATCTCTGTCGTCATCATCAACATCACCATCACCACCACCACCACCACCACCATCATCATCATCATCATCATCATCATCTCTGTCGTCATCATCAACATCACCATCACCACCACCACCACCACCATCATCATCATCACCATTATCTGCAGCAGCAGCATCATTATCAGCATCAGCACTATAGGCATATCATCATAATTGTCTACATCGTCTACACCCTTCACAATTGACGGGAAATGCGCTAGTGCGGCATTAAAGATTCTGTGCCAATGCATTATCTTATATATGTGCGAGTATCACATAGAGAGCCTCGCATATATAAGAGAATACACTGGCTTACAAGGTCAAGGTAAATATTGTTAGACCAATGCATTCTCTTATATATGCGAGGCGCCCTATATATATATATATATGGGCGACTCGCATATATAAGAGAATGCATTGGCACAGGGCTTTCGCAAAAAATCAGAAAAACCCAGGCTTCAAAATATGGTGCAGGACATTTTCAGAATCAGTTCAACAGAGGGTGAATTTTGTGATGCTACCCCGCACAGCAGGCTAGCATCACTAAATTCACCCTCTGGGGTCCTCTCAGTCTGCATGGTCTCATCCGCTTTGGGAGACATAGACACATATTTTCTTAGATATGCGATGCTTCCTATACGAGAATGCATTGGCACAGGGTTTTCAGGAAGGTCCAATCATGAAAGGGTTAATACGGGGTACGCTGCGTTCACTAGAATATAAATTATAGAATCATAAATTCATCACAACGCGTCTGGTTGAACTTATACCATATTACCAGGCAATTCTTTTAGGATTACGTATTACAGTGCTGCATATAGTTTCGATTTAGTAGAATCGAAAGCACGTATCCTTGTACTATTTATCATACAATGTGTATAGTAAGGGGAAACCCATAAAACAAACACTGCTGATCAAGCTTGTGTTTTCTGCATTGGCGGACCATTAGGATGCACGCTTCACGCAGCGAACACAATTAATTCTGCGTTGCGGGTGGTACCATTATTGCTGTAGTTTTTTTCTGAAGGTCGGTTCTCAGTGCATATTGAACTGTTCACGAGTCGCTGCTATTGGGGAAAAAGTTAATTCCATTACTAAGTTCAAGTCTCGTGATATGTATGATGTGCTTAAAGGCACGGGCGGCGTTCGTTGCAGAAATATTCATATTTGTTCAAATCGCCATCAACAGAAGGAATATTAAAATATATATAGTTTTGTTCATATGCCAAACATAATCAGCGCGTAAATAGTATATTGTCGTCAAGACGTACGATGGTGTACGTACACAAGAGCCTGCTCGTGTTACAGAAGTTTTGCTTCTGTTCACATAACACATCGCAATTCTATTGGTTAATCACACACAAATGATATTAACGCTCTTTATTATGTCCATATCAGGAAAACAGTAACAAATAACGCTCTTTATGTTTACATATCCGGATCTAAACAAAAGCCAGGCAACGTAACGTTTTTTGCTTTTGTTTACATAACAAAGGAAAACAAATTGACAATAACATACTGTTATGCCATATTTCTGATTGCTATAATAACAAAGTCTGTCTATATTTTAATATTATTTCTGTTTATGGCGGTTTTTGACGGAGGTGAATATTTTATCAGAATACCCACCGCCGACGCCGCCCGTATCTTTAAAGGGACACAATGCACTCACAGTGGGTAAATGTTTAATAATATAAAAGTCTGAAATACATCACCAATAAGAAGACCATGGAGAATTAGATAAACATTGTTCTTATGTTAATTATCCTAGTTCATGAATAACGAAATTTCCCGTGCTGAAACCATTGTTATGTAAACAAAAATGTTACATTGATTTGTCAACAAATGTCGCTAATCGGGTAATAAGTTCAAATAGTTTAGTCCAACTATGATTTTCACAATATTTGTCAATACTTTTACCTTTTCCAATGTTTATACAGTCACGTTTTGATTAAACGTATTGGACTTTTGTTGGTAATTCCGCTGTAACGGTAATGTTTACATAACAATGCATGGTCTTGAATGCGAAACCTTCTTATTAGAGAGTTATGATTAAATAATCAAAATAAGAACAAAGTCACTCTATTTGTTCATGCATTTGATGTTGATATTTGCATGCTTTACATACTTTTGTATATTATTTCATATGAACTTTCTTCGAATGCATTGCTTCCCTTTAAGTTTTCTGTCCGCAGCAATATAGACAACATGCTTGGAGAGACGTTACATCGAATTTACCAGTCACCGAACACAAGCCAGACCGCCGTTCCTGCTTTGAGTGGTATGTTGAGATTTGTTAGTTGGCGTTCAACAACCGTTCACGAGGCATTTTGTCAGATAATGAACGGACGCCGTGGAGATATCTCGCTTCTGTTCGCTATCGACAGATAACTCGTTGTTTATTGTAACTACAAAGGAAGGCTCGTCAATTAATAGCACACTTTATGCGCAGCCTGGTCATTCCGTGCTACTCTTGCAAATTAAGACGGACGAAGAAATCACTCCCAATTAAGAAGATGTCCCAATATATTCATTAAATAAAGGCCTGATTAGTGGCGGCTTGCAAACACGGAGCGCGATATCTGCTGGGTTTATATCGCGCTAATAGGCGGTAAATAAGAGACGCCCGTATCACGTCAATTGTCATTACACATAGATGCGTTGAGAGATGACGGTGCTCTATTACAAGAGCCTCCGAATTAACGCTACAATGGCGCCCAGAGTACGGGAACACACACAGTCTCGGCCATACAGGCCCATATACTGGTTAGTGGCTACAATGATGTACATGTTTTCCATAGGCCTCAGTGCAAATGTTTAATGTGTATACTGTTTTCAGTATAATGCACAGTTCCTGAATTTTCTTAAAATCTGAAAGATTGACATCTGAGATAACGTTTTATGAAAATAAAATTCATATACGTCAGGCAGCGAATCTACCTTTAAATCTTGTTTTTTCTTAACTAAGGTCAGAACCTCATAAAACATACTGTTATTTTTCACACCACAAAAATCAAACTTCACTATACGAAGGTTTACTTCTGTTCCAATGGCTCTCTTACATATGGGAATTTATAGGGCAGAGGAGTGCTTTATATTTTATATTTAAAAAAACCCAGACAAAGCTATTGACCAATCAGAGCTCAGTGTCTATTATAATAATTCCCTCTTGTAGTTTTCTTCTGTATCCAGTGGAGTGCGCTCCGAGTCATATCAAAACTTATCACCATGTAAATACGTTTGTATCGTCATCTTGATTTCATGTGTGTTGCTATATTGTGTTGGGAGAGGGGCTTCATAAGTTGTAAAAACTTGTGCCCCAATCCCTTTTGTATATTATGCAAATAAAATATGTTTCATATTTCAAGTCATATTCACACCATTGTAGCCACAGTCTCGGCCATACTGAGCTGACTGGCTTGGCTTGGATTATTGAGGTTTATCTTCGTTTCAGCCGCTAGGCCATATCATGATACATGTTATTGACTTTACGCGATGTCAAATACGGCGCTAAGATTAATTACATGTGTTTAACCAGGAAAATCACCACACTGCACGTAGAAACCAAACTCTCGATAATAAATGATAAATTTCCCCAGATACACGAACCAGTCGTGATCTCATTATTACGTGCTTCAAGTCATCCATGATCTCCCAAATGTGAAGTCACACGGGATTTCAAAATCTGTACAAAAACAGTTTTTCATGTTTTCCAAATTTGAATGTGGTTCCATTGGTTTTGATTGCCACATTTCTTGAACTTTTGAGCTGTACTTTTGAGCTGTACTTTTGAGCTGTACTTTTTGTTGTCTATATTCAAGTGAGTGATCACGCGATATATGAGACGTTATATATTCTTAGGACATTTGGGAGAATATGTTAACTCATGCACAAGCCTGAGTTTAGTGTGCCTGTCATTTGCAGAATGAGGTCCCCAGAGGGTGAATTTAGTGACGCTATATCCCGCATAGCGGGCTAGCATCATTAAAATGACCCTCTGGGGGGACCTCATTCTGCTATGGGACACATAGACTCAGATTGAAGTTCCCAAAATGGTGAACATTGTGATATACACCCATTGGGAACCTCGACTATGCATTGTGTCGTCTGCCAATCTGGGAATATATAGAGAAACTAAACTAAAAAAGAAATAGAATCTATGTGAAGAAGTTTCTATATATGTGACCCGCCATATCAAATCCAGTCGGAAGTCGGGAATTTTTTTACCCTGTGCCAATGCATTCTCTTATATATGCGAGTCGACCATAGGTCGCCTCGCATATATAAGAGAATGCATTGGCTTAACAATTTTTTATCATGTTTTTTAAATAAATGTTTCTTACAATTTTTAGGACATAAAATAAAAAAAACATCCATTACCCTGCAGGGAGCCCCACACATATATAGAAGCACATAGAAGAGTGTCGTCTGCTCATGTTTGTCTGGGGCTCTGTATGGGTGAAATTATAAAATTGTTAAAGAATACAAGAACAAATTATTAAAATTGTAAAAATTTGTTAGGCCAATGCATTCTCTCTTATATATGCGAGGCGACCTATGGTCGACTCGCATATATAAGAGAATGCATTGGCACAGGGTAAAAAGATCCCGACTTCCGACTGGATTTGATATGGCGGGTCACATATATAGAAATGTTTTATAAAGAAACTTTCCATAGAAGATGAGGCCTAAAGCAGAATGAGGTCCCCAGAGGGTGAATTATATTTATGCTAGCCCGATATGTGGGACAGCGTCACTAATTTCACCCTCTGAGGACACCATTCTGCAAATGACAGGCACAATAAGCACAGGCTTGCTCATGCACGTTCCCCATATATCACTCTTAGAACAAATGTGTATAAATTCTACACAATATGCTTTAAATTTTATCTTAAACAAAATTGTGTAGAAATTACACATGACATGTGTGTCGGTGGAATTTCCTCAACATCGAATACAAGAAAACCATAGTCAGAAATGGTAACGCGCTCAAGATCATATATTATATACCCATGATTGTAATTATAGAATATAAAATATGTTGGTTTCGCGAATGACCAACTCAGAATTCCGTTAAAATAACAATAACAACCAGCACCTAATTAACGAACCGGCGGCCGACTCGGCCGTCTCCGGCCACAACCATCAGTGGGCTGCAGAACGAAAAATATCTATAAAAGTTGAAATATAAGACTTAAAAGTTATCTTTTAAATTTCTTTTATCGGTAATTGACATAGCTTGTCACAAACCAAAAATCAACATTATTGGCATAATAATGTAAAGGACAACAAACGAAATTGAAATCCCCAACTACACCTTTTACCGGACTCGGCCTCCTGGTCGCGCAGTTCGACTTTTAAACCGCAAAAACCAATTATCTATAAATAAAATTTCCATGGGACCACGGCTATCAAGAAATTGCGAACAGTATACACGCGGCGCGCGCTAATGAGTGAATAAGTGAGTATATCATAGGTATTAGATGAGATGTGTTCTATTGGAGACAAAAAACTCGCAAGGGCCACCACAGAACAAAAAATTGGCAGCAATCTTAAAATTTGTCATACACTGTGTTAGTGTCAAAACTGAACAGCGCATCATGGTGTAGCACAAAGTGTTAAAGCTGCTACCAGATTTTTAATATGGTAGCTTTTACGAGGTTTCTGTCTCAAAATAGAACATATATCACCTACTAACTATAATACACTCACATATTCACTCAGATTCAACGATGAGAACATTCCAGCGACACATATATATCATGTGTCATTTCTACACAATTTTGTTTGAGATCAAATTTAAAACACATTGTGTAGAATTTATACACATTTGTTCTAAGAGTGTATATTTACGCAAGTAACCACGTGACTACTAATGACCAATTCAGCAACAGTGATCCAACTTATACTTATACACAAAAACGCACAAGAATTGTACTAATTTGACCTTTCTTACAACATAATGACACATGCTTCCAAATCATGGGTGATTATTACAGATAAAGATATATATATATCCTAACTAGCCGATGAGCCCGACGTTGTCCGGGCTATTCAAAAAACAAATTTAAAGTCGATAGCTCTACCCGTTTCCGAGATCTGGTCTGCGCATGCACGAAGCTGGCGTCGCACGGGCTCGGCGACCCGATAAAATTCCTATCCGTTGCAAGATACATTCACATACCAAATTTCAAGTCGATAGCTCGACCCGTTTCCGAGATCTCGTCTGCGCATGCGCGAAGCTGGCTTCGCACGGGCTCGGCGACCCGATAAAATTCGTATCCGGGGCAAGATACATTCACATAGCAAATTTCAAGTCGATAGCTCCACCCGTTTCCGAGATCTCGTCTGCGCATGCGCGAAGCGGGCGCCGCACGGGCTCGCCAATACGACAACGTCCACCGCCTGGTTAAACTACACACACGTACCAAGTTTCGTCCCGATCGGTCGAGAATCGTAGATTTGTATAAATGACAGACAAACAAACATACATACAGACAGACAGACAAACAGAGGTCTTCAAAATATATATGAGATGGAAAATAAAATAAAATTCAAACGCGTCCTTGTATACAGCACAGCGCTACAATTGAGATACAAGGGTATCATGAGACCTATAGTTTGATACTGTTTGGTTCCCGTGTTGTTCTTAATGATATACTATATGGTCAGATTTTGCTACTAACGAAAACATCGTAGAACACATGTGCAATCAAAATACTTTCATGTCCCCGTGTGTATTGAGGGCTCTTATACCGTTATACGATAGATTAAAAATCTCAATTGGATGCAAAGCGAGTTCCCAAGATGTAAATTATGTCCGTATACATGGGGGTGGTTGTAAATTCGTAAATATGCCATATATGTTATAGATACGCCCCTGTTGTTCTATTACACGAGATTTAAAGATGCTCCATCCGATTTGATACAAAATTTCATAAAATGTATCATGTCCAGGGACGTCGTATATAGACACAAGAAATAACAACACACTTTTTTTCTCCGTAACTTTCGGTCCATGGCCTTTATTAACGGCAATATATAGCTATCTATTTACATATTAAGGATTTACATTATACAGCTCAAAACGAAAGTTCACTATAGTCAACGTTGTAGTGCAGAAGTTCTACCGGCGCCATTGTGCTCCTTTGTGTACGTCCGTACTCCACCAGAATAGTACGTTACGTGATGTACTCGCTTCCGCACTACATATACACCTTTGACCATAGCGAACTTTTGTTTTGAGCCGTATATATGTAAATCCTTAATATATAAATATATAGCTGCATTGTCGTTGATATATGAAGGCCGTGGGGCCGAAAGCTACGGAAAAAGAGCGTGTTGCTATTTATTGTAAACTTTCTAGAGCCAACTTTCAGCTAAAATATATACCATGAAAAAGTAAAATGAAAACAAATACGAGTTCGTGAAGCTGGATCGAAGTTTGAAATTCGGTGAAGATTCGCATGAAGTTAGATTGAAGTTCGAAATTCGATGGTGATTCACATAGAACTGTCACATATCAAGAGTGGATGATCGCGGGGGTCGTTAATGGTTGAGAAATACTAACTATATGTATATATACTGTGAAAATATAATATGCGAGAATCGATGGATATTCCACAGAGATTCCTGTGTACTTACATGTAGATCGAAGTTTGAAATTCGGTGGATATTATCTCAGATAACATCGACCGAACGACAATCATTAGGTACTCTCGCGCCAACAGTGCACATGCATGATATGACTACAAATCTTCGACAACAGTCCACATTTTAATTCGACGGAGATTGGGTCGAAATTCGCGTGAAGTTAGATCGAAGTTCTAAATTCGTGTGAAATTCAAGATCTCAAATACCAGATATTATGGGATGATGCTATAATCGAGAAGGTTCTGGTGAAAGAAAAGAGTAAAAATGCACGGAAATCGTGAGTCAGCTAATTACCGGAGACCTGACAGTCGCGATCGCCAATTTATCACATGAGCTGAAGAGGGAACTGCATGTATAGAGGATATTACAGCACAGACCCACGTGAACCAATATGCACTAAACTCACAATATGAACTGCATGCACGGAAGGTACTTCATATCTTCATATCACATGCCTTATGATTAGCGTTTGACGCATCCCCTCTCTTGGCTCAAAACATATTTTTTTCCGATGGATATTTTCAGGTAAAAGCAAGAATGTTTTTATTCTCCGAAGACGTATAGAATTGAGCGACGACAAACACTATAGTCACTTCCCCGTTAGTATGCAGTGCACCAAATGCACCAAAATGTGACCCGCCATATCAAATCCAGTCGTAGGTCGCCTCGCATATATAAGAGAATGCATTGGCCTAACAATATTTTACAATTTAAATAATTTGTTCTTGTATTCTTTAACAATTTTATAATTTCACCCATACAGAGCCCCAGACAAACATGAGCAGACGACACTCTTCTATATGCTTCTATATATGTGTGGGGCTCCCTGCAGGGTAATGTATTTTTTTTATTTTATGTTCTAAAAATTGTCAGAAACATTTATTTAAAAAACATGATAAAAAATTGTTAAGCCAATGCATTCTCTTATATATGCGAGGCGACCTATGGTCGACTCGCATATATAAGAGAATGCATGGGCACAGGGTAAAAAAAATCCCGACTTCCGACTTGATATGGCGGGTCACAAATGTGACAACAGTCCAGATTGTTATTTGGTGGAGATTAGATCGATATTCGCATGAAGTTCGAAATTCGTGGAAATTCAAAAGTCTTAACTATACCAGATCGGATGGGCTGACGCTAATCAAGACGGTGTCCGGGGAAAGTAAACAGAAACAAAAACTGGCATCTAAGTCTTCATTCAGCTATTATTTAACAGAGACCAGATAATTAGTCGTTTTACGGAAATATTTCACATTAGATATAGAGGGTATTGACAAACCTGCCAACCGATCAGGACAAAACTCTCAAGTTGGAATGATGGAATAGGCTCTATACAATACCACCAAAATCATTAGTTCAGCCAACGAACGAACCCATCTGCCTGTATATAGGGCCGACGAAAAGTGGTTTAACGAGGCCGTCCGGTCTCACGTCCGCGATATATATATACTAGACAAAGTCATGTTCGACATATGTTTCGCCGGTCTCAAAGAAGATATGTTCACTTTCACTGACTATAGATGGATCATGGTTGCTACATATATCGTGGATTCGTGATATACGAATGAAATATCCCTGGGAAACGACGATTCTCGTTATATTTTAATTCTCAAAATCTATTGCATCTCTGACCATATTTTAGAGGACATGTGGAAATTCTCAATTCCAGCAGTTAAGAAGCTTGTATATTATTGCTATGACTATAAGTTTGGCCAAGGACCTGTAGACCAAATCCCATTATGTCCACAGGTGGAAATACGTGAATAGTAGTTAAAATTTGAATAATTTATTACGTAAATATTTACATATATGCATCTTTACATCAATTTTGTGAAATAAATAATGAACGATGAGAACAAACATTTACAGGGAACTAAAGAAACGAACAACGTATATATGAGAATAAACGTATCGCGGGGGTAAACAGTAACAGCAAACATTATTCCAACATGATAGGGTACGTTCACACGATGGTAATTTTTCAGGCAAATCGACGTCAAGGGGTATAGTGTAATAGGATATGAACGGCAAACTATTTATTAAATGCACATGCCGAACACTTAACTATACATACACAGTGAGATCTATTAGTTCCATAAGTTGTCATACAACTGGCAACTGGCCGAACTCAGCCTTCAAGAAGTAATCGTGCAATAACTCGTGGCATTATTTTAATGCTCTATAATAAGCGATATATTCTATCATTCCAATATATACCATTCAAAAATGTGTAACAGATCAACATATCGTCGTACAAATAGGTTCTTATTAGATCTAAATATTCACATTTGTTCACATTGAACTTATTTTATTCTAAAATAAGCATATCGTTAAAGGCACGCGAGGCCTTAATTGTCGAAAATACTCATATTTGTTCCAAACACAGTAAACAGAAAAACATTAAAACGCATACAGTTTCGTTCATATATACCATGACCATCGCGTAAACAGCATGTTATAATAAATACCTACTATATTTTACCTAAGCAAGAGTCTGATTTGGGTTACAGAGGACAGCACAATGCAACTGGCTAATCACACACAAATGGCATAAACGCTCTTTATTAGTTCCATATCAGGAATTCACCAACAAAGAACGCTCTTTATGTTTACCATCATAATATAAACAAACACCAGAAAAGTAACTTTTTATGTTTTTGTTTACATAACAATGGTTAAACATATGAGAATAACATACTGTTTATGCGATATTTCTTATTTATATACGGACAAAGTCTGTCTACATTTTGATGTTCTTTCTGTTTGTGGCGGTTTTTGACGGGTGGAAATATTTTCACAGGATACCCACCGCCAAGGCCAACCGTACCTTTAACTTATACCCGTTGAATGGCGCGGGCCGCAGTGAAAACACGTTATAAAGCGCGTGCATCTGGTAAGTCGTATCGATGAAAAAGGTAGATTAAATAGTGCCAAATAAGGCTTTATTTCGTATTGAAATAGTCCCATATTTGACTGCTTTTAAAATCGGGTATGAGGTCCACATAGAGTGTATATATTGAGGTTAAATAATTTCGCTCATTAAAATAAAACCGTTCTGTGCTTATATAAATCCACACTGAATATATAGCCATCTATGAAGAATTTTTTTTTCATGAAAATTTGTCGGAGCGTTTGCCACCAGTGTGAACGTACCCTTAGACAATGACATACAAGTGACATCGCCCCAGTATATTGCACTTTTCCCGTGACATTCTATAATAAATGTGTTTTCATACGCACATTAACACAGGCATTTCGACATAAACCACAGTGTAAATGGACGACATATAAATACACACACTGTAGAAAAATAACGGCTTTCTCGTTCGCACGGGCAACAATCTCCCAAGATTAAGCCATGTGCCAATGCATTCTCTTATATATGCGAGTCGACCATAGGTCGCATCGCATATATAAGAGAATGCATTCATTGCATTGGCCTAACAATTTTTTACAATTTTAATAATTTTTTCTTGTATTCTTTAACAATTTTATAATTTCACCCATACAGAGCCCCAGACAAACATGAGCAGACGGTACTCTTCTATATGCTTCTATATATGTGTGGGGCTCCCTGCAGGGTAATGGATGTTTTTATTTTATGTCCTAAAAATTGTAAGAAACATTTTTATTTAAAAAAAATGATAAAAAATTGTTAGGCCAATGCATTCTCTTATATATGCGAGGCGACATATGGTCGACTCGCATATATAAGAGAATGCATTGGCACAGGGTAAAAAAATCCCGACTTACGACTGGATTTGATATGGCGGGTCACATATTACTACAAGTTTTATATTATATATCAACGCCCGCGGGTAAAAAAAATTACCCACCGCGATTTAGAGTGTACATAGGTCTACAACTAGGATAGAATTTGGAAACTATTGTAAATATGCAAGGCATTATGGACAGAATGGACGCAGTTGCATTGGCTTGATAATTAAAAACATTTTAGAGATATATGTGGTGTCATGTGATGTCGAATTCCATGTGGTGTCATGTGATGTCGAATTCCATGTGGTATCATGTGATGTATAATTCCATGTGGTATCATGTGATGTATAATTCCATGTGGTGTCATGTGATGTTGAATTCCATGTGGTGTAATGTGATGTTGAATTCCATGTGGTGTCATGTGATGTCGAATTCCATCTGGTGTCATGTGATGTCGAATTCCATGTGGTGTCATGTGATGTTGAATTCCATGTGGTGTCACGTGGTGTCGAATTCCATGTGGTGTCATGTGATGTTGAATTCCATGTGGTGTCATGTGATGTCGAATTCCATGTGGTGTCATGTAATGTTGAATTCCATGTGGAGTCATGTGATGTCGAATTCCATGTGGTGTCATGTGGTGTCGAATTCCATGTGGTGTCATGTGATGTTGAATTCCATGTGGTGTCATGTGATGTTGAATTCCATGTGGTGTCATGTGATGTTGAATTCCATGTGGTGTCATGTGATGTCGAATTCCATGTGGTGTAATGTGATGTTGAATTCCATGTGGTGTAATGTGATGTTGAATTCCATGTGGTGTCATGTGATGTCGAATTCCATGTGGTGTCATGTGATGTCGAATTCCATGTGGTGTAATGTGATGTTGAATTCCATGTGGTGTAATGTGATGTTGAATTCCATCTGGTGTCATGTGATGTTGAATTCCATGTGGTGTCATGTGATGTCGAATTCCATGTGGTGTAATGTGATGTTGAATTCCATGTGGTGTCATGTGATGTCGAATTCCATGTGGTGTCATGTGATGTATAATTCCATGTGGTGTCATGTGATGTTGAATTCCATGTGGTGTAATGTGATGTTGAATTCCATGTGGTGTCATGTGATGTCGAATTCCATCTGGTGTCATGTGATGTCGAATTCCATGTGGTGTCATGTGATGTTGAATTCCATCTGGTGTCATGTGATGTTGAATTCCATGTGGTGTCACGTGGTGTCGAATTCCATGTGGTGTCATGTAATGTTGAATTCCATGTGGTGTCATGTGATGTCGAATTCCATGTGGTGTCATGTGGTGTCGAATTCCATGTGGTGTCATGTGATGTCGAATTCCATCTGGTGTCATGTGATGTTGAATTCCATCTGGTGTCATGTGATGTTGAATTCCATCTGGTGTCATGTGATGTTGAATTCCATCTGGTGTCATGTGATGTTGAATTCCATCTGGTGTCATGTGATGTTGAATTCCATGTGGTGTCATGTGATGTCGAATTCCATGTGGTGTAATGTGATGTTGAATTCCATGTGGTGTAATGTGATGTTGAATTCCATGTGGTGTCATGTGATGTCGAATTCCATGTGGTGTCATGTGATGTCGAATTCCATGTGGTGTCATGTGATGTATAATTCCATGTGGTGTCATGTGATGTAGAATTCCATGTGGTGTCATGTGATGTCGAATTCCATGTGGTGTCATGTGATGTATAATTCCATGTGGTGTCATGTGATGTTGAATTCCATGTGGTGTAATGTGATGTTGAATTCCATGTGGTGTCATGTGATGTCGAATTCCATCTGGTGTCATGTGATGTCGAATTCCATGTGGTGTCATGTGATGTTGAATTCCATCTGGTGTCATGTGATGTTGAATTCCATGTGGTGTCACGTGGTGTCGAATTCCATGTGGTGTCATGTAATGTTGAATTCCATGTGGTGTCATGTGATGTCGAATTCCATGTGGTGTCATGTGATGTCGAATTCCATGTGGTGTCATGTGATGTCGAATTCCATCTGGTGTCATGTGATGTTGAATTCCATCTGGTGTCATGTGATGTTGAATTCCATCTGGTGTCATGTGATGTTGAATTCCATCTAGTGTCATGTGATGTTGAATTCCATCTGGTGTCATGTGATGTTGAATTCCATGTGGTGTCATGTGATGTCGAATTCCATGTGGTGTAATGTGATGTTGAATTCCATGTGGTGTAATGTGATGTTGAATTCCATGTGGTGTCATGTGATGTCGAATTCCATCTGGTGTCATGTGATGTCGAATTCCATGTGGTGTCATGTGATGTCGAATTCCATGTGGTGTCATGTGATGTCGAATTCCATGTGGTGTCATGTGATGTCGAATTCCATGTGGTGTCATGTGATGTCGAATTCCATGTGGTGTCATGTGATGTCGAATTCCATGTGGTGTCATGTGATGTCGAATTCCATGTGGTGTCATGTGATGTCGAATTCCATGTGGTGTCATGTGATGTCGAATTCCATGTGGTATCATGTGATGTAGAATTCCATATGGTGTCATGTGATGTCGAATTCCATGTGGTGTCATGTGGTGTCGAATTCCATCTGGTGTCATGTGATGTTGAATTCCATCTGGTGTCATGTGATGTTGAATTCCATCTGGTGTCATGTGATGTTGAATTCCATCTGGTGTCATGTGATGTTGAATTCCATCTGGTGTCATGTGATGTTGAATTCCATCTGGTGTCATGTGATGTTGAATTCCATCTGGTGTCATGTGATGTTGAATTCCATCTGGTGTCATGTGATGTATAATTCCATGTGGTGTCATGTGATGTTGAATTCCATGTGGTGTCATGTGATGTCGAATTCCATGTGGTGTAATGTGATGTTGAATTCCATGTGGTGTCATGTGATGTCGAATTCCATCTGGTGTCATGTGATGTCGAATTCCATGTGGAGTCATGTGATGTCGAATTCCATGTGGTGTAATGTGATGTTGAATTCCATGTGGTGTCATGTGATGTCGAATTCCATGTGGTGTCATGTGATGTCGAATTCCATGTGGTGTCATGTGATGTCGAATTCCATGTGGTGTCATGTGATGTCGAATTCCATGTGGTGTCATGTGATGTCGAATTCCATGTGGTGTCATGTGATGTCGAATTCCATGTGGTGTCATGTGATGTCGAATTCCATGTGGTGTCATGTGATGTCGAATTCCATCTGGTGTCATGTGATGTCGAATTCCATGTGGTATCATGTGATGTCGAATTCCATGTGGTGTCATGTGATGTCGAATTCCATGTGGTGTCATGTGATGTCGAATTCCATGTGGTGTCATGTGATGTCGAATTCCATGTGGTGTCATGTGATGTCGAATTCCATGTGGTGTCATGTGATGTCGAATTCCATGTGGTGTCATGTGATGTCGAATTCCATGTGGTGTCATGTGATGTCGAATTCCATGTGGTGTCATGTGATGTCGAATTCCATGTGGTGTCATGTGATGTCGAATTCCATCTGGTGTCATGTGATGTCGAATTCCATGTGGAGTCATGTGATGTCGAATTCCATGTGGTGTAATGTGATGTTGAATTCCATGTGGTGTCATGTGATGTCGAATTCCATGTGGTGTCATGTGATGTCGAATTCCATGTGGTGTCATGTGATGTCGAATTCCATGTGGTGTCATGTGATGTCGAATTCCATGTGGTGTCATGTGATGTCGAATTCCATGTGGTGTCATGTGATGTCGAATTCCATGTGGTGTCATGTGATGTCGAATTCCATGTGGTGTCATGTGATGTCGAATTCCATGTGGTGTCATGTGATGTCGAATTCCATGTGGTGTCATGTGATGTCGAATTCCATGTGGTGTCATGTGATGTCGAATTCCATGTGGTGTCATGTGATGTCGAATTCCATCTGGTGTCATGTGATGTCGAATTCCATGTGGAGTCATGTGATGTCGAATTCCATGTGGTGTAATGTGATGTTGAATTCCATGTGGTGTCATGTGATGTCGAATTCCATGTGGTGTCATGTGATGTCGAATTCCATGTGGTGTCATGTGATGTCGAATTCCATGTGGTGTCATGTAATGTTGAATTCCATGTGGTGTCATGTGATGTCGAATTCCATGTGGTGTCATGTGATGTCGAATTCCATGTGGTGTCATGTGATGTCGAATTCCATGTGGTGTCATGTGATGTCGAATTCCATGTGGTGTCATGTGATGTCGAATTCCATGTGGTGTCATGTGATGTCGAATTCCATGTGGTGTCATGTGATGTCGAATTCCATCTGGTGTCATGTGATGTCGAATTCCATGTGGAGTCATGTGATGTCGAATTCCATGTGGTGTAATGTGATGTTGAATTCCATGTGGTGTAATGTGATGTCGAATTCCATGTGGTGTCATGTGATGTCGAATTCCATCTGGTGTCATGTGATGTTGAATTCCATGTGGAGTCATGTGATGTCGAATTCCATGTGGTGTCATGTGATGTCGAATTCCATGTGGTGTCATGTGATGTCGAATTCCATGTGGTGTCATGTGATGTCGAATTCCATGTGGTGTCATGTGATGTCGAATTCCATGTGGTGTCATGTGATGTCGAATTCCATGTGGTGTCATGTGATGTCGAATTCCATGTGGTGTCATGTGATGTCGAATTCCATGTGGTGTCATGTGATGTCGAATTCCATCTGGTGTCATGTGATGTCGAATTCCATGTGGTATCATGTGATGTTGAATTCCATGTGGTGTCATGTGATGTTGAATTCCATGTGGTGTCATGTGATGTTGAATTCCATGTGGTATCATGTGATGTTGAATTCCATGTGGTGTCATGTGATGTTGAATTCCATCTGGTGTCATGTGATGTTGAATTCCATGTGGTGTAATGTGATGTAGAATTCCATATGGTGTCATGTGATGTCGAATTCCATGTGGTGTCATGTGATGTCGAATTCCATGTGGTGTCATGTGATGTCGAATTCCATGTGGTGTCATGTGATGTCGAATTCCATCTGGTGTCATGTGATGTCGAATTCCATGTGGTGTCATGTGATGTTGAATTCCATGTGGTGTCATGTGATGTCGAATTCCATGTGGTGTCATGTGATGTTGAATTCCATGTGGTGTCATGTGATGTTGAATTCCATGTGGTGTCATGTGATGTCGAATTCCATGTGGTGTCATGTGATGTCGAATTCCATCTGTTGTCATGTGATGTCGAATTCCATATGGTGTCATGTGATGTAGAATTCCATGTGGTGTCATGTGATGTCGAATTCCATGTGGTGTCATGTGATGTCGAATTCCATGTGGTGTCATGTGATGTCGAATTCCATGTGGTGTCATGTGATGTCGAATTCCATGTGGTGTCATGTGATGTCGAATTCCATCTGTTGTCATGTGATGTCGAATTCCATGTGGTGTCATGTGATGTCGAATTCCATGTGGTGTCATGTGATGTCGAATTCCATCTGGTGTCATGTGATGTCGAATTCCATGTGGTGTCATGTGGTGTCGAATTCCATGTGGAGTCATGTGATGTCGAATTCCATGTGGTGTCATGTGATGTCGAATTCCATGTGGTGTCATGTGATGTCGAATTCCATCTGGTGTCATGTGATGTCGAATTCCATGTGGTGTCATGTGGTGTCGAATTCCATGTGGAGTCATGTGATGTCGAATTCCATGTGGTGTCATGTGGTGTCGAATTCCATGTGGAGTCATGTGATGTCGAATTCCATGTGGTGTCATGTGATGTCGAATTCCATGTGGTGTCATGTGATGTCGAATTCCATGTGGTGTCATGTGATGTCGAATTCCATGTGGTGTCATGTGATGTCGAATTCCATGTGGTGTCATGTGATGTCGAATTCCATGTGGTGTCATGTGATGTCGAATTCCATGTGGTGTCATGTGATGTTGAATTCCATGTGGAGTCATGTGATGTCGAATTCCATGTGGTGTCATGTGATGTCGAATTCCATGTGGTGTCATGTGATGTCGAATTCCATGTGGTGTCATGTGATGTCGAATTCCATCTGTTGTCATGTGATGTCGAATTCCATGTGGTGTCATGTGATGTCGAATTCCATGTGGTGTCATGTGATGTCGAATTCCATCTGTTGTCATGTGATGTCGAATTCCATGTGGTGTCATGTGATGTCGAATTCCATGTGGTGTCATGTGATGTCGAATTCCATGTGGTGTCATGTGATGTTGAATTCCATGTGGAGTCATGTGATGTCGAATTCCATGTGGTGTCATGTGATGTTGAATTCCATGTGGTGTCATGTGATGTCGAATTCCATGTGGTGTCATGTGATGTCGAATTCCATCTGTTGTCATGTGATGTCGAATTCCATGTGGTGTCATGTGATGTCGAATTCCATGTGGTGTCATGTGATGTTGAATTCCATGTGGTGTCATGTGATGTCGAATTCCATGTGGTGTCATGTGATGTCGAATTCCATGTGGTGTCATGTGATGTCGAATTCCATGTGGTGTCATGTGATGTCGAATTCCATGTGGTGTCATGTGATGTCGAATTCCATGTGGTGTCATGTGATGTCGAATTCCATGTGGTGTCATGTGATGTCGAATTCCATATGGTGTCATGTGATGTCGAATTCCATGTGATGTCATGTGATGTCGAATTCCATGTGGTGTCATGTGATGTCGAATTCCATGTGGTGTCATGTGATGTCGAATTCCATGTGGTGTCATGTGATGTCGAATTCCATGTGGTGTCATGTGATGTCGAATTCCATCTGTTGTCATGTGATGTCGAATTCCATGTGGTGTCATGTGATGTCGAATTCCATGTGGAGTCATGTGATGTCGAATTCCATCTGGTGTCATGTGATGTCGAATTCCATCTGGTGTCATGTGATGTCGAATTCCATGTGGAGTCATGTGATGTCGAATTCCATGTGGTGTCATGTGATGTCGAATTCCATCTGGTGTCATGTGATGTCGAATTCCATCTGGTGTCATGTGATGTCGAATTCCATGTGGAGTCATGTGATGTCGAATTCCATGTGGTGTCATGTGATGTCGAATTCCATGTGGTGTCATGTGATGTCGAATTCCATGTGGTGTCATGTGGTGTCGAATTCCATGTGGTGTCATGTGATGTCGAATTCCATGTGGTGTCATGTAATGTTGAATTCCATGTGGTGTCATGTGATGTCGAATTCCATGTGGAGTCATGTGATGTCGAATTCCATGTGGTGTCATGTGATGTCGAATTCCATGTGGTGTCATGTGATGTCGAATTCCATCTGGTGTCATGTGATGTCGAATTCCATCTGGTGTCATGTGATGTTGAATTCCATGTGGTGTCATGTGATGTCGAATTCCATGTGGTGTCATGTGATGTTGAATTCCATGTGGTGTCATGTGATGTCGAATTCCATGTGGTGTCATGTGATGTTGAATTCCATGTGGTGTCATGTGATGTCGAATTCCATGTGGTGTCATGTGATGTAGAATTCCATGTGGTGTCATGTCATGTCGAATTCCACGTGGTGTAATGTGATGTCGAATTCCATGTGGTGTAATGTGATGTTGAATTCCATGTCAATAGAGAGGTTTAGATTGGAAACTGCTAACTTCGACAGTCAATAAATATCAGACTATACTTTTCGACAAGGTGAGGTGGGAAATCGTGACCCATCTTAGAACAACTATATAGTTTGTAAATACGCTCGATACAACACCAAGTACATGTGAATGTCACGCACACATAGTGGCATTATTTGATATTGTATTTAGTATCGGACATTTCGCATCTCATTGACAACTAACAAAATCGCATTGTTATGTAGCACGGATTTTGTTTGGAAATAAAACATAGCTTGCTGACTACTGGATAATACTTTTCCGCATAGGTCAAAGAAAACTGTATAGTATATGCTATGATTGGCGGGCGGCGTTAGAAGTTTGAACAATATACACCTCCCCCATATATGTTTTTGCGGTATGTTTAACAGTAATATTTGCACGCCCCTGTGGGTTGCAATAAAAATAATGTTTCATTCGCATCATTTGCGGAAGTTGGCTTGGCAGATATTGACTAATTTGTGTCAATTCGGATGGTGCATATTTTCGTATAGTAATAATGTTTCCATTGTATTCAAGATGAATTTACTAAGAAGAGCCTAGCTCATGCTCAACCTTCGGTTGACCTTTTTGTCATTTTGATTTGGCGGCTTGTTTTGGGTGGGAACAAATAAATTCATAAAATGGGCGACTGCAGGTTGGGTATTATTTTAGCATGGCCCTGTTGAATATCGGTGTAGCCTTATATACAAAACGACACGAGTGTGCTAATGGATTTCTTGATATGCCACGAGTGCACACAAGTCGTATCGACAAACCCATTAACACGCGTGTCGTTCCGTATTTAAGATTCACCACAAGTCCTAAAATCTGTGAATTAAAAACAGATATGGAATCACAGTATTCTTGCTGTTCCATCTTCAGGGTTTATTCGGGCACATACATGGCTTGTTTTGTTGTTTTGTTATGTGTGCGATGATGCTTTTATTATAAAGTTCTGGTTTCATGGTTTCGGCGAACACATTTACGTTGTGTGACGTCAGCGGGATGCATATGGAACACGTGTGCAACATGATCCGGTTATTCTTCCAAAGGAGAACAGATATAACTATGGGGAAATGAAAGTTATGGGAAATTTATATTTAATTAAGAATCGTATGTAGGATATAGATATATTTTTTTTTCACTGTTATATGCACATATATTAAGTATTATGTTTAATTTACTTGTCATTTATGTTATTTGCAACTGCCTGCACTGGTGTATTGCAATACACTATCTTATCTTATCTTATCTTATCTTATGGAATTGTAAATACGGCATAGCAAGAACAAATGTAATTCTACGAACAAGTGTGTAATAAAACTTGTGGCCTCAAATAATCGTAAATTAACCCTTGCTATGCTAAAGTATCATTGATGAGTAGTTATCCCATAGGACTTGTTCCGATAATAAGTTCAACAAACGACCAGGCCGTTTGTTGAGTTAATTATCGAAACATTTCCCCCAATAAATAAGGCAGCTTCTGCACTTGACTTGATCTATTGTCTGCTGTGTCACACAAACATCCCCCAAATGAATAATTGACTGTTCCAATGTATACGTTTATAACTGAATGGGAGAATCCATTTAGTATAGAAAGGGTTAAACAACGAGTTTGTCATTTTTGTTGTTGATCTCTATCAAATCCAGAGAACATTGCTGTATTAGATTTTGCTATACCTATTGTTGTAATGGTATCTGTTGATAGAACAATGGGCGCCAACTTTACAATTATAAATTATCGATAACGAAGCTTAATTTCGCGGTTTCAAACTTAACAATATGAACGTGACCACCCAACGTGGGCAATCGTTAACATCATACATCTATCGCGATAATCTAAGAAGCAACATGGTGGGATCAAGACAACACCCTGTTAAATACATCAAACTCCGTGGTGTGGAAATTCATTTCTAAATAGAAAACAATAACTACTCGATATGGTCGGCCTCTCGTTATAACATCAAACTTGTGATGTTTCAGATAGTGCATTTGTGCAGACATAATGGTGACGAGATACGCGTTTCTTCAGTTAGTGGGATCAATGCCCTGAGTATTAAAATGAGAGATACGAGTGTTAACCCTTTTATGACGGCTACCGCGCTGGTGCAGCATTAAAGGCCGTGTGCGAAGAGAGTGGTTGTGTGCGAAACGCCCGGGATGGTCGCAAACATCGAGTGAGCTTCTCCTTCACCCCAATAAAGACCGTGTGACAGTGCATTGACTTCTATTTGCGAGTCTCCCATAGGGAGCCTCGCATATATAAGAGAATGCACTGACTTACAAGATCAAGGTAAATATTGTTAGGCAAATGCATTATCTTATATATGCGAGGCGCCCTATGTGCAATCAAGGTAAATATTGTTAGGCCAATGCATTCTCTTATATATGCGAGGCGCCCTGTGTGCGACTCGCATATATAAGAGAATGCATTGGCACAGGGTTTTTGTCAAAATTCAAGAAGCCCCAGTCATGAAAGGGTTTCGATAATGCATGTGTGCAGGCGTAATGGTGACGAGAAGTGAAATCAATGCCCTGAGTATTAAGTGAGGGATACGAGTGTTAAGTAAGTTGTATTTGTGAATAGGAGTAATAAAGGACGTAAAATGGTTATAATTTCACCCCCCCCCCTTTCCCATCAGGCGCATCCATGGGCCGTCGTCGATACCGTGGCATGCATTTGTTTTTACTGTGGATATTAGTAACTGATTTCGACAGTGACCTCCATTCATAAATATACTGTGAGCCGACACACCATACTTTCGAATATATAGGATCTGATTTTGTCCGCATAATGGCATTTGTTTTCACTCCTGGATTGTTTTTGGTATGTTTTTGTCTCTTTTCGTGTTAATACTTTACTAAATTCTCATTGACGAGTAGTTCAAATGTTCAGATTATAAGTTTGACAAACGACGGGGAGTCTGTCATATTCGTAAATCTCTCGTTCGCTCCACTCACTCGGATATTAACAGGCCCGGCGCCCCTCGTTAATTATTTCACGTAATTATCGAAACCAATTGATTACTCTCTATATAACAGCATTTGTCAACATAATACAAATAATTTTAGATTTTGTATATATTAGAAAAATAACTGAACGCGTGAGCCCACGTATTAAACGTGTTGCTGAAAAAATATCCACAGGAGATTTAACATTTTGTTGTGGGCCCAACGACCGCCTACCGACCTACTCTCTGCACAATATATAATTGTGAATGTAATAGAGCGTTGTTAACCCTTTCTTTACTAAATGGTCTCACCCATTCAGTTATAGAGGTATACATTGGAATGGTATATTACTTATTTAGAGGGGTGGTCAGGCAATAAAAGCAGACGATAGACAGAAAAAAAAGATAATACAATAGCAGAATGATTCATATTCATTAAGTGAAATGTTCAGATAATAAGTTCAATGACATATGGTCGTTTGTTGAACTTATTATTTGAACATTTCCTATGGGAACTACTCGTCAATGAGTATTTAGTATATATAAAGGCTTAATCAAGGGCGTTCACATTAATTGCCAAATTAATTTCAGTTTCACTTCCGTATTTATCGATATAATTGCTCAAAAGTGGCGGCAAGATATCTGACATTTGAATGCGAAGTTTCCTTAAAACACATATATTAGATATCCGGTTCTTCGTTTCCAAGATAGGTTGTGTGACAGCTCATTGGTCTAGTAGTCTATTAGTGGATATATCTTTGTAAAATATAGAAAAAAAGAATGTTGAAATTGCTATCATGATGGTTGAGCAAATTGTAACGTAGCTTCTCCGACTTGACGTCTTCCAGTAATTTTCTCTGTAAAGTTTCGCGACCTCTTACAAAAAAGTTATCCCGACTCGCAACAATAAAATCTAATTTCCAACAGCACCCCACCCCTCAAAACTAGATCAAATGTCCAACTGTGTTGAATGTTCTAACTGGGAGGCATGTGTGTCTAACAACTTATATTAAAAGTAGGAAATATTCAACCTTTGCCCTAAATACCACAAAGTTTACATTAACTATTGGATGCAAAATTAAGATATTAAAACGGTATCTACCAATTTTATATTCTAATATTTCAATTTTTTTTTTTCAGGCATGATTTTTTAACTGCTGTAAATTTTGTCTTGAATTGGGGAGGGCAACGAGATTCATCACTCACTGTCGGCACATTATATACATGTATCATATTCATAACTGGTTCTCAATCATACACTCTTCTGGTACATTCGAACAAACACACTGACAATTAGCATAAATTCACTCATGCAAATGAAATATCGGAATAAATAATAAATATGGTTCAATCACATTATTGCTTCTGTGCAAAGAATAATACTGGTGCTCACCGAAACACTACGTATGTCGCAACAATTATTAGCTGACTATACACTTTTAGAAAAAAACAAATGTGTATACAAATGCTACACAATATGTTTTAAAGACACGGTTGGCCTTGGCGGTGGGTATCCTGTGAAAATATCTCCACCCGTCAAAAACCGCCACAAACAGAAAGAACATCAAAATGTAGATAGACTTTGTCCGTATACAAATAATAAATATCGCATAAACAGTATGCTATGGTCATATGTTTGACCATTGTTATGTAAACAAAAGCGTAAAAAGTTACTTTTCTGGTGTTTGTTTATATTATGATGGTAAACATAAAGAGCGTTCTTTGTTGGTGAATACCTGATATGGAACTAATAAAGAGCGCGTTTATGCCATTTGTGTGTGATTAGCCAGTAGCATTGTGCTGTCGTCTGTAACACAATCAGGCTCTTGCTTAGGTAAAATATAGTAGGTCTTTATGATAACATGCTGTTTACGCGATGGTCATGGAATATATGAACGGAACTGTATGCGTTTTACTTTTTTTTCTGTTTGCGGTGTTTGGAACAAAAATGAATATTTTCGACAATTAAGGCCGCACGTGCCTTTAAATGTGATCTTAAACAAAATTGTGTATAAATGACACATGGCATATGTGTCGGTGGAATTTCCTCAACATTGAATATCAATGCATATATGAATGTATCATATTTATTAGATCAGATGTGTTCCATTGGAGACACAACAAGACTAGCAAAGGCGACCACAGAACAGAAAATTGGCAGCAGTTTAAAATTTGCTATACACTGTGTTTGTGTCAAAACTGGACAACACATAATTGTGTAACACAATGTTTTAAAAATGCTGTGAGATTTGTAATATGGTAGCTTTTACGAGGTGTGCGTCTATAATCGAACATATCTCATTTACTAACTAAAATATACTCACATATTCATTAATATTCAATGTTGAGAAAAAATATGTCATGTGTCATTTCTACACAATTTTGTTTATGATCAAATTAAAAACAAATTGTGTAGAATTTATACACATTTGTTCTAAGTGTGTATGCCACAATGATTATTAGGCTGACTATATAGGTCCGCGCATCGTCAAGAAGGGATTCACTATCCCGAGTAACAGGAACGGAAAGAGGAACAGAAACAGGCTCCGAGTCACACGTGACTATTCCGATTAACAGAATATTCTTCTTTGCTATTTATACGCCTAATTCTCAAAAAACAGTTCATCGTTCCGTTCCTGTTACTCGGAAATAGTCAATCCCGTCAAGCATAACATGTCGACATACTCTCTAAGTCCTAATCTCTCCCTTTCAGACGAGGGTTCTCAACATACTACCACAATAGTTATCGCCGACGAATTTGTTGAAGGGCATCTAGCTATCGAAGAACTGCTTCTTCAACGAGCCATGACACACATCTACCTTTTCTTTTTCTTCATTCTGTGTCTGTTCCCAGTTGCGCGGAGGCGAATACTGACACTGACATTTGTTAACAAATCGAATACTCCTTGATGTAGAAGCCTCCTTGTGACACACTTACGATTAAGCTGGATGTCGTGTGCAGCCTCGTGATTGAACAATTAAAGGATGTACTTGTTCATGGTGTGTAACATCAGCTCGTGGACATCGTAATGGTACATACAAACACCGTCGTAACAAAAGTCAGAAAGATATTGCATAATCCAGAAGAGGTGGCACCGCCTGCAACGTAGTTGGTTCCGAATGGGCCTGGAATTGTACGAGATATATCATGAGTATGAACAAACTTTTTAAATGAATCAAAATAGCCCGAGTATTCAAGGTGGTAAATGTAAATGTGCCAGGGTATAAATATAATGCGGGTCGCCCCAGATCACATTCATACTATATAGACTATAGTATGCATGGGCTCCGTATATTAAGACTGAAGTGATAAGTATATAAGTGGTGACACTCACCCGAAAGTGGCAATGGGTACACATTATTTAAAAAAAATAATGTGACGAATAGGACACAACTTCCAGTTAAAAGTCAGAATGGGGAGCAAAATTACAAAATGTTCATCTTCTAGCAATTTAAACTATTTTTGTAGAGTTCTAAGTGGTTGATCAGTACACTTTCTATCCGTATATATAGATATATACTAGCAGGTGACCCGACTTCGTCCGGGCTTTGACCTTGAATTGACCATATTGAAGGTCAAGGTAAGGTCGGGGTCACGATTTGACCCGTCGAAAACACTCCCCCGATAAAAAATATCCCTAGGTATAAAATTTCGCCGAAATCCGTTAATTTTTTAATTTAATTTGAGTTAATTCTGCCTTTTTAATTCTGCCTTTAAATGATGGTACCCGTCCCGTGATCGTACCCGTCCCTAAAAGAGGTACGTTTGTGGGTACCCGTTGTATGTCACACAACACGCTCATATCTGGATACAGTCCTACACGCACACGCCCAGACCCAGACGTAAGAATCACATTACACACATACGCTCTTTATCGACGACACTGCGGATACGAACGCTCTTTAACTATCAACGCGATTAACCCCCACCGTGCCAATGGCGGTAATTTTTGTGACTGGTTGTGGAGAATGGGTGCTCTGGCGTTCTCAGAAGCGGTGCGATGACACTTCATCTGGAATTTTACCCTTAGATAGGAAGTTTGGGCTCAATCCGTCGGGCAGTTTTCGAGTCCATCGCGAACACACACACACACAGACAGATCTTCCAAAATATATAATAGATGTGTGTGTATGTATAAAACGGAGAATATATACACGTAATGACTAAGGCAAATATTCATTATCGGACACACCTCTGCGCTTAAAATGGTAATGTCTAAGACTTTTGCTTATTTCTGAAAAAATGCTAACTAAAGGGACACCATATTTATTATCGAAATCAGATTAAGGATGTCATTTGGAATTCCTATTTATACAATAGATATTCAACAGTTATATATCACTTTACTATAATAAACAATAGTTAGCGACCGTCATGGTGTCAGCGACATAAAGTTATTACAATTGGTTTAGCGGATTTATGTGATTATAATTATATAGAATGTTAGTTTCATGTTTGCGAATTTCGTTTCAGGTAACAACTCCCATAGCGCATCTGAACAAATGTTGAAGGAGAGTAAAACATGAAGGAAATACAAGTAACAACCATAGCCAAAGCAGAACAGTCCATCGTCTCCGCGATGAAAAATTTATAACTTTGATTTTCACCGGGCTTTTTGCATATGGTCGGATGTGAAATATTTTGTTATATTAATGCTTTACATGAATTGATCTCTCTGTGCGATATAACGCATACCTATGTTCGTATAATATTGTTTTTGTGTTGTTTTAGTTATGTTTTTATTCTGAGTAACAAATAAAGTTTAAAACAAAATATTTTATTCATTAATTGTGAAGCGCCAAGAAAGTGATGATTTAATTGGCCAAAGTATTTTTAATTTGGCCAAAAATCATTTGGCCAAAGTTGTTTTCATTTGGCTAAACTTTTGGCAACACCGGTATCGCATGTTCGACAGAAACGGCACAAATGCGACTTGTAACTTATTAATGTTTCCATGACGAATAATGACGTTAGGTGAAATAATATATTTGTCGCGAGGTGTTGCGTGAAATATATTTGTTTTGACGACCATATTCGTTTTTTAATTAAAAGTTCCACTGCAGAACTTGAATACAGTACTATAAATACGTCAAAGTGGTTTTCAATTGATTCAGTTTTTGTCCCAAAGCTGAATATTAACGTTAAGTGAAATAAAATATTTGTCGCGAGGTGTTGAGTAAAATAAATTTATTTTGACGACAATGCTTTCTTAATTAAAAGTTCCAATGCAGAACGTGTATACTATAAATCAAAGAAGGGCCGACTACTCGCTATCACGGAAACTACTTATTGGAAAATGCGACAGCCAATTACGTCGCCAGAGACGGCAGACGGCGCGAACTGATAATGAAATCAGCTAGTTACTTACTCTAATCAAATCTCAACCTAATTATTTTATCATTTATAAACAAATTACAATTGTCAAGGGTCATATACGAGAAATGAAGTAGAAGGGCGTAATATTGGAAATCCGAAGAAGTACTAATTATTTTTTCTCGGAGCCAGTGTGTGTGGTTAGGTTTCCACAACAAGAGACAGAGTGGCGTTGATACTGCATAAAATACCCCCATGTCTAAACCCACACATAATGTTTCTAACAGTTTTAAAGATACTCTGTCAGATTTGACTCCATAAAACCACCACATGTAAGTTTTATATACCACAAAATAGATCGATCGGTCCCATTATGGCACATTAGAGACCTTTCGCAAAGTCACGATTACGATTACGAATAGGATATATATGTGGGCATAATAAGGTTGAAAACAGCACAACTTGCATACGATTGTTAACTGGTGAGACGGCATACGCCCCATACATGTACATTTGATGGAAAAAGTAATGTATGTCTTGTTCAGATCCCATGCTCTTATCCGTGTGTTATACACCACATGGATAATGTCAGAACGTCCCCAAGCAGTACCGGTGGCACATCCTTGACACATCTGCACATAATAAAACTGCGTGGGGGTATATGTCGTCGCACATAAGAACCCCCGTGCTTAAAAATAGAAGTTTTGGCCGTATACTGGCAGGATATTTTCCATATCCGTAATCGTAATCGGGATTTTGCGAAAGGTCTCCATTAACCCTTTACCCAACAGAACGGCCCTGTGCCAATGCATTCTCTTATATATGCGAGTCGACCATAGGTCGCCTCGCATATATAAGAGAATGCATTGGCTTAACACATATTAAAAATGATAAAATTGTCAAAGAATGTAGAAAAATATTATAAAAAATGTTAAAAAATGTAAGAAAAAATTCTAATTTTTTTTAGGCCAATGCATTCTCTTATATATGCGAGGCGACCTATGGTCGACTCGCATATATAAGAGAATGCATTGGCACAGGGCATAACTGTGCAAATATTTTTCGTTTTCTATTTGCCTGGTAAGCTGAATATTGTATGATGTCAGATCGGAGAGTGGATCTTTAAACATTATCACACACGCTGTGTTCTGGAGAAGTCCAAAAATTAGCACGTTTGGACAATTGCCATTTACAGTGACCAATTGTAATAAACATGTTCAAAATACATGTAGTATGTTCGAGAAAAAGTGGAAACTTTTTATGTAACCAATACGAGCACAACAAGGCGTGACATAACACAACCGTTTTGTCGGTTTCAAAGTGAATTCTAGAAAGACACATAAACTGACAAAAAGGCTCATAACTATTACGAAATTATCATTGGACTAATCCCTGATTCAAGTACTAGATACAGTGTGTTGAGTCAATTCAGTTACATATAAAGTTGGTGGTTATGAAGCAAACCCTAACTGAAGATTACCGAAAACCGAAATTTCAAAGTCACAAACAGTCCGTAACAATGGGTAAAAATTGGATGACGTCACCAAAAATAAATCTGATTTGACCTGGGGGGGGGGGGGGGGGGGGGGGGGTGAAAAAATTTCTTCCGGCACGTATGCCGGGGTGGGTGGGTGGTCAAAGCCACCAACAAGCAATTTTTTCCGCAACTAAAAAAAAATAATCCTGCTTGTTTTTAGTGTTTTGGCAATGAGTTGGGCTTCAAAACCACTTTGAATCAGTTTGAATGAGAGAAATAATGTAATTCTAACTGGTAAACTGACTGCAGGCAGTTATCGTGTTGTATTTTGTTGCAAATTTTGAAATCCAAGATGGCCGCTGGCAGCCATGTTTTTTTGGCCGAATGACCTCAAAATTACTCATTCCTATTTACATGTCCATGTTAACATCCATGATAAATAGTATGCACAGAAATTCATATACAGCTGTTTACAGTGAATTTCCCCCCGCAATTCTCTGTTTTAGTGTTAAAAGGGGGGGGGGGGTGGGTGTCAAAAAATGGTCGGAAAAAACTGCCGAAAACGGAAAAAAATTTGGCGGTGGGGGTGGGTGGGTACAAAAAATGATCGAAAGGGAAAAAATGCCATACGTGCCTGAATTTTTTTTCCGACCCCCCCCCTGGTATGCTATGATTATTTGTCAGGGAGCAATAGGGGTGTGTGTGTGTGGTGTGTGTGTATTAATTTCTAGGTGGGTGTGAAGATCTCACCCTTGAGCATTTCCTATAATCCAAGATGGCGTCCAACATGGCCGCCGTAGCATAGAATATGAACTAAGTCAGTTTAACCTGTTTTGTTGGAAACATTTCATCAAATGTATACAACTGTATTATACCAGTGTTTGTAGGAAAATTAGCACTCCATTAGAAAGATGTTTACCAAAAATGGCGACCGAAATGGGAAAAATAGGAATTTATTCACTGATATCTCCTATATCCGTTTATATTGTTATGAACTAATGACACATTGTGCCTTTTTGTCTTATTATTCATATCTTATGATGATTTACTCAACACCACGTATTGCCCCTTTGGTCTCAGCCGCATCCAATCCATAAAGTAAACTGATCTTACAGAACGTGGTATGAAATTTCACCGAAAACTCAATATTGGTTCCTGGCCAAAATTTGATGTGAAATGAACGGATTTGAAGGAATTAAGCGAGTGGGAGTATTGCCTATAATATGCAATCTCATTGGGGCCTGAAACGGTTACTATGTTTTATAATGGCAGTCCAAATGGTGGCAAATTTATAGAAAGTTATATATTTCGTCCTTATGGATGCATGGAGTTGGCTAAACTGCATTAGTTATTAAAATGAAACACACTAGGACACAATATAATGCATATGAAATTACAGTGCGCGTGTGGTATGAGATATATATTGCAGACTTCCAGATACATTATTTGCGTCATATGTCATTTATTCAAGATACAACAATGCAGTTATCTCAGCTTTATGGAGAATGCACACTCAATGTATGAAGATAATATGATTATTGCATACCGGCGTGGTTAATCTTGACCCTATGTACCCGGAATAATTTTGTCATACTGGTCTTGTGGGCTATGCTATGAGTAAGTCTCCGACAAATTGAAATTGGTATTTCCAGAGTTCCAAAATGCTGTACAACATAAAATGTTGTCATGCCCTAGTAGATCAGGGAAATAACTTGATCCCAGCGTCCGTCATCAAAGGATACATTGGGCTGCCGGTACAATGGAATGGTGCTATCAAGACAATCAATTATCACTCGCGCACGTAGATGACAGCATTGCACTTTGTGTGAGTTTAGATATCATCATATTCGGGCATAGATAGCCATAGGATCCTAAAATAACATTTATTCAACATCCTCTTCATGCATCAAGAACAATACAATTTCCGTGAGCAAAACGATAACAGGGGATGCCATGAATTCTAGTTGCACATGTACAAATCTAAATACCTTGTGAATTCACGTAGAACAAGAACCTGAATTCAGTGATATTTCAGCGACAGTTGGAGGGTGTAAATTTTCCAATGATCTTGGAAACCAGTGTTGGATTCAAAGAAATTGACGTGGAATATACCACATGTGATGATCGGATCACAAAGTGAGTATATATGGTCAACATATTGGAAAAAAAGGTTAATTCTCAACCTGCGGGGTGAAGCGCAGCATACATTTGGTTGAATATAGGTTAGGTCACGGCAGTGTGGACATTTGGACTATTCAGTGAAATAAAAATCACACTGTGGAGATTTCTCCCGACTGCTTGAGGTTGAGAAATTTCAAAGTATGCCCAAGACATTTTTTGCTTGTAAGCAATATTTACGAGAAACTCTGGTCACTGTGGAACAAACTTGAAGATACACAGGGATAGGCTAAGATGTCAGTTTCTCTGAATCAGTTGTTCATCCATGGCAAATCCCAAAACACAGGGCATAATCATTATGACACTGGCACCCAAATGATTAGCTCTATTTTTGGTATTATATTGCAATACTCAACGATAAGTGGCGATGGAAAGCAAATTACCAAAATGAGAATTTGGGTTTTGGAGCGAAGACTGCACATCTACGACATATGTTTTTTATTCTAAATGCAGACTCATATAACAGCTTTTGTTGTTTTCATATCTGGACCTCTTTCTGTGATATTTGTGAAATATACATGTTCCTGATTAAATGATGGTATTTAATTTGGTTTAACCCTCAGTGCACGTCCGGTTATCAAAGATCGCGGTCGAGATCAAAGACAAGGAGAAAGCTGACAACTGTGAAGATTCAACAGGGTACAGCGTTTTTAGAGTCATTTCATGTACTGTTATATGACCTGTCGAAACAAGTATCACCACAGTGGGACAGTCTTTACTATAGACAACATGGTTATGTTAACTTATAGTGACACATTCGTACGGACTAGATATGCAACTGACTCTCCACAGAACTCAACAAATATATGCGTTTGTTGGAAGGTATCAGACCAAAGAAGAGTAGAGAGCAGATTCAAGACAAAAACTCACAAGTGTATGACTTTAAAGTGAAGCATGGGTTTTAACATTTCTACTTTGATAGTTGGTGAACGTTACTTCTGATGGGATGGCCATGTTTGGGCGGTATCTCAGTGTTCTGAACACGCTCAACTGTAAGCAGTTATCATGCAGGCACCTAGCGATCCTCAGAACGTCTATCTCCGAAATATTTAGCATAAACAGGAATGGTACAGGAAAGAGTTAATTGACTGTTGATTAATTGATTGATTGTGGTTTAACGCTGTTTCAGCCGATAGACCATTTCACGACTAATACTACACCATTCCCGCAGCCAGTTTATTTTGAACTTTGAACAAAATAATTATTTCCATAACATTGAGCTATTTTGGTGATTTTAATTCCTGAGCAGACGCGCGAACTGCATTGCTTGTAAAAATAATCGATGTTTCAGTCGTATAGGCTAAACACTGATTTTGGTAGCCATTTTGGTTGAAACTTACTTTAGCTGCTACAATATTTTTCAAGTGCTTGCCACTGACCATTACAGGCACCAATAAGATTGAATTTTATAGGTAATACTAACTTGTGCTTAACTCTCTCAGTTCGGGTTCGTTTCACGTTGCAATATGTCTAAAAACACGGAAGTTGTACCAAGATAAAATGTTTAGGGATTGGCATGGACTGCTACCGAAAATTGAGCCCACATTACAACAAAGAGCCTTAACTCTGCAGGATCGTGAAAATTGAAATTGACCTGTATTGTGTGATATTACCCCGCAGCGAGCCCCACACATATATAGAAGCACATAGAAGAGTGTCGTCTGCTCATGTTTGTCTGGGGCTCTATATGGGTGAAATTATAAAATTGTTAAAGAATACAAGAACAAATTATTAAAATTGTTAGGCCAATGCATTCTCTTATATATGCGAGGCGACCTATGGTCGACTCGCATATATAAGAGAATGCATTGGCACAGGGTAAAAAAACAACAAGCTCGCCAAGACCTTTATTCTCACTCATTGATTCATCAGATTATCGCTTTTATTAAATGTTATTGACCTGTATTGTGTGATAGTGAACACACATTTTAAATTTCGTTCCAATAAGTTCAGTAAAACTAAAGTAATACTGTTGCCAATGCAATAGCTGACCAACCGGACATGGGTCTTTTTGGATATGTAAGTTGTGGAGTATTCAAGTAAATGAATAGAGTATATATGGCGACTGTTGTGTCATTGCTATTTCGTAAATATTTCCAGCTCGTTTGAGGGGAATAATTATAATGACTACTTACACCTGGGAATGCACTTGTGAGCACAACAAGCTCGCCAAGACCTTTATTCTCACTCATTGATTCATCAGATTATCGGTTTTATTAAATGTTATTTACCTGCATAATATTTACATTTTAATAAAGTTGTTTGACATCATCCCCTAGTTGCATACAATGCGTGTATCTGCCTGGAGTTAAATTTACAAAATTGCATTTAAAATTGAAATTAGTAGGGATAGTTTTGCCGCTTGCACTCAGGAAAACTATAATAATGACCACAAAAGTATTGTGTTCAGACTGACACTAAGGGTGGATACACACATGCATGTAATTTTTGTATGTAAAATACATGTATTATACATGTATTTTACATGGCCACACCAATAATTGACAACATTAATCACCTGCTCGCGAGCGGTTCATTGTTAACAGGCCAGACAAGTGAGTAGTGCTATAGGCGAAGTCAAACTGTAGGCTATCAGGACATTTAAGGCCAGTCCATAACATGTCTTCTCTTACAGATGCGGAAATTAGTCAAGTCTGTATGATATCTGGCATTTTATTAATGCACGAACGTCAGAAGCGACACGTCTGGCATATACAGGCTTGATATAGAACATTTTCGACCATGATGCTTGTTTGGCGTGGGGTCTTGAAAGCTTCAAATCGCTAAGGGACTTAGTTGAATATATCGATCGGAATAATCTGGGCAAGAAGGTACAATATAATATGTTTTACTTAAATAGCTCAGAGTTAGCCACCCCGCCTGGTAGCTTTCGGGGATCACATATAGCCCCTGCGTCGGGGAAATCCTGATCCACCACTGCTATAAATATCAAGAGAGGACTGGTAATTATTTAAGTAAAACGTCCACCGTATGGGTTATCCCACGAACAATTATTTTAAGTGGCCTGGCGACTCGGTCCAATATAGCGGTTTCTCTACATTCCGACTTAATTGGAACTAGAACTCAGTGCGGTCAACACGCCGACAATGATTGGGTTGTCAGTGGACACATATTACAGTGTTTGTATGATCCATGTAAAACGCCAAATACACGATAATTACAGAGATTACATGCATGTGTGTATCCACCCCAAGACTGACACTAAGAATTTTAAGGTCTGGCTATAAACTGACAAGTCATAATTTCTCACCCATTTGATATTGAATTTAGTCACACGGTTCTGAAGTTTTATGTTCCTATGAAAAATACTAGTGTTCAAAATTAGTTCTTTGGTGAACATGTTTATGTGTGTTCTCATTGTGTTGCTTGGACACATAGAAGTGTTTCAATGTTGTTGCAGTGTTCGTACACATCAAGTCTTCACATATATCGAACGTGTATACGCATTCATAACATGAACGCTTCTATTCATTTAATTTGATCAGATGTGTTCACATTTATACACCAGGAACCGTTAGAGTAATTGACCACATATGTTCTAAACCGAACATTGAATAGTGTTCATTATATTTTGCATTTTTTTGTGTGTTCAAATTTGAACACTTCTACTTACAGTGATTTATGAACTACCAAGCTTCATTAATTCCGTCCCAGACACAAGAGAAACAGCTACAAATATTTCCCTTAATTTTTTTCTCAAAAAATAGATTTTCGATCAAAATGCAGGAATGTTCTACTAACAGTAGTATTTCCTATGCCAGTTCGTGGGAACGTTAAATCAGAACATCAGTGATAAAAAAAAATTCTAATACATATAATATTTAAAAGGTTATCATAGTAATTAAAGAGATATGAAGCCATATTTATAGAGGTATTAACCCTTTCTTTACTAAATACTCATTGTCGAGTAGTTATCCCTGAGGAAATATTCCGAAATGTTCCGATAATTAGTTCCACAAATCATAGAATTCCCTCTGCAATTTCTTTTAATGTCGTATACTTATATTTACTAAACATCTCTCCATGCAGTGAATGATAGATCATTCCAATGTATAGTTATGTAACTGCTGCTTGGATCAATTTAGTAAAGAAAGGTTTTTGTGGCGATGCATACCGGTAGATCAAATAAAGGATAAGGATAATATATATGATATGAAGGTAAATTTGTAGGTGGATAAATAGGATTAAACATCGCCCGCCACGTATATAACACGGCCAAGAATCATACGATCCCAGGTTGAAATAGAAAATGGCGGATTGTGAAAACAATACAAAAACGAGGTAATTTCTTATAAAGGCCATTGGCCCATTATCTAATTGTGACGAGCATATTAAAACTAGGTTCCGAATACATTGATAACCAACTTGTGCCGAAGTGGTCATTAGCTATCTCGCCCATTCTCACAAACGTTTCTAATCTTGATTGATAAGAAATGACCTGTTTTCTCTGTATATTATTCAAAATCCGTCATTTTTATTTCAACTTTGAGCTACATGATTCCTGATCGTGAATAGTGCAGACGATGCATTCCGGAAACACAAGAAAACAAACAAAAACGAAACTAAGGAGATATACGGAAATATCCCGATCAACGGTAAAACGAAACAACAAAATTCATTAACAAATACAAACTTAAAATGGAGGTAGAATCTAAAGGTTGAGGATTAGGAAACTGTCTGTATTGGAGTGTCAGATCGAACAAGTTAGTGCCAAAGCTAGTGTCTATTCGCATCAAGAGAAGTTTGCGACTTGTCGCTATATACGACCTTCAATGCAAAACGACACGTCAGCTGACCACGGTTAGATAAATGTCACATTGCACCGTAATCCTGAGTTGTTCCCTATTCCACGGTCAGGGGATCACGTGGTCTCAATTTTAAATTAAATGGCTGATAGTCACAAATACGCAACAACCGAAGTAACATCTTATAAAGACACAATAATTGTTTATGCGATAAGAGTATATGTTAATACTTAAATGAAAAAATGTTTCCAACCGGACAATGCTTCGCTTTGAAACTTGAAAGAATATTATTGGAACAAAAAACTCAGTATTTCGAAGCATACATGGAGTATGACCAGGTTTGATATACAAGTCATAATGCGGGTCGCCATACATTGACATGGGCATTTGTAAGAGAATGTCGCACGTCCTTTTCGTTAAACGTTTTAATCCACCATTTTGTATTGAGACCATGCACGTGATGTATGGGACCGTGTATACATAGAGTACTATAAATAATATAAGTCATACTGTATGCTAGACTGATTCCAAAACCAGCACCAAGTTATGATGAAACACTCGTAATGGGTTTGTATGGCTGACCAGTCGTTCCACATTAGAAGTCACATCGACAATCGCACGCGCATATCTTATGTGAATAGACCCTTATATAAATTAACTATATTTGCAGAGGAAACGGGTTATGCTTGGTGTATGATACTGAGTAGTATAATAAAGGTAAACATCCAGCTAGAAGCGATAGAGCGCTCATGCGAACGGCTAGCAGTGTGTCTTTGATTCCCCAGCCTCCGACTATAACCTGATACTATACTTACATAGTTTTAACCCTTTACCCAACAGAACGGCCCTGTGCCAATGCATTCTCTTATATATGCGAGTCGACCATAGATCGCCTCGCATATATAAGAGAATGCATTGGCTTAACACATTAAAAATGATAAAATTGTTAAAGAATGTAAGACAAAATGGTAAAAAGTGTTAGGCCAATGCATTCTCTTATATATGCGAGGCGACCTATGGTCGACTCGCATATATAAGAGAATGCATTGGCACAGGGCATAACTGTAACCATCACAATGTGGTCAATGGGCCGGTTCCAATGATATCCATATTTGTATGGTTTTATTGAGACAGACCCAAGATAATTTAGGCTGTTGCAGCTTTATTTGGCCGTTTTTGGCCGGTTTGTTTGGGTAAAGGGTTAACCGAGACAATTACATGTATTACCCAGATGGAATATTATCATTTATTGGCATCCAAGGTGAATGCAGTTGCGACATTGTATCGTAAAATTTAACATAATTTATAAATTTAATAAGATAAACGTTGTGCTCACTTCCACACAGGGACGTGATTAGATGGTCTCCTTTGTTGAGGGGGTGTCCACGTTGACATTTCGAACTGTAACCCCTCCCCTTGAACCAGACGAAACTCGCAAGTTATTAAAATTCAATTTGATTTTTCCGAAATTCGTTAAACAACATGGCCACCAGCAGCCATCTTGGATTTAAAAGTTTAATCCATCGTCACACCCTGCCGCCCGCATTTATGGGAAAATTGTTTTTGAAAATGAATAGGCATGTTTAGGGCCACCTCTATATAGTAACTATCGAATTTGAACGATTTTCGTTGAAAAAACATGGCCGCCGGGAGCCATCTTGGATTTTACTCTGTACATGACTAAATCATTTGGAACACACTACAGACCACATCCCTCATCCAAATGTCACCAAATTTCATATGGATCTTCTGGGTAACCACTAGTTGGGAACAATAATTTTTTTTCTTCAAATTTAGTTGAAAAACATGGCCGCCAGTGGCCATCTTAGATTTTACTCTTTGCATGACTAATTCCTTCGCCATACCCTACTTGCCACATCCCTCATTCGATGGTCAATAAATACTTCATATGGATCTTCGGGGTGACCACTAGATGGGAGGCATCAACTATTTCCAAATTTCATTAAAACATGCGACCATCTTTGATTTCAATTCGAATCCATTGTTACACACCTTGCAGCCGACATTTATTGGAGATTTTTTTTTTTTTTACAGGCATGTTAAGGATCACTTCTGATGACAGCTGTCGAATTGGAACGAAATTCAATAAAAAACATGGCTGTCGGCAGCCATCTTGCATTTTACGAACTTCGTTAAAAACATGGCCGCCTGCAGCCATGTTGGGTTTCAAATTTGAATCCGTTAGCACACCCCGCAGCCCGCATTTATTGGAGAATTGTTTTTGAGAATTCAAAGGCTTGTTTAGAATTACCTCTTAATGGGAGCAATCGAATTTGAACCTTTTTCGATGATAAATATGGCCACCGGCAGCCATATTGTATTTTACTCGTTGCATTTACTAAATCATTTGGCACATCCTACAGTCCACATCTCTCGTCCGATATTCACCAAACTTTATACGGATCGTTTCGACATCGTAATATCATAACTGGAGAGTCATTAAAAAAAAAAAAAAAAAAAAACGTTAGTCTATTATTTCATGTACTCGTTGATGATATAGTTGTTTTAAAGAATGTTATGTTATTTCGCTTGAAACCACTTCGAAGGAATTGTATCTCTTTAAACTGCAGGTCAAGTTGGTAGTTTTTCTGTGGAGATTATTCGCTTTGTACACCTTTAGAATAAATGTGTATAAATTCTACACAGTATGCGTTACATTTTATCTTAAACAAAATTGTGTATATATGACGTAAATGTCGGTAGAATTTTCTCAATATTTAATATGAGTGAATATGTGAGTATATTATTGTTAGTAGATGAGTGAATGTGTGAGTATATTATAGTTAGTAGATGATATATGTTCTATGTGAGTATATTATAGTTAGTATAAGATGAGATATGTTCTATGTGAGTATATTATAGTTAGTAGATGTGAGTATATTATAGTTAGTAGATGAGATATGAGTGAATGTGTGAGTATATTATAGTTAGTATAGATGAGATGTTAGTGAATATGTGAGTATATTATAGTTAGTAGATGAGATATGAGTGAATATGTGAGTATATTATAGTTAGTATAGATGATATATGTTCTATGTGAGTATATATAGTTAGTATAGATGAGATATGTTCTATGCGAGTATATTATAGTTAGTATAGATGATATATGTTCTATGTGAGTATATTATAGTTAGTATAGATGATATATGTTCTATGTGAGTATATTATAGTTAGTATAGATGATATATGTTCTATGTGAGTATATTATAGTTAGTATAGATGAGATATGTTCTATGTGAGTATATTATAGTTAGTATAGATGATATATGTTCTATGTGAGTATATTATAGTTAGTATAGATGATATATGTTCTATGTGAGTATATTATAGTTAGTATAGATGATATATGTTCTATGTGAGTATATTATAGTTAGTATAGATGAGATATGTTCTATGTGAGTATATTATAGTTAGTATAGATGAGATATGTTCTATGTGAGTATATTATAGTTAGTATAGATGATATATGTTCTATGTGAGTATATTATAGTTAGTATATGAGATATGTTCTATGTGAGTATATTATAGTTAGTATAGATGATATATGTTCTATGTGAGTATATTATAGTTAGTAGATGAGATATGTTCTATGTGAGTATATTATAGTTAGCATAGATGATATATGTTCTATGTGAGTATATTATAGTTAGTATAGATGAGATATGTTCTATGTGAGACACAAACCTCGTAAAAGCTACCATTTTAAAAATCTAGCAGCCGCTTTAAAACGTTGTGCTACACAATTATGTGCTGTTCAGTTTTGACACAAACACAGTGTATAACACATTTTAATACTGCTGCCAATTTTTTTTCTTTGGTAGCCTTTAACAGTTTTGTGTCTCCAATAAAACACATTTCACTTAGAACTATGATACACTCACATATTCACTCATATTCAATGTTGAGTCAATTCCACTGACACATATATGCCATGTCTCATTTCTACACAATTTTGTTTAAGATAAAATGTAACATATATTGTGTAGAATTTATACACATTTGTTCTAAAAGTGATTGGTCAGAGGCTGGTTCATTCGACACATTTCGCATGCTCTCATGTTTACCTATCGCTATGGAAGGCCTGCCTTTCCTACTGGTCGTTAAAACCTCTGAGCCGCTCTGTGGTTTTTGTTGATGTGATATGGGCGTAGATTTTGTGGCTGGAGAAGTGCTCAAATTTTGACTCTGGTGATCTTGTTGGTAATTTGAATCATAACCTTTACCGGATAAGCTTTTTCTGGGCGGCTCTCCTGGAGTGTTCGTAGTAGTACGAATGGAATGTATATGTACGGGATACACCCGACCATCTTCCTCTTTTGGAACGTAGATCGGTCTCCTCGTCGTAACGAACGGCAACCGTTGTGCTGGCTGAGTTGTCGTTGTTGCTTTCACAGTAGGTGGAATGTATTCTGGAAGGATTTAAATCAGAGTTATGGAACTTATGCATTGTATATCCCTTTCATGACTCATGATGACTGGAGCTTCCTGAGTTTTCTGCGAAAACCCTCAACCAATGCATTCTCTTTAATATAAAGTCGACCATAGGTCGCCTCGTATATATATAAGAAAATGCACTGGCCTAACAAATTTTTTATTATTTTTTTTATAATTCTTTAAGAAAAAATGAGAAAAATGAAAAAAAAAATATTAAAGAATGTAAGAAATAATGATAAAAAATTATAAATATTGTTAATTGAATGTGAGAAAAAATTATAAAAATTGATAAAGAATGTAAGAAAAATTATAAAAAATGATATAATTTTTAAAGAATGTAAGAAAAAATTATAAAGATTGTTATAGAATGTAAGAAGAAATTATAAAAATGATAAAAAAAATGTCAAAAAATGTAAGAAAAAATTATAAAAAATTGTAAAAGAACGTAAGAAAAAATTGATAAAATATTATAAAAAATTGTTAGGCCCATGCATTCTCTTACATATCCGATGCGACCTATGGTGGAGTCGCATATATAAGATAATGCACTGGCACAGGGTTTTTAATGTTGCGCCAGCGCGGCTCCCGTCATGAAAGGGTTATTTCAGCTTTTCAAACCGGTCACATGTTGTCACCGGTTTAGAAAATATATAACATAAGTCATGGTTATTTCACACTAATATGATAACTATCACATTTTCGCTGCAAATATGACCAAGCCAATGTAATTTCTCGAGTACAACAATTGATGGTGATGTCTCATTATAATTAAAAAAACATTTATCTAGCAGCATAGACTACACTATACATAGTTATACGTACCATATAATATCATAGTAGAAGCATAGACTACACTATACATAGTTATACGACCCATATAATCTCATAGTGGAAGCATAGACTACACTATACATAGTTATACGTACCATATAATCTCATAGTTTCTCTATCACTGCCGAGTCGATTTGATGCTATACACGTATATTCCCCGTAATCGCCTTTTTGAATATCACGAATTCGTAAACTCAAAGTCATGTGGTTGAGTTCAGGGTTATAAACGTCCACTTTGTACTTCCAGCTGCCACCTAGCTGCTTGCCATTTTTCTCCCATATTCCCACCTCCATGGGGAAAGCACTTATTCTACACTCCAAAATAGTTTCTTTGCCTCTGCTCTGTCCCATACGAACTTCCGGTAGCCAAACTTCCGGTGGGACTGAAAATAGCAGATGGTCAGCGTTATGTGGATAATGTATAGATGTCATCAAAAGTTTTGAAGCAAAATGATACACACAAATGTCTGAAACCAGGGCTTGTATTCACCAACTGAGTTTATATATAACCCAGGTTTACACCAGGCGAGACTCAAGCTGTCTATGATCGTCGGTCGGATAGACATCTCCGCGGTATAGGATTCACAAATCACGGGGATTTGACGGCGATCACATATTGACCAATGGTCCAGCTGAATGGTCATTTTTTTTCGAAATTGGCTAATAAAAATTTCATTTGGCCAAACTTTTTTTTATACCCCAAATGGAGACGGAAAACTAATTTAAAATAATAGATCGATAGTCCCGACGAAGTTAGGCGATGAAAGTATTTCGCTATTTGCGGTTTTCATCCAGTGAGTTTTCGCTATTTGCGGTTTTCGTCCAGTGAGTTTTCATGATTTGGTCGTGAGGCGGTGTCTATTGACAAATGGCAAATATATGATAGATTATGTCAATCACCCGACGACAGCCTGTGTCGCAAGCGCCAGCCAAGGTACCTTGCCGCCACCAAATAAACTACCCGATTTATAAACTAAACCCAGTTGTGAATACGATTAAACGAACCCAACCCACGTGAGTAGCCGCTGCAAGACAAGTATCCCACATGGATGTGGAACGATGCGTTTTGTTTAGACTGTTGAACTGTATGCATGTTTTATTCTCTGACCCAAAATATTAAATGGACATTGAGACAAATGTAGTTTTTATATAAGATATAGATGCAGCATGAAATCATGAATGGAAAACATAGATTCAACATCTATAATGCAACAACCCTCGGGTTTAAATGCAGCCGGTGCCTTCCATGCCGATCGCAAGTAGGAGTTTTAATCGAATTTTTAAATTGAAATTGTCGCTTTGCCTTTCTGCAACACTAGCATCCGTTGAATCATGCATAGGACCGTCCCCCGCTTGGATTAGAGGTTATATATACTGTCTGAATGACTCCGTGACAGATGTAACTCGCCCGGTGATGATAGGTATATATAATGTCTGAATGACTCCGTGACAGAGTTAATTCGCCCCGGTGATGATAGGTATATATAATGTCTGAATGACCCCGTGACAGAGTTAACTCGCCCCGGTGATGATAGGTATATATAATGTCTGAATGACTCCGTGACAGAGTTAACTCGCCCCGGTGATGATAGGTATATATAATGCATTGTCTGAATGACCCCGTGACAGAGTTAACTCGCCCCGGTGATGATAGGTATATATAATGTCTGAATGACTCCGTGACAGAGTTAACTCGCCCCGGTGATGATAGGTATATATAATGTCTGAATGACTCCGTGACAGAGTTAACTCGCCCCGGTGATGATAGGTATATATAATGCATTGTCTGAATGACCCCGTGACAGAGTTAACTCGCCCCGGTGATGATAGGTATATATAATGTCTGAATGACTCCGTGACAGAGTTAACTCGCCCCGGTGATGATAGGTATATATAATGTCTGAATGACTCCGTGACAGAGTTAACTCGCCCCGGTGATGATAGGTATATATAATGTCTGAATGACTCCGTGACAGAGTTAACTCGCCCCGGTGGTGATAGGTATATATAATGTCTGAATGACCCCGTGGCAGAGTTAACTCGCCCCGTTATGATAGGTATATATAATGTCTGAATGACCCCGTGACAGAGTTAACTCGCCCCGGTGATGATAGGTATATATAATGTCTGAATGACTCCGTGACAGAGTTAACTCGCCCCGGTGATGGTAGGTATATATAATGTCTGAATGACTCCGTGACAGAGTTAACTCGCCCCGGTGGTGATAGGTATATATAATGTCTGAATGATTCCGTGACAGAGTTAACTCGCCCGGGTGATGATAGGTATATATAATGTCTGAATGACTCCGTGACAGAGTTAACTCGCCCCGGTGATGATAGGTATATATAATGTCTGAATGACTCCGTGACAGAGTTAATTCGCCCCGGTGATGATAGGTATATATAATGTCTGAATGACCCCGTGACAGAGTTAACTCGCCCCGGTGATGATAGGTATATATAATGTCTGAATGACTCCGTGACAGAGTTAACTCGCCCCGGTGATGATAGGTATATATAATGTCTGAATGACTCCGTGACAGAGTTAACTCGCCCCGGTGGTGATAGGTATATATAATGTCTGAATGACTCCGTGACAGAGTTAACTCGCCCCGGTGATGATTGGTATATATAATGTCTGAATGACTCCGTGACAGAGTTAACTCGCCCCGGTGGTGATAGGTATATATAATGTCTGAATGACTCCGTGACAGAGTTAACTCGCCCCGGTGGTGATAGGTATATATAATGTCTGAATGACTCCGTGACAGAGTTAACTCGCCCCGGTGATGATTGGTATATATAATGTCTGAATGACTCCGTGACAGAGTTAACTCGCCCCGGTGGTGATAGGTATATATAATGTCTGAATGACTCCGTGACAGAGTTAACTCGCCCCGGTGATGATAGGTATATATAATGCATTGTCTGAATGACCCCGTGACAGAGTTAACTCGCCCCGGTGATGATTGGTATATATAATGCATTGTCTGAATGACCCCGTGACAGAGTTAACTCGCCCCGGCGATGATAGGTATATATAATGTCTGAATGACTCCGTGACAGAGTTAACTCGCCCCGGTGATGATAGGTATATATAATGTCTGAATGATTCCGTGACAGAGTTAACTCGCCCCGGTGATGATGGGTATATATAATGTCTGAATGACTCCGTGACAGAGTTAACTCGCCCCGGTGATGATAGGTATATATAATGTCTGAATGACTCCGTGACAGAGTTAACTCGCCCCGGTGATGATAGGTATATAATGTCTGAATGACTCCGTGACAGAGTTAACTCGCCCCGGTGATGATAGGTATATATAATGTCTGAATGATTCCGTGACAGAGTTAACTCGCCCGGGTGATGATAGGTATATATGATGTCTGAATGACTCCGTGACAGAGTTAACTCGCCCCGGTGATGATAGGTATATATAATGTCTGAATGACTCCGTGACAGAGTTAACTCGCCCCGGTGATGATAGGTATATATAATGTCTGAATGACTCCGTGACAGAGTTAACTCGCCCCGGTGATGATAGGTATATATAATGCATTGTCTGAATGACCCCGTGACAGAGTTAACTGGCCCGGTGATGATAGGTATATATAATGCATTGTCTGAATGACCCCGTGACAGAGTTAACTCGCCCCGGTGATGATAGGTATATATAATGTCTGAATGACTCCGTGACAGAGTTAACTCGCCCCGGTGATGATAGGTATATATAATGTCTGAATGACTCCGTGACAGAGTTAACTCGCCCCGGTGATGATACGTATATACAATGTCTGAATGACTCCGTGACAGAGTTAACTCGCCCCGGTGATGATAGGTATATATAATGTCTGAATGACTCCGTGACAGAGTTAACTCGCCCCGGTGATGATAGGTATATATAATGTCTGAATGACTCCGTGACAGAGTTAACTCGCCCCGGTGATGATAGGTATATATAATGTCTGAATGACTCCGTGACAGAGTTAACTCGCCCCGGTGATGATACGTATATATATGACTCTTATTTTATCCGGTTAACACTTTCATGATTGGAGCATCCTGATTTTTTTTCTTTCGAAAACTCTCTGTCAATGCAAACTTTACGAACCGGGCCCATGATGAGCTTTCCGATAGAGTGTGAGTTTCACACGTTACTATAAGTAAAAATACCTGCTTCCAAATGTGCGCAATTACATCGTATTTCCAACATTATCCTCAATGGCCATGTTCCAATACAAGCTTGAGATGACGAATCGGGCCCGTGAGTAGCTTACCGATAGGGTGTGAGTTTCACAGGTTTCTATGAGTAACAATAACCGATGTCCAGATGTGCGGAATTACATAGTATTTCCAACATTATCCGCAATGACCGTTTGCATCCTTAATATTACACAATCGACGATATTAGTCATCCGAAAATAACCACATGCCGCCGAATCGCCGATCCACATGAGATGTCATACCCCCAACATGGCTCCCCAGGAAACACTTTGGATTTATCCCGCAGCATTTCCATTAGGCGTTGTAATATAATTGAACACTAATGATACGTGTGATGAGATGGGATGGCTGTTGTGGAGGAATAAGATTACGCCAGCAGAATAAAGACAATTAATAATTTATACTCTTGTTATGATACGCTGGTCGATTGACATTTCAACTCAATAACGTGATTAATAAACTGACAAATTATTCGACACCGTCTATGTCACGTGGTTAACCTTCCCGACATAGGAGTGTGTGTGATATCACGACCAGAAGTGTCGCACAAGCGTCATATTTGCATTTATAATGCCTTTGTTTTGGAATCAATAATATGTTGGCCTATGTTATTGATGTAGCCATGGGGTGGCCATGAGACAACAGGTTCCAGTGGCTTAACGAACATGGTTTATATTGAAAATATAGCTTCCGACGTCAATGATTATCAAACTATGCCATTCCAGATTACACCACCCATTATATATACATGTATATATCATCATTGTGGGTCTTCGCAATCGAACTTTACGGAGTGTTAAGTGTTAGACTTTTCCGGATAAGGTAAAATAAAGAGCGTCAATCATTATATGCCGGCAGATGAAAACATGCGTACATCTCACATGCCCCTGTGAAAAAATAGCAGTATAGTCTATATTGGCATTTTAGTATTTTCCCCAAGGGGCTTGTGGTACATCTATGACTTCGGTAAGACTTTTAGGGGCACGAATATGAGGCATGAAGAAAAGCTGCAAGGCAGAGTTAGTTCAGTCACATCGTTACGCTGGTCTATCCACTGCTGTCACGTACGGTATATATACGTAATTAAATAATGTGTAATTTAAGAGTTTTGTGGGCTACAGTTCATTATGATTTGAGCTCTCCAATTTCCAATAGAATATGGACAATTCTATAGCGAATTTAAAAACAAACTGGATAAAACCTTAGTGGCATGTTATAACTCAAAACTATCACCAAGTATTCATAGTAATAATTTTGATGCCCATGAAAAACGTATGATTCCCTGGCACTAAACCTACAAAATAAGTATGTTAAATAATAGAAGAAAACATTATTAAAATTGTAAAAAATTGTAAAAAATAATAACAAATGATGAAAAATTGTTAGGCCAATGCATTCTCTTATATATGCGAGGCGACCTATGGTCGACTCGCATATATAAGAGAATGCATTGGCACAGGGTATATGGGTTGATACAAAAATCGGGCTTTGCACTGAAAGGGTTAATACAAACAATAGAGATTTCCTAAAATTCTGTGTACGTGATGGCAGTGGTCAGGTCAGCGTATCATGGGACTCTGTCTTGCAGTTTGGCCTTAAGATTGCGATTCTCTTTCAAAACATTGAGTTCTGATAAGGATTCCATCTATATACAAACACACACATCCATCTATAGGCTATAGTCTGTGTAGAATTGTTCTGAATACGAGAGGCGCGTCGACCGGAAAAGTGGAAAGGGCGCCCTCTTGTGAAGTTTTACTAATTGTGGCTAGAGGCAAGCGAACGTGTTATGAGAACAATGTCGCTCCTTTTGTATAAATCACGGCGTCCGCAATAAAAATCCGTTAAATAATGTAAACGGCCTCGGGATTAAATTCTAGAAGGACCATACTATCAAACCAGTTCTGCACAAGGAAAGGGCAGGCATAGGAACACATAAGGCGGTGAGGGGTGTATATCGTGAACCCCAAGCACGGAGTGTGTACTGTGTAATGAGTGGATGAGGATTGAGGAATAGTACAGGCCACTTGTCTCTGTAAGGTTGTTCACAATTATAATATCCGCCCACTAAATTGTCCTTTAGTCTGACATCGTATTTTGGCTGTAATTGTTAACCCTTTACCCAACAGAACGGCCCTGTGCCAATGCATTCTCTTATATATGCGAGTCGACCATAGGTCGCCTCGCATATATAAGAGAATGCATTGGCTTAACATATTAAAAATGATAAAATTGTCAAAGAATGTAGATAAATATTATAAAAATTGTTAAAAAATGTAAGAAAAAATTATAAAATTGTTAAAGAATGTAAGAAAAAATGGTAAAAAGTGTTAAAAAAAGATTATTTTTAGGCCAATGCATTCTCTATGGTCGACTCGCATATATAAGAGAATGCATTGGCACAGGGCATAAATGTAACCATCACAATGTGGTCAATGAACCGGTTCCAATGATATCCATATGTGTATGGTGTTATTGAGACAGACCGAAGATATTTTAGGCTGTTGAAGCTTTATTTGGGCGGTTTTGGCCGTTTTGTTGGGTAAAGGGTTAACTGCAAACAGATAATTCTGTTTTCACCAACGTACTTCATGCATATGTATACTCACATTCAACTGCAACTCTTATTTGGCGGTTGACGGAAGGTGGCACACCATTTTTCGCAACACACTCATAAATATCGTCGCAATATCGAGATGTATTGTGAATTATTAACACTTCGCCTTCCACACCGATTCCTGAAAAATAAACACAGTATGTGATTAAGATTAGTTTTAAAAAAACTCATCACCCGTGATGTTCAAATGTATAATATATGCATGAAAACGTTAAAGGCGTTTCAGGCAAATATTTACGTGTGTACCAAATCATTGAACATACAAAGACTTCCCTCCTAGAAAACATATAAAACGTGAGGCCGGATTCGTCATCTGCAGTTTAAACTAGGTTAAACCTACATTGACACTCCAGCCAAACCGGATCTGAGGGGGTGTTTGTGGTCTTTCAGTTGATAGCTGATTTAGTACTCTATTTTGTGAGATGAGCATGCGACCAAACTACCGGTTACCAAGCGCACCGCAACCAGGTCGGTAGAATGGCCATTGGCAAGCCCTATATTACACGCCTATAACAACCCTCGTGCGAATATGAAACAATTGTAAAATGTTAACACACACGCCGCTATTCTCACATTAGATACGCCGGCAATCGATATTATTTACAGCTCTACCGAGTACCTATGGAACTGAATGTATGTGTAAAACAATTCTAAACCGCGACCCAGAAAAGACGAATTCGTCATCTGAGGTCTGCCTCCATACAATACCTCGCTTTGCTGGCCCTTCAAATGATATGGTTTAGTTTCTAGTTTAAGGTTATAAAACGCATATACTATCGCAATTGACAAAGTAATTATCCCCATACACTTTACACGCGTGAGAGCTTCTCGGTTATCATGCTTTTAACAATTTCCAATCAAAATAATATATGCTCGTTATCTTAACTGTCGAATTTCGCTGTCGATGAACGCGGCGGTCCGCATTAAAGGGGTACTGTACACAAAATCGGGCCATTTTTGGGACCATCTCCTTTTATACTCAACATAATATATGCAACAAATGAATGAATTTGAGCCATGGATTAGTGCAAATTACACTCATATGGTATATGAACGATGCATACAACATGGTCATTACAACGCAACTGAATTTATGACTGGAGTCATAAATTCATATTCATTATAATTACTTTGTTGTTTGCATCGTTCATAGAGCACATGAGAGTATTTTGCACTAATCCATTGCTAAAATTCATTCATCTTTTGCATATATATTCCGTTGAGTATGAAAGGAGATGGTCCCATAAATGACTGGATTTAGTGTACAGTAAAATGTAAAATGTTAACACACACGCTGCTATTCTCACATTAGATACGCCGGCAATCGATATTATTTACAGCTCTACCCAGTACCTATGGAACTGAATGTGTAAAACAATTCTAAACCGCGACCCAGAAAAGACGGATTCGTCATCTGAGGTCTAGCCTCCATACAATACCTCGCTTTGTTGGCCCTCAAATGATATGGTTTAGTTTCTAGTTTAAGGTTATAAAACGCATATACTATCACAATTGACAAAGTAATTATCTTTTGCATATATATTCCGTCGAGTATGAAAGGAGATGGTCCCATAAATGACTGGATTTAGTGTACAGTACCCCTTTAAGCACGTACGATTGTATAGCTCGGCGATATAGATATACTACTGATAAACAATGGACTTGCTGGGCCGGGTTTAAACCAGAGATGACGAATTGGTCACTTCGAATTTAAACTATGGTTTTATATGTGAAACGGCGGTTCAAAAATAGAAGTTTCCGTAAATAATGTCTAAACTGGAAATGACGAATCCGGCCTAAAGGTTTATCAGTATTTAGTGGTCTATCGACTTTTCAGCTGATATGCCATCCCATGGTTTGTCAATTTTAAATTTTACTTCGGGGGGGGGGGGGACAAGAAGATAGCCAATTTCACTATGAAATGACTTCACTTCAGATAGAAACCACCCAGCCCCGACATGGACCAGACTAAGACGCACGTTCTCCCCCCAGATACACGTATTAGGTATATATACCCTTCATGTTCATGTTTTGTTTAAATCAATTTATTCATTATTCGAATGAATTGGACCCCAAAAAATAATGCACAATCCATTTTATTCGGTCCATACAGAAGATGGACAAAACTTGACACACAACAATCCAATGGTGAACATGTCTTGCGTCATGGACATTCATAATAATCATTTAATATGAAGCATCTGCGTTTCACTACATAAAAGCTAAATATGGTTGTCCTGAAAATGCTGCTGCTGATTTTTTTTTTTATTTATGTACATTATATACAGTGATGTCATACAAACATATATGTAAGTATTACAAAAACAATCATGTTATTATAATTAGAATGACATCACATCTAGGGCGGGTGGGGTCCTTGCGCACTAACCATGCACTCTCCTTGCGCACCATACAGTACATGCATATCAATAAGTGTTTATAAATGACAGACAAAACAGAAACAATAATACATTCGGCTGTCTGATTGTTATATAAATAAGAGTTCCGAGTGTTGTAATGTTCAATTAAAGTGTTATGAAGTAATGCATTTCAATTTGAACAGTGCAACATGCACATCCACATGTATCAATCTAGAAATTAACCTAGAAGAGATAAAGTTGATATGCAATCACCACCCCATGCATCCGGACATGCTCGTAGCGGAAGACATGCTCGTAGCGGAATAAGCACATTGCCCGCGATTTGCACACCGTTCACTGTTAGACACATGTTGCACCGAAACCAACACATATAAAAAATACCAATGGTTGACGGTGGTGGTATTATTTGTGGCTATAATATACCCAACTGTACACCAGACTTCTTTAAACATGGATGCAGTTTAATCCTATTTTACCGGGAAGTTAGGCAAAAAATTGTGGCAAAATTTGTATTTCTTACATAAAATTACGATTTCTGTGGTAACAGCCCAGACAATCTAGTCTTTGCATACATTGCTATTTCCGCGGATATTCCCTTAATATAATAGACAACATTTCCAGTAATTTATCCACATTTTCCATAGTAAAAAATAACCATATATGCAGGTCATAGCAAGAAAATATGGTATGTCTATAGCAATGGTATGACATGTCTATAGCACCAGCGATTTTATAATGAAGTGCTCGTAGCAGATTTGCTTTTAGGATAATTTCAACAACTAGACCTTTTTTAAAGCTAAAACGCAACGCTAATCATGTGGATAGTAGTAATCAAGCCCGATTCGAAAGAGTCATTTGGTTAAATGCATGAAAAATAAGTAGTGGCATTCAAAATGACATGCATGCTCGTCTTCATGTATGGACACTATATTATTGTGTAAATCGCAAATTAGTAATATAATATTGGGATTTGACAACAAAGTTTATTGAAAAGATGCAAAATTAGTGATGTTCCACTTGCGTCTGTTTCGAATATGCTGACGTGCATGATCGGTTATGAAAAAACGACTGACTCGATGGCTGAGTGGTCTATAATATCTGGTAATAATCGTGTGAAAATACTTTTGAACATTTGATTAACAGCTGTGGATCGGTATCATTAAGACACTTTTTGCAATTACATATTTTATTTATTTGAACATATTACATAAATGTGAAATACTATTAAAATCACTAATCGTTTAAATGTTTATTCTGAGCAATCTGTAGACGAACTTTTTCGGAAGGATGATTGATAACTTTACACCCTCTTGTGCGATGTTCATAACAAACGTTTTCAATTACTGCAGGCGATTTATTTCAATAAAACTATAAACTACTATTGTGCATTATATATATTAATACGATTAGTGACCACCTTGTCTAAAAAAACGGAAAACTACCCGAGAAACATAATATATATGAGGTATTTGCATTTAAAATATATAAATTAATGAATGTATATAAAGACTCTGTCTAAATTTAAAATGAATAAACCTATTTGATAACTAAAATATGAGGCAATCTCCTATATATAATATATGTAAAAAAGGCTCTTATCTGAGATTAACGTATTTGATAACTAAAATATGAGGCATTTTGCTTTTTAAAATAAACAATAAAGGTATAAAAAATACACAATTTATGATAATCGAGGTCAAGAGACACAGGGACCGTCTCAATTAACACGTACATGTATGTGATATATGTACATATTTCGTCTACATTAACATTATAGCCATTCCCATATTGATAACATTTGTTTTATACAAATATTAATTATAGCCAAAATTTACTATAGCACATGCATGCACCCTTCCGGATATAATGATTTTAGAAATTAAACTGTGAAATATACTGATGCAATGATTGAAATTTACAATGTGAATGTTTATATAATGTAGCGGTTCCCGTGGCGGACACTAGCCACGTTAAATGATGTAAACGGTGTGAGTGGTTAATTTATTTACGTGGTACAAAATAGCCTCTCATTCGTGTGATATATTATATAAATGTGGCATCTGTGTCACTTGACCAATATACATTAATATATAAAGCTAATATTTTGACCATCAACGTTTGTTTAATGTTGCTTAATGTCCGGTTGTTTTTCTGTGGCGAGCCCATCCCGACTTGTAACCGAACGTTGCACCACACTCGCAAATATGACATGTTTTCTCATGCTTCACAGCGATGTGCTCTAATCTCAGTGTGTTTCTTGCAAAGGACGAACCGCAAAATTCACACAAATATCTCACTTTATCCTCACATGACTTCTTGTGCGAATTTCTGCTATATAGCGACCCGAAGTCTTTTTTGCAGGCATTGCAGGTGTATGGTCGGCTTCCGGAATGCGTGTTAATGTGGTCCGAATAATGTTGATATTGCTGGAACGCTTTGTTGCAATCTTGTACAATGCACTTGTATTTGGATTCCTCTGACTGATGTTGAGTGGCAACGTGGCATTGTACATGTGGGTCCCACTTTTTATCAAACGATTTTCCATACATGTTGATACTATGTGAATTTTTATCACCACCCCATATGTAGTTGTACTTTTAATTTCCCCTCTGTCGAATATCTAATTACCTTTTTATATAAAGTTTGGCACACGTATGTCCTTCAGAACGCGATTCAATATACCATGTCATTCATGTGATATATGTATATGCTAGCACTATCCAGACGCTGTTTTTAGTTGACAAAAGTGTGATTCTGTCGCATATTCACATATTTTATATAATGCTACGAGCACATCACCCGATTCTACGAGCACATCATGCATAGCAAGTATCACGTTTGCTATAGACATGCCCCAAAATCGAGTGAGTGCCTCCATGGAAACTAATTTTTCAGGCACTAATATGATTGACATCGCAAACATGTCCAGTTCATTTTGAAGCTAAGATATCATACTTAGAGAGACTGTATGTTATATAATGTGTCAATGCAAGGATTCATTAAAATTTGATAAAACTTATATCGAGTAAGTATTTCAGGTAATAATTTTCGTATAAAACCCGATTATCGAACAGTAATATGCAAATTGCGGAAACCACAATCGCTCATTTATGTAGACCGATTATCGCTGTTAACGTTAAAAAAAAATCAAGGTAAAATAAACCGTGTTTTTATGAAATAACCGTGAACGGTGAGCAAATCGCGGGCAATGTGCTTATTCCGCTACGAGCATGTCTTCCGCTACGAGCATGTCCGGATGCATGGGGTGATCACAGCAGCCAAGTAGATTCAAAGTAAGAATGAAGTACCTTGATCAATATTCAATCTGTACTATACGGTCTACATTGATGCTTATTGATAAGAATAACTTGTTTTTGTTATGTTAAAGTTGTTCAGAGCTTTCTCAATATAAATAGGATATGTTATATGTATGCAATGTTCATTCAAAGTTTTATGCAATAATAAATAAACATATAAATTGTCAGGTTAATTTGAACTTTTTAGCGCAGCCACATGTACTAATATATTATATTCAAACACGAAGAGATCAAGTTGATATGCATGCAGCCACAGTCTCCCAGTAGATTCGAAGTAAATATGTGACCCGCCATATCAAATCCAGTCGGAAGTCGGGATTTTTTTACAATGTGCCAATGCATTCTCTTATATATGCCTCGCAGATATAAGAGAATGCATTGGCCTAACAATTTTTTATCATGTTTTTTAAGTAAATGTTTCTTACAATTTTTAGGACATAAAATAAAAAAACATCCATTACCCTGCAGGGAGCCCCACACATATATAGAAGCATATAGAAGAGTGTCGTCTGATCATGTTTGTCTGGGGCTCTGTATGGGTGAAATTATAAAATTGTTAAAGAATACAAGAACAAATTATTAAAATTGTAAAAAAATGTTAGGCCAATGCATTCTCTAATATATGCGAGGCGACCTATGGTCGACTCGCATATATAAGAGAATGCATTGGCACAGGGTAAAAAAATCCCGACTTCCGACTGGATTTGATAAGGCGGGTCAAATATGAAGTGCGTTGAACATTACCGAATTTGTTTTGCGGGTTACACCGCAACGATATCATTGATAAAAAAGGTCACAATTTAGGTGTTTTATTGTTGATACCAAGGATTCACTTTGTATATAAAATAATCGACAGAAGACTATGTAGTGCTCCTTTTTCTTTCCATGTGTAAAACATCCACACTTATGGATACAGAACTATCTTCAGTACGGCTGGACGAATCGCTGCCAGTATCATACTGGACACTCAATGTATGGTCTTCATTTCTTCTAAGGAGGACACATTAGATACAATGTGTATATATAATGCGTATATACATACTATCGTTATAGCTCGTGCGGGAATGGATGCATGGTGACTCAGTTTCACCATCACCATCATCTCTCATGCGAATATTAATTATGTGCAAGAATTCTTAATCTTCGTTCATGCAAAAGCAATGGAAGGTTTGGTCATATGGTTCATATTCTTGACAAGTTCACCCAAAATTCTGGTCCTTGTCAAATGGTAACCATAAATATTATGGGAATTTATCGGATTGACCATCCCGAAGTATACTTCCAAAGCCGAGTTTGGGAAACTATTTAGTAATCAAACGGTTAACGCTGAGGGTACATTTCAAACTCGACGATATATTCAGCAAAATTGTCCAGAGTAACTTGTAACCAGTGCACACGGAACTGTTTTGTTTTTAGATGCCAGAAATGAATGATGCCATGTTCGTGGTCGGTGTATCGATTTGACTATAATGCTCGTGTTTGCATCCCGATATACCACTGGCCTCAGGGAACAACACATCGGGCTCAGGTGGTGTTATGAAAATACACAAAACTATACAGATGTCGATGGAAATGTTAATAGAACTAGTGTGATATTTCTAATTAAAGACACGGGAATGTTTTTGGAATTTTGCTGACTGATATGCATATAAGTGCTATGGCTGACTGATCGGCTGCAAATTGGAATAATTTGGAAGCTCATTTTAACAGATTGGTGTACCAGATGAACTCTGGGGTCGTAGTAGCCTAAGCGCTGGAAATTCGAAGGATTAAGCAGTGATTTATAATAACATCACTTATAATGACTTTCAGGTGTAGCAACCGAGATCTGGCATGTGAACTGTATGGGAGTGGTTATCGATATAGTTCCTCGAATGATGAAATAACATAAGATTTGCCATATTGCATACACATTTATCGACATTTAAACCATTCATGTAAATGTCCACACAATGAGCCGTGGATTATTGGGAGTGGTGCTACAGCTGAGTGCATGGGCAGGATACCATATGCTGGGATACATTACATGGGATCAGATTGTCTTATTCCAATTATCAACTACAAGATTCAACATGATAGTCAGTGTATTATCACATCAAATACGATTTCGTTTCATGCCAACATACAAAAAAGGCAACATAAACATGACCCAAATCTTCAGCAACCCAATTTAGTTATTGTTGTTTTATTTTATAAACCAGCTTGACAGTATAGAAAACGCTGCCATTATTATATGCATGGATCACCCCATCCCCGATTTGAAATCCCGTTTATTGATTCCCAACCAATGTAAACCATCTGAACTATTGAATATTCATTCCTGGTGAATACGACTGTTGTTGTCACTGTGAATGACTGAATGCCACCTTCACTGACCGGTGGGATAAATAGAAAATATGCTGCTATATGAGCCGATAGCTATTTATACCATTTTGGGGAGGGGGTGAAACAGAAAGGATTCTAAACGGGGGTTTCTATGGGTGATAAAGAATATAGGGACAGACATTAAAGATTATACTTATTCAAATTTTATGCGAATCGCATATGAGAAATTGGAAATCTTCATAACATACTATATATATTAAATCTGAATTATGTATCTTTTGTTCTAAACCATGATAACTTGAGCCATTTGTGGATTGGGAGTTTTAGGGTACGAAATTGGGACCGGGCACCATTATTTCAATTTATGTGGAACCTAATCTTGAGTTTAAACCATGTCGCACCGCACGAAATTCGTAAACAAATAAATTGCATCGCAATTCCATTTGATTGCGTGTTTTATTCGGATGCAACGAATGGTCAGATTGGCAATTGACCAAATCGGCGAACAGTATTTAGTGTAAAACAGATGGGCTCATTTGTCAGATATTCCTCGTCTTTTTAGATTCTTATATTTCTGAAATGATATGAGGGTCCAGGGTCAGTGATTTTGTGACGACCCTTTAAAGAAACGGTAAGCGTTGACGATGGGTATTGTTATTAAGATAGTCACATCCGTTAAAACCTCCATAAATAGAAAGAATATTATATTATAGACAAAACTTGTTCTTATACCAATAATAAATATCGCGCAAATTGCATGTTATTGTCGTTTTAGTACTCTGTGTTACGTAAACAAACGCCATGTTATGTAAACAAACAGTACGTAAAGAGTATGAGATAAACAAAACTCTAAACACTGGTGAGACCCCACTACGTGAACTTTGGTTAGAAATGCCACCAATTTGTATAAAACATATCGATAGAGCGTTTGCTAATCCTCACCTCTCAAGATTTCGGTGTTGAATGGGTCACCGTGAATCACTCTCGTAACAAATTGCCATGGCGTTGAGTGTTTTGCTTATCGCTCAGCATTTACGTGCTTTATATAAACAAACGCTCGGCTCACACTAAGTGTGTTGTGTGGATATTATCGCATTCATATTATCATTATACTATACTATTAGTATATTCTTGAGAAATGTTCATAATTTGGTAACTGTTATTTCTAAATTATAACCTATATATATAACAAAGGCCATCCGTGCCTTTAATACGATGCGGGCATTCTAAGGACTATATATGACCCACCATATCAAATCCAGTCGGAAGTCGGGATTTGTTTACCCTGTGCCAATGCATTCTCTTATATATGCGAGTCGACCATATGTCGCCTCGCATATATAAGAGAATGCATTGGCCTAACAATTTTTTACAATTTTAATAATTTGTTCTTGTATTCCTTAACAATTTTATAATTTCACCCATACAGAGCCCCAGACAAACATGAGCAGACGACACTCTTCTATATGCTTCTATATATGTGTGGGGCTCCCTGCAGGGTAATGGATGTTTTTTTTATTTTATGTCCTAAAAATTGTAAGAAACATTTATTTAAAAAACATGATAAAAAATTGTTAGGCCAATGCATTCTCTTATATATGCGAGGCGACCTATGGTCGACTCACATATATAAGAGAATGCATTGGCACAGGGTAAAAAAAATGCCGACTTCCGACTGGATTTGATATGGCGGGTCACATATCTACTTTAGAGTTCGCCAGTAAGTCCACACCGAAGAAATTCTGTGAAGAGTTAATCGTTTTTAACAAAAATAGTTCGATGCCATGTAGATGGTTAATCGTCACTAACAAGAAACATCCGCGGTGCCACATCACGTTCGTAATTCAGCGTGGGTGTCATTCTGTAACGGAGAGGCCAGTACAACGGTGTCACTTATGTAATAATTACTTTCTCCCAGAAATAATGAATGTAAACAAAGCAGCACTAATAAGACTGCTAATTACAGGTAACAGGTAATCACAGGTAATCACAATCTCAGTTACCTGGATGATAAATGAATGACTGTTACGTTGTATTTTGCAAGACCACTCGCAGAGCGATATGTGTAATACTACTGTTATGATTATTTCAACCGATGCAGGGATCCGTTTTGATGTTGATAACATTGCATGTGTTACACGATGCAACATTTGTTTTCTGTTTTATTAGTCACTCCATTGATTTTCATTGTGAATGGAAATGTGGAGCCACCCGTCTCCTTAAACTTACAACATTTGAAGCGATTCGTGCTATCTCAAACCTGGACGAACGACATCCAAAAAGCGGCCCCTACAAGACTATAAGACATACAGAACGGACCAGAAAAACAAAATCTTAATAAAATCCGGTTGTATAGACATATTGTCTGTGGCTATTTTGTTCTTGTGGACCAGATACCGTTTTTACCCTTCCATGACTGGAGCTTCCTAAATTTTGCGAAAACCCTGTGCCAATGCATTCTCTTGTAAATGCGAGTCTCCCATAGGGAGCATCGCAATGATCGCATATATAGGATAATGCATTCATTGCATTGGCCTAACAATACTTACCTCACCTTGTAACTTAAAGTAAGCCAGTGCAGTCTCTTATATATGCGAGGCTCCCTATGGGAGACTGACATATATTTATAAGATAATGCACTGGCACATAATCTTTAATTCGGCACCTGCCATGGAATGGTTAATGGACGTTCGCCCATGCAGAAAACAACATGGGTATCTGAACTACTGGGAGATAATAAAGGAATTTGGTGTTTGTTATGCATGATCTAAGGGTCCAGTGCCCCGAACTCTCAGTCAAAGCCATAACAAAGTTGTTTTTTTTCCAGTATCACAATACGTTATTCGTATGAACTATACTACATATGGTATAAATAAATACATACTATTGACCGACCGATCTTTAGCTGTGTCAATTGTATGCCAAACACAGTTGATTGGGTTGTGAAACTGCATTGGAAATACCTAACGTGTATATGTACATAATGCTTCTTCTAATTAAGTGTTGGTGACAGCTTAGCCACACCTCACATCGAAAATAAAATAAAAAATAAGTCATTTACTATAGATAGCTGTATACAACTTTCACAATATTCGTCAATTTACCAGTTAATGTTATGATACTTTGTCGCATATGGCTCTATTCATGCCTTGTTGGATTGCATATATAAAATGTTTCCTTTACCAGTATTCTGTACACAGAATTAAAGTATGCGTTCCTCGTGTTTGATTCCGTTTCCATATATATAAGGCCTATTAGCGGAAGTTACTCACCTAAACTCCTAAATAAGAGGGGTGAAGTTTAAAATAATTTCGTTCGTACAAAGTTTGCTCACTCGATTACCATATTCAATTCAAGTTAGTATTAGAAGATTAATTGGTAATCCCAAAGAAATGAGCATGAATATAGGATTTATAGTATACTTACTCTCTTTACGGGCGGACATCTCGTGAACCCGTTTTCTAAACCACGTGACATTTGGCTGTGGTATGCCTGTTACGTTACAGACCAATGTCACCGACTCCCCTTCTCGAGTAGTGACGTCATCTGTTGACAGATAGTCTGTTATCTGTGGCGGGACTGAAACGGAACGAAATTAAGCTCGATGCACACAAACCAAAAGAAACGAAGAATATTGTAAAAATGAGTATTATTATAATTATATGCAATGCTGTCCCATTTTTTTTTAGCTCTTTAACGACCCTTCAAGCTATAGCCTGAACAAATAGTTATAATCGTGACAACTTTGATGAGGTGCCATGCTGTATGTACTGGCTATCTTGCGGCCCGAGCTGGATCGAAATTTACTTTTGCCAAAAGAAAATATATTTGCCAAATTCTTTTAGAAATTGCTAAAATGCTACCACTGATATTATCAGTTTCTGCAGCATTGAGTCTTATGTGTCGACAATCGCTAGCTGTTTGGACGACTTTTGATATCGATCTAGGATTTCAGTTAGTTATTAATTATTCTCGCCTCTCTATTGTGGTTTATCATACACTAAATGCACCAACAACTGAACAATAACATTTTAGAAGAGCTGCTTCACCTGAAGGGTTCACCAAAACAATGATTAGTCACATAAACACCAGACTATAAATACTATGATCCCTCCATCCTTTCCAGTGGATGTCCCGCAGTGGCTCAGTTTGTGAGATACATGGCGCATTAGACAGCATAAGCTACCAAGTGATGGTCAAGTTGGTTCAAATCCAAATAAGGGCATATTTTATCCACGCGCATGTAAGGGTAACCGTCGATACGAATGTTATCAGATTAACTGCATCTCGATAGAGGTGTTAAATGTTACTAAACCTCTATCTTGTAAGAGTTTCCTCAACTGATTGGTATATTGATTGACCAATATATTTCACCTTTCTTGAGGAATTAAAAAGTGACTCACCAAACCATTTGCCAAATGAAAATATGTGTTGTCAAAAGTGAATTATTTTTTCCATTGGCAAATTTGGCAGTGACAGCGCGAACCCTGCTTGTGGGGTGCCAACAGTGGCTCAGTTGGTAAGGTACATTGCGCATTAGACCATATAAGCTATCCAGTGATGATCAAGTTTTTACTTTAAACATATTTTATTTGTATATCGAATAATACAAATGGGATTGGGGACAAGTTACAAAACATACTTAGCTCCTCTCCCTGTTCACAACAATTTGGATTTCCACAATGGCACTGGGGGCTGTCAGAGATGTCATTTTGAAACATATCAGAACGTAGACTACTGCATCTGATCCGCAACTTGGCATGTGTAACGTTAAAGGCACGTGAGGCCTTAGTTGTCGAAAATATTCATATTTGTTCCAATCACCGTAAACAGAAAAACATTAAAACGCATACAGTTTCCGTTCATGTATACCATGACCATCGCGTAAACAGCATGTTATCATAAAGAATTACTATATTTTACATAAGCAAGAGTCTGATTGTGTTACAGAAGACAGCACAATATTAATGCTGCTGGCTAATCACACACAAATGGCATAAACGCTCTTTATTCGTTCCATATCAGGAATTCACCAACAAAGAACGCTCTTTATGTTTACCATCATAATATAAACAAACACCAGAAAAGTAACTTTTTATGCTTTTGTTTACATAACAATGGTCAAAGATATGACAATAACATACTGTTTATGCGATATTTCTTATTTGTATACGGACAAAGTCTGTCTACATTTTGTTGTTCTTTCTGTTTGTGGCGGTTTTTGACGGGTGGAAATATTTTCACAGGATACCCACCGCCAAGGCCAACCGTACCTTTAAGCGTTCTACGACCTGTATAGAAGTATGATGATCAAGTTGGTTCGAATAAAATAAGTGCACAGTTTTATCCACGCTCATGGAAGGTACATGTAACCTGATTCGTATATCTGTGCACATTTGTCAGTTACTTTCTGGGATCAGTGGTTTATACGTGCAGTGCAGTTATTTCCCGGTGAAATTAACCCTTTGCGTGGTACATACATGTACTCACTCCCCGTAAAACTGACGCTGTTATTTGGCCTGGTGGCTGAAACGACGTTAAAGACCAACTAAAGGATGCAAAACGAAATATGGCAATTACCAGGAGAACACATAAAGATGATGTCAGACATGTTTGGTTGCTTTGAAAGTCCAGATGTATGATCACCTTCGACCGCGGGTGTGATTTTTGGAGCACACAATTTGAATACTCAGGTATCGATGTTCAAAGAGGTAGTTTTATTATAGGTATTGAGTTTTCTTCGTACGACCAAAAAGTACAGACCATGCACCTATTAGAAATCACAGGTCCCCAGAACAAAAATTGACTCCACCCCTAATAATACTTAATCCTATAGGATTAAGTATTATTAGGGGTGGAGTAAATTTTTGTTCTGGGGACCTGTGTTAGAAATAGCGTTTATGCTTTCCTTTTGAATTACAATTTATGATGGAAATGTGACTAAAACCGGTGTTAAATCGCTGGACATCTTCATGGACACAGTGAAAGAGTTACACTGTGAACTTCCCAGCCGATGCCTATCACGTAAGTTAATCGCATTTACATGCATGTGTATATTAAGCAGAGGGAGCGATTGGTAACAATATTGGTTCATATTGTTTCTTACGATGAATACAGGTGCTGACAGGCCAGTTAAACACTCAAATTAACTCAGGTATTTATCATTAGCAGTCCTACTGATAGCTATCGAACTGCCTAGAGTTCATACGGCGTTATGTGCTCAGAATGTAAGCAAATTAGTAGCAGGGGAAATCCTCTCCCAGATGGGGCAGCAGTAGGTCAGATCTTATGCCACATTTTACGCATAGCCAGAGATTAAAGAGAGATTATCGCGGAATGTGTGGCCAATTACACAACTTTTGTTTGGCTATAAATATCATCATTCTTGACCATCGCGCGTTGTCAAAACAACATTTACCTGACAGAAGATTCACGTTTGATGCTGCAGGTTATCCATATGGTGGGCATCTATTCAGGTGGGGGAAGTGATAGCATTCATCTTGTTGCATTAACCCTTTACCCAACAGAACGGCCCTGTGCCAATGCATTATATTCTATATGCGAGTCGACCATAGGTCGCCTCGCATATATAAGAGAATGCATTGGCTTAACATATTAAAAATGATAAAATTGTCAAAGAATGTAGAAAAATATTATAAAAATTGTTAAAAAATGTAAGAAAAAATTATAAAATTGTTAAAGAATGTAAGAAAAAATGGTAAAAAGTGTTAAAAATATATAATATATGCGAGGCGACCTATGGTCGACTCGCATATATAAGAGAATGCATTAGCACAGGGCATAACTGTAACCATCACAATGTGGTCTCTGAACCGGTTCCAATGATATCCATATTTGTATGGTGTTATTGAGACAGACCGAAGATATTTTAGGCTGTTGAAGCTTTATTTGGGCGATGACTTGCGATTGATGAAGAACGGCCCTGTGCCAATGCATTCTCTTATATATGCGAGGCGACCTATGGTCGACTCGCATATATAAGAGAATGCATTGGCACAGGGCCGTTCTGTTGGGTAAAGGGTTAAATAACTATGATTAGGTAACTTACCCAGTACTTTGAGATGAACATGTTTCATGCGGATTGGGTTTGTATTTATTTGACACTTGTAAGTTCCCGTATCGTTATCTGAAACCTCCCGGATGTGAAGATTCCATGACGTCATGAACGGTCGTTCGACACTGATTCTCTTATCATCTATAAGTCGTTTACTTTCTAAACTAACCAGAATGTTTTTATGATTCACCCACACGACCTGAAGAAGAAATATGTATGGACATTAGTACTCATAGGTTCCACAGGGCCGTGACAACAGTGTGGAAATTAACACTATAGGACATTTCATGCATGACACAATATTAGGTTGAATATGCTGCGTAATTTTGATGCTGCAATCTGCTGCAATCAGTATGTGGTGTCGAATATTGCGCACTTAAACCTTTGAGTACCAGTTGGAAAATGGAGCTCGAGTGCAATTTGTAATTCCAAGGTATATATACACCCCAAACGCAAACCCTCTTTATAGCCACATCCCTGTCCATACGGATGTGTCCCCATTGTTCCTTGTGCTTTTTATAGTTTCCGGGCATGGAAATAATTAGTCTGAGTCGATGACCCACGACTAAACACTCATACAATAAATAGAGGATCTACAGCGAGTTCCCAATTTATTTGGACCGAGCCTTTGGCGAGGACCAGACCTAATTTACTGGACGAGTTTTGTAAATTACGCTACAAACTGGGGGCGAGTTGTAGATTCTATTTATTACATGATCCAAAACCTCGACAAAAACATACTTAAATCAACAGATGGACGCGAAACTAACATCGGTTGTTTGCCCGTGTAAATAAATAGTCCCAGATAAATATAGACTCTTTGGTGTATCTATAAAGGCGTATATTTAATGACATAACTTTTCAAACATGATAGTTTGTTGGAAATATATCGGAAGCCATAGTATTTTGGTCACTTTCTCGGTTTTCTGAGACATGATTGTGTGAACTCTTACATTGTGCGTTAAAAACTACAAAGACAAATATATTTAAATATAACTATAAAAGTGATCTTCGCTGCGGTGCCACTTAAAAGTGCACACCGTGCCATTTGTTATATACACCCCCATGCAAGACGGACCGGAGCCGTGTTGACTTATCTATATAAACTACGACTTTTTCCTCGCAATGTAAGGCGTGAATGTATTACCGAGAAACAATCATGGTGACATTTAAAAGATGCCATCGAGGCACCCACGGGGGACATATATCAAATATAATGCAATCTAGTTCTTCGTTCCATTTGAACGTGCCATGGGAGTAACACCGTTCACACTCTAAAAAAAATTGACGTCGGAAATTTGTTCAGCAATTGACACCAAGTCCCAGACGACTGCATATGCTCGGAAAAGATTGTGGCAGCAGTGGTTCTATATACACGCGAGTTGGATTGGCAGCTGATTCAAGGTTATACGGGTCACCTGCTTGTCCCAGTTGTTCAGTATGTAAGGTCTATGGCGACATACGCCTCAGTAAGCCGTCAAGCATGCATGGTATATACATGTATAATTATAACATGTCTGGGGCGAAAACGAAACTTAGAAAACAGACACACGTTCAAAGTACTGAGGAATTTGTTTGTTCTATAATCATTCATGTCAATTCTTGATTTGATTTTAAATTATTTTATTGTCAAATGCTGTATTATACATGTGGTATGACATATTAAAGATTTGGAGAAAATTTCTCAAAAACTTGTATGAACCTCTTCTCTTATAAGAATATTCAAACATATGACAATAAAACATACCGGCAGGTTTTGATGGGACGGACATAGGAAATATAGTATATATATATAATCAATTGAATTTCTGATGGGTTATATATATTTAATAAATAGAGCGTCGCTTGGAGTTGACTACGCGGTTATAGTACCCAGTGCATGGGTATAGGGCCCTGCGAATCGAAAATTCGTCAACCGAATCGAAGCTCGAATCAAATAAAATCGGGTGTCCGATATCGACATCAACATCGAATCCGAATTAATTATTATGCACTTATTTGTCATAAAAGCTGAGACTTTTTTGTCAAATATGAAACAAAGAACCAAAGCAGAGTTCGCAGACAAACGTTTTGCGACTGACATCACTCACAACTTTATTTTTGAATGAAAATCAAATCTATGTATCACTTAATATAACATGTGACATATAAGTCATCTGAGCACAGACCTTGTCTAATATAGTATAAAATGAATAAATACTACTGCTGATACACTACTCGACTACTCTAGTATTGTATATGTATGTATTAGTGTTTATTAATTAAGTTGATAGTCGTCAATGACTATGATGGATTCTAAGGATTTCAGGACTGATGTATGGTTATTTAAAAATATGGCATTACACGGCTTTCTTTTCCATCGGAATGCATTCATGAGAGGGACCATTTTAACACGTTAAATATATAGATGGATCGTTGGATATTAATTGTAATTAACAGTATGGGGGAATTAAAATGTATTAATATGCAAATGAGAATAATGATGACACAAAACACACTCGGCAAGTAAATATAGGTATGAATGCTATATTTAGATCGATTAGAAGAAACGATTGCTAACACTAATTACATAAATGTATATAGCTCGTAGATGTCTTGACCTGCGTATAGTGATTATAGTCATTTATATACTATATTTTACCCCAACATTGTCCAAGAAACACCAATGTCACGACTACATGTAATGACATCCGCGAAAGGGTGACCGACTGTGATTGGACGTATAAAAAGAAAAAAGAAAAAAGGAAAAAAACCGCCCTGTCAATTGAGCTCCATATATAATAAATTTAGTTGTTTGTCCCCATAAACGGGACAGGTTGGTCCGATTCGAAAATATACAAATCTTCGAAGCTTCGCAGGGCCCTATATACCAGTGGGGTGAGTATAGTTCACGACGAGAATTTAACGACAAAACCAATCTCCATTCAGAGTTCTGTCCCCTACGTAGGACTTACCGCTGCCCACATCTACACGTAATATGAAGAAATGTCACATTTAATTATTTGAGACTTTCGTATATGTTACAATTCATTCTGCATTATTCTGAGAAACAGAACTTTCCATATTCATTTGAAAATTGTCCATCAAGCCAGAATGAATTGCAACTGACAAAACAATAACAAATGTTAGATTTTATTAAGAAAATACACTTGCCGGCGGCGTTCAGACATAGCGTATAGCGATGGGCCTAAACTCTGTTTTTGCAGCTTGCGACAAAACATGCTCTATATATATATATATTATATCTCACCGAAGAATTTGAACATGCAGGGGAAGTTAATAGAAATCAAGTACAACTCGTTTACTGATAACACATATTATGATTGGATAGCGAAAGATACTTAATCGGGGTTCACGATTAGATAGCAATTGATAATGAATCGCAATAACTCGTTGCATATGTGGTTAGGATTGAGATAGGTTTATTGACGAAAAAACTGAGATGTTTGAAGAAATGCTTTTAAAGAAACGAGTGGTACATCGAATGCACGAAAACCCGAAACAGTGCCACAAGGTGAAATCAACCGAATGTTGCCACTTCGCAAGTTGACGTAATTTTCCTGTGAAAAGGGTATTCACATCAACGTTTTAATTTCATTTAGACACGCCTCGATAAATTGGTGGATATATTTCCGTATATATTTTCTCGAGATGGGGGTTCGTGGGTTTTTAAATGCGAGTTTGGTATAATATTGGGCTAATTTTAATTATGTATATAGTATAATATTGTGTTAAGGACACGGCTCTCGGCCAATAAAAAGGCGCCATTTCTGTGTGAGGATGTTGGTGATTCGCCGCGACTTTCGCTTTTAAAAAGGCCATACGCGTTGAGCGGTATATATATATATATATATTTGGCTGCTTCGTCTTGGGGGTACTGTATAATCATCTGAAGTGCAAAAGTAACGAAATAATACAGAGGGTATCCACCGAAAATTTGGATGTTGTGTGGTTTTGAAAACTAATATGCAAAGAAGGGGTCAAGCAGTTGGGGGCACAATAACACAGAGGGCGGTATTGAGTGGTGTGTGGAGTTACCATGACGATTAAAACTAAATTTTGAGTAAGTTACCCTGATCAAATCTTGGTAGATGTCTTTTTTCTTAACCCTTGCTATACCATATACTCACTGACGAGTATAGTTCCTTTAGGAAATGTTCATATAATAGGTTGAACATGTTCATATAATAGGTCGTTTGTTGAACATGTTCATATAATAGGTCGTTTGTTGAACATTTTATCTGAATATTTCCCACCAATGAATATGAATAATTTAATTAATTTTGCTCTTGTGATTTCTGTTTTTTTCTATCTGTCGTCTGATTTTATTACATTTATAACTGAATGGGAGAATCTATTTAGTATATACAGGGTTAAACGATGACAAGAACTTATCGGAATCGTCGGAAGACTCATGTCAATCGATGCGAGTATGTTTAGGGCATTATATCATACTAACTAGATACTAATTATATCATACTAACTAGATACTAATTAAATCCTAGAATTTTAAAACCCAAGGCTCTCACAAGAATTGACCGCAATCTCATGACAATGGCGTCGTTTGTGTATCGGGATGTTTCAGACATCCTCCCCTATTATCTACAGGCGCTATCACGCAAGTTTCTATTAGCGTTGGCACTCTCTTGGAATACGTATCAGAGCGTGGACGGATCCAGTGCTTTATCTAATAGCACGATAATTCGCGTGTGCACGCTGAGCGCCCCCTATAACAAAGTTCGATAATTACCGACACGCTTTTGTGTTATCAAAACACCGTTGCTGACAGTTTCCCTAATTAGCAGGTCCTCGGGGAATTCAATATCTGCTCCTTCCTTATTGAAACAAGATGTAAAGACGCATCCCCAGGTGAGATGGGGTGTTTGGATCACATGTACCAACATTCCTTTTGTTTGTGTGATTTTATGTTTTCGCATCCCTGCGAATATTGATATGCTTTGTTGATAACACCCGTTTGATGCACCAAAATGCCTGGGCAATAAAGTTTCTCTTTGCAACACATGTGGTGGTATAGACCTATCAGTGGCCAATAAATCTTGTTTATCCCACAGATAGGGGTATCAGAATTACTGGCGTGTGGCTGTCGGTATTGTTTCTCAATCTTCAAATAATTCGATAGGCAGAACGTGTAAATTATAAAATGCCCGATGCGAAACCTTCCTCTGTGTGCCCACCCCGCAACCAACAAGTGGCTCAAGTCATCGGCTCGTTCACCCGAACACATGTTAAAGGTGTTGATACCACGAGATACCAAAAATACATCATAAACAGAGATATTAATACGTGTACATGCATGTGATATGTTTTCAGCTATATGGAAATTTGGCAACAATTCCCGCCTTTATTGTGCCGAACGACCTTGTATGTGTAGTTTGCGAGCATTTAAGCTTCATCACAGAGTGGACACACAAAAAGCCAAAAATGCTTGTTATCTCGCACCATTCAAATCATTCACGAATCAACGTATAATTGCGTTATTTTATTATTGTGTGTCAATATTGTTTGACATTAACACCATGCAACACTATTGGCACTTGTTAGTTGTAACCATAACATTTTGTTTAAATATATTTTATTGCAATACAATATTACAAGAGCCCAGCAAGGGATCGGGTCATACGTGACATAGCCTATAGCCCAGTCAATTAACAAAAAAATCGTGACTGGCCGGATTAAAGCATGAAATTTGGTAGATGTGTCTAGGTCATCCACTAAGGTCAAGGTCATTTAATAATATGTTCATTTACAACAAGTAATTCTACATTCCCCTGCCCCTAAATGCATTTATTTCGCAAATAACCCCAAACCATGTAATAATTTATAAAGAATCGGAGGTTTCTTGCCTTCAATTTGTTGTATGAACTGCCTTATAGATGTATTTCGTTTTCCAGTTTGAACTATTTGAATTGTCATAATCAGGGCCAGATTATGACAATTTTTTATCTGAGCTGCCCATCTGCCATGGTAATAGCCTGTCATTTGTAATAAATAAATGGGTTTCGTAAAATGTTTTGTGAATTTTCAGCAACATATGTCTTCATAAAGCCCATATACTGGATACATTGGAAACCAACGTTAACAAGGTTCTTATCACTTAGTTTCCTAAAATTGGTGTTACCATAGCAACAGTGTGTGATTTCTGAGAATTCTGGAAAATTATCATATATATAGTATATTGGTGACAGGACTGGACTGGATATAGATATATAATAATATTTATATAAATATATTCTCCTTAACGGACCACCAGTACTCATCTCAAGGGTCAAGGTCATTGTGAAAGGTCAAGGTCATTGTAACAAAATGCTGTCTTTATCACTTTAGGTCATATTGTTTGTCTTTATGATTAACCTACCTCAATGTGTTGCATTAGTCCATGAGCTGGTAGGACCCCTGGTGCACACACTTCTTCTATGGTATTTGTATGTACCCTAATGTGTTACCACGATGATGTGGTGGGGGAAATGGTATCCCATATACGGGGGATGTCATTGTGATTGAATTTAACAGGCGATGTGTCATTTTGTGGGTATTGGAATACTCTATCCAGCGGTAGCAAAAAATATATGACGTTGTCATTGACGACGTCACCAGATGTCAAAAGGTCACGCGATGGCAATGAAAACGCAAATATAATAGTCAGGAAGCTGATAGGTTACTTCTACACCACACACCACAGGTTTTAACTTCACCTCACTCATTTTATTTTGTCCCTCAACTTTTAAGTAATGTTAACGTGGAACGAAAGCGTCCGCGTATATACGAAACAAGATGGCATCCAACACACGGTCGCCGTCTTTTAAGACGAGGCACTATAAGTTAGGTTGATGCAAATTATAGAGAGAAAATCTTGACAAATGTATACAAATGTATATATTATTGAGGAAGTCATGCACAAAAAGTTAATTGAAGTGGCCATAGTGACATTATTAGGGATAATGGTTGTCATGGAAACCTTAATTATATTCATATAAGTCCATATTTTATCTCCGAAGTGAATGAATTTCTGATATAGGACCTGTTGGTGGAATTAATTCTGAAAATGGTAATTTTGCGATATTTTCGCTATCAGTTGCCATGGCAACACGATATATGTTTTGCATTAAAATTACCAACTCAACCCGAAAACTCTGATACTAATATTAACCCAACGCAATCGCTCTATATTTACTTTGTATGGCTATATGTAATGTTTATTTGTGAGGGTAAAATTAAAATTCACTTGATTTATCTTTAGCATAGTGTCCGGGCCGTAATTGCACAAATACCATACAAAGTGGTATCTAAAAATGTGATGATCTAAACTTAAGGTTATCAAAAGTAAACAATGACCATATGAAATAAAGTATGTCATATACCAAATTGAACATGGTGGTGATGCCCTATTTTGTTGTGCATTTATGAAGGGATTGCATTTAAGACTAAGGCATTAGGATTGACGGCATATGAGACCACCAATAAAAAATAGACAGATAAATGCAAGTTTTCAATGACCTTGACCTTAGTGGTTGACCTTGACCCTATATATCCTATTGACCTAGTTCTTTTGATGGACCATTGATTGCACCATGAGTTCACATCATTTATTCAAACACAAGTCTAATTGTTTCCAAACCGCGGTATTTTTTCACTTTTCCCCAAATATGTTATGCCGTTACCATGGAAACCATAAATTCTCCTGAACCATGACCCGCAGCCCGGGCACCCCCTCCAAAATTGTTTCCCATATCCCATTGTACATATCGGCAAAGTTTCATGCTTTAATCCAGTCTGTCACGATTTTGCTAAATTTTGACCCTAAATGACTGGGCTATTAGCAGTTGGGCTGTTTTCTACCCAAAGCTTGCTGTAATGAAATTAATCACATTTGTCTTAAAGTGATGTGAAACACTCCCGCAGGGCAATCAAAAAATAGAAATGCAGAATAATCTTGCCCAAAGTGGGTTTTTTTTATTTACAAATATGATATCCAAATTTACAATACACGTCGTCATTCTTATATAGTAATTACATGCAATGGATCTCGGTGGATAAATCGTATTCGTTAGTATATCTCAGATAGTTGCGTCCCGAATGGATAAGTAATTATTTACAATTGAACGCAGTTCGGACGATGTTTTCTGTGTAGAGCTACGGTCTATTTGCTTGAGATTTTCGGCGATATAAGTAGAATGCTACATTACTTCAGTTGGCACCTGAATACTAACTTGTCAGTTACACGCACCGAACAAGTCCATAATATGTCTTTAACCTAATATGTCACTAAACACTCATTGATGAGTTGGCACTCCGTAGAAAATGTTCAGCTAATAAGTTCAACAAACGACCATATATGTGACCCGCCATATCAAATCCAGTCGGAAGTCGGGATTTGTTTTACCCTGTGCCAATGCATTCTCTTATATATGCGAGTCGACCATAGGTCGCCTTGCATGTATAAGATAATGCTTAGCGCAATCACATGACTACAACGCGGTTCCATGACCGATCAGCTGACCGGCACGGTCAAATGACTATATTTTATGGCAATATCACCTGTTTTTCTAACCGATGACAGCGGTGGGCGGAGCTTAAAATAATTCCGCCACACGCAAAACGAGTTGATAATACCAATAGTATGCTTGCAACGATTACATTGAATTCCCATAAATAGTAATGAATTGGAGTTGGGCGCCAAAACATACGTTTGTAAATCAGCCCAAGCTCCCCTGTATTGATGCATGTATTTCTAACGTAATACAGAAGTTTTCAAATCACGTTATTTCCCGTTCGCTCCGTGAATGCAGCCAGACATTGCTCGTGTCTGTTCGATTGTTGTCTCCAAATGAGCAGCGTCTGATCGATCGTCTTTTAATCGGATGAGAAACGGTAGGGAATTTCCACATAGCCAGCGTTATGTCTAACGACTAAATGATATCTATTAGAGTATGATAAATGGCAGAGATACCTCTCGGCGTCTTACCTGCGAACATTAACAAGCTTTCGGTTGGAATCCTATCATGGTATCAGTGGAATGGCTTACTTATCTCGAACATTATTCATTGTTACATATATCGACTGTCAAACACCGGTTGAAGGGTATCTACCACAGCGGCCATGCCAGTTAACCATCCTATATGTGACCCGCCATATCAAATCCAGTCGGAAGTCGGGATTTTTTTTACCCTGTGTCAATGCATTCTCTTTTATATGCGAGTCGACCATAGGTCTAAGAAAATGCATTGGCCTAACAATTTTTTATCATTTTTTTTAAATAAATGTTTCTGACAATTTTTAGGACATAAAATAAAAAACATCCATTACCCTGCAGTGAGCCCCACACATATATAGAAGCATATAGAAGAGTGTCGTCTGCTCATGTTTGTCTGTGCTCTGTATGTGTGAAATTATAAAATTGTTAAAGAATACAAGAAAAAATTATTAAAACTGTAAACAATTGTTAGGCCAATGCATTCTCTTATATATGCGAGGCGATCTATGGTCGACTCGCATATATAAGAGAATATATTGGCACAGGGTAAAAAAATCCCGACTTCCGACTGGATTTGATATGGCGGGTCACATATAGTTTACCGATACACAGATTCCAACAAGAAAACCATAATCAGAAATGGTAACGCCCTCAAGATCATATTATTAGCCATAAATATAAATTATAATATAAAATATATTGGTTACAGGAATGCACCGCCTCAGAATTCCGTTAAAACAACTAATCCTTCAAATTTTTACAAAAAACTACGGCTTATTACTGTAGGTTTCTCATTCACCACACCAAAAAACTTCTAATTGCGGATCAAAAATCGGAGGTATTGTGTTCCCGCCAAGAGTGCATAGCCCAGCCATTGTTCATACCTAAACATCGAAAGCAATTAACGCGGTCATAATTGTTACATATTGTAACTATAAGACATCCAGCGGATACACACCACACGAAAACCCGAAATGTGTTGTCCTGCGAGAAATCCCATAGCTATAGCTCAATTTAACACGGCCAGATTAGCCTTCCTACAATATCCATAAACAAGATCATATTATATACCCATCATTTTAATTATAGAATATAAAATATATTGGTTTCGCGAATGACCAACTCAGAATTCCGTTAAAATAACAATAACAACCAGCACCTAATTAACGAACCGGCGGCCGACTCGGCCGTCTCCGACCACAACCATCAGTCGGCTGCAGAACGAAAAATATCTATAAAAGTTAAAATATAAGACTTCCAAATTATCTTTTGAATTTCTTTTATTTGTAATTGACATGGCTTGTCACAAACCAAAAATCAACATTATTGACATAATAATGTAAAGGACAATACACGAAATTGAAATTCTCAACTACACCTTTTACCGGACTCGGCCTCCTGGTCGCGCAGTTCGACTTTTAAATAAACCGGAAAAACCAATTTTCTATTTATAAACCCCCCATCGGGCCACATCTTTCTAATATTTGCCGAACAGTATACACGCGGGCGTGCTAATAAACTATGTGTTTCTAGGATTTCGAATATGGCGAGTCCATGTGCATTCGATTTTTCTGAGATTATAATATGAAAGTGCTTATATAGTTCGATGCTCGACTGTTCCGAGTTTATAGTCATCGACAAGAAATGAATCGTTAGACAGGGGCACAATCCACATTAAGACAAAGAGATATTTCTATTGCAGTTGTTTGCACACAGGAGGAAATTTGCATTTGTATACTTGTTCCTGGAATCCATGGTTACCATATATAGCGAAATGTCAGGCAATCGGAGTAACAGTATTAAACATATCACAGCATCACGTTCTAACCCAAAATTGCCTGCTGCATATGAAACAAAGGAATATAATCTAGAAGAGACCTGAGTCACAACGACTAATAAACCATTATGGAGAAATGGGAGAGGAACCATACACTTTAGTTTAAATGTCCAGAACATGGGTACAACAATCAGAAATGTTCACAACCAATGGTGCGAAACATCTTTAGCCTGAGTTCTCAGATCAGAACGGAGTGGCGACCTGGGGTTCCTAACCAATTAACGTGTGATTATATAACTATATCTGAATACGGGCTATATTTAGCAGATATGGCACAGTAGAATGTTATATATGTCTCCGAAACATGCCGAGCATTGCTCTTTGAACATGTCTGGAACTATACAACACACAAGGCGCCTATTTTTAGAAGCAAATGTAAGTTTTGAGACAGTGCAAATTTTGTTGGGATTGGGTGGGATTCGAACCCCAGCCCATGACGGCGAGCGCGCGTTGCGACTCAAGTACGACGTCAATACCATGCATACGGCCACCGAAGCGACGACAAAAAAGGAAGCTCAAATGGCCGCTGTATTCCAACGTCGCACTGTGCCATATCTGCTAAATATATAGCCTACATACAATAGAGACCTTAAAATGTGCATACAGTGCACATGTCCTAAGTGCGACGTCTGAATGCAGCGGCCATGTTATCTTCCTTTTTTGTGGTCGCTTCGGTAGCCGTGTGGTATTGACATCGGATATTGAGTCGCAAGGCGGGCTCGCCGTCATGGGCCGGGGTTCGAATCCCACCCAATCCCAAAGAAATTTGCACTGTCTCATAACTTACATATATCTGAATAACCTTTCCGTGACTGGATCTTCCTAAAAGTTTGCGAAACCCCTGTGCCAGTGCATTCTATTATACATGCGGGTCCTATGTATACATATAGGGAGCCTCGTATATATAAGAGAAAACATTGGCCTATATATATAATACTAGCAGGTGGACCCGACTTCGTCCGGGCTGTTTCCCCTCTGCTTTTCGGCGAATTGCGCGATTTGACCTTGAATTGTCCATTTTGAAGGTCAATGTCAGATTTGACCCGTCGAAAACACTGCCCGGACAAAAGTACCCGACAAAAGTACCCGTCGAAATCCATCCGGTTTTACCCGATTTGACCTCGAATTAATCATTTTGAAGGTCAAGGTCAGGTCGGGGTCACGACTCGACCCGTCGAAAACACTCAGTGGACAAAAGTAACCCCACGTATCAAATTTCGTCAAAATCCCATCAAAATTCGCGATTTGACCTTGAATTGACCCGATTTCAAGGTCAAGGTCACGTCGCACGGGCAAACGAATAGGCTTACGACACTCCCCATACGAAAGTATCCCCAGACACTAATTTTCATCGAAATCCCGTGATACTCGGGCGTTCGACCTTGAAATGACCCGATTTCAAGGTCAAGGTCACGTCGCACGGGCAAATTAACAGGCCCATGCCACTCCACGGCCGAAAGTACCCCCATATACCAAGTTTCATCGAAATCGGTTCGGTCGTTTTCGAGTGAAATCGCGAACACACAGACAGACAGACACACACACACACAGATCTTCCAAAATATATAATAGACTAGCAGGTTGACCCGACTTCGTCCGGGCTGTTTCCCCTCTGCTTTTCGGCGAATTGCGTGAGTTGACCTTGAATTGTCCATTTTGGAGGTCAGGTGGGGTCACGATTTGACACGTCCAAACACTGCCCGGACAAAAGTACCCGACAAAAGTACCCGTCGAAATCCATCCGGTTTTACCCGATTTGACCTTGAATTGATCATTTTGAAGGTCAAGGTCAGGTCGGGGTCACGATTTGACCCGTCCAAAACACTCAGTGGACAAAAGTAACTCTATGTATCAAATTTCGTGGAAATCCCATCAAAATTCGCGATTTGACCTTGAATTTACCCGATTTCAAGGTCAAGGTGACGTCGCACTAGCAAATAAATAGGCTTATGAGACTCCCCATACGAAAGTATCCCTAGACACTAATTTTCATCGAAATCCCGTGATATTCGGGCGTTTGACCTTGAAATGACCCGATTTCAAGGTCAAGGTCACGTCGCACGGACACATTAATAGGCCTATGCCACTCCCTGGCCGAAAGTACCCCCACATACCAAGTTTCATCGAAATCCCGTGATATTCGGGCGTTTGACCTTGAAATGACCAGATTTGATGGTCAAGGTCACGTCGCACGGGCAAATTAACAGGCCCATGCCACTCCAGGGCCGAAAGTACCCCCACATACCCAGTTTCATCGAAATCGGTTCGGTCGTTTTCGAGTCCATCGCGAACACACAGACAGACAGACACACACACACACAGATCTTCCAAAATATATAATAGACATATAACAATATTTATACCGCGACATTGTAAGCCATGCAGTGCATTATATATATGCGAAGCTCCCTGCGGGAGACTCGCATATATAAGAGAATGCACTGGCACATGATCTTTAATTCTGCAAAGGGCAGCTACCGACATGAAATGGTTAATCTGCGTGCCTTTTCCTGCATGTATTTCCTGCTATCTTACCTTGTATTTATCTCGCAATTCCACTTCGCACGGAAGTACAGCTTTCTGTCCGGCGACGATGGTGATGTTTGTCGGTGTCACGTCAAATATCGGATCCAATTCCAGGTTCTCGATGCCCTCCGTCAGCACTGTAATAAGAAGGAAACATCATCTATAAAGATACCGTGTGTGCTTAACACCCCCTAACTACTATTTATTCGACTTCGGGGGGGGGGGTATTTGAGTCGAGGAACCCATGCATCCCCTAAAGCTCAGAGCTATTAGATTTCGATTTTTGAGATCAAATTATTTTCTTTATCTCGATTGTTTGTCAGCCATGCAATAAATCCACCGGAAATATATACGACATGCGCGAACGCCGTAACGAGAGTTTGCGGATCACGCAGTGTCGATTTTAGCGTTGTCTTGGTGATTGAAAATGATTCTCGGAATAAATGACGACGAAATTTATCACCAGAAACAAAATTAACAGTATCTTGTGATACATGCAGTATAGCTGACATGCGAATACATAGTTATACTTATTCCATATTCAGTAATCATGTTTTATGCATACAAATTATAAAGGAGTCATAAAACGTGGTGCGGAATTCCAGTTCGAACCAGGCATCACACCATATATGTGACCCGCCATATCAAATCCAGTCGGAAGTCGGGATTTTTTTACCCTGTGCCAATGCATTCTCTTATATATGAGAGTCGACCATAGGTCGCCTCGCATATATAAGAGAATGCATTGGCCTAACAATTTTTTTAATTTTTAATAATTCGTTCTTGTATTCTTTAACAATTTTATAATTTCACCCATACAGAGCCCCAGACAAACATGAGCAGACGACACTCTTCTATGTGCTTCTATATATGTGTGGGGCTCCCTGCAGGGTAATGGATGTTTTTTTTATTTTATGTCCTAAAAATTGTAAGAAACATTTATTTAAAAAACATGATAAAAAATTGTTAAGCCAATGCATTCTCTTATATATGCGACGCGACCTATGGTCGACTCGCATATATAAGAGAATGCATTGGCACAGGGTAAAAAACAACCCGACTTCCGACTGGATTTGATATGGCGGGTCACATATATAAAAATCGAAATTTAATTGCTCTGATGTTTAAAGGGTGTGTTCGTCGAATCAAAATCAAATCAAATATTTGCATCCCAGAAGCCGAAAACATATGAATTTAAGGGACCTCAATTCCAACAAGAATGTTTCACGCAAGTCCAGGAACGTTGAATTACCAGTTAGCCATTCTATTCAGAGAGACCCGAAAAAGAGGATCCTCTCAAATAGCATGCTATAGTTGTGAATGTGCGATGCCTTGTATGCAAATGTTGCTTGAATTCATTGTTAGCGACACGAAATTCCAAGAAGCAAATAGTTCATGGTAACTAGTTTTCTGCCACACCAGAACCATTTCGATGTTCTGATGTTACTGCTACGTTTGTTCGAAAGGTAAGAACTTTGTGCACTCGTATATATCAGTGAAATTGCTGAATATAATTTGTTAAGTAACACCCCCAACGACGACAGAAATCAAGATACGGATATCAGAATGCTGCGAAAAGACGAAATCCCCCCACTGTACAAACAAACAAAAACTTCAAAAGTGAATCTGAAGAGGCTGATTAAGTTCCAAGGATTTACCACCCATGGGCGCTGGCTGATATTAGTAAAGTGATATTCTAACGAACTATTTTAAACCCGACGTAATTTTTGCGATAATATGCAGTAAAACCTACAAAGTCGATGACAAAAGCGCTCTCTTATTATTACTGACAGATCGTTAGATAACGCCACTAAATATTCATGCTACTTTTGACTCAAATCGCCTATAATTAAGCTTCACTCATCTTAGGGAGATGCATTCTAGAAATGTTTCTCGTTCGAGTCATTAGCAGAGTGGCATTTGATACCAGACCGGACGGCCTTATCTCTAACCGGGTAGAACTCGAGCGGCGGTAGTCCCGCGCTGGGTGTGTAAGACATGGCAGTTCTTGTTGGTAATGCATGTTGATGTTGACGTGTGTGAGGAGCGATTATGTTCGCAGTGATTCGACAGTGTGCATATTCTCGTAAAACATTACTGTTCTTGCTCTACACCTGCTTGAAGTCTCACAACGGGCTATTGGTATATAGCTGCCTGAAAACTAACTATTTGTATACGTTACGTTACTACGCTCCATTGAGAGGCTGGTGGCTACCGCAGTGAATGACCGATAGTTGTCACTGTGATTGTCTGACTAAAATCCAAACGTACGCGCCTTGACCACCGGGCCAATACTAGAGTACATTTAATGTTCTCATACTATCGCTTACCTTTTAATATAGTACTGTTAGTCTGACATTTTCAATTCAGAAAACTTTAGGCATCTCTCAGAAAATTTACCCACATGACGGTTGTGTGTAAACACAATGCTCGAATTTCCCATATTTTGGAACTTGATCTCATCCAGAGACGAAGTTAGGATTGTGAAGTTGGACATCTCGTGAACAGAGACCATTCACCCCCTTCTGCGATATCTTGTTTTGCCTCACAACACCGCAACATGTTCTACATAATCATGCGAAACAGGATTGCACCCAGACTTCAGTGCAGCTACGTGTATTCGACTATTTCCCGAGACAAGGCCATGGCTAATTCTCCAGTCGATGCTGGTTAAGCGTATTTGTTTTCCACTCACACGTGCCTAATTCCCCGGATTTTAGCAATCCCCGAATATCTCAGTGTAACCCGAATAGCGGCGAAGAAAGGCCAGCGCGTCATGGCGAAAAGATTATACAGCACATCCAACAAAACTGGTTTGAGATTACGTGAGGTATTAACCTTGCACATGCATGCGTGTCTGGCCTTGCGACCAGAACAGCTGTTTCATGTACATCTATGACCGCAAAGACAGAACTTGAGGTCAAACAGCCTGAGTGCACGCACCATTATGAGCTCCAATATGTTACTTGTTCGGGTGCGAGGAACTGATAAGTTAGTACTCAGGTGCTATACAACTTGAGGAATGTAGCATTCTATTAACATCGTCGAAATGTTCAAAGAAATCCACCGTACCACTCCATAGAAATCATCGTCTGAACTACGCTCGATTGTAAATATTTACATTTCTATTCGGGACGCAATTGTCGGCCATAAACTAACACAAATGAATTCGCCATCGAGAGTCATTGCATTTAATTAATATCTAAGAATGGCGGTGTGTGTTGTCAATTTGGATTATTATTCGTAAAAATAACAATTTTAAGAAAGATTATTCTCCATTTCTAGTTGATCACCCTATCGGAGTGTTTCACATATGCACAGTTTAAATTGTCAGCTATATATACACACAACACGAGTGTGTTAACGTGGTTGTCAATGCGACACGAGTGTCAGTGCGGTAGGACAAGGGGAGAGGGGCAACTGTATGAACAAACCCATTAACACATGTGTCATTCTGAGTTTATTACACACCATCCGTTCTAGAATACATTAATTGATAAAACAAAAATACTTTCAAGGTATATTCAGAAACAGACTGGGCTTGTATTGTCATGTGTGATGATGCTTTTATTTATATAGTTTCGGTTTCTTGGTCAATGCGAACGTCATTTACGTCGTACACATGTCTGGAATCGCACGAGGAATATGATACGACTCAAGACGACGGAACGGTGTGGGGTTTTTTTTAGGAATAGGCGTGTAATAAAATGTATCTAGGTTACCATGCATGCATGACGGAAAAAAAACATGTAACTGTACACGTATATCAGCCTTTTGCAATAAAATGATGTGGGGAAAATTCGAGGTTGAATCGAGAGTTATTGAACGATAAATATATTGAGTGAGATTTTTCAACGGACTCCGATACAAGAACATTTTGCCAACATACCGGTAAGATACATGTACCGGGGGGGGGGGGGCAATACATCAACACACTACGATTGCAATATATCAGCTTGTGGCAATAACATACATTTATATACACTGGACTGATACCATTGAGTTGCATGGGATCTCTCCCCCCCCCCCGCCGCCCGTTCACATGTATAATCATGTAATATCAGGGGGCGTGACATAAACAGTCCGGTCCTAACTTGACAAATGAATCAATGATGTGAGAATCAAGCAACTCCACATAAGCGAGTATTCGGCTTCGTTTTCATGTAGGGTTGGTCAACTTCAATACGGTAATTGTTTCAAGTAGATGGCTGAAACCGAGATGTCCGACTTCCCTTAATCAAAGACGCTGTCCCTTGTTGAATACTATATATATATAATTCGACAGTAGGGTCGCGAGGAAGCATTGGTCGGTCTCCTCGTGAATATATGTAATGAGCTTCAGGAAACGAGACACATTCTGGCGACCAAAACTTATATCTCGGATTCGGCTGGAGAACGATAGCACCGATCCGAGTCGCCTATTCTAATAAATCTTGTTTATGTGGATCGGACTTCGTGACGTCTGACGCGGAAGCTCAGGAAATGTACAACGAGTGGCCGATCAGATCCGACATCACTTAACAGCAATGGTCATTGTCGGCGAGCATATAAAACTACGGACCGAATCTGACGGCCATTATGGACCAAACTCAAACCATTAATTGTCACGAGAAGTCATGGGAGAGCGTCACGCGATGGAGATGATGATGACCGGCAGCGCGGTGGTGTGTGGCATCATGGTGCGCAGTAATTGTCACGTGGTCAGCTCTTATTCATTGCTGACTCCGTGTCTGTGGTTGTTACTCGATGGCGCAATAGTTTTGTTGTTGGAACTTGGTGCCCATCCCAATCTTGCATTGTCACCGTGGTTGAAATAAGCACGGACGGAACATTATTTTTAGTTATGGTTCAGTCCTTGTTCATATTGTTATGATCCTCACTGGCAAATATACATATATCTCGCGATGTCCATGCATGCACTACACATTCCGAGCACGTATATTACGTATACAGCCGTCTATAATTAATTACTGATCCCATAATTGTCACTCGATGGTACAGTATGTTTTCTTATTTTCGTGTGGAACCCTCTCTCAATAACAGGCTTGGGGCAATTACTTGCGAATGTAATTAATTACAATTACAATTACTTCAAGATATTTCAATTACAATTACAATTCCCATTACATCTATTTTACAATGTAATTAATGACAATTACTTTGAAATGTAATTCAATTACAATTACATTTCAGTACATAATTGAAGTAGGACCACTATTTATATGAACTTTATTTGATAACAAAACATAAATTTAATACAAGCAAGATAAAATACACGAAGATGCACAATAATTAAGCACACTTAGTACAGAGCAGCCAATGTACTGAGTTCAGGATAACTAAGTCAATAATGGATGAAACAATAATGAATATGGTGGTATTCTAGTTTCCATTCAAGACCGTCTCTGATTCATCCATTGCTTCTATGGATCTGAACCTAATTGGAATGCATAGCATATCTATCATGTAGACGTACATGTACATGTATATGTTCAGATTATTCGCACCGAGTTGTGATCATGCTGTCGGTTGACAACCCCAGAATATTGCGCACGCAATCTAGTTTACACTGTGCCAATGCATTCTCTTATATATGCGAGTCGACCATAGGTCGCCTCGCATGTATAAGAGAATGCATTGGCCTAACAATTTTTTACAATTTTAATAATTTGTTCTTGTATTCTTTAACAATTTTATAATTTCAACCATACAGAGCCCCACACAAACATGAGCAGACGACACTCTTCTATATGCTTCTATATATGTGTGGGGCTCCCTGCAGGGTAATGGATGTTTTTTTATTTTATGTCCTAAAAATTGTAAGAAACATTTATTTTAAAAACATGATAAAAAATTGTTAGGCCAATGCATTCTCTTATATATGCGAGGCGACCTATGGTCGACTCGCATATATAAGAGAATGTATTGGCACAGGGTAAAAAAATGCAATGTATACATCAGAGAGAACTAATATACATGCACGTGTATAGTATATATGTATATCGTGCGCGACAAGCGGATGACAAATATGCGTGCCCATGAAATAATAAACATGTATAGTTGTGGGTTTTGGTCTCCACAAACGTACATATAGGACGTATACTGACGGTTGTTCCCCAAAACATAATTGTGTTTGCAAACTGTGCATATGATAACTATTGGGGTCATAAATTGTTGTAAACGAAACATGTTATGAAGTTCATTCCCTTTAACGATGTCTCATCGGTTACAATATATACATCACGCAGAAGCTTCAGTCGAACACAGGTTCATGCACAAACGTGTGTGTTCTTGCAACTCCATTCCCAAAATAACTTCAGAGACTATCATTCAAAGAATCCGTCGACTGATGTTTTTCTATCTGACTGTTCTGACAAGGAACTACTATGGGGCAGTTATCTGATGTTTTGACATGCAAACCCGACAATAGTACCATGCTTCTGATAATCAGGATGTTTACCCGTCCGTCAAAGAGTATAAAACTCAGAATAAATCTCAACTTCAGCTCAAAGAAACATTTGCGTTAAGACTAAACTCAAGACGTCCCAATCTGGCGTTCATTGACATAACAAAACTCTCATTAAAGTGTGCTCATCTGTTGAATCCCTTGGTTACTAGGTTCATTCACGCGCTCGTTACATTCCCAGAGACTCACATCTCGAATTCTTCTATCTTGTTCCCGACGATTCTCAGAAACTCGATGGCGACACTGTGAGTACCACTGGAGTACGTTCCGATTGTACGAATTTCCTTTAGTTCGGTTTTATGTGATTAGATCCAACGATAAACGCTGTAGTCAAACGCTCTTAATTAATTGGTTCACTTATATCTCAACGAGCCATGATATTGAACAAGTGGATGTGAATGGCGATAGCATACGAAACACTCCCCAATGACCAATACAGCCGCTAATATTTGTGTCGGGATGATCATTCGGGCTGTTTAACTCTGTGTTAGCCATTGTTATAACACAAGGCATCTGTCAGCAATGGAATCGTGCTACAAGGCAATAGAGGAATGTGAGAAAAAAACTGTCATTAGGAGCATTAGAATGCGGCTAAGACCGGAACCGTTCCCATCACAAACACCTGGTACTATAGATATATACAACGATGCGTTGTTATTTACTACGGAAATCGATACACCGTGGTATATTTCTTCGCATTTTATGTTTTTTTCCCCGGTGAAATTCTTCTTTTCTTCTGGAAAATTACATGCCTAAATGCACGATTGTGCTGATGTTTGCATGCGGGGACCACATACGATTTGAAGGTCAATAGAAAGACCCCTACAATCATTTCAAAATTCAGATCCTGGGAACCCAAACAATGCTCGTGTGAAATATACCTAATCGGTTTTATAAGCTTTTATGTTCCATTTGTACCAGGTGGTCACCGTATTTTGAGATCACTGGTATACCTCATCAACGGGTTTGAACACCCACTATCAACAAACTGCAGGGGTTTTCTGTTTTTAATGTTCCGATTAAAGACCATATAAATCCAAACTATATGATCGACAATTGTTAAAACTTTCGGCGTTAAAACAACACATTGTTATATGGAACATTACATTTCCAGGTGCATGTTCAAAGTTTACCAGGGGCTGCGAAAAAAATCCAGGAGACAAGGACCGAATTTCACCAATGCCATGTAATTTGTTTACAAATCCATGTTAACCCTTTACCCAACAGAAGGGCCCTGTGCCAATGCATTCTCTTATATATGCGAGTCGACCATAGGTCGCCTCGCATATATAAGAGAATGCATTGGCTTAACACATTAAAAATTATAAAATTGTTAAAGAATGTAAGAAAAAATGGTAAAAAGTGTTAAAAAAAGATTTTTTTTAGGCCAATGCATTCTCTTATATATGCGAGGCGACCTATGGTCGACTCGCATATATAAGAGAATGCATTGGCACAGGGCATAACTGTAACTATCATAATGTGGTCAAGGAGCCGGTTCCAATGATACCCATATTTGTATGGTTCTATTGAGACAGACCGAAGATATTTTAGGCTGTTGAAGCTTTATTTGGCCGGTTTTGGCCGGTTTGTTGGGTAAAGGGTTAAAGACAAATTATGAATTCCAAAAATGAATGAATATAATTGTTCATGCTTACACATGTATAAACTAGACGAAAAATAGAGCATTAATCAGGGAAGTTTCAATATTTACTTTCGTCGCATACAGAAAAAAAACTTGCTTTCCCGGGGTTGTGGGTCACAAGATTTAATAACCCAAAGATTTGAAACTTGAATCGCGGATTTTTCCAGATCCCACCCCTGGTTGACACAGAGCCCCATTCCAATACACCCCATATTGTCATGCCACTGCGCTGTACTCGTTGTATAAGCAACTATTTGACTATTTGTTGTCGCAATTTCATTTGCCCGCATGTTTTGACTCATTTCTCCCCATGGTTGGACCGTACATCATGCGAAGCAATATACAAGATGGCGGGACGCCTTAATTCCACACACCAAACTGTGCATTACTTTGAGATAAATATAAGGAGTCGCACCAGTGGGGAAGGGGCTGCACGGGGGGACTGTAGCCCCATATCGGGGATGTTTAGCCCCCCCCCATCTTGGAAATCGGCAATCGTCAACCCGATAGCTTCCGGCATCATAAGCCACCCCCTGTCGGGGATCGTAGCCCCTGAGAGTTAATCGCTCCTTGTACATTCCGACTTGTGGTCAAACACTTGCGTAATGATTGGGTTGTCAATGGTTAAACATTACACGACCTGTAATTCCCGTATAATCGCCAAAATACAAGATATTTACAGAGATTACATACAAGTGTGTATCCACCATAAAAGCCCCATGCGAACATGACAAATTTGGCTAGGTTGGCGGCTATCAGGCTCTCACAAATAATTGAGACCGCAAAGTGAAGTAACAGTCACATTTCAACACGATAAAGTCTGAACATGAACGGTAAAAATATTCAAGAGTATCAAATCTGAAAGTTTAAAACAGTTGGATTAAAATATTAGAAGAAACACAATAACTCGTATTCATTTTGTGATTCTTCGTCTGTCCTTGCATTGACCATAAGTTCACCGCCAACTATTTGTGTTTAATGTCGAATTCCGCTATTTATCAACCACGATCGGTTTATAAAGGGATGTGCTATATCATTATTTATACGTGCGGCATATGATTCTACATGTAGATACATGTAGATATCAGTAACAGCAGATACACAAAACATGTAGACAGACAATGTACCTATTGCATTCTGTGCTGGTCACTCGCAATATTCAGAAACAGCTCCAATGCTAACATCTCTCTTATATTATGCATGCACATGTAGCTAATCGTTAGAGAATTCGCTATTACATGCGCAGGATTGAGTCTTTTGGTGCTTCTTGTATCGGCAGTGAATCTTGCGCGAAGCATCCTGGTGCACCGTTAAGTCTTGGTATGCAGTGCGCTGTTTCTTCCATATATAGGGCCCGATGATGGAGTATCCCACAAACTGCTGTTTTTGGCGCAGCTTGATTTTTCGTTGACCGGGCATTTCAAAGATCCGGCGTTAATACGATCTCAGCATCGGACTGAATCGATAATATGTTCTGTCGTGTAGAAGTGCAGTTTAATACCCCGCTAAATGCCAGCAAATTGAGTGCAATTGTTTTTGTCGAGATTCTTCCCTTGGGCCCAATACAGTCCATTCAAAGGGTCAGACAGTAGTTTGATATTTCCGTTATATGCAACTTCCCATTTCATGATCCTCATATGAAGCAAATTTATGGGCACTCAGCAACCCTACCAGCTTAGCTGCCGAAACATTTATTAGACCAATTTGCATATCAGTCCAACATAAATCGACACATCAAATACATTTATTATTTATTTAAAAATACGACCGGCACTGAATGTCTGTGGGGACGCAATAGAGTAGATGGGCGCGAAGCGCCCGGGATGGTCGAAAAGATCGAGTGATCTTCTCCTTCACCCCACGGTTTGTTGTTGTTGGAGATATTGTACACAGAAAATTGTCATGTCTGAACCCGGCAAAGGTTGAGTTGAATTGAATTGAATGTTGTGTGAGGGAGGGCCCACGAGCTTTAATATGGGGTATGATGGTGGAGTCCCGAGTTGTCCCTTTAATGATTGTGTTGTTGCTGAGCGAGTCATATGGTGCGCTGGAATGAAGGGGATACGTATGTATACTAGCCTTTATAATGTCTGTGGGGATACGTATGTATACTAGCCTTTATAATGTCTGTGGGGATACGTATGTATACTAGCCTTTATAATGTCTGTGGGGATACGTATGTATACTAGCCTTTATAATGTCTGTGGGGATACGTATGTATACTAGCCTTTATAATGTCTGTGGGGATACGTATGTATACTAGCCTTTATAATGTCTGTGGGGATACGTATGTATACTAGCCTTTATAATGTCTGTGGGGATACGTATGTATACTAGCCTTTATAATGTCTGTGGGGATACGTATGTATACTGTGGGGATACGTATGTATACTAGCCTTTATAATGTCTGTGGGGATACGTATGTATACTGTGGGGATACGTATGTATACTAGCCTTTATAATCCTACACTGAATGTCTGTGGGGATACGTATTTATACTAGCCTTTATAATGTCTGTGGGGATACGTATGTATACTAGCCTTTATAATGTCTGTGGGGATACGTATGTATACTAGCCTTTATAATGTCTGTGGGGATACGTATGTATACTAGCCTTTATAATGTCTGTGGGGATACGTATGTCTGTGGGGATACGTATGTATACTAGCCTTTATAATGTCTGTGGGGATACGTATTTATACTAGCCTTTATAATGTCTGTGGGGATACGTATGTATACTAGCCTTTATAATGTCTGTGGGGATACGTATGTATACTAGCCTTTATAATGTCTGTGGGGATACGTATGTATACTAGCCTTTATAATGTCTGTGGGGATACGTATGTATACTAGCCTTTATAATCCTACAGATATGACTGATTACATCCGCAATTTGATATTTTAAATTCGTGTGTCTCATATATACATTAGCACATACTTGCTTGGGCCCAGATCAGGCACGACCATCTGCCAGTTTTCATATGGTCCGTTAGTCGGGCAGCATGGACGTGAGTCACAACACAGCCGATCAACATCAACTTTTAACAGACATTCAAGGAAGTTGATAGCTTCATACTCATTTTTTTTCAGACTTTGTAACCATAAACTTTCCGAACATACATCTGGTATAAAACATTGATGACCATTGGTTTTTAAGTTTGGTAATTTTCTGCTTTCAAAAAACGGCTACACAAGTGTAAACTTTCGGACATTATATTGCGCTTGTAGTGAAAGCTTCCAGTTTTCTAACATATACACAATGGTGGTGTCATTTAAAAACACTATTAGCCTATATATGGAAGCAAACCGAAGTCCATAAAGTTGAGACTGTAGTATATGGCCCTGAACAGAGAGCTTTGCAGTGGAAAGTCCGGCGGTGTGTCCAAGACTTCTTCGATGGGCGTGTGCACATGTATGCTTACGTTGCTCATTATTTCAACAAGCGGCAATATTCAATTCCTGTATTCACTGATACAATACGAAAACAGTGAAAACTCTCAAAACTAATAAAGTAATCAATCAAGTTGTTGAAATTGAATAAATCTCTCTAAGACGTGTAACCCCAGGGACAAAACATCAAGGATGTACGATTAATTCATTCACATCCCATCATCACCGGAAATAGGTGAAATCCAATGTTGTTACATTCGTAACGAAGGCTGGCTTGCATTTCAACGAAGACGAATCGATCAAGGAGCCAGCCTAATCGTAATTTTAAGAGGGAAGTCGGTGATTCTTTTTACTTTTAATTGGCCTACCTACCACATACACTCCTACCAGGGTGGGGAGTCGTCTACTCTAATTGTGAGATAATCAAGAGGCGTGTATACTGTGTTCATCTAAAGTACAGAAATCGTAAGTTGCAATGAGAAACTCGTGTTCAGCGCTGTTCCGTTATCTTGAAATGGTAACGAAATCGCCGATGAACGGTATCGGATGTCAAAGGTTAATTTCGTGTTTAATTGCTTCTTTGTGGTACGTAAGAACTGACTTTAGTTCTCTACTCACAATTTCCCATTGACCAGCGGTAGGGTCAGAGTGGTTCCCGAATTGCCAGCACCCATGCGTATGTTTATGGGAAGATGTGTGTGCATACTCATACCGCTATAGAGCGGACTTAGAGTCCCTTTCCTTTTATGGTATCGATGGATACCTACAGCTATACAGTAATGTCCAAAGTAATTGACCACTTAACCACACCAAACTTATGGGTAATTTTTAAGGATTTAGTCGGAAATATGGCTTGTTGCCACTCATCGGAAAGCTCTCGGCGAGAGCTTTCCAATGAATGGCAACAAGCCATATTTCCGACTAAATCCTGAAAAATTACCCATAATTCTTCTGTGGTTAAGTGGTCAATTACTTTGGGCATTACTGTATAAATGTATAACATAGAGGCTAACAAGGCGAAAGGTCAATGTACACGTAGTTCCCATCTAACGGAAAGCCCAAAAACAATGTAAAGTTTAAGTTTCACCCATGAACTAAGTCATAAATTGATTTATAAATATGTACATAGCCCGTGTGTGTTACACAAAATCCTGTTCGGTGATTGGTCAACTGCCAATTGGGTCATGCGTTTCATATCCAGAAAACACACCATGACGCGAATGGGCGTCACATATTGTTGATCTAGATGATTAAAAGTGCAAGCTTGAATACTGTGCGTGCTTTTTAAGCGCGAAGCCACAGGCAAATAGTTCCAAAATTAACAGGTAGAATATTGGGCTAACTTACAATCTTGCATGGTATAATATCCGAACTGCAGACAGATTTCAGAAAAAAATTCAACTGAGTTTACAGAAATTATTAACGAAAAATCTGTATAAATGTAAGAAATGAATGTAGTTTGAATGTGTTTTATTGAGGATATATCGAGGTGGACATTGGAACACTATGATGCTGTGACCAACGGCCAACCGCTATACCATTCAATAAAACACACTAAAATTATTCATTAAATTCTTAAGTAAATACCGCACAGGGAGGTGGCTATATATTTCCCTGACAAATAAATAAACTAAATGAGTTATCCTTTAATCTATACGTTATGCGATTGGATGGCAGATGTAGCCTGTAGGGTGGATGTGCATGCGAACCATTAAAACGTTTTTAACGAATGTATATAAAAATCTATGGCTCCAATTGGAACAAAACTACCTAAGCTCTGTGGGAGTCTGCGATATAAATGTTGAGGGACTGCATATGCTATGTTAACAATTACGATATATTGAAGCAAGCTTATATTGTGAAGGGTCAGAGTATATTTGTGAACTATATAGCAATTGTATGTTCTAACTTCCGTGTTATATACATGTAATAATATTGGTAATGTTGTTCTTATCTAGCAACTCAGTATACAATATACGTTCCAAATTGTAACGACCATATCACAAGGTGCTAAACACGTGATTACAGGCAAACAATATGGCCGTCACATACATTCGCATGGATGGATCATAACCACAGATACAGGTCATATAACCACACCATCAGGTTACCAGAATGTTGGGTGTCTTTCTTCGAGCCAATTTTCTTTTTAACCCTTTACCCAACAGAAGGGCCCTGTGCCAATGCATTCTCTTATATATGCGAGTCGACCATAGGTCGCCTCGCATATATAAGAGAATGCATTGGCTTAATACATAATAAAAATGATAAAATTGTCAAAGAATGTAGAAAAATATTATAAAAATTGTTAAAAAATGTAAGAAAAAATGGTAAAAAGTGTTAAAAAAAGATTTGTTTAGGCCAATGCATTCTCTTATATATGCGAGGCGACCTATGGTCGACTCGCATATATAAGAGAATGCATTGGCACAGGGCGTAACTGTAACTATCACAATGTGGTCAAGGAGCCGGTTCCAATGATATCCATATTTGTATGGTTCTATTGAGACAGACCGAAGATATTTTAGGCCGTTGAAGCTTTATTTGGCCGGTTTTGGCCGGTTTGTTGGGTAAAGGGTTAACTTATTATATCTCGACATAACTATATATCAAGTGTGTCATTGTGTATAGAGAAGGAAGAGACGCTCTACTTCAGAAATTCATTCAGCAAACTCACATATATAGGTGTCTTCGTTTCCAAACGCCCGCCTCTTAACCCTTTACCCAACAAACCGGCCAAAACCGGCCAAATAAAGCTTCAACAGCCTAAAATATCTTCGGTCTGTCTCAATAAAACCATACAAATATGGATATCATTGCAACCGGCTCCTTGACCACATTGTGATAGCTACAGTTATGCCCTGTGCCAATGCATTCTCTTATATATGCGAGTCGACCATAGGTCGCCTCGCATATATAAGAGAATGCATTGGCCTAAAAAAACTTTTTACCATTTTTTCTTACATTCTTTAACAATTTTATAATTTTTAATGTATTAAGCCAATGCATTCTCTTATATATGCGAGGCGACCTATGGTCGACTCGCATATATAAGAGAATGCATTGGCACAGGGCCGTTCTGTTGGGTAAAGGGTTAAAAAAATATGTTATAAAATAACAACTTATCGTCCAATTTAACGCGGCCCGAACCGTACTAATGCTGCGAAATTTCGCAAGACAACTCAGAAGCATAGCATGCGGGACTCCCGATCGTTGATCGGAAATGTTGCGCTGAAAACAAATAAAATTTAATATTCTATGAAATAAGACATTTATTTCCATAATAGAACCACACGCATGTTTACTTTGGAAGTTTGGAACCACTCGCACAAGCACGCAGGTTCTCGCTTACACTCTGTGTATACATGACACATGCATGCAGCAAACATATTTTATTATATAATGTTTTCGGTCAATTCAAGGTCTAATCGCGCCTTTCGACGGATGAAATCAGAGGGGAAACAACCCGGACGAAGTCGGGTCACCCTGCTAGTAATAGTATAAAATTGCCCAAAACCTGTTATTTATCAACATTTTGTTCAACGACATTTTGTCAAATATCTGACCAAAAAAAAGCCACTTGATTTTATAGTTATCCATCCTCATCGCAAATTGGTCAGAGAAAGTCTTCTCGTCGACTGTTAACTGGGCCACTTAAAATTATCGGTGGTGAAAAATAATAGATTTCAAACATCGATATCTGATCACTCTTATAGCTTTGATGGGTGGGTTCCTCGGCTAGAATAAAATTGTTTACCCCCGAAGCAAAGGAAATGGTAATTTGCGAGCTTTAATTTGGATTATGTATATATCTTTAATACTAATTATGGACCCAAACGTGATGAGCAATCAATCAGTGTACGAATCGTTAATCTTCGGTTATTTCCGGTTGGTCATCGAAACGCTAAGCAGGAGAAATCGGAAGCAGTATTATAGGTGTATGTAAATATTGATTATTAAAGATACACCGTTTGTTATCATCAAACCACTATTGGTACATGTTCTATAAACAATTAAATCGAACCAATGAGGCCATTCATGCATGGGAGGTTTTGATTATCAGACTTTCAAAAGAGGCAATTTGATAGAATTTGACTTTTTGTCCGGCGAGAAAAAACGTCCAATGAACACCTTTTGATAAAGAACGTTCATGCACAATCATGGTTTTGCTGCACAAAAGCGATACAATTAAATATTAAAGAGCGTTCGTAACTAATGTACGAGTTATCCTCATGTTATTTAGGTCCTTTTTGTAGATTTTATTTTTATTTTCTAGATTTCTGCTTGTGTAATACACGTATACACGAATGGTGATGATTTGTCATTTGCCTGCATGGTGAACTGAATATGATTTAGGACATTAAATTATTTTGGTGTCAAATTTGATGGGGCATCTTTAATCATATTCTCCAAATTACAAGAATGTCCGTGCTGTACCGGAGGGGGTATATCCGCCTTATCCTGAGTGACAGAATAAAGTCGTACCTCACAGAATTCTACTTTTTCCTTTCTGAAGTGCCGAATATAACACCATCAAATCATGTTTTATCATTGTGCAAATGACATGTATTGCCAGATACAAATTCTAGTTCAGGAATAATTTTGTTGTATGTGTGTCTCTTGAAGTATACAACGTTTTAGAAGCCCACGGACGATGTAGGTCTACACTCAGTTCATTGACGTATAGGGTCTGATGGTTTTGGCTTCATGGCCGTACCAATATACAGCGCCTTCCTATATATACACATGTATATAGGGCAGCGAGCGCTTATCTTGACCGGTGTCAATGACTGATGAGGATGAACAAAATTTGGTCTATCAATTCAAACATGAGCTGAAACATCCACCCTGACACATAACCTACGCACCTCATGTAAACAACATGGGTTGCTTGTGTCTGTGTTGGCATTCGTAAGATATTCACCATCATCCGTTTTTTCGATTTATGAGTGACGTTGTTGTGGGGTATACACTTCGAGGTATTCTAATAACCTCGGGTGCTGACGAGTCTATTTGCGTTGCGTATTTCGACACAACACTGTTCGTAATGAACAGTATACGTTTTTAATAACGGATACGATAATGCCGTTGAGATCGAATTTGGTTTGATTTATTGTGGGGGGGGGGGTCGTCATTTCAATATGTCATATAACGATGTCAGTTTTACGGGTGGACGAATGACCACGCAGAGGTTTAATTACACCGGGTAATCACTACACTGCACGTAGAAACCACGGACCACTAGCATGCAACCGAAAAGCTTGCCCAGATACACGGATTAGGTTAGCTTTCGCGTACCGCCATGGGTCACGAATCCGCGCTTATCTGGAATCTAACCAGCTTCGCCATAGCTTGCAGACCAGACACTCTGTTAAAGTGAACGGCGTAGCCTTATATAGTCAGTGTCTAGTCAAGGCGGCTTGTGGCCTAATATGTAAATCGGAAACCGCGACTGCATGCAATAGGCCTACATGTGCATGAATGTCGCATCATGATGGCGCTGTGCTGCATGGTGGACTTAATAATCATGGTCAAAATTATTTGTTCGTGTCATTTTCTTGGACTGCATGCAGCTGCATGTAAGAAATTACTACCACATTTTACGAGTAGTCAACATATCATATTTGAAGGTAATGGTTTCAAATTTGTCGCTACAGCTTTAAATATATGACGCGGTGGACGCAATGACGATGATCGTGGTGGTGGCGGTTGTGGTGGTGGCTGGTGGTGGTGGTGCCTTTAAAGTGTATTGCTTTCATTGAGACGTTTTGCAGTCGTTAATTGTGTGCAATACACGCTCTGTCTGTTTATTTTCATACATGAATTATGTCCCCCCGCTGATATAGTTCGTCTAGCATAGTGATTCCCCCCCCCCCGCTGATATAGTTCGTCTAGCATAGTGGTTCCCCCCCCCCGCTGATATAGTTCGTCTAGCATAGTGATCCCCTCCCCCGCTGATATAGTTCGTCTAGCATAGTGATTTTTAATAAATCCATCGAACCAGTAAGTTGCGTGTTTTAATTATCTTTATTCGAGTCATTGCTGGCCATTACCAATACAAATGTCGGCGATCTGTTGTCACCATACCGCCGAAATAACCTCTTCCATAAATAAAAACCATATTCGCACAATGCTACAATTCGCGGCCATGGTATTATAAGGCGATCACATTGACTCGTTGCCGCATAGATGTGAATGGTACATAAATTATTCACTGCATGCATGGCTGTACCAAACTGTTATCCTTTATTAAATATATAGTGATAAATAGAAACATATAGCAATAATTAGTCCATGTTTAACAGACAGGTCTCCTAGTCAATAGACGTATTTACCGTGAGTATATTTGCACCTGCTAAATCAAGTGATTGAAATAGTCATGTATATATGGTGTCTATTTATGGGAGAGGTTATTTCCAAGTGAAAATGGAAATGGTCGAGACCGTTGAGATCAAATCTGAGTTCAGTGTGTCCTTCATTATCAGAATGAGGTCCCCAGAGGGTAAATTTAGTGATGCTATCCCACATAGCGGGCTAGCATAATCAAATTCACCCTCTGTGGACCTCATTCTGCATTGCCTCGTCTGCTATAGGAGACATAGACTCAGATTGAAGTTTCCAAATGATGAATATTGTAATGTGCACCCATTGGGAACCTCGATTATGCAATGTGTCGTCTGCCAATTTGTGGATATAGAGAAACTAAACTAAAACAGAAATAGAATCAATGTGAAGAAGTTTCTATAAATATTTGATAATAAAGAAAGTTTCCAGAGAAGATGGGGCCCAAGCAGAATGAGGTCCCCAAAGGGTGAATTTAGTATTGCTACCCTCTGTGGACCTCATTCTGCAAATGACAGGTACACTAAAATCAGGCTTGTTGAGATGGTGTTTGATATACACAGGTGTTATAGAACAACCAGAAGCGGTATCAGCCCACTTCATTCATCTGGGAATATTTAAACAATTGCGTATAAACCTTCAGACGTCACGCAATTCCACTATAATTGTCTGGCGACAGGCAACGTCCCGTGCATGTCGACTACCAATCGCCAGTGAATGCACAACACAGCGTGAGGTTATCAGTCTATTTACAAGTCACGTCGCCTGATGTTAAAAATAATTTCACCCAGATAATTGACCTTAATGAGAATTTCCGATTTATCACCATAACAGAATGCAGATTTACTGCGCGTTCAATTTACCATAGTCTCGTTAAACTGGCAGTGAAAGAATGAGATCTCCGTAACTTCTGGTGGCCATGCGTCCATGCAATAATGACTGCTAATTGTTTGCTGATTTTTCATTTTGTGCAATGTGCATGCATTAACCCTTTACCCAACAGAAGGGCCCTGTGCCAATGCATTCTCTTATATATGCGAGTCGACCATAGGTCGCCTCGCATATATAAGAGAATGCATTGGCTTAACACATTAAAAATTATAAAATTGTTAAAGAATGTAAGAAAAAATGGTAAAAAGTGTTTAAAAAAGATTTTTTTTAGGCCAATGCATTCTCTTATATATGCGAGGCGACCTATGTCGACTCGCATATATAAGAGAATGCATTGGCACAGGGCATAACTGTAACCATCACAATGTGGTCAATGAGCCGGTTCCAATGATATCCATATTTGTATGGTTTTATTGAGACAGACCCAAGATAATTTAGGCTGTTGCAGCTTTATTTGGCCGGTTTTGGCCGGTTTGTTGGGTAAAGGGTTAACCTAAATAATGAGGACACGATGCTATATTATAGCGCCAGTCGTAGTAATCGCGTGTATTTGAATGCGCTTTCTTGACAACACACGTGTATTTTGTTACATGGTATTTTGGCAGCTACGAGCATATGCTATACTATTTTCCAAACAAGCTGATACCTAATTTGTGTCCAAACTCACAGTTGCTTGCGTTAACATTCTGACCAATATTGTCTGTCGAAGGATTCTCCTGGAAGTATGGTTTTGTGTATTCCACGAACCTCCGACTGGAAACTTTGGTCAGAATGTTATAGAGTATTTCCGAACAAATAAGGTATAAACTTGTTTTAAAAATAAACTAGCATATGCATATGCTCGTAACAGTCAAAATGCTATGTTTTGTGTCAATTCCTCATATATTATGTTTTTGTGCGTTTGCACAATTTGAGTGCGTGGTACTCACCAACATCGAAACGTGATTCCCCACCGTGCCATCAAGTTTTAATTAAACTCTGGTATCTTATTGGACTAATTGGACTTATAGGTAATTCAATGTAACAGTAAACTGTTTATATAACAATGGCTTTGACATGCAAAACTCAATTATTGGAGAGTTAGCATTGAGTCCCTTTAACCCTTTCAGTGCCATGGGCCGATCTCATCGGCCATAATTTACGTTCTGTAAAATCGGTCCAAAAAAATAAATAAAAAATAATATATTTTTTTGGGTATGCTTAAGCATGCTATAGCGAATTTAAAAACAAACTGGACAAAACCTTAGGGGCATGTTATAACTCAAAACTATCACCAAGTATTCATAGTAATAATTTTGATGCCCATGAAAAACGTAAGATTCCCTGGCACTAAACCTACAAAATAAGTCTGGCACTGAAAGATTTAATTAAAGAATATAAAAAGGAAAAATTATTAAAATTGTTAAAAATAATAACAAATGATGAAAAATTGTTAGGCCAATGCATTCTCTTATATATTCGAGGCGACCTATGGTCGACTCGCATATATAAGAGAATGCATTGGCACAGGGTATATAGGTTGATACAAAAATCCGACTTGCAATGAAAGGGTTAACTACGTCGTTATTAAGCTTAAACCAAGAGACACAATTTGCCTGAAGACAGACACGTACCCAGATCCAGTTACCATGCAGCAAATTCAAAGTCTGACCCTCTGAACTCTTTGCGATAACTGGTATAGATATTACATTCACTCGACGTGATGGTCCTCGTATATAAAAACTGGAATACGAAGTTGGCTCTTATTGGCTGATATATGTAGGTGACTAGCCTAATATAGAAGTAATTCTGCGGAATGGCCGAAATTTATGACACAGGGCCATGCGTTATTGTTTGCCTTCACTGCGATACGTTGTGAAATGGCCTCTGCATGGTCGGGGATAACCATTTATCTCATGCTATATATCACCACAATGTGGTATCAACTGTCTATATGTTATACATGTACATTGTATTGTACAGGCGTTGTTGCATTAATTATTAGCAACACTATAACCTTTCAACAAAATAATATCGAAACGTCTTGCATGCATGCTATAAGATCACTTGATACCATGTATCTCAACTCTGGCTGTCGCCCGTAGAGATCATATTCCACTAGTACAAAATCTTGGAAGTTTTGACAGGGAATCTTATAACGCGGGGTATATATATTTTTAGTTATTATCTGTTCCTTAATACTGTGCTTCACTGTAGGTGAATGTCTCAACTCAAAATTGCACGTTTTCTGTGATATTTGTGAGCCGATATCACAATAAAAATTCAATTAATTAACCTGGAGAAATTCCATAATTGTATAAACGACGCAAAGCAAAATCGCTCACAAATTCATTTAAATCGTGAAATTTCGAGTTGGGACCTTCACATACAGTGAAGTACATTGTTAAGGAACAGATAATAACTAAGAAATATATTCCCTGGCGTTTTTTTTTTTATAATGTTCCCTGTCAAAACTTCAAAATGTTCCAAGGTTTTGTACTGATCTCTACGGACATTAGCCAGAGTATATAATCATGGCATGGTGTGCATGGGGCTCTTATGTCATGCATGTCCCATACTCCACCGCCCCTATAGCTGGACACATGTTTCAGAAGAAAGCATCTATCCATGTGTTTCAATGTAAATACCTTGCTGTAGATGTATATTAGATCATGCCAGCAATCTCTACGTTATAGCTACAGAAGAGCTCAATATCTCAGGGGGGGGGGGGTCGGAAAAAAAATTCAGGCACGTATGCTGATTTTTTCCTTTCGACACTTGTTGTGACCCACCCACCCCACGCGTCCAAATTTGTTTTCAGTTTTCGGCGGGGGGGGGGGGGGGGGTCGGAAAAAAAATTCAGGCACGTATGGCATTTTTCCCCTTTCGATCATTTTTTGTACCCACCCCCACCGCCAAATTTTTTTCCGTTTTCGGCAGTTTTTTCCGACCATTTTTTGACACCCACCCCCCTTTTAACACTAAAACAGAGATTTGCGGGGGAAAATTCACTGTAAACAGCTGTATATGAATTTCTGTGCATACTATTTATCATGGATGTTAACATGGACATGTAAATAGGAATGAGTCATTTTGAGGTCATTCGGCCAAAAAAACATGGCTGCCAGCGGCCATCTTGGATTTCAAAATTTGCAACAAAATACAACACGATAACTGCCTGCAGTCAGTTTACAGCTAGAATTACATTATTTCTCTCATTATTTCTCTCATTCAAAGTGGGTTTGAAGCCCAACTCATTGCCAAAACACTAAAAATCAAGCAGGAATATTTTTTTTTAGTTGCGGAAAAAATTGCTTGTTGGTGGCTTTGTCCAACCACCCACCCCGGCATACGTGCCGGAATTTTGTTCACCCCCCCCCCCCTGTTTTCGGCAGTTTTTCCCGCCCCCTTTAACACTAAAATAGAGATTTGCGGGGGGAAATTCACTGTAAAGAGCTGTATATGAATTTCTGTGCATACTATTTGTCATGGATGTTAACATTGACATGTAAATAGGAACGAGTCATTTTGGGGTCATTCGGCCAAAAAACATGGCTGCCAGCGGCCATCTTGGATTTCAAAATTCAACCCATTAGCATGGGCTACAGGCTATACTGTTTGTCTGATCATCATGAAATTTATCATTTATGTTAATATTGACATTCTAAGGTGTTTTAAGCCAAACTCTTTGCAAAAAACAGTCAAAAAACTTGCAGGAAAAAAAGAATTTTAGTTGCAGAAACAAATTGTTTGTTGGCCCCATCGACCACCCACCACCCCGGCATACGTGTTCGGAAAAAAAATCCACCCCCCCCCTGAATATCTGGGAACTTGTTATGTTCTGACTGGGAACAGTGTAACATTGAAAAAATAACGCAGGTAACATATATCTTAGGTACTATAATAATTAATTTCACAGTAAGTGAGGGTCCCAGAACCAGATTGCACGATTTAGGCGACTTTTGTGAGCCTATTTCTCTTTGTGTCGGTTACAAGAATAAATCCCCCCCCCCCCCCCCATGATAATCAATTCATTTTTATCGCTAAATCGGCTAAGACAAATCGCCGAGAAGAGATTCATGGCATGACCTCTGTTTTACTATATGCGCAGTAGAAGGAACCGACTCTCTCTTTCTGCACCCTTCATTTCGTCGGCATCCAGGAAAAAAAGAAGCATTTATATGAATCGGTATGTTGCTTCCACCTATGTTCATTCTTTCGTGCTATTCTAGGTATTTAAACCGGAATTATACGGGATCCCAGTCCACGTTGTTATTCTAAACACGAGTTCATCCGATACACTTCAACAATGAGATTTAAGATTAGATAACAAAACACGTTCAGTCCGTATACAGACCCGACATGCACGATGCCCTGCCCGCAGTTTGCAAACAATAAACAGATTGTGTTATCTGTAGTTATCGCGCACCCCGTGGTCAGCTAATCGGTAGCTACACATTTTTCAAATAAACAAGCGCACGTGGTGCATCCTATCATCTCAGGTGCATGCGAGTTTTAATCTCAGAACACCGTTGTAGCTGATGATAAGAAGAACATTGACAATGCCCGACATTACGTTAAATTTACGATGTTCCATGGTGAAACCATCGACGTATATTGTATAGATCGATGGTGAAACTAAAACAAGAATTACAGTCGTGTACACAGTGAGCGGGAAGGGTTTTTAAACCTGATTTCGTGTTGCTGATAGGAACTATAGATCATGTCATGAATCTCTACTCTGCATGGTTGACGTCCGTAGAGATCATATTCAACATGTACAAATCCTGGTAACTGTTTGATGTTCTGAACAGTTCTGACCGGGAATTATATAACATTGAAAAAAACAGACAGGGCATATATTTCTTTGCTAGTAGTTGTTCCTCTATAATCTACTCCACGTTAGGGGTGTCCCAGCTCGAGATTGCATGCTTTTCTGTGACTTTTGTGAGCTGATATCGCCAGAGTAGAGATTCATGGCATGATATAGGAAGGAGCTAGTCTGATGCATGTTTTCGTGTTGCTGGAAGGTCAGTCTGCGGCTCTGTATATGTGAATGGTATATCTATTTGCCTTTAATACTTCCTACAACCATGGCAACGGACCCCATATCTGACTATATGTCACTGACGCTAAATTCAAAGTGTATCACTTCAGTTCTAGATGACGACTAATCTGGCTACGCTCGTAGAGATCATATTCCACCTAATCAAAACCTGGCAACTGTTTGATGTTCTCACCTGTTTTGACGGGGGATCTTTATAAATTTAAACAGACAGCGCAGGGAACATATCTCTTTATTAATACTTGTTCCTTGATAATCTATTTCACAATAGGGGGTTATACAAGAAACTGTTCGATGTTGCATGATTATTGCAAAGTGCCCATTCAGAACGTCAAAAAATTCCCAGGTTTTGAACTGGTGAGGTATGGTGTTTATAGTCGAGTATCTAGCGTATATCCATAGTAGTGATTCGTGGCATGATCTACTTCAGTTCCAGATATATCACCATTATGAAAATGAGATGGCACCAATAAGCATATTATGGTGGGGCTGGAGTGGTCAACGTTTCCGCCACAACAGATATCACATTTCTCCATATACGTAAATTAAAAAAACTTGATGCCACTGAACCGCATTCATTGTAAACTAGTCAGTGTACTGTGTATTAGGCAATAATTCATATTTCTAAAAACTTAATTAACCATTTCCAGATCTATATTAAAGGCACGGGCGGCGTTCGTTGCAAAAATATTCATATTTGTTCAAATCGCCATCAACAGAAGGAATATTAAAATATATATAGTTTTGTTCATATGCCAAACATAATCAGCGCGTAAATAGTATATTGTCAAGACGTACGATGGTGTACGTAAACAAGAGCCTGCCGTGTTACAAAAGTTGTGCTTCTGTTTACATTAACACACAAAAATGATATAAACGCTCTTTATTATTTCCATATCAGGAAAACAGTGACAAATAACGCTCTTTATGTTTACCATATCCGGATCTAAACAAAAGCCAGGTTCTGTAACGTGTTTTGCTTTTGTTTACATAACAAGGGGAAAACAATTGACAATAACATACTGTTTATGCCATATTTCTGATTGGTATAAGAACAAGGTTGTCTATATTTTACTACTATTTCTGTTTATGGCGGTTTTTGACGGATGTGAATATTTTAACAGCATACCCACCGCCAACACTTTAACTGGTTATCTTTAACCCTTTCAGTGCCAAGTCCGATTTTTGTATCAACCCATATTTCCTTGATCATTTTTCAAATGTATTGATTATAATAATGTGATACATTGATGGAAAGAGCTCTAAGAGCTCTTTCCAACAATGTATCACATTATTATACATCAATGTATCACATTATTATAATCAATAACTTTGAAAAATTATCAAGGAAATATGTGTTGATACAAAAATCGGACTTGGCACTGAAAGGGTTAAATACTCATTGACAATTAGTTCCCTTAGGAAATGTACAGATAATAAGTTAAACAAACGTTTGTGAACTTATTATGTGAACAGTTCCCACTACTGAATATGAATCATTCTGAACTTATTATGTGAACAGTTCCCACTACTGAATATGAATCATTCTGAACAGTTCCCACTATATACTGAATATGAATCATTCTGAACAGTTCCCACTATATACTGAATATGAATCATTCTGTACTGTGAACTTATTATCTGAACAGTTCCCACTACTGAATATGAATCATTCTGGACTTGTATTATCTCTTTGTCTGGCTGGTGTCTGCTCATATATATATAGCCCTAACATCCCTACAACTGAGTAATAAACCATTTCAATGTATATACGTTTATAGCTGATTGGGAGAATCCATTTACTATAGAAAGGGTGAATGCTTATGAAAATCACGAAAACAGAAAGCTAATATTGGTTTATTAGTTCAAATAGATTATCTTTGATAGAGAACATAGATTTCCTTTGGAAAAAAGGGTGTATCACAAATTTCCTCCATACAGTCTTTTCCCGGAAAATGAACCATTTCTTGCATTATAGGTAAGTGCTCCAGCTTTAGATGAAAGCATACATTTTAGAACGTATAGCTTCGATTCTATAAGATACAGTTTCGGTAAAATTTGCCATCACCATCAATGTTTATATTAGCCAACTCTGTACTCACTCGCTGTCAAATATTATTATCATATACATAATTGTTACCGATGAACATGCATTGTTGTTATTTTTCTGGGGAAATACTGTGCTAAAACAATTCGATATATATAAATATAGATTTAAGATAATATACACATTTTGAACGTACCATATACACCTCGCGAACGACAATAAAACGTATCATATCTACATGTATATCCAAGCAACCAGTAAGATCTCTACGTCCTCTCGAAACCTGCACGATTTATATTAACATTTTTCCCGGGGTGCTTCTGGATCGCTTGTATAGACACGATTCGAGTTTCTTGCAGACATTGTCCGAGTTTTTTTCTTTCTTTCTTTTGGTGCCGTTCGTCTGATATAACCTGATATACGTGCAAACCGATTATGCTCACCATGGGGGACATGTACAATTGCAAAATTACACTTATTTTACATCACGTGCACTGTGATCATATTTATACAATCAAAATACGCATCTACAAATCGTTTGCTATTCACGCAACATGATTATGCCCAGTTAGTGCAGCTTTTTGCATGTTGGTTGCGGAATCGCAGGTATAAATTTATGCTACCGTTGCGGCGCAATGGTGATTGGGACAGAATACCAAGGAAGCAGGGCCATTACGACAATCATAAATCAGTGTGTCGTCACTATCTATTAACTGTTCACCAGCACCGTTATTATTCTGTCGTTACTCTCGACGTATTAACTGGTGGTGCCACCGTCGAGTGATATATGAGACTAACGCCTGCAACAACGCGTATTTTCTGTTGAGGCGGAGAATATTTCCGGATTCATTGGCGGACCAAGTTCTCAAGCATTGAAATAGTGAGCCTGTCATCTGCAGAATGAGGTCCGCAGAGGGTGAATTTAGTGATGCTACCCCGCATAGCGGGTTAGCATAACCAAATTCACCCTCTGGGAACCTCATTCTGCTGAGGTGTAAGCAGAATGAGGTTCCCAGAGGGTGAATTTGGTGATGCTAACCCGCTATGAGGGGTAGCATCACTAAATTCATCCTCTGGGGACCTCATTCTGCAAATGACAGGCACACTATTTCAAGACTTGCAAGTTCTGTAGCACTGTTTAGAATGCGTTAGCTATTACTCTTTATTTTACTCTGTTTCGTTCATTTAAGATGGTTATCCAGGACATATATAGTCTGTGCTAAAATCTTTTTGACACCAAGACTAATCACCACTGTCCTTACAGGGACAATGTTTTTGAAGAATAATGCTATAACTTTTCTATATATGGCTGAGCTTCGCGGTTTAAGTAGAATATTAAAAATTCAGTCGGTGCTAAAATCCATTGGCACATTGACAAATAACGAAACTCCGTATAACATAAGGACAATGTTTGACGAATAATGCTTTAATCTTTGTTTGGCTGAATTTAAGAAGAATATTCAAAATTCAGTCGGTGCTACACAAAACGGTGACACTGCTATGAAAACTCAAGCTTCAATCATTTAATGTGCTACATATTGAAAAAAAAGTAAAGACTTGCATGGATAAAGTCAGGAGTGATATGAAAATAGATTGTGTAAAACGTGTTGTTGTTGTTGTTGTTGTTGTAACTGCTGGACATGTGTCCTAATCACACCATTGACATATGGTATCGCAAGAGGAGTCGATCGGGTATTTTAGCGTGGGACTAAGGGTGCAATTACAGCTCGTGGCACACATTGGGAATTTGTTCGCGCATGCACTTTGGAGCAATGAACATTCACGCTAATGAGCAGTGCCTACATAAATCGGATATATATATATATGTTCATGTCACGTGACGACCAGCACTTGAGTAGCATACACTTGATCAACCGAAAACAATGCGACTTATTGGTGCTGACATTTTTTGAACTGTTTGCCGACCATGAAGAATATAGCCATCTGCATGAATATATATTATTCATTACTGACATTCAAAACAACGCAACGTGAGAGTATTAATATATTCAACATGAAATTGGTTCAATAACAGTAACTGATGATAGCCTTCTCAATGGTTTCTCTCAGATAATTCGACCAGAACTCCGGACCCGGATTCGTCATCTCCAGTTTAACCCTTTACCCAACAGAACGGCCCTGTGCCAATGCATTCTCTTATATATGCGAGTCGACCATAGGTCGCCTCGCATATATAAGAGAATGCATTGGCTTAACATATTAAAAATTATAAAATTGTTAAAGAATGTAAGAAAAAATGGTAAAAAGTGTTAAAAAAAGATTTTTTTTAGGCCAATGCATTCTCTTATATATGCGAGGCGACCTATGGTCGACTCGCATATATAAGAGAATGCATTGGCACAGGGCATAACTGTAACCATCACAATGTGGTCAATGAGCCGGTTCCAATGATATCCATATTTGTATGGTTTTATTGAGACAGACCGAAGATATTTTAGGCTGTTGAAGCTTTATTTGGCCGGTTTTGGCCGGTTTGTTGGGTAAAGGGTTAAAGGCACGGGCGGCGTTCGTTGCAGAAATATTTATATTTGTTCAAATCGCCATCAACAGAAGGAACACCAAAATATATACAGTTCCGCTCATATGCCAAACATAATCAGCGTGTAAATAGTATATTGTCGTCAAGACGTACGATGGTGTATACGTAAACAAGAGACTGCTCGTGTTACAGAAGTTGTGATTCTGCTTACACATAACACAGCACAATTCTATTGGTTAATCATACAAAAATGATATAAACGCTCTTTATATGTTCAGGAAAACAGTAACAACTAACGCTCGTTGAGCGTTATGTATACCATATCCGGATCTAAACAAAAGCCAGGAAACGGAAAGTTTTTTGCTATTATTTACATAACAAAGGGGGAAATTGACAATAACATACTGCTTATGCCATATTTCTGATTGGCATAAGAACAAGATCTGTCTATATCTTACTATTCCTTCTGTTTATGGCGGGTTTTGACGGAGGTGAATATTTTAACAGCATACCCACCGCCAACGTCTATTATTCTTTGGAGGGATGTCAATGTGATAAAGGCACACGAAGATATATAAAAGTTCAGAAGGAGCCCTATTTATTGAGGGAAATGTTTAGATAATAAGAACTCTTAATCTGAACATTTCCTGTTGTATACTACTCACCAATGATGCTTTAGTATAGACAGTGTTAAACATGCAGTTTAAAGTCGAAATCTAATCTGTCGTTTTGCCTCTGCGCAACAATAATATTCTATGTCGATTGACAACAAGTTGGTCGTGTGTTGATCTTATTATGTGAACATTCCCTGTGGGATAACTACTCATCAATGATGCTTTGGAATAGAACTGGATAAATCATCCTGTGCGGGTGCTTGTAGTGGCAGTCTGAAGTTTCTCTGTCGGGTTAACATAATCATATGATATCATTTAATGTCTAATATGATCACATCGCTTCTCTTCTCCAAAATGGAAAGCGAATTTGCTGCACGTGAATCAATCGTACGATTTGCCACTTGCTGGTACTGATATATTACTACTACAGAAGCCAGGTTGGGTTTCAACTGGGGGGCGACGAGCTGAGCCATTGGAGTCCAAATCGATTTGGACCCAAAGCTGATTGTAAGTAGATCAAACTGTGCCACATTACCGCGTTTAACCCTTTCTTAACCGCCTGAATTCTCCTGCCCATATTGAAAGGGTCTATTATTAATCTGGAGGGATCGTCAAGATATATTAGCAGGTGACAGATAATACAAAATGCAGAAGGAATCATATTCTTCGGTGGGAAATGTTCAGATAATGTTCACATAATAAGTTGAAGAAAGGACATATGATCGTGTGTTAGACTTAATATGAATCGAACGTGACACGTAGTGGAGCAACCACACATGCTGTGCCTCAAATTTATCGGTGACATAGCGCTAAGAATAATTTATGTAACATCACGCAGTGATCATGACGGAGATGACATTACAAATTGTCTGGATTCTGGCCCACAAATCCAAAATGACGTCAGAAACCGTGTCATGACGTCTTCATTTTTCGTTTTCGTTAAGCTAGCCAAAGAAATTGGTCTAATTGAAATTAATAGACCTAAATCACATGTGAATTCTTCGTAAGTTGTGAATTAGTTTTTTTCATTTTCATCGCGATGCTTCATTCCCAATTCCGCGTTTTTTTGCAATCTCCACACTGTTGCTAACCGGATGTCACGTGAAAATTCACTGATGGATATAGAACAAAATGTATGACGTCATTCACCTTCATAAGGTATAAGCACCCTTGGTGGTTGCTATTATCTGAACATTTCCTAAGTTTACTACTCGTCAATGAACATTTAGTAAAGAAAGGGTTACTCGTTAAATCACAAATTAATTGGTTTGTAGAATGCCAACATCAAATTATCGATAATTGTGGGATTCGTCAACACTAAATAAAACACTCATAAACTATATAATTGCAGAAATTTCAATAGCCGACTGTGCTCATGTGTGCGAATGTTTACTTTCTGGTGTGACTTGCTCCTCCGATGTTCAGGTCAGAGAGAACCAACTTCTTTATTATCAGCGTCCGTGTGTCGCAAACCGACACTGGGAGGGATAATCAGTAGGGACTCAGTTCATGTTGGAAAGTCAAGATGCGTGATGTGATTGTTATGGTGGCTCCACTGGCTCGTACGTGCGTGGTGTGATTGTTATGGTGGCTCGTACGTGCGTGGTGTGATTGTTATGGTGGCTCGTACGTGCGTAGTGCATAGAGTGTTTTGTTCACTGTGTGTTTTTGTCTTGTGTGTCATTTTTTGGCGAAGGCAATAAAACTATTGAAAATTCTTTTGATACAAAAATATTGTCACTACGTACCCGGATGTCACTACGTACCCGGATGTCACTACGTACCCGGAAATGAATAATGTAAACTCATGGGTCGGATTCGTTATCTCCGGTTTAAACCTGGTTTATGGAAACCTCAAGGTTTAAAGGCCCACTTAATTTTCGAGTCGCCGATTATTATTTTTTATAGTGACTTTATATACGGTTTTAATAACAATATATGCCATAAAATATGATTAAACTACTATAATTCATCACTATTTGAAACATCTGTGTCTCAGAAGATGCCCACATAGAAATAGAAAACTGCTGAAGACTTCCCCCCTCTGGCACCCAGAATGCAACAGAATTCAAACTTTTCCAATGAAAGGGAAGAACTTTATCTTTAATACATAATAATTTTATTCCCTTTACTTCAATCTTGATGACGAAACGCGTTGGCAACTCAACAAAAACAACATGTCCACAGTTTATTACACCGGATAAGCTGATAATACAATGTTTTGGAGCTTCCTCTTTCAAATGGTATATAATATGGCATATATTTTATATAATGTAATCTGGGGGTTCGTAAATTAAGTGGGCCTTTAAACCGCCATTTGACAGCTAAATCCGTGGTTTAAATCCGAGACCAGTTATAAGTGACGCATTCGTCATAGCTGGTTTAAACCTGATTCAGCATGACCCATGGTTTAGCAGTAGTGTTTCTATATGGGCTAGCTAAATAAAGCTAAATAAATTTAATTTTATAACATTAAACCGGCAACTATTCCATATAATTCGATGGTCCAGCTAAACCCGGTGAAAGGGAGGCCAGACCTGAGATGAACAGTTCGTCCTTTCTGGACCGCGGTTTACATGGGTGGTGCTGTACATAATCTAGATTGACGGCGTGTATAAAGCTGAGAGTTACGGCTTGCTAATTTCATGTCACAATTGATTCATTCTCACACAAGGGTTGCTATAAGCGTTTACTTGTAAGTCGCTTTAATTGATGACGTGCCAATAACCATTTTACCGGCCTGACTGAACGTTGTCCGCCTGGTAACTGTGTAGTTTGAGGGTGTGTCTTTTTACCGGATTCCGGATCCCGGATCCCGGATTTCGACCCGGATTTAGGTGTCTTTTTACCGGATTTCGACCCGGATTCGGGTATGAATTTCATGCTTGTTTTATCACATATTTAACCCATTAAAAGCCGTTTCTGACACGCGGAAACTGGTTGGGAGGTGAGATTAAACCAATATGTACCTTTAAATACGATTAATCGGGTTGAATGAGCACGACAGGTCTATATTGGTTTAATCTCACCTCCCAACCAGTTTCCGCGTGTCAGAAACGGCTTTTAATGGGTTAAATGTGTGATAAAACAAGCATGAAATTCATACCCGAATCCGGGTCGAAATCCGGTAAAAAGACACATAAATCCGGGTCGAAATCCGGAATCCGGTAAAAAGACACACCCGTAGTTTGATTGCATGCTCATCTCATCGAATCAGCTAGCCGCTCAACGACTACAAACAAACACAGTTTGGCTGAACCGCCAATGTTGGTTTAAACCGGCCATGGCCTTCAAATTAAACCTAGTATTTTGTTTATCTTTAGTTCCACGTTCCGGGGATACAATTGTTCACTTGTACATCCAATATTCACAATCGAACTGTGCATGCATCAGAAGAACTCGCTAAAAAGCACGATATACCGATATTCAGACTTTATATACTCTAATAAACATGAGAATATACCCTGTGCCAATGCATTCTCTTATATATGCGAGTCGACCATAGGTCGCCTCGCATATATAAGAGAATGCATTGGCCTAACAATTGTTTTTCAATTTTTTTACAATTTTAATAATTTATTCTTATATTCTTTAACAGACTTATTTTGTTGGTTTAGGGCCGATGAGATCGGCCCCTGGCACTCAAAGGGTTAAAGTAACAAAGAAATACCATGCCACCAGGATAGAGATGTGCATACCATGCTTTAGAAATAATCAGATGCCACAAACAGAGATTTCTTAATTATTATTGCAGAATCGATAAAGGAAAATCCCAAGTGAGTTCTAAATTATCCCAAAAATTGTGCAGCTTTTACAGAAACTGGTAGGTGAATTATACATGTCAAGGAAAGGAAAATATTGTGGTTCATATCATATATGAAATAGACTAACACAGAACCCATTTTGTCCTTAAGCTTTAAGACATAATGTATCCCTTCTTCACGTGGCTATCACGTGGATATAATTTGGAGTTTCAATTGAGCATGCCCTAGACGATTATACGACATGTTGATATTAACCTAATTTGATGACAATTCGCTAATCAGCGCAACAATTCACACTATTAGTAATGATGTGATGATGCTTCGCCCCAAGACGATTCTCCTTGATCTTATATAGAACAAATAAAAGTATGTGCCCCTGAAACAAACTGCAATTAGGCCGCGAGCATTTGAGCGGGCACATACATGTACATAGATGATGTGTCACCCCACCTCCTCTTTTGGAACGCGTGATTCGGGCCATTTTAAGGCGGTACGCGGGATTCGAACACCTCTGTCCATTACTTTAAACATATTTTATTTGTATATCGAATAATACAAAATGGATTGGGGACAAGTTACAAAACTTACTTAGCCCCTCTCCCTGTCTACAATAATTTTATTCATACAAAATGACGAAGGAAAGAGTCAAAATCATATATAGGTTAAACATATTTACATTTACAAATGAGTGGGTTTGGGGTTTGGGGTGGGAGGTGCCAAAACCTATTTCGTGACTAATTTGCTTTTTGTGGCTATTCTGAAATGCGTTTCATTTGTATTCGCGATTCATATGTCCAATTTAACCGGTATTCAGGATTCAACAAAAAAGACTGGTGTGTACGCAACTTTTTGAGCACAAAATCTCAACCCCCCCCCCCACCAGAAATGTTGATGTAAATCAGACTAATACCTCTTGACGTATTGAAGTTATGGATACAACTTCAGCAAATTTGTGTGGAAACTATACTATTATATATAGTGTAAAATTACAAAGTATATGTATTTCACATTTTTTAACTGGCAAGAATAATTCTCTCCTCTCTGTTAATTGGTATTCATTATTGGGGGGGGGGTGACAACCTCACAATTGGTATTAACGTTACCGGTGTATCAACTATCCCTTTATAAAGGCACATATATTCCAACCGGTTGGGGTGCATGTCTAGAGGGTTTTCGCCGATGTGGGTGGTGTGACTGATGTTCTCAAAACTGCACCCCATCTCACCATACCAAATCCCCAACTCCCTGCGTTCAGGGGTCATATACATTGTTGACATGAAATTCTTATTCTATTACATAATAATATGTTCTTTATTTGAACTATATACACATCTGCCATTTGATAGATAACCTATATACATTATGACATTAGATGAATTTGTAATAAATATTACATATCTTTCGTACTACCTATATACCTAACATTGTATATTGTTAGTATATATACTTCATCTCCAATAATGGAGGAATAAATGCATCTCATTTGTCTAAAGTATGTCAAACATAGAGTGCTTTTGAATACACATTTGAAAATGTGACTTGTTAATTGCAGCGCTTGTGTATATTTGAAGATGTCACTTAATTTGTTAATCGTATATCGCGACAAAATTAACTTTGCATGACGGCTGAATTAAAAAAAATAATTAGATTCGATTTTTGAGCCCGGACATGACCTATATAACAATAATTAACTTATTGTGATACATACGTGCATTTGTGGTGATGAGTTTAGCCCTTTCTGTATGAAACACTCATTGATGAGTAGTTATCAATTTGGGCATGTTCAGATAATAATTCAATAAGTATTTTGTTGAACATTTCTCTCTATAAATAGGACTATTTCTGCAAAAGTATTATCTGTCGGCTGGTTGTGTATTACCTGTACGCCCCTCCAAATCAATAATACACTACATGTATTCCGATGAACACATTTTTAACTTGGTGTGAGAATCCATTTAGTATAAAAAGGGTTATGTGGAAGGTAATTCCACGGCCCATCCTTCATATACATAATTTTATAAAATACAACCTAATATGGGACATACTTGTATGACTTATACTTTGAACACATCATTCTGATTAAACATGCAATTGCATAAAAAGGTCTTAAAGTGTACCACGTAATTAAACATATATACAACCAATAATGTCAAACAATTCACAATAAGATCATGTTAACAAATGCATGAACAATTTAATACGGTTTCTATCGAAAACAGATTTAAAATTCTGTTCGAAAATTTAATATTTTCAGGTATATTCAGGTATATTGCTAACTTAGGGAATTGACAAAACATAGCGAAGCGATGTTGATAAGCGAATACAGGAACATGATAAATCCGCACATTAATCATGTGGAAACAATCACAAATAACATAAAGAATTTGCTTATACGATCATTTATTGTGATTTAGTTGTCGATGATAAAGACACATCGGACAAAAACTGTTGAACTTTTCCAGCGATGCGGAGATGACCTCTCCGAATAGTGTGCAAGCTAAAAATAGATTTCTGGATTTTCCCAGTGACAGTGGCTGTGACAAAATTAGGAAGCGCACTATCGTGTTGGGACGGAACTATCGGAAATAGTCAAGCATCCAATCACAAGTGTGGAATAGGCTTAGATAGTCACGTGAGATTAAATATTATATAACAGTATAACATAATTATACTTGCATGGGGAAAGATCTTTCAAAAAATAACTTCAAAAAGTGAAATCCATTTTTCTCAGATGAAAATAAAAACTGAAATATTGATGCTATACGCCCTGTCACAAACTCGCGGCCATTTTGGAACCACCAGGTCCGGTTCCGTAGTTTTAGTGCTACAGGTCAAAGTTTTGGAGTAGATTTCCATATATGGAAGTCGTGAATTTTTTCAAAACCTCCATATATGGAATTGCTACTCCAAAACTTTGACCAGTAGCACTAAAACCACGGAACCGGGGTTGGAAGAATCTCTGAAACCACGGAACGGAGCTGGATCAGTCCAATACGGCCACGACCCAGTGGTCTCGCTTATTAAGGGCACGACCCAGCGGTCTCGCTTATTAAGGGCACGACCCAGTGGTCTCGCTTATTAAGGGCACGACCCAATGGTCTCGCTTATTAAGAGGTCGCATCTTCGCATTTGAAATGAACGTGCAACAATTTTCGACTGAATCTCAGGAATTTAATTATACCCACTCACGGAGCTTTGATTGTATATGTTGGGTTACACGCCCATGCGCGCGTGTGTGTTTACGTCCACAGAAATGATTACTCAGCAACAATTCAGCCGATTTATATTAAATTGGAGGCGTATTTTCACAAACACATCCCTTTGAGTTATGGAATGACACTGCCTGCCAATTGTTTTACTGAGTTATGACCCTTTTTTCAACTTAGAATTTTGCCCATTCCCCCAGTGCGTGAATCTGTTCAAAATGATCTCTCAAATACACATCTGGTGTTTATGATATTTGCGACGTGCACGCTGTCGTCATCATCAAATGCCCCATAATTAGCACGCCAAATTACACTGCATGACTTTCATTTTTTGTACTTAACTAGGACCTTCCATGACTAGAGCTTCCTCAAATTTAGCGAAAACCCTGTGCCTGTGCAATCTCTTATATTCGAGTGTCCCATGGGGATTCTTGCATATATACAAGCGAATACATTGGCCAAACAATATTTACCTTGTAAGCCAGTGCATTCTCATATATATGTGAGGCTTCCTATGGGAGACTCGCATATATAAGAGAATACACTGGAACAGGATATTTAATGCTGCACCAGCGCAGCTCCCGCCATGAACCTCATGAAATGGTTAATGGAATATCGTTGCCCCGTACACTAAAATGGCGTGGTTCATCCCACGTGAACTAAACATGCACGCCCACCCTTGGTGCATAGGACATTTTGATTAATCATGGTCGAACATTTCCCATTCATGTTCCAACGGTTTCAAATCACCTCCGCACCATATGAGTTCAACGTTGGCGTGTAATACCCAAAAATAACCACGCAGTGACTGGTGGCTACATCTATCGGTATGTAGCTGATTTGTTTTGCTTGGTTCACGCATGAAAATTCAATCTGAACCACGCATGCGTGGGAAGAAATAATGACGCAATAAATCAATTGAGAAGATAAGCAATAATGTCCACATAAATTAGCGTGGAAATGCAGCTTACAATTGACACTTCCATTGCTAACTAGCACTGATATCTGCCATTAAGCAACCTACAGTAATGCCCAAAGTAATTGACCACTTAACCACCGCAGAATTATGGGTAATTTTTCAGGATTTAGTCGGAAATATGGCTTGTTGCCATTCATTGGAAAGCTCTCTGCTGTGGTTAAGTGGTCAATTACTTTGGGCATTACTGTACTTCAATACCGCCTGTGTGTTTCGTGAAGTAACCAAGACTGAGTTTAGTGTGCCTGTCATTTTCAGAATGAGGTCCACAGAGGGTGGATTTATGGACGCTATCCCGCATAGCGGGCTAGCTATCATCACTAAATTTACCCTCTTGGGACCTAATTCTGTTTAGGCCTCATCTCTGCAAAGTTGAGTTTATTATAAAATTGCTATAGAAACTTGTTCATAGATTCTAATTTTTCTAGTTTAGTTTCTCTATCCCCAAATTGGCAGACGAGACATTTCATAATCGAGGTTCCCAATTGGTGTATATCACAATATTCACCATTCGGGAACTTCAATCTGAGTCTATGTCTCCCATAGCAGATGAGGCCATGCATAATGAGGTCCACAGATGGTGAATTTGGTGATGCTAGCCCGCTATGTGGTATAGCGTCACTAAATTCACCCTCTGGGGACCTCATTCTGCAAATGACAGGCACTCTAAACTCAGGCCTGGGAGTAACTATAGCGTGATTATCGTGACAACACGAGCTTGTATATAGGCAGCACTGTAAATGTTCCCTTAAAACCGTCATAAATAATTCACTCCTCGAGATAGTACTACAAACCACTTACAATAATTTAAAATACATTATAAACTTGAGAGCCATATTAGATTCACCAAAAATACTACCAACAAAAAGAAAGTACAGTATATTTGCAAATGGCAATATAACTCACAAATCGGAAAAAAACATATATATAGGGTCCGATTCTTCACATAATCTGTGATTGCATTGGCCCACAAATTCAGACACTTCTATTCCACAGTCTGTGGTGGAGAATACGAGCTGACAATCATGAAAAATAATTGCAATTTTACACACTGCAATTAAGTATGTTGCATGGAGCGAAAGAATGGAGAACTCGTTTAAACCCATACAGTGAATTCAAGTATAAGTAGCATCTTAATCTACGTCGCTTTCCAAAGTACATCGATGCTATCTGAATACTTTAACCCTTTACCCAACAGAAGGGCCATGTGCCAATGCATTCTCTTATATATGCGAGTCGACCATAGGTCGCCTCGCATATATAAGAGAATGCATTGGCTTAACACATGAAAAATTATAAAATTGTTAAAGAATGTAAGAAAAAATGGTAAAAAGTGTTAAAAAAAGATTTTTTTTAGGCCAATGCATTCTCTTATATATGCGAGGCGACCTATGGTCGACTCGCATATATAAGAGAATGCATTGGCACAGGGCATAACTGTAACTATCACAATGTGGTCAAGGAGCCGGTTCCAATGATACCCATATTTGTATGGTTCTATTGAGACAGACCGAAGATATTTTAGGTGTTGAAGCTTTATTTGGCCGGTTTTGGCCGGTTTGTTGGGTAAAGGGTTAACAAGTTATAACTTACTGCCCACTTGCAGTCAAATAAATAGTTTATTTTACATTTATATCCACGATATATATCATGCAACTCTTACTGTTCGTAGGCAACGCGAAAACCAAAAAAGGTGTGACTGTCCCAATGGGACAAAGTATACCCCCACATACAGTTCACATGCATGAGATACAAAAAAGGAAGTCGTCTTAAGAGGGGATGACACTCTTGATTATCAAATTATGTGCATAATGCGTAATTTGGTAACAGGGACAATATAGCTTGATAAATAGAATATTACAGAAATTGAGCATGAAACGAAGCAGTATACATGTACAAGCTTGCACAGAATGGCAAAATTATACGTACGTTGCTAAACATTTCAAAAAGTCAAAAAGGTGGATAACTATAATTAAAAAAAGTTTGGATTGATCTCATATGGCATGTCCACAGGTTCTGATAATGGTCAAAAATTAAATACTATAAGCTCGGTTGCAAAAACAAGTTGAAAAGGCGAATAACTTCACGACACGAAAAAAAAGTCGGACTGACCACATAATTGGAGGCGCACTTGTTCCCTTGCATGGTATTAAATTATCTGCGCCAAGTTTCAAAACAAATTACTGAAAAATGAAGGAATATAAGCTCGGGCAAAGTTGCGTCCACGGACGGAGAGACGGACGGACGGGCGCGGACAATCTGATTCCATGATAAACTATATACCCCATTACTTCGTGCATAAACAATTTCGACAATGAATACTCACCATATATGAGAAGAACGGTTGCGAAGAAAACCGCATTCCTCATTATTTGGAGTAAAACCAAAACGAATCACAGACACGTAATATAGAACATTTATCCTGGTTTATATCCACAATTGTCACACAAACGGTCTTCCGTTGACAACTTTTCCCACTTTCCAGAGCAATTTTACTTCCGGAAGAAAACAAACTTTCAAAGAAACCGAATACGAAATCCGGCCAATAATACGCCAAGTTTAAACAAACTGTGATTAAACATTATTTCGCGACCAATTAAGTGTAAATACCGCGCGTATAGTTTCCAAATAAATCCGTAAAATCGCCCACGTAGCGCGGAAGCAAAGTAGCGAAGTTGATCAGTGAAGAATAACAATGGTTTTGCCACTGGCTTCATCCATTCCGTATTATTGGAGAATATCAGAAAACGCTGCGGCTCATAGAAACAGATAATTTTCCACAACGACGGGAACCGGCGAGAAATCAGAGAACGCTCTCTCGTATAGACTAGGCGGAGTTAATTACTCTGATTGGCACTGTCAAATTTGTTATTTTTGATGCGCGCTGATATGCTAACATATTACACGTGCGCGCGGCATCCCCGGCGCTACTGCTCTTGTAATGGGCAAGGAATTACATGCATCGGTTTGAAATTAGATTAAGTGACAAATTGCTTGATGAATAGATTATCACGAACGCGCATACATTTTCGGAAATCATACCGATATATAAAGCAAGACTTACAGCAGAAATGAAGTTCAGGGCTCGCACAGAATGAACGTTAGTAATGTTCAGCTGCATGTACAGGCATGGGTCGTGGGTTACTATTGCGAACTAAATAAAAGTAAGGTGCGGCGGCCGGATGGTGGAGTAGAGGGGTATATGTGTGGGGGGATTGAGCCTCCTTCTCTTGCCCTCGGCTGGCTCATGTACACATGCAAAATAATTGCATATAGATTAACCCTTTCTATATACTAAATGAATTCTTCCAGTTAGTTAACAATTGTGCATCGGAATGGTCTATTGTTGATTTGGAGGGATGTTAATGTAATCGAAGCAGATGGCTGATACATGTAAATAAACACGCAGAAGGAGCCCTATTTACGTTGTTGAACTTAATATCTGAACATATCCTATGGGATAACTACTCACATTTGAGTATAGAATGGATAAATCGCCTTAGAATGTTGTGTCCCCTTGCTACACATGCCCGGCCATTCAGTTGATGCGTCGTACGTGCATGTAACGAAAGGTGTGGCAAAGAAATAGCCCAATATTCCAATATTGGAGATAACATAGACATATACGTGTACTTTCCATACACTTTATATCACACCGATTATTCTTATATACTTTCCGTAAATTCGTGATACCGCAAAAGTATACTTTTATTCGTAGCGGTCCAACTTTCTTTGTTTTCTCCATGGTTCGTGAAAACCACGAAATTAAAACTCACCGAACAAGTTTGTCAATATCAGTTTAGCCGATTTGAACTATAGCGGTAGCTATTTGGAAACTATACATTTACTATGAGGTAAATATTTTAGCCAGGGGAACATTCAAGTGTATAGAGAGTACGTAACACCGGGGTGCATTATAATGAAAGAATAGCTATACGGTCTTAGTACACATGCATACGCCGATAAATATTAACATATAGCCTGTCTGTGTTAAACTAAATCCTGTTCGGTGATTGGTCAACTGCCAACTGGGTCACCAGTTTCATACCCCAATAACACAGACCGTAACAGGGACACGACGTCACAAATTGTTGACCTAATCTGACATAATCACTAAAAACCGGTCAGCAGAATAATTGCGCGTGCTGTTAAAAGTTCATGCAGGTGAATTGCACCTGAAGCCAGTTATTTATATCGACCAAAATATGTTTCAGATACCAAATGTTTCACTTAAAACGATAATCATTCCTAAATATTCACGGCATGCATGCATGTCATGATGTCTATATAAGGAGGGGACCTCGGAACCGGTAGTCACAATTCGTCAATCACAAATCATCATGCAGTCATCACCAGGGGCCTGGGCCCTGTTTCATGAAGGCAACTTATGACATAGTTGGGACTTAAGATGGTCATAAGTTCAAACTTCAGTCATAGGTGCGTTTCACGAACAAGGTCTTAACTTAAGATGGTCTTAACTTTGGTCTTAACTTTACGACTGCTGTGAGGTGTCATAAGATAATCTTAAAGTTAAGACCTACGTTGTGATCCGCAGTTGGTCCGAAATGTGGATGGATCCAGTTCATGTATATATTATTATAAACACATTTAACTGAATAACATCTTGCTAGCACGGAGGGGTGTTTCAGAAATGGTAGTAATTAATAACCAACTGGTAAGCTATATATAGGAGTGACGTGGCCAGCGGTTGCAAGATTGGGGGGGGGGTGTCCGCTACTAACTGTAAACCGCCAAGACCGGACTATATATACATGTCTAATTGCTGTAACAAACAGAATATATTTCCATAGAGTTGGACATCATTTGCGATTCAAATCACCCAATCGCAATGTAGACAATAATCATGTTGAGACAATTAGTCCGAACATTTTCACATCGAGGATAATAGTGAATGATTTATACTCAGGTTTTTTTTATATAAATGCTTATGTCAGCTATTATTATTATTATTATTATTTACTTGCTTCTATATTATTATGTTATAATTTTATTGTAAAATATATTGTATATGTACCCCGTATATATATCGGCAAGATAATATTACATAATATGTGTTATTTTATTATTATTATGTATATTATCATAACCCACCCACGCGAATCTCAGATCTTATACATTTATTACATCTGCATCACATGTTTATTAACTATGAAATAAAAAGATAGAGAGCATGTATATATATAGTATACGGACCGCGCGGGCACATCGGGATCCACGAAAGAACATATCACTGTGAACCGGCCCACAAACCACTTGGGGAATTACTAAAATACCAATATAAACTATACCAGTGGTATAGTCTATATTGGTATTTTAGTAATTTTCCCCAGGGGCCTCTGAACCGGCCGTCTGTTCATGTTTTGTTAATTATAAACGCTCTTTATTAGAAGTCGTTGCTTTGGTTTTTATTAAAACATATATGCAAAATGTCGTTCAACATAAAGTACTTTCGAAGATCATACGCAGTTTGTTAACTATAACAGGCGTTTAGCATATTTGTCAACATAACCAGAGCAAATGGCATTAACATCATTTATATATGGCTTCTACAATTATGTCTCAGATTGGAAATCAGTCTATTTGGAGCACGATATGAAGTCCTGTTCACATTATAGCAATATAAATAAAGAGCGTTTCGTGTTAGTATTCCATGAATGTTGGCAATCAATAAAGAGCGTTTAGTTCAGTGCTTCCATCGTGGTGTATTGTATGTGTATGCCGTCGTGGCGACATATTCTGTTTCCTGGTATTATAGATGCTTCAATGACGTATAATGTATTATAACCTAATATCTGCATTGAAAGGTCCAAAATATGTCTCGCGTCGCCTTAATTGCATGTTATATGGGTGAAGGTTCACATTCTGAGTTACGATGTATATATAAGTCCCTTTAATAACTGAAATAATATATTTGAGCTCGTTACGTTTGTTTAAAATATAGGCACTGGACGCATTCAGCCATGTGTGGATGGAGTCTGACGCGAAAACACAGTTAAAAAAGAGAGAGGTAGTAGATGGGCGCGAAGCGCCCGAGATGTTAAAAGGCGCGCTCGTGCAGTTAAGTATGCACCAGTCATTATACTGATTATCGCCCTTGGATTACAATATCATAATTATTCTTAGACACGCCCTGGTATCTGTCACCAGACACTGTACCTGGGCATATAACATACACAGAACCAACATTTTCTGCGCATAGCTGTAATAAATTGTCGAGAGCAAGTCTAAAAGCGCGCGAACTTAAACTACTATATATATACTTAAGTAGGACTTAATCTTGTTTTGTGAAACGCGTTCTTGAAACGGAAAAGTTACATCATACGATCCACCTTAGATCTTAGTTTAAGTCCATCTTATAATCTTATGACCTTGCTTCGTGAAACAGGCCCCAGCATTCTTACTTCATGTACATTATCTCTTATATGTCTGTTATGTTGTTTAAATATGCGTGTATACATGTATATTGTCGGGTGAGGGGCCATAATTAGTTGATACAACTTGTGCCCCAATCCCTTGTAACTGTTCTGACAATAACTATGTTTTACCCAACAAGTACAGTCAACTATATAGCTTATTACTAGCGCTCCACTTGTATACTAATGTAGAGATTCTTGTTTCGCCTGGGAGCATGTGTGTTTTATTTATAGAATGGGAATTTTTGGGAGGATTAAAAGTCGAACTGCGACCGGAGGCCGAGTCCGGTAAAAGGTGTAGTTGGGAATTTCAGTTTCGTTTATTGTCGTTAATATTATATCAATAATGTTGATTTTTGTTTCTGATAAGCTATGCCAATTACAAATAAAAGAAATGAAAAAGATAATTTGTAAGTCTTATATTTCAACTTTTATAGACATTTTTCATTCTGCAGCACACTGGGGGTTGTGGTCGGAGACGACCGAGTCGGCCGCCGGTTCGTTAATTAGGTGCTGGTTGTTATTGTTATTTTAACGGAATTCTGAGTTGGTCATTCGCGAAACCAATATATTTTATATTCTATAATTACAATCATGGGTATATAATATATAATCTTGAGCGCGTTACCATTTCTGACTATAGTTTTCTTGTATATGTTGGCTTGTGCAATAAAACCATCCCGTCGTTATTCATTTCGGGTCTTACTAAAAGCCGACCGCACATACCGCACCCGACCGCACCTCCCCAGGGCTCCGAGCGAGATATGACATACATTATCGTGCAGATATATAGACCTGTGTATATGTACAAATCTCCCCGTCAATAGCTTGATCGGAAACGGCACTATTAACCCATCACTTGCGGGCTGTTCCGTCAGGTACGTACAATCCAAAAAAGGCACCGACCGCACCTCCCCTAGCTGCCTGGCCTTGGAAAGGGACACCATATCAGCGAATACTTTTCTGCATCCATGTGCGATCGGAGCTAGCTGTAGCTGAAGTGAATATATTAACCCATACGTTGCTGTCGAATTCGCTATAAATATATATACGCAAAAACGGCGAAAATACACCCGTCGACCGCACCAAACTCGAGCGGAAACGGCACTGTTAACCCCTAACTTGCGACCAAAAAGGCACCGACCGCACCTCACCAAGCTACCTGACCATGGACAGGGGCCCTCATATATCATGCGGCGAATACCCTTCTCCGTCAATGTGCGATCGGGCAAGTTGCTATAGCTGTAGCGGACGTGCATATATTAACCCATGCATGCTGCTGTCGAATTCGCTATGAATGTACGCAAAAACGCCGAAAATAACACCCACCGACAGCACCTCCCACAGGTGTCCGAGTGAGAAGGGGCATGAACTACCGTACAGAATATGTATGTACCAAAGTTCCTATCCCCAAGTTCCAATCCCGCTCGAGCTATCAACTTAACGATTCATATAATAATATTAATATATTCACTCCCGCTATAACTAGCGACTTGTCCGATCGCACATGGATGCAGAAGGGTATTCGCTGCATGGTATGGTGTCCTTTTCCGTGTTCAGGTAACTAGGAATCAGGGAGCTAAATGTGTTCTAGAGTCGGGGAGCGAGTACACCGTGGAACCCTAAAGGTGAAGGTAACTGAAGAATGACCTTCACCTGATACATGCGACACGTTATTAAAGGATGAAATCGCGTTTATTTGATTTGTACATAATATCTAAATAATTTAAACTGGTGAATGAATGGGGGAACGGATTTTTGTGAGCGGGAAATGTATTTAACTAGCTGTTGTAGATCTGGGTTTTTCCAGATCAAATTTGGCTGTGAGATAGCCCTGTCGTACACTTGGGGATTTATTTTAAAAAGTAAACACATGACCTATGATTTTTCTTGCATTTTCGTGATCAACTGGTGTCAATCTAGCTGGGTAAACATCACTGGTATGGCCTGCAGGCTTCAATTCAGCGAATTTGGCCGAAACGTTAACACTGTCGCCTATGGGAAACCATTTAGTTCCGTGATTCCACTAGGGGAGGTGCGGTTGGTGCCATTTTTTATTTTGCGTACTTGACAAAACCGGCGCAAGTTAGGGATTAACAGTGCCATTTCCGCTCGAGCTATGGACTTGGGTATTGGAACTTTGGCACATACAGGTCTATTGTGCATCATAGTACATGCCCCATCTCGCTCGGTCACCTGGTGAAGGTGCGGTCGAGTGCGGTCGGCTTTTAGTAGGACCGGTATTTTCGACAGTATCATGCAGTGTGCGAAATGGTCAGTTCAATAAAGGATTTGGTAGCTTAAAATTATATCGTGGTCTCGTAATTCTGACAAGGACATACACAAGTCCATATATAGTCTTCGGCATCATCCAAACAATGTGCGGATGTTGTACAACCGTTTACCTAAATATATCTTTCTTAAAGTGATGTGAAACACTCCGGTATGGTGATCAAATAGAAATTTTGAACAATCTTGCTCAATGTAGTTATTGTTTTACGAATATTAATCCAAATTGACAAAACACACCGTCATAATTATATATTAATTGAATGCAATGACTCTCGGTGGCGAAATCATTTGTGTTAGTTTATCGCTATATGTTTATCGAGATGTAAATATTTACAATTGAGCGTAGTTCAGTCGATGTTTCTATGGAGTGGTATGGTCGATTTCTTTGAAATTTTCGACGATGTTATTTGAATGCTACACTCCCCATGTTGGCATAGAGCTTAACCCTTTACCCAACAGAACGGCCCTGTGCCAATGCATTCTCTTATATATGCGAGTCGACCATAGGTCGCCTCGCATATATAAGAGAATGCATTGGCTTAACACATTAAAAATTATAAAATTGTTAAAGAATGTAAGAAAAAATGGTAAAAAGTGTTAAAAAAAGTATTTTTTTAGGCCAATGCATTCTCTTATATATGCGAGGCGACATATGGTCGACTCGCATATATAAGAGAATGCATTGGCACAGGGCATAACTATAATCATCACAATGTGGTCAATGAGCCGGTTCCAATGATATCCATATTTGTATGGTTTTATTGAGACAGACCCAAGATAATTTAGGCTGTTGCAGCTTTATTTGGCCGTTTTTGGCCGATTTGTTGGGTTAAGGGTTAAGTCCATAATATGTCTTTAATTCGGTGGGATTCGAGCCGCAATTTATAACATTTGGCTGTTGGCGGATTATCTCTGAGGGAAAAGTTCCTGCATGAGCGGGAAAATAAATACTAGTATATATATATAGATACATATAAAAGTGAATAACATACACGGTCGTTTCGGTGGCCGTGTGGTATTGACGTCGGACTTTGAGTAGCAATGCGCGATCGTCGTCACGGGCCGGGGTTTGAATCCCACCCAATTGAAAAAAAAATGTCACACTCTCAAAAATCATGCCGCTAATTAAAGGTGGATTATTTCTTTGTAAACATGTATTATATAGTTACCGGGGTATAAAATATTACATCTGAATCGAAGACTCCTGTCCGGAAATGCTTCTATCGATTAGTATTCATTTTATTTCGAATATTTTCTGATATAAAAAGGTGTGGTTATTTAGCTAAAGAACAATAGTGGTTACTGTTAACAGAGACCAGAAATTTTATTGTGTAATTATGTCACAAATAAACGTTAATTATACTCATTATCGCTTATAACTATGGAATAAAACCATAACACCAATCAATCTGCATGGGACCTTTGACGTTCGGTATATACGTAGCCATAGGAACAGCCTAATGCTCTCTGTCGCTATATGGTATCACCCGAATGGTCTGTTCTAAAAATAGACAAATAAATGGTTCCAATAAATTTTTCGAAATAAAATCAATATTAATTGATGGAAGCCTTTCCGGACAGGGGTCTTCAGTTCATATTTATTATTTTTACCCACGCAACTATTTCAAATTTGATATTTAAAGAGATAAGCCATCTTTAAGTAGAGTTAAGTTTCTTGAATTTGTGTTTAGGGAATCTAGAATCCGCATTTTGAAACATTTGGCTGTTGATTGGTGGATTACCTCTGAGGGAAAAATACATGGGCGGCCAAATAAGATCATACCCTACATACATTATGGCGATAATTCTTGTATATGGGCGGGGTCCCGATGTTGTGGATGGGGCCTGTGTATTTTATTCTGCTGATTTTTGAAATTAAAACATGCGGGCTTAACCATCCCCGGTGAGACTTATAATTAAACCTTTCATGACGAGGGCCGCGCTGGTGCATCACTAAAGATCATGTGCCAGTTCAATCTCTTATATATGGGAGTCTCCCATAGGGAGCCTCGTATATATAAAAGAATATACTGGCTTATAAGGTCAAGATAAATATTGTTATTAGGCCAAGGTTTTCTCTTATATATGCGTTACTCCCTATGGGAGACTCGCAATAATGCTTGGCACATGGTTTTCGCAAAATTTCAGGAAGGTTCATTTATGGAGGTGTCAACACTGTCACCTGCACTGTCACCTATGGAAAATAATTAGTTGCTTGCGACCTACGAGGAGCGTTTAACGTTACACGATGCGTGTTACTTCATGTTATAGGCTGTTCTGCGGTTACCTATACGCAGACAAACCAGTCAGACCACCGTATGCAATGTGACACTTTGATGGTACAGACCAAGTGTGAACTTACTTATTGTGTGAATGTTCTAACTATTACCATTCCGTACGTCATCACGACAATAAATTTACGCGTTATAATCATGTCTTGTTAATATGCCTCTTTGGCTGGGAGGGTGTTTTAGCAATTACAACTGTTAACGTGGAATTGTACCAATGACATATCGGCAGAGATGCTAATTTTACAGAAATACTAGATACATATCAAAGTGAATAACAACCCGATAACACATGTTCGTACAATTCATTGTTCCAAGCGATAATACTCCATGATTACTTGTGCCAATAAACTACCAGGTGGGGAATTCATTTCTCTCTTGGAGGCAGCGTTATAGTTGTGAATTGCCATATCGAACCACTACAAAACATACTATCGATTCTATAGAAGTGAATTGGACAATTGGCAGAGAAATCAAATACGTGATAATTTTCACAGCGGTAGACCAATCCGTTGTTAGAATTGTCTGTAAATGTTTTTTACCTAAAATGTATATAAATGACCTAGTCAACATATAATGACCTACTTAGCAATGTACTCGGTAGAGTAAGAGCATCCGAGATATTTTCTCTATATTGACCCCATTTGAAATTCCGATGACCCTTACATTTATTACATTTGCTTCATCAACCACTTTTCGACCTATAGTACCGGGCTATTAACACATTCACACCATACATTAATTTCATTGCACAGATCCCCAGAACATTTTTTAACGTCCACAAACATGTTCAAAATACACAAAAATAATAATTGTTACATGAATGTATCATGCATTCATATAAATAATTATTATATAGGTATAGAAATATATTTTATTACTCTTCAATTTGATGTTGAACCCTTGTAAAATTGGTTCAGAAGTACCCCGGTTATTAACACAGGTCTGACGCCCGACCGGCTGTTTTTTATTTTATTTTTTTGCCTTTGAGGCGCGAGTGTATAAACCGATTGTTTGACCCAGCTTGAGAGGACGCCATGTCGATCGAGGCGCGAGTCTATAAACCGATTGTTTGACCCAGCTTGAGAGGACACCATGTCGATCGAGGCGCGAGTCTATAACCCGATTGTTTCACCCAGCTTGAGGGGACGCCATGTCGATCGAGGCGCGAGTCTATAAACCGATTGTTTGACCCATGCAGCTTGAGAGGACGCCATGTCGATCGAGGCGCGAGTCTATAAACCGATTGTTTGATCCAGCTTGAGAGGACGCCATGTCGATCGAGGCGCGAGTCTATAAACCGATTGTTTGACCCAGCTTGAGAGGACGCCATGTCGATCGAGGCGCGAGTCTATAAACCGATTGTTTGACCCAGCTTGAGGGGACGCCATGTCGATCGAGGCGCGAGTCTATAAACCGATTGTTTGAACCAGCTTGAGAGGACGCCATGTCGATCGAGGCGCGAGTCTATAAACCGATTGTTTGACCCAGCTTGAGAGGACGCCATGTCGATCGAGGCGCGAGTCTATAAACCGATTGTTTGACCCAGCTTGAGAGGACGCCATGTCGATCGAGGCGCGAGTCTATAAACCGATTGTTTGACCCAGCTTGAGACGACGCCATGTCGATCGAGGCGCGAGTCTATAAACCGATTGTTTCACCCAGCTGTGAGAGGACGCCATGTCGATCGAGGCGCGAGTCTATAAACCGATTGTTTGACCCAGCTTGAGAGGACGCCATGTCGATCGAGGCGCGAGTCTATAAACCGATTGTTTGACCCAGCTTGAGAGGACGCCATGTCGATCGAGGCGCGAGTCTATAAACCGATTGTTTGACCCATGCAGCTTGAGAGGACGCCATGTCGATCGAGGCGCGAGTCTATAAACCGATTGTTTGACCCATGCAGCTTGAGACGACGCCATGTCGATCGAGGCGCGAGTCTATAAACCGATTGTTTGACCCAGCTTGATGGGACGCCATGTCGATCGAGGCGCAAGTCTATAAACCGATTGTTTGACCCATGCAGCTTGAGAGGACGACATGTCGATCGAGGCGCGAGTCTATAAACCGATTGTTTGACCCAGCTTGAGAGGACGCCATGTCGATCGAGGCGCGAGTCTATAAACCGATTGTTTGACCCAGCTTGAGAGGACGCCATGTCGATCGAGGCGCGAGCCTATACACCGAGTGTTTGACCCAGCTTGAGAGGACGCCATGTCGATCGAGGCGCGAGTCTATAAACCGATTGTTTGACCCAGCTGGAGATGACGCCATGTCGATCGAGGCGCGAGTCTATAAACCGATTGTTTAACCCAGCTTGAGAGGACGCCATGTCGATCGAGGCGCGAGTCTATAAACCGATTGTTTGACCCAGCTTGAGAGGACGCCATGTCGATCGAGGCGCGAGTCTATAAACCGATTGTTTGACCCAGCTTGAGGGGACGCCATGTCGATCGAGTAAAAATAAAAACAGCCGGGAATTTACCAACATTTTAGGGTCCGTTTGGTCGCCAGAGTCCAGTTATACCCAATTTGTGGACGGGTATATAATGAAATACCCGGGTATTTTTTCGACAGTGATTTGTCCCTATAGGGTGGCTATGGACAAATTCTTCCCAAACGTGGCCACTAATAGTATATATCTCACAATCGGGAGTTTACTAAATTCTGGAGCCTGGCGACCAAATTTGTGGCCGGGTATAATGAAATACCTGGGTATTTTGGACAGATGTTTGCCCCTATAGGGTGGCAATGGACGAATTCACCCCAAAAGTTGCCACTATTAACATACATCTCTCACAATCGGGAATTTGCCAACATTTTATATATGGTCCGTTTTGGTCGCCACTCCAGTTACGCCCAATTTGTGGCCGGGTATAATGAAATAGCCGGTTATTTTTTGGATAGTGCATGGTGGGCATGGACGAATTCACCCTCAAAAGTTACCACTAATAGTATAAATCTCTCGCAATCAGCAATTTATCAACATGGTTAATGTGGTCTGTTTTGGTTGCCAGACTCCAGTTATACGTCCAATTTATGGCCGGGTATAATAATGTAAAATCCGGGTATTTTTTTGGACATTTATTTGCCCCTATAGGGTGGTTATGGTCGAATTCATTACTAAATCGTCAACGATTAGTATTGTATTTACACAGTCGTGAATTTAGCAGGGAATTCTGATTTTAAAAAATCCCGGTGAAATCCCGGCGATGCATATGTGGGATCCCGGTGACTACCGTCATTGCCGTTAATTTATTTCGAATTTGATGCTGCATATGATGCTGGAAACTGCAATAGCCTAAGCGTTGTTGTCGAACATGCATCATTTGATCATTCTTGTCGTCATTCCGTCGAATTTCTCGAATCAGAGGCTGAATATGAAGTGTATATATACATTAAAAATATTTGATTCGGAGGCTGAATAAGGAACTGGGAACTGGACACTAGCAAGATCTGAATCGGAGGCTGAATATCGAACAATGCACTGGGGACTAATTCATGGGCCTTGTTGATATCTAGTATTACTTTGACATTTCAACTTTCAACATTCCTAATCGCTCCATTGACTGTAACACATGAAATTATCCCCATCCAAGTTGAGCTACAGTGTCATTGGTACTTTCATTACGAGAACAGGCTGGAAACTTACATGAATAAACCAACTCACGATTTAGTGACTTACCAGATGCATGTTTATATAATATGTTTTCGCTGTGGCCCGCGCCGTCCAACGGAATAACGGGTAAAAGTCCCCCTATGCAGCTATATTTAGAATCTAATACGTCCAACATGAACCTATTTGAATATTTAGGTCCAACATGAACATATTTGCACGAGGATATGTTGCACTGTCAACCCATCAAACTGCAGTTGGAAGACCGAGTTCAGTCCCCTGCTCGACCATTGCCATTACTTATAAATAATCTGAAGAAAGCTCGCGTTTTTTTATTTAAGACAATTCATTCTGCATTATTCTGAGAAACCCAACTATCTGCATGCATTTTAAAATTGTTTCGATCAAATCAGAATGATTTGTAACTGACAAAACGCTTTAACGGGAGACTGTACCTAAATCGAGCTGTGTATGGGGCAATCTACTACTACACTCAACAGAAACATATCCAATAAAAGGGAGACTGTACCTAAATCGAGCTATGTATATGGGGCAATCTCCTACTACACTCAACAGAACATATCCAATAAAAAAATTAATATGAGTCAAGAATGAGAGTTAAATACACTAACCACGTATAACAATAATTATAACGAAAAATTAGTAAAATTCTTAAGCCATTTACTCATTTTCATTATAATCGCCATGTTGTTTTACATCGATCATAGAGTAGAGTAATATAAATTTGTGCTGATTCCTGACTCAAATTCATTCATTTGTTGCATATTTTGGATATTTGGATATAGTGGGATATGGTTTATACAATGGTTGGATAGAGTGGGATATGGTTTATACAATGGCTGAATTTAGGTACAGTCTCCCTTTAAATTAAAACAAATGTCAGATTTAATTACACACATATACGTGACGGCAGTGGTCAGACCAGCGTACCGATGGGACTGAACTCTGCTTTGCAGTTTGTCAACGCAGTTCACTGTGTCATCAAATATTTTGTATTTCCAGCTGTGAGATGAGCGTGGAAACATCAGCGCCATCTTAAACCGTTCTTGTAATCTGACTTGTACATTAGTTCCACAGTAGCACTTTACCTAAATGGAAGACTGTCTGTAACGAGACCTTACGATGTCCACAAATCATTGGGGACTTGAAATTTAATGAAGCGATTCGCTCTCGATATAACTGCATTAACCTCTCTCCAAATTAAAATCGGCGACCAGTGGAGTCGGCGGCCGGATCGTCTCCTGTCAGTTCTGGTTCGTTTTCATTGAACTTGAGAATGCAACAAAAGGCCTGCAAAGTCGTACAGCGCACCACAATACAGCCCCATTGTGAGAGCGCATCGTCGGAAATTAATTTTGTCTAAAGCATTCGCCCGAAAACCTCACGCAAGCATGTTTGATTGTTGAGGCACGTGATATCATGTGCTAATTGGTCCAAACACAGAGAATGGATCGAATTACAAGTGATTGTTAAAATAAATTTCTGTTTGTGGAGACAGAAAGACCGTCGCGCTGCGATCTGTGCGATGACACGCAGAATCCACATTTGACACTGTTTGACGTTCAATTGGAGAAATTAAAGTAATAGATTGCAGTTACTATTGCTGGCGGGGTCACTCTCAGTTATTATTACTGACGGGGTCACTCTCACAGTTATTATTGCTGACGGGGTCACTCTCACAGTTACTATTGCTGGCGGGGTCACTCTCACTAAAAAATATGCTGAATGGTACACAGGTTTTTTGTTAAGTGATGTGAAACACTCCGGTATGGTGGTCAAATAGAAATGGAGAATAATCTTGTTCAAAGTAGTATTTTTTACAAATAGTAAATCCAACTTGACAACACACATCGTCATTCTAAAATGTGAATTAAATGCAGTAACTCTCGATGGGGAAATCGTTTTCGTTAGTTTACGCCACGTCCCGCATCGAGTAGTAAATATTTACAATTGAGCGTAGTTCTGACGATGTTTTCTATGGAGAAGTACGGTCGATTTGCTTAAAAGTCATGGACTCATGGTTGCATAATTGTGTTTTGGTTTAAATGGGGGTTTTCGTTATTACAGCCGCTAGCCGCTGGTTTTGTCAGTTCTACGGTTGGAGGAAAGGCCGCACACTGCATCTGGAAACGATGGACCTATAAACGCATCGTGAACAAGGGGTTGGCCTCTCTCGTTTTTCTAATGTTGTTGATGTAGACCCACCAACCCACTGGTGCCTAGCGTATAGATTGACTCTATTTTTGATCCATATGCGCCGTCCTGCATATGGGTTAACCCTTCCATGACTGGAGCTTCCTGTATGGAGCCCCATACATGTGGCAGCCTGTATTGCTGATTGTCGTCTGCTCACATCTGTGAGGGGCTCCATATGGGTATTTTAACCCTTCCATGACTGGAGCATCCTGACATTTTGTGAAAACCCCATGCCAAAGCATGCAAGACAGTACATTGGCCTAACAATATTTACCTTGACCTTGTAAGCGAGTGAATTCTCTTGTATGTGCGTGGCTCCCAATGGGAGACTCGTATATATAAGATACCGCACTAGCACAGGATATTTAATGCTGCACAAGCGCGGCTCCCGCCACGAAAGGGTTAAATGGACATGGCTAATTTGAACATCCAAATTATGTAAGCGTATTTTTTAAGGAGGGCTAAGAAATATAGATCGATAAATAAATACACGAATTAATATAAATTTGTAGACTCTAAAAAGAAATACAATTTCCCAGCTGTTCAAAGTTTTTCGCCGAAATGAGAACAGGCTCTGTATTTTCATTACACGTTTGTTCCAAGAATTATAGTGTTCCTGCTGTTCCATGTTTACTAATCCGTATGGGCAAGTATACATACATACAACAAGTGTGTATGGTGGATACAGGGGTAGGGTATATTTAAGACAATCAAATCGCAACAGCCGATATCAGTCATATCTGATATAATTTAAAACAGTGATTCCAAGATATGAGATCATATATATAGACAAAAGAATCACACAGAGACCATATCGGGAAAGCAGGCATATGGAAATATACCTTCGGGGTGGTCAGGGTATGTTTTTAATTTTGATGGGGGACAAATTACTGAACATTAATATATCTCATTAAAGTCGTGGTATACACACCATGGTGCCGTCGTCGGGGTCCATTCGTAGTCTGGGTTAATTCGGGACATATGCCCCGTTTAAGTCGCTTATAATTATCGCAGTAAGATATGGTTATTCGGATAGACCAATAGGTATACCTATATATACATCATCCTTAAAGTGGGACTGTACACTAAATCCGGACATTTATGGGACCATCTCATTTTATACTCAAGAGAATATAAACTCATACACTCATTTTCATTATAATTACCATGTTGCTTTTATCGTTCAATTAGCACATGTGTGCATTTTGCACTAATCCATACCCAAATTCATTCATCACTAATCCATACTCAAATTCATTCATTTGTTGCATATTTTCTGTTGAGTATAAAAGGAGATGGTCCCCATAAATGGTCGGATTTAGTGGACAGTCCCCCTTTAAGACTACATCTGAGAAGTATATCGCGCTAACCACTATATATATTTCACAATTCCCCATGCCCTCTTGAGTTACTTTACACAAAACATCTTATGTTGTCCCTCCTCTGCAAAGCGCTTTATAATCTGCAACCTGCATTCAAATTAGTCATATAAATATTGCACGCAGTTATTTCATCCATGTGATCACAATATGTCCACACATACATGTATTTTATATAGATTATATTGATATGCTGTTCTGACGTGATAAAACAAAATATAGCTTCAAAAAGTAAGGAATTGTCAGATGGTACATTGAATATGTCCTATACGTTATTGATTCTATACGTTATTGATTATTATATGTCCTATACGTTATTGATTCTTTATTTGTATAATATTTTCAACCTCATGACAAGAGTGGTAAAAACGGGATTGTCTAAATGGGTCGTCTCCTGACCGCCGCTATATACATGTACACATAATGTGAAACAAGCCAATGTTATAATATTTTTTGGAGAACTACAACTTCATACAAACTAATCTGGCATACGAAGCGTTGGGTTTGCCCTTTATTACGGAAACCCGAAACTGGATACACACGACCTCTCGGCCTGTCTCAATATTTGCCTCCAATGGTCACTGCGAAGAGTCAAATTTCCTGAAAATCACAGCCCCAGCCAGGAAGGTAATAAGTCAGAACCTTTCTAATGCAATATATGGCAGCCTGGAACATATTCAATTAGATAAATCAGAGAGTTCCTGTGCAAGTTGATCCATTTATGTAGATAGAACGTAAACAGTATCTTTCTGATTAATCCAATTTTTATCGGAACTTGTTTATTTTCGATGAAATTTCTATCAATTAACATCGACTGAGTAGTGTCATCCTTGAGGTCCGGTCTTATTGTATAAATCGATAGCAGGAATGAGTCGTCTATGAACAAAGGGAACAAACTCGATGTATTTCAATGTGCAAATTTCCGATTTTATTTTATGCGTTCTCACTTTGAGAGCTGTTTACATATTTTACGATTTTTTCGACACACATGTTTGACATGCAAACTTTACTACAATTACCATCCGAGAGCCTAGTGGAAAACAGGCAATGTCAGATCGAGCCTGAGTTTAGTGTGCCTGTCATTTGCAGAATGAGGTCCCCAGAATGTGAATTTAGTGACGCTATCCCGAATAGCGGGCTAGCATCACTGAATTCACCCTCTGTGGACCTCATTACGCATGGCTTCATCTGTTATGGGAGACATAGACTCAGATTGAAGTTCCCAAATGTTGAATTTTGTGATGTACACACATTGGGAACCTCGATTATGCAATGTGTCGACTTCCAATTTGGGGATATAGAAAAACTAAACTAAAAAAGAAATAGAATCTATGTGAAGAAATTTCTATAGAAATTTGATCATAAAGAAACTTTCCAGAGAAGATGAGGCCTAAACAGAATGATGTCCACAGAGGGTGAATTTAGTGATGCTAGCCTGCTATGCGGGATAGCGTCACTAAATTAACCCTCTGGTGACCTAATTATGCAAGGCACACTAAATTCAGGGTTGCATCAGATGAAATGAACAAGCCACTGCCTTTTGTTGAACTTGAGTAGAGAGAGGGCTGAACCAGAGTTATTATATAGAGAGATACCACACTATATGATCAGGTGAATAATGATGATAGCCGAAGACTTAAGATGCAATTGATGGAAATATGTGTGGGTTGTAAGCAAACATCTACTATGGTGACATATATGTGCAACTGATATATATTACTTCCGAAAAACAGGAACAGGACAGTAACTTTCCCAAAATATTAGGGAGGTGTATTGTATCTTTGTCCGACATCTCCGCCAAATTACCCGACATAATAATTGGATTTTTTTACCCTGTGCCAATGCATTCTCTTATATATGCGAGTCGACCATAGGTCGCCTCGCATATATAAGAGAATGCATTGGCTTAACAATTTTTTATCATGTTTTTTAAATAAATGTTTCTTACAATTTGTAGGACATAAAATAAAAAAAAATCCATTACCCTGTAGGGAGCCCCACATATATATAGAAGCACATAGAAGAGTGTCGTCTGCTCATGTTTGTCTGGGGCTCTGCATGGGTGAAATTATAAAATTGTTAAAGAATACAAGAACAAATTATTATAATTGTAAAAAATTGTTAGGCCAATGCATTCTCTTATATATGCGAGGCGACCTATGGTCGACTCGCATATATAAGAGAATGCATTGGCACAGGGTAAAAATATCCCGACATAATAATTTGACATACTGAAACCAAATATCAAAGGCAGAATGTATCCAAACTAGAATGTCAAACAAATAAAACGAAGGTGGTTTATTTTGCAGAATGGTTATTATTCACTTCACTCCGACAAACTTTATATTTCACTCTGCCACTGTGTTATATTTATAATTTATTTGGAATTTTTTAAACACTTTCTTCGTACAAAATACAAAATGAATAATTATACAACCATGTGTGACTAATCTGGGAGACCTGTGGTTACAATGAGTTAAAAAATATATGGTTTAAGAAATTCAAGGTTTCCCATCCGTAATCCAGTTTTTCAGTCAGGGGTCAGTTGGAGGTGTTGTGATGTTGTATAGTTGTGGTCTGTAGGTTAATGAGTGACATTGCAATATCTCCATCATAGTCTCTGATGTTATATTGGAACAATGGTGTAGGGCAATATTGATGTCATAACACAATTTGCACAACAAAACTTGTAGAAATGGACAACTCAGGTATAGAGCCAATTTTCTGCATTCTAATGCGCTGCTATAATTGTATGTATATTATCTAAGTCTTTGTTGGTTACCTTTGGTTTACGTTTACTCCAGGCATACTATTTTACAATTCTGCCGGGCCATATTCCTTGACGTTAATAGCCACATACTTCATATGACCACATGTACAATATATTTGCCCCACAATTGTCAGACGAAGGAACTCCCTGGAGTATTGAGGGAGGTGTCACTCTACTTCACCCTAATAAGTTTATTGTTAACCTCCTCAATTTAGGAGAGCATATATACAAATGACAAATATATACATGTTATATAAATATGTATGCAAATGTTATACTAATCGCAATATTAATCGTACAGTGTTTACGCCATGTCACATGCATGCGGCCAGGTTCTGACATTTTCAAGTTTTAAGTGTTAGTGTGGTCGGTGATAATCTAGAGAATTTAGAAATGGGAAGGCATACATAGAGGTGCGTTGCCCCTTTAAACCTGATTAGCAATATCACATGCGTGTGATCGAGCGAAATAAAATTTCCAAATAAAATATTTACTGGACATCAAAGTTGAGTATAAGAAATTGAGAATGTGTGTCTTCATATTACCTTCTCGTGTGAATTTAGACAAAGGTTTCAAACATCGAATTCAGAAGGTAGCATGTATCATATGAACATGGCCTATTTAAGAAACTGGAAATAAATTAGCAATATCACATGTCCATCTTATCTGGTTTTTCGTATGGCATATTGTGATATTTATATAAATGAGAACATAGGGAAAATCCTCCCAAATTAAAGAGGGAAATCGCTGATCAGAACTTTCGGGTAGTATGAGAAATAATCTACACCTGGTATCTGGTATTACTGGGACGTAACACCTTATTCCCGAGATATAATAAGCTGTATTGATAGTCCATAATTGATCTAAACCATTGTGGTAACAATACCGCTTGGTGTTATATCAAAATAACTCAAATTAAAGGATTTGTGATATAGTCATCAAACATTAAAATAGTTTTTCCTCCACCAAAAACAAAAACACTGTTAAAAGTTGTTTTAGTCGCTGTTGTGACTTCAGTATACCGATTTAAACAATATGTGACACGCCATATCAAATCCAGTCGGGATTTTTTTTTACCCTGTGCCAATGCATTCTCTTATATATGCGAGTCGACCATAGGTCGCCTCGCATATATAAGAGAATGCATTGGCTTAACATTTTTTTATCATGTTTTTTAAATAAATGTTTCTTACAATTTTTAGGACATAAAATAAAAAAACATCCATTACCCTGCAGGGAGCCCCACACATATATAGAAGCACACAGAAGAGTGTCGTCTGCTCATGTTTGTCTGGGGCTCTGTATGGGTGAAATTATAAAATTGTTAAAGAATACAAGAAAAAATTATTAAAATTGTAAAAAATTGTTAGGCCAATGCATTCTCTTATATATGCGAGGCGACCTATGGTCGACTCGCATATATAAGAGAATGCATTGGTACAGGGTAAAAAAAATCCCGACTTCCGACTGGATTTGATATGGCGGGTCACATATCTGATTTTGAACTCGCCCCAGGTCCACTATGTCAATAAGTGGTATTTTTTTTCCTCTCAGGCCATAGTTCACCGTTATAACCGCTTAAAAACAAAATATAATTTACTTCCCATCTACAGATGACGGAGATACTGGAATGGGCGTATTTTACACCCCGGGACTATGAATTCGGAATATTAAAGTGTCAGTGACACTGTACATAGCTCAACTTAAGGGTCCCAAAGTATTAATTCATACAAAAAGTAAAATCCAAGATGGCTGCCATCAGAGAAAAGACACAATACACGCACTCGCTCATGCTCTCGATCCAGGACATGGAAGAGCGGACTCTGACATGACCTGGCTAGCTACTTTCGTACCAGTGACTTTCGGAAATATTTAAAGGCACATATTGTGTTGGGACCATCTTTTTTTAGGCACCGTTCAACTTAAAGGCACGTGCGGCCTTAATTGTCGAAAATATTCATATTTGTTCCAAACACCGTAAACAGAAAAACATTAAAACGCATACAGTTCCGTTCATATATACCATGACCATCGCGTAAACAGCATGTTATAATAAAGACCTACTATATTTTACATAAGCAAGAGCCTGATTGTGTTACAGAAGACAGCACAATGCTACTGGCTAATCACACACAAATGGCATAAACGCTCTTTATTAGTTCCATATCAGGTATTCACCAACAAAGAACGCTCTTTATGTTTACCATCATAATATAAACAAACACCAGAAAAGTAACTTTTTATGCTTTTGTTTACATAACAATGGTCAAACAAATGACCATAACATACTGTTTATGCGATATTTCTTATTTGTATACGGACAAAGTCTATCTACATTATGATGTTCTTTCTGTTTGTGGGGGTTTTTGACGGGTGGAAATATTTGCACAGGATACCCACCGCCAAGGCCAACCGTGTCTTTAACAGCAAGACGAAGCAGTGATATTAGTTTCTACCTTGACATATATTTGAACGAAAATTTGCTTTCTTTAGCTACAATAATGGTGATAAAAACAATAGACTATTTTGTTACCATCAGAATAACTTTGAATGTCCCGTATTAAAACAGCTAAAGTGGTTGATGGTGTGTAATACGTATTTCAGGTTTGCAGAATCAATTTGATGATTTGAATACCCCTTCTTAAGAGTGAACCTTCTATAAACCCAAAATCGGCATAGGTGAGACTCCCCCCCCCCCCCCCCCACGGTCCCACCGACCACAATGCAAGATGGAAACCAGTGCCCAGTATAAACAGTTTGTAAAATTTGTGACGGTGTTGTAAAATGCCTATAGCAGTGGACAAATGTACCTGTTTCGTGCAGTGCAGTATATCTATCACCGATGACTTAGTGCTCAAACATTCGGACGGACTGACGGAACCCATTTATTTATCTCCCGTCAAAATTCGCGTGTGGGGAGAAAATGTGACCACATGTGCAATATCGTCATTATCAAATGAAATACTGCAAAATTTATAGACGGGTCCGCCGCCACTATGTAACCTATAGATCCATTCCTGTCAAATTGTGCTGACAGGTTCACGCAGTATGTTCGTGGTCCCAGTGGATGGGTCCAGACGAGATTTGCTTATTGTTGCCGTATCTGCAATATAGGGACACATTTCCTCATTTAAATTATTCATGCCTCGAAAATAGGAGGTACGAAATAGCACAATAATGGGTCAACAAACCGCGAAATGAAATTACGCTCGGCACAGTCATTTCACGGATTAGGGCGCCTCGCGGGACGGTCTATATCTATAACGTGCAATATTTCAATTTACAAAAGCGGCGCCCACCACCCAACTGTCTGAAATCAATTTCCAACAAAACTAGCCTATATCTTAATGCCATATATTTATGTGTTGGCCAATCGCTAAGTATACAGTCTGTGGTCATCTAAGTTAGCGACTATAGTTTTACGTAGTTAGATGCTTGGTAAGACTATTATGGATATGTACATGTATATCCCTACCATGACTGGAGCTTCTTGAAATTTTGTGAAAACCATGTGCCAATGCATTCTCTTGTATATGCGAGTCTCCCATAAAGAACCTCGTTTGTATAAGAGTATACATTGACCTAACAATATTTGCCATGACATTGTAAGTCATTGTAATCTCTTATAATATATGAGAGGCTCCCCATGGGAGACTCGCATATATCAATGAATGCACTGGCATTATACAATCCATGAAAGGGTTAACACCAAATTCGTCAAAATTTACTCAGCCAATTTAGTCAGCTAATTTCCAGTTTCAAACGACTTAAAGGCACGGGCGGCGTTCCTTACATAAATATTCATATTTGTTCAAATCGCCATCAACAGAAGGAATATTAAAAAAACATATATAGTTTTGTTTATATGCCAAACATAATCAGCGCGTAAATAGTATATTGTCGACAAGACGTACGATGGTGTACGTAAACAAGAGCCTGTTCGTGTTACAGAAGTTGTGCTTCTGTTTCCGTTAACACAGCGCAATTCTATATATTGGTTAATCACACAAACATGATATAAACGCTCTTTAGTATTTCCATATCAGGAAAACAGTAACAAACTAGAATGCACTCACTGGAGCTGCCTATACTTGCGCCCATCACACGTTTGACATGTTTTGTGGTGTCTTGCCAACAACAGTTTGAACCACGTGTGCTGGCCCCTCGTTTGAGAGATCGATAAACAATCTGGATATCAAATTTCCGTTCATCCATCGCTGAAATATTTGTGTGTACGGACAGAATATCTCTGTTATCTCCAGTTGATCTATTACACTAATGATGGTCCTAGTAATACCGTACGAGTTGTTTGACATATTTATAGAACAATATAGACATCGCTGATATGAAGGGTGTGAAGACGATTGGTTGCCGATGATGCTATATATTATATACCAATGGGTTAAATGACTAGAATGATTTGTGTATGCCATTGCACTTCAGCGGCAAAAACCATCGAAGTCAATTACAAATACCGACACAATTAAGTAACAGACAAGTTAGTCTTTGATTACAATTGTGTAAATGTGAAGAAGGAGCCCTTAGCGACTGATCTACAGTCTTCAGGAACATATCATCAAAATTTCTTTTGCGTTGAGAATGAGAAATCTTGTTTTCCCAGTTAATAAATAAGCCATTTTAATAATCCATGTTTCCACATTCACATTTTTCAGTGTAATTGTTTCTCAATTGAACCATGCGCTCGACTGTTTGGCCGGACATGGTTTATAAATATGCACCAGGATCTTTCGGAAATGTTTTGAACTTCGAAGAAAGTTTCCTGAAATATGTTCGCACCGATCACTATCTCTGCGGGGAAAAAAAAGATTCCGCACGCTTTTAGACTTGATCTCAACTCATTTCCCGAGTTTCAAGTTACATAAAATACGCTTCTAATGGGCAGTATTATTGCCCACTTTTATTTTCCATGCATAATAATAAAACACGAAGCTGTTGGCAAATGGATCGGTTTAGCCTGCCGGTGTAATACGAGTCTCAGCTGTCTGGACATCGACGCAATCATGTCTGGTGTTTTGCGCCCCCTGCGACGTCCTGATGTGCATCGTGACGTCATGGCGTCTTTATCGGTTTCCAGAAAGAAATCTTTCAATATTGTTCTTTTATGAACGATTTATTACCAAAATAAAACCAGATAATAATGTAATTTAACTATATATAGGGAGATCCGAGCAAAGCGGATCACGTAAGGTTTTCTTGTACACAATGCAACCGGCAATCAGAAATATTAGCACTGTCAGTTTCTAACCATGATGGCATAACAGTTGACGTAGGATGCATTCAGATGCATCTATTGGTTTGGTTGCTATGGTGATTTTTAATTTTGATCCGCTTTGCCCGGCCGTCGGGCAAATCGGATCACCACATCGGGCAAAGCGGATCCGCAAACGAATCCTTCTGAAAATGCAATGCTACTCAACTAATCGTATACTTTTCAGTTTTATTTATGACAATTATACATATTTATTGCAAATAATTAAAATCGCGTTTTTTTCAAACGTTCAAATTTTTCTATTATGGACATGCTCCGACAAGGCACGAGTTTTGTCGACCCATCTTAATAAAATTGTCCAAATTCACTTAATCTACGCATGTGTACCGGAAGTTAGTCACATTATGAAATGATCCGCTTTGCCCGATCCGCTTTGCCCACAGCACATCTATTTACAGTCCGGGTCATTACGCGGGTGTCCTATCAAATTTAGCAAATTGACATATTGTCTTATTCCACACATGTATTGACTAAGACACCGACAACATTTATTCGGGTAGATGGATATGTGATCATCGACCTGCGCAATAGATATGCGCAAACGCACAATAATTATAAATTTGGTCAAATCGTAAAATTTCGACGAAAATTTTCTACTGGGCTACAAAATTTTACTATACCTTGTTCTCTGTGGAAATGTATAAAAACTAACCCAACACGAAATGACTTTATTCTAAAATACGAATAGACAAGGAATACTTTGATAGTATTGAAATAATAAAGGTGATCGGCTTTGCCCGGGCGATTCGCTTTGCCCGGGTCTCCCCTATACGTGGATTTAATTTACAATTGTGCATTCTTTACAGTATGTACTTCCGGTATGACGTAACATGTTCACGGAAGGACAGATAAACAGACAAATAAACAGATAAACAGATATCCGGACCGAAAACATTACTTGCGTCCAGCATGGACTGGCGGAAGTAATAACGCTCTTTATGTTTACCATATCCGGATCTAAACATAAGCCAGGTAACGTAACGTTTTTTGTTTTTGTTTACACAACAAAGGGGACAAAATTGACAATAACATACTGTTTATGCCATATTTCTGATTGGTATAAGAACAAACTATGTCTATATTTTACTATTCTTTCTGTTTATGGCGGTTTTTGACGGAGGTGAATATTTTAACATCATACCCACCGCGAACACCGCCCGTATCTTTAATCGATCGGAGCATTCGGTGATGGGCACGTCGACATTTCGATACGCGCGGCCGCGGCCATAGAGGGTTCAAACGTTTTTGAGCATTTTCTTGTCATTAACATGTGAAAACTGCTGCAACAAGCTTTTTTCATTGATGTGATAAAAGCTAAGTAAAATTTTATGTTCACACTTTTTCGTTTGCCCAGTGGCGGAACTATTTTCATATGTATAGGTCGCCGAATAGGTGGGGGATAACGCAGATTATACATATACTCATTATACTGTCAACATATAACATCGGTACACTTGACAAAACACTCGGTTCCGTCTAAGGGTACGTTCATACACAGGCAAGTTTGCACGGTATGGTTTGCAGGCATTTTGTCGTAGAAAACGATACTGTGCCAGAATATGAACGGAAGCAACAACATAAGATGCGTCTGTACCACAGCTAACTACGTGAGAAGTAAAATATCTGTAGTTCCACCTGTAGCTACCGGAATTTGCATGTAAATAGCATGCAATTATCTAGCAAGAATAAATCATACAGGTCTTTGAAGGCAAATTACAGTAGCACCGTTACAAGTGGAACTATATAGATTTTACTTCTCATGTCGTTAGCTTTGGTAAAGATGCATGTTATGAGCATGTTTACGTTCATAGTCTGGAACCATGTGGTTTTCTATGACGAAATGTCCGCAAAAACATACCGTGCAAACTTACCAGCGTATGAACGTACCCTAAATTGTCACAGTTTTGCATCGTCAAAAGCACTCTTTGTATGTATACGTTTATGTGGATATCTGGTACTGTGGATTTCAGCTCATAACTCGTTGGAATGACCGATATATGTGACCCGCCATATCAAATCCAGTCGCAAGTCGGGATTGTTTTTATCCTGTGCCAATGCATTCTCTTATATATGCGAGTCGACCATAGGTCGCCTCGCATATATAAGAGAATGCATTGGCCTAACAATTTTTTACAATTTTAATAACGTTTTCTTGTATTCTTTAACAATTTTATAATTTCACCCATACAGAGCCCCAGACAAATATGAGCAGACGACACTCTTCTATCTGCTTCTATATATGTGTGGGGCTCCCTGCAGGGTAATGGATGTTTTTTATTTGATGTCCTAAAAATTGTAAGAAACATTTATTTAAAAAAAATGATAAAAAATGCATTCTCTTATATATGCGAGGCGACCTATGGTCGACTCGCATATATAAGAGAATGCATTGGCACAGGGTAAAATAAAATATCCCGACTTACGACTGGATTTGATATGGCGGGTCATATATAAGTTAGCAGAAGTGAGGAGGGCAGTGCACTTTAAAATATCTAACGGTATATGGTCCGATTGCGACTGTTAACTTTCAGTTCAACAAGAGTTAAGTGACTTCCATATTGTTTTCGTACGAACAGCCTCTTCTGTGACTAAACCACAAAAAAAACAAAGTTTGAAGGCGACTGAAGATCCAAAAGTAATGTTATCATACAGCAACCAAGAATAAAAGAAATGGCGCATTCTAAGTCCAAAAAGAGCCATAACTCCTGACAACTTAGGGAACAATTCGAAATTTACCAAGCATGTTCTGGGACATTTTACCGATTTGTGGGACTTTTTGAAAGTCTCACAACAATAAGGTTTCTGTCGAGGATTGACCAAATGTCCATGTAAAAAGATGTCCATGGTGTTTTTGTGACTTTTGTCTGAATCCAATTTTAACATGTTTGTGAGACTTGAGGCAATATACATTAAATTTGTGGGACTTTCAAAAATTCTCATGAGCCAGAAAAAAGTCCCAGAACATACCATTCGTAGAGGCGCTGGAGCAGACTGAGTTTTCAACCGTTGGTCATGCCTCAGATGCGCGTGGAACAAAAAGAAGGTCGGTTTGATCAAATGTGGTTTAGCCTATATAGGCAAGATTATGCCTAATCCAAATTACGCTAAAAGTTTTCAGAATTTGTTAATTTTAACTATAAGTTGTTTAAGCCGATTTTCTCTGAAGTAACGCGATATATCAAGTAGGTGTCCTTGTAATATACAATAAAATATAAAACATATTATCGGACCCCTCTGAAATGTGCAACTGCAACCGGTCACTTGCTACGGAAACATGTAAATTACACGAAAATACATGTGTGAATACACGAACCCATTTTTTTACAATGAGGGTCAAATAGGAAAAATTTGACAAATATCAGCTAAAAATAATGGTGAAAACAGGCCTTTATCTAGATCGCGATCAAGAGTGGTGGCTAAAGCCCTATGGCTGATGAATCTTAAATGCATGAAAACATCTAGGGTTATGTTACATAAGTTTGATAATAGTGTAACGATATCTAAACAGTGCGCTAGTATTCAATGCACGCTCCTCGAAATTAGTTTTTGCCACTGAGTCGTCTGGATAAGGATGGCCGATATCGTTGGCCATCAACCCTTGAATGACAGGAGCTGCGCTGCTGCAGCATTAAAGATAGTGTCTAAACGGTGCTCTAGTATTCAATCCAGTGCGCTGCTGCAGCATTAAAGATAGTGTCTAAACAGTGCTCTATAGTATTCAATGCACTCTCCTCTAAATTAGTTTTTGCCACTGAGTCGTCTGGATAAGGATACGGCCGATATCGTTGGCCATCAACCCTTGAATGACAGGAGCTGCGCTGCTGCAGCATTAAAGATAGTGTCTAAACAGTGCTCTAGTATTCAATCCAGTGCGCTGCTGCAGCATTAAAGATAGTATCTAAACAGTGCTCTAGTATTCAATGCACTCTCCTCGAAATTAGTTTTTGCCACTGAGTCGTCTGGATAAGGATACGGCCGATATCGTTGGCCATCAACCCTTGAATGACAGGAGCTGCGCTGCTGCAGCATTAAAGATAGTGTCTAAACAGTGCTCTAGTATTAAATCCAGTGCGCTGCTCCAGCATTAAAGATAGTATCTAAACAGTGCTCTAGTATTCAATGCACTCTCCTCTAAATTAGTTTTTGCCACTGAGTCGTCTGGATAAGGATACGGCCGATATCGTTGGCCATCAACCCTTGAATCACAGGAGCTGCGCTGCTGCAGCATTAAAGATCATGCATGTGCCAGTGCATTATCTTATATATGCAAGTTTCCCATAGGGAGCCTCGCATATAATAAGAGAGTGCACTGTGCACTGGCTTAAATAGTGTTAGGCCAGTGCATTATATTATATATGCGAGGCTCACTATATATGGAAGACTGGCATAATTATATAAGAGAATGCAAAATTAGAGGAAGCTCCAGTCAATGTGGTCATCCAATCCAGATATGTCCCCATTTTGGTTCGTTTTGTAATGTTGGTGAGGTAAATTGGTGTGCGACAGCCAATCAATGCGCCGCCGTTTTCCAACAGACATGAGCTGGGAAACAATTCGCCATAAAAGAGACGCAACTCTACACTTCACTGGAAGTGTAAATGTACACCAATCTGAAAAAACAGTCACGTTTATAATCATATTTAATGTTTTGATAAGCATTATTTACACCCCATGTTGAACTGTTTATTATTATATTTACCATTTTGATCCTTGTGTAATTATGTGTTTTCGTACATCATTTCAGTCGCTGCGTATTGCCTCATTAGCGTCTTACCAGCAAGCCTGCACATAGCGTGTCTGTCATTTGCAGAATGAGGTCCCCAGAGGGTGAGTGTAGTGATGCTATCCCGCACGGCGGACTAGCATCACCAAATTCACCCTCTGGAGACCTCATTCTGCTTAGGCTTCATCTTTTGGGAAGTATCTATAGTATCAAATTAAGATTGTTTTTAGTTACATTTCCCTTCTTGGAAGTTTCTATATCCCCTAATTTGCAGAATATATAATTCAAAATTGAGGTGCCCAATGGGTGAACATCATCAACTTCAACTGGGGAACTTCAATCTGATCCTAGGTCTGCCATATCAGTTGAGGGCCTAAGCAGAATGAGGTTCACAGAGGGTGAATTTAGTGATGCTAGCCCGCCATAATTATGGGTAACTTTTCAGGATTTAGTCGGAAATATGGCTTGTTGCCATTCATCGGAAAGCTCTCGCCATATATGCGGGATAGCGTCACTAAATTTACCCTCTGGGGACCTCATTCTGCATTGACAGACACTCTATTTGCAGGCTTGCTTACCAGCAATGTCAGCGCTCAAGTCACTCAAGAACAGGGATGTGGCTAGAGGGGGGGGGGTGTGGGGGGGGTGTCTCACCCCCCTCCCAGCAGAGAGCTATATTTTCAATAGTTGGAAATTTCATACCTGCCACAACGAAATTTCACACCAACAATTGGTTGAAAATGTTCTTGTAGTTTGATTATAAAACAATTTATTGGGGGGAATTTATTTTTTTCGACCAATATTTGCATATGTTCGTATTTTTGGTCAAAATTTTTGACAGAAATGGTCATCAGTAGGAAATTTTCCAACCTTAGGGGGGTGACAGGTTGGAAATTTCCAACACTTGGAAAGCTTGTGTCCTGGTCCCTCCCCCGTGGCCAGTCAAAAACTTCTAGTTAATTTAAGAAAACAATTTTGTCATACAATTGGTCAACATTGTCATTGGAATTGTCATCAGTTAGAAATTTTCCAACCTAAGTGGGGGTGTAGGGTTTGAAATTTCCAACAGTAGGAAGGCTTGAGGCTAGTCTAGATGTTAGGATTTTGCGATTTTCTTGTTCATATTTCAAGATTTTCGCACACCGGGCCGAACCATGGTCGGCCCGGTGTGTCTTTGCCCCATCCACATGGCCAATACAAAACTGCTAATTAGTTTAGCAAAACAATATTTTGCTACATTTGGTCAAACTTGTAGACATAAATGGTCATCAGTTGAAGAATTTTCCAACCTGAGGGGGAGCATGAGGTTTGAAATTTCCAACAATAGGAAAGCTTCAGTTGAGGCCAGTCTAGATGCTAGGATTTGCGATTTTCTTGTATAGTTTTCAAAATTTTCTCACACCGGGCCGAATAACCATGGTCGGCCCGGTGTTTCCTGGTCTGTTGTCGGTAATGTTAATGTTAATATATAGGAAATTAGGCCTGAGCATGAGGTACAAGGGGGGGGGTGCAAATGGAATTATGCAAAAAGTTGTGTTGGTGCGATTCCGACTCAAGGGGGGGGGTGCAGTTGGAAATTCCCAAGGTGGACACCCCCCCCCCCCCCCCAGCGGAGACCCTCTAGCCACATCCCTGCTCAAGAAGCTTATGTTTCTCCAGATTCTCCTCGATGTACGAACAAATATTTTCCCTTTTCACGATGGGGAATCACGTGGTTTCGAGTTGATGAGTATCACGCATTCAAAATGGCCGAAGCGCTCGCAAACGCGACTAGAAACGAGGAAAATGGCAATAAACTAGGTTAATAATATATTGCATAGTATTTTGGCAGCTTCGAACATATGCTACATGTATACTATTTTTCAAACAAGCTGATACCTCATTTGTGACCAAACTTGCTTGCTTTAACATTCTGAACAAAGTTGTCAGTCGAAGGATTCTATTAGATGTATGGACTGGTGCATTCCACGTGCCTCCGACTGGCAACTTTGGTTAGAATGTTTTAAAATATTACTGAGTATTTCCGAACAAATAAGATATCAACTTGTTTTAAAAATAAACTAGCATATGCATATGCTCGTGCACCTAGTACAAACGCTATCGCATGCCAAATGGGGTGGGATGCTGAAAAATAGCAAGCCAATTTGCGCGCGATTTAGTTTGCCGTGTCCCGCGTGACTCAGCATCGCATGCGAATATGTTTCGATTGTAAAATTCAAAGAAATGTAACTCTAACATACCCGTTATTTAGTAAAAAATCATACCAAAAGAATGACACCACAAAGAGACACGTTTCAAAAACACTATAGGAAAAATCACTTTTAGGAGGCGGACGACACTGTCTAAGACCTGTTGGGATTACGGCGATCCATCGAGGTCAAGACAGTCGTGAATGGACAATTGTGTTTTCGACGGATGGTTTCGTCCAAGATTTCAGGCACCTCACACCTCCATTTTCTCCCATGGCAGGGATCACTACTGTCGCAGAACTTTCCCGGTACGAGCCTCGGGCGCACACCGTAAAAATTAATTGGCTCCCGTTTAGCGTCCCGCATTCGGTAGTCATCGCGCACCTCACAGAATACGGGACGGTGCTGGAGATAGAGTACGAATCCTTCCGAGCCGTCGGCCAAGAAATCGCCAACGGCCGTCGGCGGCTTCGCATGAAATTTATTAAACCCGATATAACCGACTTTCCCGACTTCGGCATGCTGGCTGGATATAAAGTTTTCTACACGGTCGCGGGGAGATCGCCCTTATGCTTGAAATGTGGGCAGCGTGGCCACGTGCGCATGACTTGCCCAGACAACAACTTTTCCCCGTCGGGAGTGTTATCTCGGCCGACGGATTACGCGGCGGCAGTCCGCCGCCATAGAGGCCGGCCAGAATCACCTTCAGTGCAGCCCCCGGATGATGGTCACGTGACCCTGTCAACGTTCGAGACACCATTAGCACCAGGGCAGGACTATATGCCTCCTCCCTCTTTCCAGGAGGGGGAGCTCCACAATGATTTCCAGTTGTCCGAGTCCGGGTCAGACGATTTGGATGTGGAAAAAGTTTCGGAATCGGACAGTCCTCTGTCCCCTGCCATTTACCGTATGGAAGTGATGGACACTCGCGCGGTTGGGGGGGGGCAGTAAGCGACAGCATGAGGGTGACGAGGAACGTCACCCTCCTGCCAAGTTGAATGTGCGGGAAGGCCCAGCACCTGATTAATGTGTTTTAATATGATTGTGTATATTTATTCTCTTCGACCCTCGCTAACGTCCCTGATTTTCCCTTTTGCCTTCTGGATATATTGTGTTGCCTTTTTCTTCACGACCTCTCGCTTTTCCTCTGATTTTTGCACCTGCCCACCGACTCAACTTTACGCCAGATCCATTGGGGACTGGCTGTTCTTTGTGTCTTTCTGTATCTATTTATGTGTCCCTTGTCTCGTTTCGTATCTCACCTTTTCGACTTTCCATGGATAAACTTCACATAGCCTCTTTAAATGCGTGCGGTCTTCGCAATACTAAGACTATTCTGGCCCTTAAGTATCTCTTCCTTTTTGATAGGGTCGACGTGCTTTTCCTTCAGGAAACGCACGTCGACGACTATCAACTTGGACAGGACCTACAATATAAATTAGATTGCAAAGGTTTTTGGTCCTATGGTACTAACCGCTCATGCGGCACGGTGATTTTTATTCGAAATTCCCTAAAACACACCGTGATCAAATCTTTTTCGGATATGGACGGCCGCTGCGCGGGCGTCGATGTCGACGTCTCCGGAGTGGCTTTCCGTTTCCTTTCCTTTTATGGTCCTCAAGCACCCGACCAGAATCGAGACCTTGTTTTTCAAACTTTACTCCCCCATTTAGTCACCAGCCGATCAGTCATTTTAGGTGGGGATTTTAATTTTATAGTTCATCCAAAATACGACAAAATTGGTGGCCGGACCCTTGTTCCCGCCTATGCCAAAGAATGGCACAAAAAATTTATGGATTTTGGCCTCGTTGATTTTTATAGGCATGGTAACCCTACCACTGTCCATACTACTCGTCATAGCGCAAATGTCCATACGCGCCTGGACAAATTTTATATCTCCCGATCTCTGCTGACAGACCCCCCCAACTATTCTTCCCAAACTTTCCCCCACTCTGATCACGATGTCATTAGTATCTTTTTCACAACGATCCCCCGATCCGCTATTGGCCCCGGATATTGGAAGGCCAACATTTCCCTTTTTCTTGATCCTGATTTCAAGTCTGATTTCTGTACCTTTTGGTATGATCGCACCGCTTCTGTGTCTGGCATTCATGTCACACAGGAGTGGTGGGATCAGATCAAGGCAGATATTAGAGCTTTTATTCAGAATTATGCCAATATTAAGGCATCAAATACTAGAGCTTCCCTTCGAAAATTGGAACGAGAATATAAACTTTTACTTCAGGCTGAGCACTTACATCCTGGCAGATATGCAGACCAGCTCGCCCCTCTTCGTGCTAGCATCCAATCCTTTCATGCTCGGAACGCTGAGGGTGCTTATATCCGTTCGCGCTCAAATGTTTTAAATTCCCATGACGGTTCTGCCCAATTTTTCCATTCCCTAGAACGCTCACGCAGTGCCAAAAAAATCATTACTTCCGTCACCACTGCTGGTACGACCTATACTTCGACTTCCGATATTATAACTCAATTTACGGCCTTTTGGTCTCAGCTCTTCACCAAAGAGGACACCGATTCTCAAGCTGCTGATTCTTTTCTAACTGACCTACATAGCTTGTCTGTCCCAGACGCGGACCTCTGTGAAGCCACTCTTCGTGTTGAAGAATTACACACTGCGCTTTTTGACATGTCTTCCGGCAAATCCCCCGGCTCGGATGGCCTCCCTGCAGAATTTTACAAGACTTTTGCCCCACAAATTTTACCTCGATTATTACAGCTTTACAACAACTGCTTTCACGATAAACTTCCTTTTTCACAGCGGACATCGCTTATTACTATGCTCCCGAAAGACCCAGCTCATCCTGAAATTGTGTCTAATTATAGGCCCATCAGCCTTCTTAATGTAGATTACAAAATTTTGTCTAAATCCCTTTGTAACCGACTTAAATTGGTCATTTCTTCTATTGTCCAAGAAGATCAAACGTGTGGAGTTCCGGGACGCACTATCATGGATAATTTACATTTACTTCGGAATATTCAAGACTATTGTAAACAGAAAAATCTCCCATGCGCTTTCGTTAGCCTCGATCAACAGAAGGCATTCGATCGAGTTGATCATGATTATTTATTCCGCACCCTTTCTTCCTTTGGCTTTGGACCCAACTTTGTCTCTTGGGTCCGTCTTTTATATACTGACATTTATTCTAGTCTTTATATCAACCAACACACTTCCGACCCCTTTCCAGTAACTCGGTCAGTCCGCCAGGGATGCAGTCTTTCCCCGCTTTTATATATCTTGTGCTTAGAACCCCTGCTACATCACTTTCGCAATAACCCCTCGATCACCGGGCTAACTGTGCCCGGTGCTCCGACCCCCTTTAAAACTACAGCGTATGCTGATGACGTGACCTTAATACTTACTACCGATGCCTCCATCGGAGCCGCATTACAAACGATCGATCGTTATGGCTCAGCGTCCGGTGCTCGGCTCAACTTAACTAAATCGGTCGGGTTATTTATCGGTCGCTGGGGTCATCGTACGGACACTCCGTACGGTCTCCGGTGGTCCGCTTCCCACAAAATTTTAGGCCTGCTTTTTGGTTCGGCAGTAACTACCGATGACCATTTCCACAACTTATTTCAGAAATTTTCTAAAACTTTACAATTTGGTCGCACCGTCAATTTAGCTCAATTCACCAAAGCCTCGTATCTCAATGTCTATTGCTTTAGCAAACTATGGTATTACACGTCTATTGTTCCTTTGTCCGCCCATTATATCCGGCTTTTTCAGAGAGCAGCTTTTCGTTTTTTTTGGACTACTTTAATTGAGCCCCTCCCGCGGTCCTTACTTTATGCACCGAAAAGTGCAGGAGGTGCCGATATTGCCCATTTACAAAGTAAATGCAATACCCTCCTCCTTCGTCACATCCAACGGTTGCTGACCAACCCCACCGCTCGATGGTCCGTTTTTGCTATATATTGGATAGGGTTCCATCTCCGGGAATACGTCCCCGCTTTCGCTGCTCGTAGCATCGCGCACTGTGATCCGGCGTATATTCCCCCCTTTTATCTGTCTTGCTTGCGTGCTTTCGCTGCCTTTCGTGATCTTCCCGATTTTCCCCTACTGCCCACCATCGATTCCAAAATTATTTATCACCATTTACTGAAGCCCATTATTACTGCCCCGCCCCTTACCATTCGTTTTCCTAAACTACCCTTTACTTTGCTCTGGATGAACCTCCATAATGTACATGTCGATCCGGCCCTTCGTGGGCTCCTTTATCGGGTTATCCACGGCGTTTTATTCACAAGACTTCGCATTAAGCGCTTCACAACAACATTTCCTTATGTGAACTGTTCCTTCTGTAATAAAGCTCCGGAGGACCTACAACATCTCTTCGTCGATTGCGAAGTGGTCCAACCCTTATGGGATTTAATATTCACCTGGATCAATAATATTATACCCGGTAATAAATTCCGACCACACTTAGGTCACATTCGATTTCTTATCGTCCGCGCTCGAAACCCTTCCCATCGCGCCCTGGCTCTCATCTTAATTACAGAGGCCATTGCCGCAATTTGGTATACCAGAAATCCTATACATTGTGCTCAGCGCACGCTAAAATATCATGTAACTACCCGGATAGTCCATCCGCCACATATCCCCATTTTGGCCTTTTTATCACGGCTTCGAACCCGCGTTTTAGTCGATCATCATCGGCTGTCCAGTAATAGTTTCGCCGAATTATGGCTCCTTTCCCCTGACATATGTACTCTTGATGACGATGATTTAGTAACCTTCTCATTTTAACTCCACTCTTCTCTTTACCCCTGTTTATATGTCTGTATGCTTAATTTCTTTATTTCAGGTACTTGCTGTGTCCTGGTACACATATACCTTAATTTGTTTTCTTTAGTTTCTCGTTTCAGGCAGTTTCTGTGCGCTCGGTCCACATATGTCTTTTTATATTTTATTTAGACCTTCTTCCTCTTTAACTATCTATCTTACTTGCTGCCCCCCCCCCCCCGTTTCTAACCCCCCGATCCGTCTCTGATTAATGTGCCTGCCTGTTGGTTTTCAACTCACGGCGTGCCGGGCTGGGCGGTGTGACCCGTTCACGGCACATGTCGTTCAGCCGGGTGCTTCGTGCGTGACCCGCTTCACATTCTTACATAATATTATTGCTCTCAATGCTTTCGACTACGCCCGTGCGTATGTTTACTTTTATTAGGTTACTTGTACTCTTACTTTTCATTGTCTCTTTCCATTTTCTCTTCTGTCTGTCACTTGTACTCTTATGCTTCTCATTTTCTTTCCTTCTTCCTTCTTTCCTTCCTTTCTTTTATTGTTGTTTATTCCTTTTCTTCCTTTATTGTTATGCATTATTCCATTTTCGTATTTAATTCTTTTTTTGTCTCGTTACAGTTACGTACATCATTTTTCTATTTTTCAACTTGTTGCCTTAATATTAATTTTATTATAGTTCTGCCCGTGAGAAGATGACCCGTAGAAGAGGCCGAGTGCCCACGTTTTTTGTTTTATTTTCATCGAGGGTCCAGGCGACTGTGATGATCCGGTTAATTATTGCTCGTTGACCACATTATTATTTCCCGTACATTCCATCCTGGCTCGGTACTGGTTTGTGGTCCCGTGAGCTCTAAGACCAGACTGAGTCGTTTTAAAAAAAAAAAAAAAAAAAAAAAAAAAAACTGTTATTGAAGCGCCGCAGGCGCGTTAAGCAACGTCACCCCTTTTTCAAATTGATATCGAGGCAGTCAGGTCGCGCCAGCGACCGCTGCCGCTGGGGCCTGATGGCTCATAAAAACAACTCTATATATAAGCGCCCGCGGCTACCACTTTATAGCATCAAGGGTAGACTGAGCAAATCGAGACGGGATGCTGGTCCCGCCAAACTCTCCAGACGGCATCGACATATCAAAACGCATGCGATTCTCGCCTATCGTATCCGTATTTGGACGAGATTGTAAGACCATAGCCTGGCTCGTAATAGTCAGAATGCTATGTTTTGTGTCAGTTCCTCATATATTACGTTTTTGTGCGTTTGCACTCGCCTCGGCCATTTTTAATGCGTGGTACTCGAAATCACGTGATTCCCCACCGTGCATTTGCTAAAGACAAATTTCAGAAGGATTTTATTCGTTCGTTGGGGGAAAGACACGTGATCACTTCTCGGCCTTTTGGCTAAGATCAGGGTGTAGTTAACACCACCGGTGTATACTTTCTCCCAAATTATAAAATTCCGTGGTCCCATGTAGGATTGGGTCGCTTTAAAAGCTGTAGTGCTACCCCGAATGCGGTTATTTTGGAACGCGTTAAAGTTGTACTGCCAATGCATTCTCTTATATATGCGAGGCGACCTATGGTCGACTCGCATATATAAGAGAATGCATTGGCACAGGGTATATGGGTTGATACAAAATCGACCTGGCACTCAAAGGGTTAAAACAAAAGTAAACAGTACTTTTGATACTTTGTTTAGACATTCTTGTAATACCACAGTGAGAATTAAAGGCACGGGCGGCGTTCGTTGAAGAACTATTCATATTTGTTCAAATCGCCATCAACAGAAGGAATATTAAAATATATATATATTTGTTCATATGCCAAACATAATCAGCGCGTAAATAGTATATTGTCGTCAAGTCGTACGATGGTGTACGTGAACAAGAGCCTGCTCGTGTTACAGAAGTTTTGTTTCTGTTTACATAACAGCGCAATTCTATTGGTTAATCACACACAACTGATATAAACGCTTTTTATTATTTCCATATCAGGAAAACAGTAACAAATAACGCTCTTTATGTTTACCATATCCGGATCTAAACAAAAGCCAGGTAACGTAACGTTTTTTGCTTTTGTTTACATAACAAGGGGGGGGGGGGTTGACAATAACATACTGTTTATGCCATAGTTATGTTTGGTATAAGAACAAAGTCTGTCTATATTTTACTATTCTTTCTGTTTATGGCGGTTTTTGACGGAGGTGAATATTTTAACAGCATACCAACCGCCAACGCGGCCCGTATCTTTAATCCACCGCCAACGCTGTCCGTATCTTTAAATATGCGGTTAGGTAATCAGGGTTCACGCTAGACAGAAACTTATTTTGGATTTTTTTTTCAAAAGATTTTGGGCGATTTGAAAAAAAAGGAATCATTGGGAAAACCGAAACTAAAACAAAATATAAAACAGACGCATACAAGTAACTGATAAATATTTGCAATACCCACCACCCACGCTGTCCATATATTTAACCCCGGCGGGAACAAAAGTGAACATGGGCCTGACTGTTGCCCTGACATTAACTAGAGTTCCAGTCAGTGTGGTGGCCACATAGGTGCGGACGGGTCGATCCGGTTTTACGATTTAAACATTTGTAATTTGTTTAAACTATGCAGGATGGTCAAGTCACTCCCGAGAGGGTTGACGTGGGAAATCGTTAATGTTTTAGTTGCCGTGCATGCTTGGTGCTCCCAACTTCGGTATTCACGGAATGTTCTTCTACGCATTGTATGATTGGTAACGTGTCAGATAGGCTGGGCTGGGTGCACTTCTGGGTGTTATAATTGTGTAATATTTTTTTTTAGGCTGTCATTTGAGAGTTGTGACCCGCCATATCAAATCCAGCCGGAAGTCGGGATTGTTTTTACCCTGTGCCAATGCATTCTCTTATATATGCGAGTCGACCATAGGTCGCCTCGCATATATAAGAGAATGCATTGGCCTAACATTCTTTTACAATTTTAATAATTTGTTCTTGTATTCTTTAACAATTTTATAATTTCACCCATACAGAGCCACAGACAAACATGAGCAGACGACACTCTTCTATATATGTGCTTCTATATATGTGTGGTGCTCCCTGCAGGGTAATGGATGTTTTTTTTAATTTTATGTAAGAAACATTTATTTAAAAAACATGATAAAAAATTGTTAAGCCAATGCATTCTCTTATATATGCGAGGCGACCTATGGTCGACTCGCATATATAAGAGAATGCATTGGCACAGGGTGAAAAAAAATCCCGACTTCCCGACTTGATATGGCCGGTCACATATTTGCAAAAACGTACTTATAGGAATATAACTAGGGTCTATACACTGTCTCATATCTGACTATGTGTGCGAGAAAATATATCACATATTTTGCATTCCATATTTTAGTATTTTAGTAGTCTTTGCAGAATATTTTTTGGAGGAAAAATCAACATATTATTGATGTTGTTTTATGTGGTTTTTGGTCATTCACACGACAAAATAATAGTTCGACGTAAATGAGATCAAGAAAAAAGCAGTCCAGCGAGAGACGGTGAAAGGTTGTTTTGGCTTCTCCTGTATGTTGACGGCTGTTGACCATTAACATGGGATATATTACGCTGCTCTCTGGCCAATCAAAAACGCTGTTGTTTCACTGGAAGCTGAAAATGCTTCATTGCTAACCTCAGAATTCCGTTAACCCTTTACCCAACAAACCGGCCAAAAACGGCCAAATAAAGCTGCAACAACCTAAATTATCTTGGGTCTGTCTCAATAAAACCATACAAATATGGATATCATTGGAACCGGCTCATTGACCACATTGTGATGGTTACAGTTATGCCCTGTGCCAATGCATTATCTTATATATGCGAGTCGACCATAGGTCGCCTCGCATATATAAGAGAATGCATTGGCCTAAACAAAATCTTTTTTTAACACTTTTTACCATTTTTTCTTACATTCTTTAACAATTTTATAATTTTTAATGTGTTAAGCCAATGCATTCTCTTATATATGCGAGGCGACCTATGGTCGACTCGCATATATAAGAGAATGCATTGGCACAGGGCCGTTCTGTTGGGTAAAGGGTTAAAACAACGAATCCTTCAAATGATTACAACTACGGCTTATCACTGAAGATTTCTGATTCGCCACACCAGAAAGCCTCTAAATGCGGACCAAAAATCTACTTATCCGATTAAATACACTCCCGTTATACTTCGCAATGCGACCTTTAGTCTACATTCCAACTGAGACATTCTTCCATCAGCACTGTTAGCTGTTATATTATGCATTGTGTTCCCACAATAAAATCTGGCCCAGCCATTGTTCACACTAAATTTCAAAAGCAATTAACGCGGTCACAAAAGTTACATACTGCAACAACGAGACATTTGCGAAGACACATCCGCGAATACATACATCCTGCAAAAAGTCTAACCGGTACGAAATATAGCGAGTACGTTATTAATCATATTTACTTCCTAGCTCCTATGACATCGCCAGATATGACTGGCAATATACACCCTAGAGGGCGTAATAAGAATGCAGATAAAAACAATCACGTGCATGCTTCAATGTCACAATTAATCTGAATTTACAATAATACTGCGCAAGAACTGTTCAATCAATTGATTTATTTTATGTCATAAATAATATTTAAAATAGGTCAATTTTAGCATAAAATTAAAACACATAATTACTTTTAAGTTCTGGTAGATTTGTTCACAAAGTATATAGACCATGGGATGAAAATCCTAAGCTGTCATTGCTCTGCAACTTTTGAGGTACTACATAATTTTGGTAAATGTTGGAAGGTTACGTGTCAATAAACATATTTCGCAAATGTTCTGGCCTCGGGAGTTGCACATTTTCGAATACAGAGCAAAAGTTGATCTGAAAAATATACCGCTGGTGCACGCGGTTCGTTCCATCGTGATATTCCGTTATTTAGACGCATTCTGTCAATAATATCAAAGGTCGATAAATATGCAATCATTATAAATGGCTTCCTCCAAAAACAATCAACACTTTACCAGGAAGTTATACAATACATAAACCCGATACAGTTTCAAATCAAGAAACAGATTAAAGTCACAACAATAATTACATCAATTACACGTGCCATTCCGATTAATTGAATTTCTGGAATCGGAAGCGAAACCAAGCGCGCGATTGTCCGGAAAATTAGTATTACGCCAGGTCTTAACGGGAAACTATTTTTACTTCACGCGGCACTTTCTCTTTATTCTATTCCACTAACAATGGCACTGTTTTTCAGAGATAGGGCAGACATTATATTAATCCATAATAAATTTCCGAATATTTACCAGATACAGAGTGCCAGCCGACCAAATCATTTAGTGTCTGGTGTGCATAAGTCTATATAGGCCTCTATAAGTTGAACTTTTCAAGCACGATGGGTTCGTATTTATCGTTATGTTTTCCGTTAATTATCTTTTACAATCAAATATCATATGAATTTAAGCTATTAATTCGTTCATGCGATAATTTTCAACTAACTAGTTTTGTAGATCTCTACTTGCAATTTTCCCCTTTACTTAAATATGCGAGGTGTTTAAATATGCGTATACAATGCAGTCCACGATGTGAAAAGTTTAAGGAATATGTCCATGCATGCTGTTATGTACCGTTTTTACGGGGACGAAAATGATAGGTTCTAGTTCAGTACAAATCTTGGAGGGCATGTGTCCGAGTCAAATAAGCCTCTATATATTGGCGTGCAGATAACAACAATTCTGGAAATTCCATGTTTTCAATTTTTGTTTATTTATTTTTACTAAGTTATTTATATACTGAACAGTTCGTGCAAGTTTATGCACATGTAATATCTTGTCCACTATACCGACATATAGCAGTTACACATGGTTGACTACATCATGATGGTGATATATATACCGCGCATGAAAAGTTATTACAAAACATGCTATAATAATATAACTCTTCACGGAATGACCTCATGCTATAATAAAACAAAGTATACGATATTTGTATTTGACTGTTTATTGGATCATAAATGCAAGTCGCGAATTATAATGGCGGGGTATTACCTGGCGAAATTTTAAAACAAGTTGAGGCACTGCATGCATGAGCGTGGCGACCGGGTGGTCCTAACTTTGGTCAAAATGTTCAACGTTGGACATTCCATGCATACCCGAACCAACAGAAGTAATTTGACATTTCAGCCAGACAATAGATTCGAATATTGACCAATCAGTTTGAAAGTTGTTTTGTTTTAAAGGTACTCAATCCGTAAAGAGGGTTCCCATCTCAACAGATTCCAACAACAACAATCCGATCAGAGGGTCCTATATTACTATTTCTTTGGCTTTGGGGGTAAAAAATATTTGATTCGAGTCGAGGAACCCATCAAACAAAGCTCAGAGTTATTAGATATTGATTTTTGAAAATTCTTATGTTCTCGAGATGAGTACTAATAACTGCCGTCAATTTGGTAACCTGCTCGAGATTTACGCCAAAACTCTATTCAAACAGACAAGGATGGATAACTCTATAATCAAGTGGTAATAATAACGAAATTTTGACTGTCTTCTGGGCCAGAAAGAATTTCCGATAATGAAAAATAATAGATTTCTAAAATCGATATCTAACAAATCTGAGCTTTGATGGGTGACTTCCTCGACTCGAATCAAATATTTTTGACCCCCGAAGCCATTGAAATAGTAATTGAGAGGAGTTTTATCGGATTGAGTACCTTTAAATGGAAATAAAGAAACACAAAATTATTAAGTTTTAAAGAGTTTGGGAATGTTTGATATCTCGAGGTCAAGGGAGATGTATTAGTATGTAATTCTAAGGTGAACTAAATAAACACACTTTATAGTGACGTCCATATCGATGCATTTATATATCTTGTTATATATATGCTTGTTTTTTATTATTTCGTGAACAATGTTGGACATATCGCACGATTTTTCAGTGACTATTATGACGGGCATTAATAATTCCGACAAGCCCATATAACCTGTATATGCTTTGTTCCACAAGGCCGTTATGTGCATGTATTCGGCATTTGAGATAAGTCTACACATGTAGCTATAATCTACTAAATATACGACCATGTCCTGTGGCGAGCGCACGGTGGTCACGATATCGGACACGAGTATACATGTAGCAGCACTCAAGTACTCAACGGAACAGCTGCACATGCATTTTCACCTTATAATTTAAAATAAACTTGAATAGTATGATTGTCTGGGTCTATAAGGCTATATGCATGGCGACAAAATGTGTCCTGAGAAATTTTTGCGCCGTCAAAATTGTAAAACTATACCATTTGTTCAGTTGAACTGTATATATGATCGAAGTCAAGGCCGCGGATCTTGAGAACACGTACCCGGTACTATATATAGGGCCTATTGGCCTTTATTATTTTATGAGCGAAATAATGCACCACAATGTTAGTGACCCTTTACTGACCCTCAAGTCGATGCAATTTCAGCGTAGATATTCCGTTAAATACACGTGACGCCTAGAGGAATAACACTATTCGCCGGTGGAATGCATGTAACGTCAAGAACAGTAACTCTATTTCACCGAACGTCAGGCGCCATTCGGGGGAATTTAATAATCAAAATGTCATTCTGGGCGTAAATATGCCGTTCTGTTTGTGCTTTTCGTGTTTATTGAAAGATATCGTCATATTCCATTTAGTATAATCACCCAATTGTATGAATTAACTTGTAATAATAAACAGGGAAAAAAATTATATTTTAGTGAGAATGTACACGAAAACGGCTAACAAAAACATGTTTTTCTCGCGAATGTGCAACTCCCGAAATCAGAACATTTTACAATCTGTTACTAGAAAACAATCTTGCTATGAAAATATAAAGTTCTTGTAGTACCCTAAAAGTTGCAGACAAACTTTTTTCTAAGCGTCCTAGGATTTTCATCCCATGGTCTAATACTATATTCGTGTGAATCGATGACCATTCATAGTTTTAACAAATGTGAATGAATTCCATGAAATGTCCTATCCTATCCCATAGCTGGGTGATTGGTGTGATCAGGGGACGATATCACTATGTGATACAACAAAGCTGGATGACGGGTGTGTTCAGAGGACGATACTATGTGATGCAACAAATCTGGATAATGTGTGTGCTCAGGGCCCGACAAACTATTAGATACAACGAAGCTGGATAATGGGTGTGTTCAGGGCCCGATATACTATGTTATAGAACAAATCTGGATAGCGGGTATGTTCAGAGCCCGATAAACTATGTTATAGAACAAATCTGGATAGCGGGTGTGTTCAGGGCCCGATATACTATGTTATAGAACAAATATGGATAGCGGGTATGTTCAGGCCCGATAAACTATGTTATAGAACAAATCTGGATAGCGGGTGTGTTCAGTGTCACCTATATGAGACAACAAATCTGGATAGCGGGTGTGTTCAGGGCCCGATATACTATATATGTTATAGAACAAATATGGATAGCGGGTGTGTTCGGGAGACGATATCACCATGTTATTATAGAACAAATCTGGATATCGGGTGTGTTCAGGGTCCGATATACTATGTTATAGAACAAATCTGGATAGCGGATGTGTTCAGGGTCCGATATACTATGTTATAGAACAAATCTGGATAGCGGTTGTATTCAGTGTCACCTATATGAGACAACAAATCTGGATAACGGGTGTGTTCAGGGGACGATGTCACCTATGTGCGACAACAAATCTGGATAATGGGTGTGTTCGTGAAGTTCTGAAAACAACAAAGGGTAGCATCTAAGCGACAATAGGTCGATATATTTATAAGGTACATAAGGTATGCGGCAAACAAACGTGTCTTATAATTAAAATCTTTCGATAATTGCGTAACAACGCCTAATTAGAAGTAATGATTTAAATGCACACACTGAACATTACGCCAGTCATATAGCAGATTGAACTGAATATAGTTGTGTCTCACCCTCCAGAAAACCCGCCAGGGAAGTATTTTCGTATGTGCTCCGGATATATGATAGAGACGACACTGCACTGTCGGTTTGTTCGCTGTATTAGAGACGACATTAACCTGTCGGTTGGTTCGCTGTGTACATTTATAAAACAGACTTTCAACGAAAAACTAACAGTTCTAATTTCGCGAGCTGATTCGCAAGGAGTTGACACTCAATAAATTTGACATCGGGTGTTATTTATTAAAACTGCATACTTTTCGAAAGCTGCGATTACAGAGTTGTCAAGCTTAGTGCCAATATAATAGAGGCTAGAGCAAACATATTGGAAGAAATATCGTTGGCATATATTCAGTCCACAGATTCATCGATAATTCAGTTCAGAACTGACCATGGAATTGGTATTGAGCATCGTCATTGTTATAATCGTTTCGGATGTCAGATGCGTGTCGCTTGGACCACATGATCTTATGACAAGCCTATTTTTAAACTATGACACAAGAGTTAAGCCAACTGGCTCGGGGACTACAAACATTTCCGTGTCGTTTTCTCTGTATAATATTTTGAATATAGAAGAAACAACGAATGAAATAGGACTACTTGGCATTATTGATACTGAGTGGACCGACGATAGGTTATTCTTCAATAAATCGGAATATGATGTTGGATACGATATTCCCATGCTTGCTACGGATGTTTGGACGCCGAAAATGTCGTTGACAAATAGTCTTGGTGACAACATGATGCTTGATTATTCCAACAACTATGTACATTTTAACAGCACGGGTTACGTAACAATGAAAGTACAGCATCAATTCAACTTTTATTGTGCAATAGACATTAGAGATTACCCATTCGACGAACAAACATGTAATCTAGTGCTCTATATGAATAACTACGCTAAACAATACCTCGCTATTAAAGAAGTAAGTACTCATACAGATCAGTATGTGCCCAACACACTGTGGGAACTTACTGAGCTAGGCATGACGTGGGACGCCGATTTGTCATCAACGAAAAACGAGCAAATTTCATTTGCCTTCAACTTGCGTAGGATGGCGACCATTCATGTGGGGATAGACATTCTTCCTCCGATGCTGCTCACATTTCTATCATCTATGGTTTTCTTAGTCCCACCAGAATCCGGAGAGAAACTATCGTTCGCCGTATCGATATTCCTCACCGATGCCATCTACGTCACATACACGGCGGGATTGACGCCAAGAACGGCAACCACGACCAGCATATTCCTACTGTACCTAACCATCACATTGGTTATGTGTGGTTTGTCTGTCTTCCTGTCAATCATCATTGTGTGGCTTCACAATAAAGACGAGACACAAGGGATCTCGATATGTGTTTGTCTCAGAAGAAAAATGCGGGTGTCGTCACAGGGAAAGGATATGTCAGAAGTTAGTGATACCAAGTGGAAGGGTAAAGCAAAGAAAATGGACTGCATCTGCTTCTTGGTTCATGGCGTCAGCACCCTACTTATAACTGTGATCATTTTTTCAATATTTGCTACTGACTGAACAAAACTCAAAACCAACTAGAGGTGTGACTGTCCCAATGGGACTACGGATACCCCACTGTTTTTAAAATACTAAGATGTTTCACATGTCAGTAAACATTTAGTTAAAATAATAAAATAACAGTTCCCATTGCAGGTGTACAACCATAACCCTAATCTTAAACCTATTGACCGAAAAATGTAGGAATAAAAGCTTGGACAAAATTATGCATATTGCGAAAACATTTCTAAGTCGAAAAAGGGGAATAACTCCACACAAAAAATGTCGGACAGACGTCATAATCGCAAGTGCACAGGTTCACATGGTACTAAATATCAGTGCCAAGATTAAAAATCATTGACCGAAAAATGTAGGAATAAAAGCTCGGACAAAATTATGCATGTTGCAAAAAAAATTCTAAGTCGAAAAAGGGGATAACTCCACCAAAAAATGTCGAACAGACGTCATAATCGCCGGTGCACAAGTTTCCATGGTACTAAATATCTGTGCCACGTTTTAAAATAATTGACCTAAAAATGTAGGAATAAAAGCTCGGACAAAATTATGCATGTTGCAAACAAAATTCTAAGTCGAAAAAGGGGGATAACTCCACCAAAAAACGGACGGACGGACGAGCTGACTCCAGTATACCCCCCTAACTTCGTTGCGGGGGGTATAAAACATATATATATTAAGATGTTTTTGTTAAGTTTTTCGCTATTTTGTTGCATGCTCTGTTTCAAAATAGTGTCAGATTTGACAACAGCTTAGTCAAATTGTCATACGACAATAAGTTTTACAGTGAAACCGAGTACAACAGATCATAATTGGGACCGCTCTGTATTTATTCCACACATATTAACGTGATTATTCAACGGAATGCCAGCCATTTAATACATATTATATTAGTGTATACCTCTAGTGGAATACAAGCCGGGACTATTCTTCTTGACGTTGTCGCCAAGAAAGGTGACGCATATTACGTCGACAATCCGCTTCGGGTGATGCCCAGATCATTACTGGTTATTCATCAGACTTAAATAACAATAAAGGTAGCTATAGAGTATCAATGAAGGTGACAGTAATGTATTGAACATATCTGACACAACATTGTAGAATAAATACAGAACACGACTTGCATCATAATCTCAAATATTTTATCGAACTCGTTGCGGACGGCGCAAAGTTATATTTCGCTCTCGCGAAATATATCCTTGCGCTCTCTGCAACTCACTCGATAAAAGATTCTCGATGAAGATGCGCATTGTGTTCTATCTATATCTACCGCTTTTAGGAAACGAACGAATGGACGCCTGACAGAAAATTAAGATGTGTTCAAATTTCGTCCTTTGAATGTCGACCATCAAAACCAATTGATGGGAAGGATATAAAACTTTATGTCATAGAAAACGTACCGTTTGTAGTTTTATGTTGTCAAACAGGATGGGGCGTCTGTGTAATAAATTTACTCGTGAATAAGTGGAATAAAGCACAAATAAAGTCAATTCATAATAGTTTGGTGTATATCTGCATGAGGGTACCCCGCCAGTAAATTTCAAAAAGACTATATTACTTCCACTTTAAAGAATGTCCATTATCATCGTATAAAAGAATTGGAGGTAATTCAACAGGTAAGTGAATTACATGCATATCTATATAAATAAATTATTTTCAATTACTTGTAATCAAGAAATGGCCAAACTACAAATAGCTCTCAAATACTCAAACAATATATAAGTACTTACATTTGATTACAATTGGAAATTACAATTACCCCATCCATGCGCACACATGTTCATAACTTAAACTATTGAACACTATAAAACAGAATGAACATTCAACTTTAAAAAATCAGCCATTATTTACCTAAACATGTGAAACTTGAGGTATTTATGAAAACCCTCGTGTTTCAAGAGAAGGGACTGATCTAAAGAGTTATCCCACCCAAGTTAAAGATGCTCTGTCCGATCTTACACCAAATTAGTCAAAATTTCCTCAGTAAATTTGACACAGGCATCACGAAAACATACACAAGGTTCCATCAGTTTACGTTGAATACGAGTACAAAGGGTAATGTTTCAGAACGCTCTTTATTTTCGAAATTTCGCATGGTTACTATTTTTACATCTAGGTCAGCTTTTTGTTAACCCTGATTATAACTAATTTTTCTCAAATTGGGGTTTTGATTGGCTTTTTTCATCTTGATAATGTAAGTGATAATGTTAACGTCTACCAACACGTGTACAGTATGTACTTTCACATGCTGACAACATTGCATGAGGGATGTTTAAATTAAAAAAAAACTTCTAACTCGAGATGTCATGCATAACAGACTATACAAAAATATGACTAATTATTCAGCCGGCCATGTTCTATTTCCACGCGAAGTTCGTCCAACAATACGTTGCGACTTTGTTTTGTTTGTTTGTCAGTGAGACTTGAAACGCGGTATACTATATAGTTAGAATTAAACGCGGCATACATATACTATAGTTAGAATAAAACGCAGTATACTATAGTTAGAATTAAACGCGGCATACTATATAGTTAGAATTAAACGCAGTATACTATAGTTAGAATTAAACGCAGTATACTATAGTTAGAATTAAACGCGGCATACTATAGTTAGAATTAAACGCAGTATACTATAGTTAGAATTAAACGCGGCATACTATAGTTAGAATTAAACGCAGTATACTATAGTTAGAATTAAACGCAGTATACTATACTATAGTTAGAATTAAACGCGGCATACTATAGTTAGAATTAAACGCGGCATACTATAGTTAGAATTAAACGCAGTATACTATAGTTAGAATTAAACGCAGTATACTATAGTTAGAATTAAACGCGGCATACTATAGTTAGAATTAAACGCAGTATACTATAGTTAGAATTAAACGCGGCATACTATAGTTAGAATTAAACGCGGCATACTATAGTTAGAATTAAACGCAGTATACTATAGTTAGAATTAAACGCGGCATACTATAGTTAGAATTAAACGCAGTATACTATAGTTAGAATTAAACGCGGCATACTATAGTTAGAATTAAACGCAGTATACTATAGTTAGAATTAAACGCGGTATAATATAGTTAGAATTAAACTCGACATACTATAGTTAGAATTAAACGCAGTATACTATAGTTAGAATTAAACGCAGTATACTATAGTTAGAATTAAACGCGGCATACTATACATGTAGTTAGAATTAAACGCAGTATACTATAGTTAGAATTAAACGCGGTATACTATAGTTAGAATTAAACGCGGCATACTATAGTTAGAATTAAACGCTGTATACTATAGTTATAATTAAACGCAGTATACTATAGTTAGAATTAAACGCGGCATACTATACATGTAGTTAAAATTAAACGCAGTATACTATAGTTAGAATTAAACGCAGTATACTATAGTTAGAATTAAACGCGGCATACTATACATGTAGTTAAAATTAAACGCAGTATACTATTGTTAGAATTAAACGCGGCATACTATATAGTTAGAATTAAACGCAGTATACTATAGTTAGAATTAAACGCAGTATACTATAGTTAGAATTAAACGCGGCATACTATAGTTAGAATTAAACGCAGTATACTATAGTTAGAATTAAACGCGGCATACTATAGTTAGAATTAAACGCAGTATATTATAGTTAGAATTAAACGCAGTATACTATACTATAGTTAGAATTAAACGCGGCATACTATAGTTAGAATTAAACGCGGCATACTATAGTTAGAATTAAACGCAGTATACTATAGTTAGAATTAAACGCAGTATACTATAGTTAGAATTAAACGCGGCATACTATAGTTAGAATTAAACGCAGTATACTATAGTTAGAATTAAACGCGGCATACTATAGTTAGAATTAAACGCGGCATACTATAGTTAGAATTAAACGCGGTATAATATAGTTTGAATTAAACTCGACATACTATAGTTAGAATTAAACGCAGTATACTATAGTTAGAATTAAACGCAGTATACTATAGTTATAATTAAACGCGGCATACTATACATGTAGTTAGAATTAAACGCAGTATACTATAGTTAGAATTAAACGCGGTATACTATAGTTAGAATTAAACGCGGCATACTATAGTTAGAATTAAACGCTGTATACTATAGTTAGAATTAAACGCAGTATACTATAGTTAGAATTAAACGCGGCATACTATACATGTAGTTATAATTAAACGCAGTATACTATAGTTAGAATTAAACGCAGTATACTATAGTTAGAATTAAACGCGGCATACTATACATGTAGTTAGAATTAAACGCAGTATACTATAGTTAGAATTAAACGCGGTATACTATAGTTAGAATTAAACGCGGCATACTATAGTTAGAATTAAACGCAGTATACTATAGTTAGAATTAAACGCAGTATACTATAGTTAGAATTAAACGCGGCATACTATACATGTAGTTAGAATTAAACGCAGTATACTATAGTTAGAATTAAACGCAATATACTATAGTTAGAATTAAACGCGGAATACTATACATGTAGTTAGAATTAAACGCAGTATACTATAGTTAGAATTAAATAAGTCAATACGTATTGACATACTATAATTAACTAAGAACGCGACCCGTGCGCATGCATATTGCGTAATACTCGGTTTTATGCGGAGTTTATCAATAGAATAGAGTTGAGAAACCATTCGCCACGATATTCCGCCACACAGTATATAACAAGAAAAACATAGTCTGCTTGACGGGCAAAGTTGGAAGTTTATAATCTAAACCTGCGTAATATCAAGGTATGTATTTCAATTTTCACTTTTCTGAACACTTACTTCACATGTATTATTGGTTATTATATCATATAGCGCGTGTTATAGACTTTTTAATATTATTATATGAAAAATTAATAATTGTGTATTATTTACAGACATTATGAATTGTTGGTTGTGATTCATATTTAAGTAGGAAGACAATGCGACTTTGGGTCTATGTGTATTAATTTGAATGTGCTCAATTTTGAATATTCGTCAATCCCTGTCAGCAGATAGCTGATCTTGACTTACATGGTTACGCAGCTCTTCGATGATTTATAAGATTATTGTTCAAATCATAAATTAATGTGCATGCAAAACGCGTCTTTCTATCTCAAATGCGTATATAATACTAAGCTATTCTATATCATTTACTATACTGAATGCCGTGGTGGGATTAAGTCTGAATTTTTTTTTTAAGAATATTGCTTCTCTTTCGAGTGATATTTTCGATATACACTATTAATGACAAAATTGATATCTGATTCAAATCTTCAAATAGGTGGCAATTTGTGTCATGTATCTTTAAAACAGTTTTGTCCGATCATCTGTCGACAACATCGCATGATGGATGTTTAGATTTTAAAAAAACTGCTAACTCGACCTGTCAGGCATAACAGACTGTAATTCTTTGTTCCCGAGTCGGAAAACATTACACGTTAGACAGCCGGCTATGTTCCATTTCAAAGCGAAGTTCGTGCAACAATACGCAGCGACTTTTTTTCAGTGAGACCTGAAACGCGTGACACTGTAGGCCGCGACACGTGCACATGTGTGATACTTGGTTTTATACAGAGTTTATCAATATACTATAGTTGAGCAACCATTCTACACGATCTTCCGCCACACAATATATAACATAGTCTGCTTGACGGGTTAACCCTTTACCCAACAAACCGGCCAAAACCGGCCAAATAAAGCTTCAACAGCCTAAAATATCTTCGGTCTGTCTCAATAGAACCATACAAATATGGATATCATTGGAACCGGCTCCTTGACCACATTGTGATAGTTACAGTTATGCCCTGTGCCAATGCATTCTCTTATATATGCGAGTCGACCATAGGTCGCCTCGCATATATAAGAGAATGCATTGGCCTAAAAAAAATCTTTTTTTAACACTTTTTACCATTTTTTCTTACATTCTTTAACAATTTTATAATTTTTAATGTGTTAAGCCAATGCATTCTCTTATATATGCGAGGCGACCTATGGTCGACTCGCATATGTAAGAGAATGCATTGGCACAGGGCCGTTCTGTTGGGTAAAGGGTTAAGTTAGAAGTTTTAATCTCAACCCCTGTGACGTCAAATTATACGTATTTCATTTTTCACTTTTCTAAAATCTTACTTGGCAGGTGTTATTGGTTGCTCTATTATATAGCGTGTGTTGTGGACTTTTTAATATTATTATATGTAAAATTAATATATGTGTATTATTTATGGACATTACGAATTGTTGGTTGTGATTCATATTGAAGTAGGAAGACAATGCGACTTTCTATGTATTAGCTTTGAATATTCGTCAATTACTGTCAGCAGATAGCTGACCTTGACTTGCATGGATATGCAGCTCTTCAATATTTATCAGATTTTTCCAAATATAAATGAATATTGCACACCAATGGCTTATTTGTGCCAAATACAGCAAAATACAGTTTTCAAAAGGTTCTATAAAAATGTGTATTGTTATTAAACAAACAAACCGATTACGCCAATAACATCATTGGCGACATCAACTTTAACAGAAAAACTATTTACTAAATTATGACGTATAATCTACATTAAGCGAACGTTTGTTCAATTAAATAAAACAATATCGACCTAAATGTTAGTATATTACAAGCTACAATCTTCAGTGTGTGCATAAAATAGAACAACACAGTTGTGTGAACATGTTAACGTTATTGCACTCGTTTGTCGTGCTGTGAGGTAAAACTCAAACCTCCGATTCTCGTTTTACCATCGCGTCACAACAAACTCGTGCAATAACGTTAACCAGTTCACACAGTTGTGCCGTTCTATCTACATGTATATACGCGTTTTTCTATTGCAAGTGCGTATTAAATATTGTTAAGCTATGCTATATAAATTACATTACTCAAGGCGGTGCAGGGTTAAAGTGTGCAATTGTTTTGTTTTGTTTTTAATATTCCTTCTCTATTCAGTGATATTTTTGTTATCCACTATTAATGACAAGTTTGATGTCTGATATGAAATCTTCAAACACATTGCGAAATATGTGGCAATTTGTGCCGAGTATATTTAAAACAGTTTTTGTGCAATCATGTGTTGGCAACAATGCATGAGTGCCGTTTATGTTATAAAAAACCTTCTAACTCCACTTGTAAGGAAATGTTTACATTGCTGTAGATCTGTATACAGATCTATGTGAAGTCGCAGTTTACTGTGATCACAACATGTTTACTGATAATGAACGCGCACTCATCAGTACTCTGGTAATTGACAATTCACTACGAGCCGTGTCAGTTTAGGCCAGACATAAAAATTAATCAACTATCGGCAGACCAAAGCAGTTTATTCTTACACCAGTTGATAATGGTTCGAAGAAAGAATGAAAGTATCAGGATAACAAACCACATATGAATACACAATAAACAACAGTGTACATGTACACAAGTAGAAATCGGGCTACTTCATCTACCAGTATACAGGTTCTCGCTTGCACAGTATGAAATACATGGGTTGAAATGACAAAGAAAGATTAAGTGTGCACATTCGCCAAGCCCGAGTAACAATTAATCAGATCAGATTTGCCTGTCGCAATGCCTTGGTGTTGACCGTGACTTATAACGGACACGATTTTTGCTCACACGAACGAATACCGTTTTCTTTATGTGTGCATTTCTATATCAACCCGTTTACACTATATATAGTATGCGTGTAGAAGTGTATACATATCTACAGCAATGTAAACCTCCCCTAAGACTATAATAATTCTCTGTTCCCGAGTTGGAAAAAAATATTACTCTATTTATTACACACTTAGCCGTGATTTATAAGGATTTCTTGGTGAATTAAAAGTGATAATGTCACACCTGTGAATTACGTCACCGGTGAGATCATGCGCTTTTTGACAGTTCCGCCCTAAACAATTATGACAGAAAATATCCTGTAATTTCCGAAACTTTAAAAAATGAATCACACCAAAGTGAATCAAAATAATGAGGTCAATCGGTATCGTTACGTCACAATTATTTAAATTATGTGTCCATCCACGCAACTGCACGCGCAACTGTACGTTGGGGTTCAAAATGGGAGAATCGGCTAATGTGGGCTTATTTTGTCACATCTTCTCTTTAGAATTAGGAATTTTTGGTGGTTGAAAGTGTGTAATAAACAGAATAATCCATTGGTTCGATGATTACGTGACATAATTCACTCGGGTAGCCGGTCCTAGTGGTAAAACCCTCGTTCGCTCCGCTCACTCGGGTTTTACCAGGCCCAACTCCCCTCGTGAATTATGTCACGTAATCATCGAAACCAATTGATTACTCTCTATGTCATCCGGCTATTTTCTATTGCTAAGTGAAGTTCGTGCAACACTATGTCGCGTTTTGTTTTGTCAATGAAACCTGAAACGGAGCATATTGTAGGCCGCGACACGTGCACATGCGTACTACTTGGTTTTATGTCGAGTTTATCAGGTGTCAGACCGGTTTTCCGAAGACCTATTACTACGAAGGCCCACAACTCCGAAGACCCGATTCTCCGACGGCCCACAACTCCGAAGACCCGATTCTCCGACGGCCCATAACTCCAAAGACCCGATTCTCCGACGGCCCATAACTCCGAAGATCCGATTCTCCGAAAGCCCATAACTCCGAAGGGCCGATTCTCCGAAAACCTATAACTCCGAAGACCTATAACTCCGAAGGCCCGATTCTCCGACGGCCCATAACTCCGAAGGTCCGATTCTCCGAAGGTCCGATTCTCCGAAGCTTTTGTTTTATCGGGTTATTATCGTTTACTAAATAGTGTACAGTCCAGTGGCGAAGCCAAGGGGTCCCAAATTACCACTGCCCCCATTAAACCTCTACTTGCTATTTCAGACAATATGGGCCCCTACCAAAACATGTCCAATGTCATGTAAACGCCCGGAAATCGTTCATGGGGCATCAAAATATTCAAACTTTTCCTACTGCCCCCACCTAAATGGGAATCCTGGCCCGCCACTGACTATACACCAGATACTATAACGTTACGTTGGCCCATAAAATGTACAGGGGTGAACGGGGAAGAACTTGTCGCCCCTGTGCATGTTAGACTACTCTGAGATTCTTGCAGCGTTTCGTTATAATATACCCGGTGCACACCAGTGGCGGAGCCAGGGTTCCCATTTAGGGGTGCACATTAATTAGCATATGTGGGGGATATGTGGGGGATATGTGGGGGATATATCATGCATATGATATGCCGAAAGCATATCACGAAGGCCTGATTGGGGAGCGCATACATGGGAGGGGTCGCCCCCAATCGTTGGTCCGGGGGCTCCCCTGGGCAGGAACACTGTGAATATTTGAATGCCTAGGAGGGATTTCCTGACGTTTACATGACATTTGACATGTTTTTTGGGGGCGGTCTCCCCGAGGGCCCCATTGACCCGCCACTGGACTGTACACTATTTAATAAGCGATAAAACATGATCTTCGGAGAATCGGACCTTCGGAGAATCGGACCTTCGGAGAATCGGCCCTTCGGAGTTATAGACCTTCGGAGTTATGGACGGTCGGAGTTATAGGCCTTCGGAGTTATGGGCTTTCGGAGTTATGGGTCTTCGGAGTTATGGGATTTCGGAGAATCGGGACTTCGGAGTTATGGGCTTTCGGAGAATCGGGGCGTCGGAGAATCTGACCTTCGGAGAATCGGACCTTCGGAGTTATGGGTCTTCGGAAAAACGCTACGTAACCAAATAATAGCACAACCAATAATACATGCCAAGTTAGATTTCGGAACAGTTAACATGAAATATGTACCTTGATATTATTGGTTGTGCTATTATTTAGCATGTGTTGACTTTTTAATATTATTATATGTAATGTTAATATTTGTGTATTATTTATGGACATTGAAAATTGTTGATTGTGAGTCATATTGAAGTAGGAAGACAATGCGACTTTGGGTCTATATGTATTAACGTTGCCTGTTTGCAATTTCGAATATTCGTCAATCCCTTTCAGCAGATCTTGACTTGCATGGTTACGAAGCTATTCGATAATTCATCATAGTTTTTCAAGCATAAATGATTGTGTTATACGCGTCTTTCTTTCTCAAGTGCGTACATAATACTAAACTATATATATAATTTACAATACTGAAAGCCATGTTGGATTGAAGCCTAGAATTGTTTGTTTTTTTTAATTTTTTTTTAAAATAATATCGCTTCTCTTTCGAGTAATATATTTGATATCCACTATTAATGACAACTTTTATATCTGATTTCAAATCTTCAAACACGATGCGAAATATGTGACAATTTGTGCCGTGTACCTTTAAAACAGTTTGTATACGATCATTTGTTGACAACATTGCATCAGGGATAAAAACAAAACTTCTAACTCGACGTATACCATAATTATATATTCCGGACTTGGAAAAAAATATTACTCATTAGTCAGCCGGATATGTTCTATTTCCAAGCGAGATGCATGCAACATTACGCAGCGACTTTGTTTTTTTGTCAGTGAGACTTGAAACGTGGCATACTGTAGTTATAAATAACTAAGGCCGCGACACGTAATACTTGGTTTTATGCCGAGTTTATCAATAGATAGAATTGAGCAACTATTTGACAATCTTCCACCACACAGTATATGTAATAAGATAGTGTGTTTGACGGGCAAAGTTAGAAGTTTTAAATCTAAACCTCCGTAATATCAAAGTATAAGTATTTCATTTTTCACTTTTCTTAAATGTGACTTGGCAGGTATTATTGATTGTTCTATTATTTAGCATGTGTTGTAGACTTTTTAATATTCTTATATGTAAAATTAATATTTGTGTATTATTTATGGACATTGCGAATTGTTGATTGTGATTCATATTTAAGTAGGAAAAACTTTGTGTCTATATGTATTAACTTTGAATGTTCGCTATTTCGAATATTCGTCAATCCCTGTCAGCAGATAGCTGATTTTGACTTTCATGGTTACGAAGCTCTTCGATATTTATCAGATTTTTCCAAATATAAAGAATGTGTTTTATTGCACACCCAATGGCTTATTTTTGAGAAATACAGCAAAATACAGAAGATGTAAAAACGTTCAAACAAATTTGTATTGTTCTTGAACGATACAAACCGATTATGTCAACAACGTCGTTGACGACATCAACTTTAACAGAACATTTCTTTACTAAATTATGACGTATACAGTCTACGTTAAGCGAACGTTCGTTCAATTAAATAAAACAATATCGACCTAAATGTTAGTATGTTACAAGCTACAATCTTCAGATTGTGCAATAAACACAGAACAACCCAGTTTTGTGAAATGTTAACGTTATTGCACGAGTTTGTCGTGTCGTGGGGTAAAATTCGAACCTCCAATTCTCGTTTTACCATCACGTCTCAACAAACTCGCCCAATAACGTTAACCAGCTCACACACTTGTGTCGCGTATGAAACATTACTAAGCTATTCTATATAATTTACAATACTCAAGGCGGTGGTGGGTTGAAACCTGGAATTGTTTTTTTTTTTTTAAAAGAATATTGCTTCTCTTTCGAATGATATTTTCTATATCCACTATAAATGACAACTTTGATATCTGATTTCAAATCTTCAAACACGTTGCGAAATATGTGGCAATTTGTGCCGTGTAACTTTAAAACTGATTTTTGTACGCCCATCTATTAACAACATTCCACGAGGGATGTTTAGATTAAAAAAACAACTTCTAACTCGACCTGTCAAGCATTACAGACTTTTGTTTTTTATCCCGAGTCGGAAAACATATTACTCATTAGTCAGCCATCTATTATATTTTGAAATGAAGTTCGTGCAACATTTCGCAGCGACGTTTTAGTCAGTGAGACCTGAAACTGGGCATACTGTAGGCCGCGACACGTGCGCATGCGCAATACTCGGTTTTATGTGGAGTTTATCAATTGACTAAAATTGTGCAACCATTCTATAGAATCTTCCGCCAGACAGTATATAATAACATAGTCTGTTTGATGGGCAGAGTTAGAAGTCTTAAAACTAAACCTCCGTAATACCAAAAGTATACGTATTTAATTTTTCACTTTCCTGAAATCTTACTTGGCAGGTATTATTTGTTCTATTATATAGCACGTGTTGTAAATTTTTGGATATTATTATATATAAAATTAGCATTTGTGTATGATTTATGAACATTGCGAATGATTGACTGTTCAAGTCAGAAGAAAATGCGACTTTGGGACAATGTATGTGTGTATTAACTTTGAATGTTCGCTATTTTGAATATTCGTCAATCCTTGTCAGCAGATGAATGGCTGACCTTGACTTGCATTGTTTCACAGCTCTTCGAAAATTTCTCCGATATATGAATGAGTTATGCGCATCATTCTCCCATCGTTTACTTACTCAAATTGAACCCTTGGTGAGTTGAAACCTGGATTAAAAAAAATATGTATATTTATTGTTTGTTAATATATAGTTTTATATCCAGTTTCAATGACAACGCATTGCTATCTGATTTCAGATCTTAAAACGTATTGCGAAATGTGTGGTAAATTGTGTCACAACAAGTTGAATTCATTGTTCACATCATACGGATATATATTAGTTCACCAATGTAATATAGAAACAGTAAACTCATTGTGTATTTTACTATGAATTAACTTTTTCGATTTGGCGAGAGAAACACACCCTCATGTACGATTATGCATGTCTACGACAGGAAAACTGTTTTGAATAGCTATATACAAGATAGTAATAATGAAGTAAATGTCTGGCGCTGGTCTATACAAAGAAGGAAACCGAAAGACTTTTAATCCCAGATGGTCGCCAAAGTGACACGCAACCATGGATATTTCGCAACCTTTCAGTTATATGCTCATGATCGACCACAGTGTGAAATATAGACCGATCACATGTCATGGGACAAGCTTATTCATTATGGGTCGTCGTTTTGGCGGCGATTATAATTTTAGACATGATATAACAATATATGTTCAATACGGCCACCATACTGGAAACGATCTTAGATTGTGTACCTGGTAGCTATTATAGTTTTGTCTTAATGGCATGACATTCTTACTGGATATGTGTTTCATCCATGTTACTGAATGAATTGCACCTCGATACCAGTACCATATTAGTACACGTTACAAGTTAGATGTACATGTAAGAGTGGCTAAACCTGGCTTTGGTGTTGTGTTGAACCGACCGTTCGATTCACTGAAAGACGATACTATATCAAATTATATTAAAACCGTATGATTCCTATTTAAACAATTAAGCAATACATGTGTTCTAAAAAATACTATATTATATGACTGCACCTCGAGTGAAAATGGCGATTGTGTGCTTGGTTTCTATGAGTTTGTTTGCATGGATGTATATTTAGATAGACATATTTATTAAGATATAAGATAGTACAAACTGGAACATGGTTTCTGTTACAAATTGTGAAGTAATAGTAATGAAAAAATATATATAATGAAAAACAGTGGTGAATGTGCATCCAAACTATGGTTGAAAGTGTTGTCTTCGTATGTCATTCAAGAGTTATCTATCCTGCCAATGCAATACAATATAAAATAACTGCTCCTTTGCTCGCGCATTTTGTGTAATTATAAATATATTTATTCCTTGCTGTCCTATATTGTTGTTATTACATATATTGTTAGAGTATGCAAAGATTAAGAATATACAAATCTTACTTAGAGTTGAAGGGTTGATTTGGCCGTGGTTCGGGAACATTAAACAATAAGAGTCCGTAGCTTTTGATAACTTTATATGTATATAAGTCTATCTTGATAAACACAGCAAGCATCGTTATAGGTGAACAGAGGTGTTGGCGGTTCGGCGGTCGGAGAGAGAGTTTCTCGGTATTTCTCGACACTAGTAGTTATTACAACGTATGGTGTATCATGCGTCCAAATAAGGTCTGAGGTATCATGATACACATGTCTGTGACGTGTATCATATCATTGTTTACTATAGAAGGATAGTGGTCTGATACTCCCTCACGTATACAATTGTAGCTACCAGTCACAGCCAATTTAAAATATGATCTTATTAATTATGCTTGTATCCATTATATCATTTATATCTCGATGTGCTGTGTTTATCTATACAATTAACCCTAGCATTACAATCCCTGGGGAAAGGAAGATTGTCATAGATTTGGGAAAACATATAACAATAAATATACTATCTTCTGTACTATCGGACACAGCACGTTTCCAGGATAGATCACTCTTGACAACCCTACGAATACAACACCTTTCACCAAACGAAATATGTAGTATAGTATGTTATAAAGTATTAAGTGTGAGTGTAAGATATATATAATGTTTGTAATTATTCATTTGCTGTTTCTTTTTTTTCAATAAAAGCTTATTTTAAAAATGAATTGGGTTGAGTTTTCTTGTCCCAACAATTCAGAAGCATCAAGTCTTTCGTATCCAATCGTTCGAAGAACACTGAGCCGTTGTGACTAATTGCAGCCCTGGCGAGACAAGACCGGACCACCCCTGTGGTGAGTTTTGTGAATATATAGCAATGGTATATAGTTCCACATAATCCAGGGGGGGGGGGTCGGAAAAAAATTCCAGACACGTATGCTACTTTTTTGCCGATGACCACTTTTTGGACCCACCCACCCTCAACCCCAAATTGTTTTCCATTTCATAGAGTTTTTTCCAGCCATGTTGTGACACCCACCCCCTTGTGGAACGCAAAACACAAACATACAGAGAAAACCAGGACAAAACCTCCTACATTGAGATTCAGTGAATCTAGTAATGAACAGCAAGACTGGTCTCTAGCAGTATATTCTTGACTGCAGTGGATTTTGTCCCTAGAAACATGTAGGTGGTTGAATAGTCTGCTTACGATCTAGAGCACAAATAATGGTGAATACATTAACATACCCCAGCTGATCATTCAGTCACTTGGCAAAATCATAGTAAAAACAATATAGCTGAGTGTCCAAGAAAGAAAAAAAGAAAAAATCTTTAATTTCTCACAAAATACCGAGCTTCCAAAGTTTACAATAAAATTTTGACAAAATATGACAAACAGGATAGAGTTATTCCACTTGATTCCAATTGATTCATGGTCAGGACTGGTTAGGAATTTTATAACGTTCACAGTTTATCTTGTATGAATTCAGGAATCTTGTATGAGTTCAGAAAAGGCACTATTTCTATTGGACTGCTCAAGTGTAGCATGTGAGAGTAAAGCATATAATAAAAAACAAACCTACACTTTTAGTAGAAACCTGTATTAACTCATTCATGACTACATGAGATTGTGAATTGTTACCATTTTCTATCTCCTTTGTCACATATGAGATAATTGTGTTATCCACTCACAAGTCTAGGTATGTTACATGTTTTTTTCTTTATACATCAGTGTTTAATGTCCATGTTTGACCAGATTTGGCTTTAAATTTATTTTTTTAAAGTTATCCTTATTTTATGTTAATTACATAGAATACTGCATGGGCGATTCAGCTGCATTAAGAATAATTTCCATTGTCTTAAAGAGGCACAAACCAACATCCAATGGCCCTAGCGTGTTTAGTGTTGCTGCAGTTCCTTATTATTGAGTTCTTAGTGTTACAAACCAGTACAAACTAGTAAATATCCAATAAAAGGTGTGAAGGAAAAAAATAATTTTGTCACGGAAAAAATTGCTTTGGGCTTATTTTGACACCCACCACCCCCAGCATACGTGTCGGAAAGCAAAATCCCCCCTGCATAATCTATCTATCTCATATATATTTTGAAGACCTCTGTCTGTCTGTCTGTCTGCCTGTTTGTTTGTATGTTTGTCATTAATACAAATCTACGATTCTCGACCGATCGGGACGAAACTTGGTACGTGTGTGTAGTTTGACCAGGCGGTGGACGTTGTCGTATTGGCGAGCCCGTGCGGCGCCCGCTTCGCGCATGCGCAGACGAGATCTCGGAAACGGGTGGAGCTATCGACTTGAAATTTCCTATGTGAATGTATCTTGCCCCGGATACGAATTTTATCGGGTCGCCGAGCCCGTGCGATGCCAGCTTCGCGCATGCGCAGACGAGATCTCGGAAACGGATGGAGCTATCGACTTGAAATTTGGTTTGTGAACGTATCTTGCCCCGGATACGAATTTGATCGGGTCACCGAGCCCGTGCGACGCCAGCTTCGCGCATGCGCAGACGAGATCTCGGAAACGGGTTGAGCTATCGACTTGAAATTTGTTATGTGAATGTATCTTGCCCCGGATACGAATTTTATCGGGTCGCCGAGCCCGTGCGACGTCAGCTTCGCGCATGCGCAGACCAGATCTCGGAAACGGGTGGGGCTGTCGACTTGAAATTTGGTTTTTGAATAGCCCGGACAACGTCGGGCTCATCGGCTAGTCTATCCTATATATTTTGAGACTTCGTATATGTGTGTGTGTGTGTGTACTTCATAGAATCCAAAACGCGTGTACAGATTGAGATCAAATTTCGTATGTAAGTGTAAAATCCCACCGACACCGCCGTAATCGTGTTTTCGAGAAGCTCTGAGCACCCTTTATCCACTCCCAGTCATCGAAATCAGCTCAAACGGCACGGCCGGGGTTAATAACGTCATTATATATATATATGAAGTCAGAGTCTCCAAAGTTATACCGGAACAAACACGTGTTTACGTCGTCTTGGGGGTCCACGATGGGAGTCTGACTTCAATGCAATGTTATCGCTCGAAACACGTGTTTACTTCGTGTTGAGGTTCACGATGGGAGTCTGACAATTGTTATCGCTCGAAATAGTACATTAGGACGGGAACGGCTGGACAGATTGAGCTCAAACTTCCTATCTAAAGGTAAAATATCACGTACGATGTCGTCCACGCGTTTTCCAGAAGCTCCGAGCACCCGTACTCCACTCCCAGTCATAAAAATCAGCTCAAACGGCACGGCCTGGGTTAATAACGTCATTATATATATATATACGAAGTCAACGTTATTAGCATCTGCATTGATTGCATTTCCTAGAACGCAACACGTGTTTTACGTCGTCTTGAGGTTCACGATGGGAGTCATTTCAATGCAATGTTATCGCTCGAAACACGTGTTTACTTCGTGTTGAGGTTCACGATGGGAGTCTGACATTTCAATGCAATGTTATCGCTCGAAATATTATGCAGAAAGGCAGATCTCGGAAACGGGTGGAGCTATCGACCTGAAATTTGCTATGTGAATGTATCTTGCACCGGGTACAAATTTTATCGGGTCGCCGAGCCCATGCGACGCCCGTGCAGCGCATGCGCAGACGAGATCTCGGAAACGGGTGGAGCTATCGACTTGAAATTTGCTATGTGAATGTATCTTGGGCCGGGTACAAATTTGATCGGGTCGCCGAGCCCGTGCGACGCCAGCTTCGCGCATGCGCAGACCAGATCTCGGAAACGGGTGGAGCTACCGGGTACAATTTTTTCTTATTGAAACGCGTGGAGCTAAAAATAAAAAAAAAATATAAACAAATGTCACAATTAACTCATTGAAAAACAAAAAATGTCATGTTTCGGACAAGCCGCCGGTGGCGGGCTACCCTGCTAGTCTATACTATATATTTTGAGACTTCGTATATATATGTGTGTGTATATATGTGTGTACTTCATAGAATCCAAAACGCGTGTACAGATTGAGATCAAATTTTGTATGTAAGTGTAAAATCCCACCGACACCGCCGTAGATGTGTTTTCGAGAAGCCCTGAGCACCCTTTATCCACTCCCAGTCATCGAAATCAGCTCAAACGGCACGGCCGGGGTTAATAACGTCATTATATATATATATGAAGTCAGAGTCTCCAAAGTTATACCGGAACAAACACGTGTTTACGTCGTCTTGGGGGTCCACGATGGGAGTCTGACTTCAATGCAATGTTATCGCTCGAAACACGTGTTTACTTCGTGTTGAGGTTCACGATGGGAGTCTGACAATTGTTATCGCTCGAAATAGTACATTAGGACGGGAACGGCTGGACAGATTGAGCTCAAACTTCCTATCTAAATGTAAAATACCACGTACGATGTCGTCCACGCGTTTTCCAGAAGCTCCGAGCACCCGTACTCCACTCCCAGTCATAAAAATCAGCTCAAACGGCACGGCCGGGGTTAATAACGTCATTATATATATATATACGAAGTCAACGTTATTAGCATCTGCATTGAGTGCATTTCCTAGAACGCAACATTTACGTCGTCTTGAGGTTCACGATGGGAGTCATTTCAATGCAATGTTATCGCTCGAAACACGTGTTTACTTCGTGTTGAGGTTCACGATGGGAGTCTGACATTTCAATGCAATGTTATCGCTCGAAATATTATGCAGAAAGGCAGATCTCGGAAACGGGTGGAGCTATCGACCTGAAATTTGCTATGTGAATGTATCTTGCACCGGGTACAAATTTTATCGGGTCGCCGAGCCCATGCGACGCCCGTGCAGCGCATGCGCAGACGAGATCTCGGAAACGGGTGGAGCTATCGACTTGAAATTTGCTATGTGAATGTATCTTGGGCCGGGTACAAATTTGATCGGGTCGCCGAGCCCGTGCGACGCCAGCTTCGCGCATGCGCAGACCAGATCTCGGAAACGGGTGGAGCTACCGGGTACAATTTTTTCTTATTGAAACGCGTGGAGCTAAAAATAAAAAAAAAATATAAACAAATGTCACAATTAACTCATTGAAAAACAAAAAATGTCATGTTTCGGACAAGCCGCCGGTGGCGGGCTACCCTGCTAGTCTATCTATACTATATATTTTGAGACTTCGTATATATATGTGTGTGTATATATGTGTGTACTTCATAGAATCCAAAACGCGTGTACAGATTGAGATCAAATTTTGTATGTAAGTGTAAAATCCCACCGACACCGCCGTAGATGTGTTTTCGAGAAGCCCTGAGCACCCTTTATCCACTCCCAGTCATCGAAATCAGCTCAAACGGCACGGCCGGGGTTAATAACGTCATTATATATATATATGAAGTCAGAGTCTCCAAAGTTATACCGGAACAAACACGTGTTTACGTCGTCTTGGGGGTCCACGATGGGAGTCTGACTTCAATGCAATGTTATCGCTCGAAACACGTGTTTACTTCGTGTTGAGGTTCACGATGGGAGTCTGACAATTGTTATCGCTCGAAATAGTACATTAGGACGGGAACGGCTGGACAGATTGAGCTCAAACTTCCTATCTAAATGTAAAATACCACGTACGATGTCGTCCACGCGTTTTCCAGAAGCTCCGAGCACCCGTACTCCACTCCCAGTCATAAAAATCAGCTCAAACGGCACGGCCGGGGTTAATAACGTCATTATATATATATATACGAAGTCAACGTTATTAGCATCTGCATTGAGTGCATTTCCTAGAACGCAACATTTACGTCGTCTTGAGGTTCACGATGGGAGTCATTTCAATGCAATGTTATCGCTCGAAACACGTGTTTACTTCGTGTTGAGGTTCACGATGGGAGTCTGACATTTCAATGCAATGTTATCGCTCGAAATATTATGCAGAAAGGCAGATCTCGGAAACGGGTGGAGCTATCGACCTGAAATTTGCTATGTGAATGTATCTTGCACCGGGTACAAATTTTATCGGGTCGCCGAGCCCATGCGACGCCCGTGCAGCGCATGCGCAGACGAGATCTCGGAAACGGGTGGAGCTATCGACTTGAAATTTGCTATGTGAATGTATCTTGGGCCGGGTACAAATTTGATCGGGTCGCCGAGCCCGTGCGACGCCAGCTTCGCGCATGCGCAGACCAGATCTCGGAAACGGGTGGAGCTACCGGGTACAATTTTTTCTTATTGAAACGCGTGGAGCTAAAAATAAAAAAAATATATAAACAAATGTCACAATTAACTCATTGAAAAACAAAAAATGTCATGTTTCGGACAAGCCGCTGGTGGCGGGCTACCCTGCTAGTCTATACTATATATTTTGAGACTTCGTATATATGTGTGTGTGTGTGTACTTCATAGAATCCAAAACGCGTGTACAGATTGAGATCAAATTTCGTATGTAAGTGTAAAATCCCACCGACACCGGCGTAGTCGTGTTTTCGAGAAGCTCTGATCACCCTTTATCCACTCCCAAATCACAGCAAAGGCACGGCGGGGGTTAATCAAGTGATTATTTAATGAGCGTTTGTTTTTGACGCATCTCTATAAAGAGCGTCTGTTTCCCATTCAACGTTATTCGCATCTGCAGAGTTATACGGGAACGCAAACGTTATCGCTCGAAATTTATTTCCTGCGAGCACGGATGGCGCGCTTTGTTTTTACAGTATATACCTTTGGTATATACCGAAATCATCCCAGATAAACACGAATATAGCATCAGATTTCTCCCCAGATATACCGTTATAAAGCTACTGGAATCTGCCAATCTACGGGAAATTCCAGGGAATGCCGATTGAGCTCAAACTTGCTACCTACGGGAAGTGTCATATATATGAGTGTGTCCTTTATAGACTCTAACCTATTGAGCTCAAACTTGATAAATAAGAAATTAGCCACCAAGCCGTAAATATCAACAACAACGATATTACTAAATACACGTTTTCGGCAATGTGAGAGTTTTCGGGGAGCCGTGATGCCAACAACAACGACCCGAAGACAGATTTCCCGACGGGAAGCGTTTGTTTTAAATTCAATGCAATGTTATCGTAGAGAGATTTCACGAAACAAAGAATGCGTTGTCTGTCGTTCCTAGGAAGGGGGGGGGGGATTTCTACGGGTAAATTTTTCCGCCAGAAACAAAAAAATTAATTAAAACAATTTACAATTTAATTAAAACAATTTAAAATTAAAAAAAATTAACAATAAAAAAACAATTCAGAAACAAAATATATTCAATTTAAAAAACATTAAATTCATATTCCAAAATAAAAAACAAAAATAAATAAAAACAAAATAATTACAAAAATGTCATGTTTCTGAAACAAAGCCATGGGACGAATGCCGCCAGTGGCGGGCTAACCTGCTAGTCTATTATATATTTTGGAACTTCTGCCTGTATGTATGTATGTATGTATGTATGTGTTATAGACTCAAAAACTGCTCGACCGATCCCACTCAAATTTGGTATGTAGACCTTCTTTGACCCCGGGAACAACTTGGGCGGGTCCAATTCGCGTCCGACCGTGTCCTTGACATTGAACTCGCTCATATACGCTCATACAGGCAATATTCGACGTTGTGACACTTTGTCAGCTTTCAAGCGAGAGCTAAAGACACACCGTTTCCGTCTGTGCTTCAAATTGCAACAGACAAATAAAAAACAGTAGATTAATCTACTGTTTTTTATTTGTCTGCTGCAATTATGCATCCACTTCTTAGGTTCAAACCAGATATTTAAGTGCAATGACTTTTATTTGAGTTTTAATTATTTTTTATCACTGTGTATAGTTTTAACGACTCACTTTTAAAAAAATCTCCTACTCCGTATTTTAAATTCCTTGTTGTTGACCAATTGTTTTTTATTGTGAATTTTTGTGTACCTTTTTATGTAAAGCGCATTGAAACTAATTGATGTCTAATGCGTTTTTAAATGTATATATAATAATAATGTTTATTGACCGGAATAACGAGTATAAGTTCATTATGAACCAATACCAATAGTTAGGTCCAATATGAACCAATACCAATATTTAGGTCCAATATGAACCAATGCTAATAGTTAGGTCCAATATGAACCAATGCCAATATTTAGGTCCAATATGAACCAATGCCAATAATTAGGTCCAATATGAACCAATGCCAATATTTAGGTCCAATATGAACCAATGCCAATATTTAGGTCCAATATGAACCAATGCCAATAGTTAGGTCCAAAATGAACCGATGCCAATATTTAGGTCCAATATGAACCAATGCCAATATTTAGGTCCAATATGAACCAATGCCAATATTTAGGTCCAATATGAACCAATGCCAATAGTTAGGTCCAATATGAACCAATGCCAATATTTAGGTCCAATATGAACCAATGCCAATAGTTAGGTCCAATATGAACCAATACCAATATTTAGGTCCAATATGAACCAATGCTAATATTTAGGTCCAATATGAACCAATGCAAATATTTAGGTCCAATATGAACCAATGCCAATATTTAGGTCCAATATGAACCAATGCCAATAGTTAGGTCCAATATGAACCAATACCAATATTTAGGTCCAATATGAACCAATGCTAATATTTAGGTCCAATATGAACCAATGCCAATATTTAGGTCCAATATGAACCAATGCCAATAGTTAGGTCCAAAATGAAACAATACCAATATTTAGGTCCAATATGAACCAATGCTAATAGTTAGGTCCAATATGAACCAATGCCAATATTTAGGTCCAAAATGAACCAATGCCAATAGTTAGGTCCAATATGAACCAATGCCAATAGTTAGGTCCAATATGAACCAATCCAATATTTAGGTCCAATATGAACCAATGCCAATAGTTAGGTCCAATATGAACCAATACCAATATTTAGGTCCAATATGAACCAATGCTAATATTTAGGTCCAATATGAACCAATGCCAATATTTAGGTCCAATATGAACCAATGCCAATAGTTAGGTCCAATATGAACCAATGCCAATATTTAGGTCCAATATGAACCAATGCCAATATTTAGGTCCAATATGAACCAATGCCAATAGTTAGGTCCAATATGAACCAATGCCAATATTTAGGTCCAATATGAACCAATGCCAATAGTTAGGTCCAATATGAACCAATACCAATATTTAGGTCCAATATGAACCAATGCTAATATTTAGGTCCAATATGAACCAATGCCAATATTTAGGTCCAATATGAACCAATGCCAATATTTAGGTCCAATATGAACCAATGCCAATAGTTAGGTCCAATATGAACCATACCAATATTTAGGTCCAATATGAACCAATGCTAATATTTAGGTCCAATATGAACCAATGCCAATATTTAGGTCCAATATGAACCAATGCCAATAGTTAGGTCCAATATGAACCAATGCCAATATTTAGGTCCAATATGAACCAATGCCAATATTTAGGTCCAATATGAACCAATGCCAATATTTAGGTCCAATATGAACCAATGCCAATAGTTAGGTCCAATATGAACCAATGCCAATAATTAGGTCCAATATGAACCAATGCCAATAGTTAGGTCCAATATGAACCAATGCCAATATTTAGGTCCAATATGAACCAATGCCAATATTTAGGTCCAATGTGAACCAATGCCAATAGTTAGGTCCAATATGAACCAATGCCAATATTTAGGTCCAATATGAACCAATGCCAATATTTAGGTCCAATGTGAACCAATGCCAATAGTTAGGTCCAATATGAACCAATGCCAATATTTAGGTCCAATATGAACCAATGCCAATATTTAGGTCCAATATGAACCAATGCCAATATTTAGGTCCAATATGAATCAATGCCAATATGTAGGTCCAATATGAACCAATGCCAATATTTAGGTCCAATATGAACCAATGCCAATATTTGGATCCAATATGGACCAATGCCAATATTTAGGTCCAATATGAACCTATTTGCACGTGGATTTATAGAAGTAGCATAATAAATATCTAAATGTACAACAAATAGAGTAAGATCCGTGTGTCATGTGCGCCAATCGCACAAATGGGCCGCAGGCCTCATTGTGCAGGGGCCGTAGCCCATCCGACGCTGAATAAAGTCTTCCGAAGGTAGATTTATTGTAGGTAGAAATATGCAATTCTGTTAATGGTTAATAGCGGCCTCCTCCTTGTATGTGCGGGTTTACTTGTGACCCGCCCCCCCCCCATTCGTACTGTTCTGTCCACTAAAATCACCTCTAGACACCACTGCGGTAGTCCGGTCACGCCTCGCCTCACTGTGGCCACGAAGAATAATCGGCGGATTGATTAAGAGACAATCAATTAACAGCCAATGGATGCAGCAAATTACTGATGGTAGTAACTTTTGACATATATTTACCTTAGATGATACCATCATGATTATATGTAAGGTAATAAGCGTAATGGCATTGCTAGGGGGCGTAAACTCGTAAATTATACATAACTTAAATGAGTATATGGGACTAGTATGGATATAATATAACATTTATTTGATACATTTGCTTGAAAACGGTACAAAAATTATTTGACAACAATTTGTATTTTTCGCATTTTTGCTAATCTGCCATCCGTATCATTACTTCGTACTCAACAGATAATGGAAATCTGGTTACCTTATTCTACGACTCAGAGTCTATATAAACCAACAACAACATTTAAGTACAGTGTCCCTTTAACATCCGTTAAAATATCGTAAATTGCCGCAAACATTCGCCTCGGCTGTGCTATTGATCGCACAGGCTTTAAGGATGGCCCGATGCACTGGTGCGATGGTTTCTTCTCCATTGATAAAAACTTCACCAAATTGATCCAAATTTCACGAAAACGAGCAAAGGTAGAAAATTATCATGCAGAGAAACTCCGGGTTATTTATTTATATGTAAATCGATGGTAAAAAGAAGATTGGCATCCTCCGAGTTTCTCGTATTGTTCCTTTAGCCGCGACGCATTCGGAGGTTTAAATAAACTGCTTGCAGTATAATTAATGTAAATTGGGTTGCATTGTTCTAATGTGAACGGTCAATATTGTGTTAAACCCAGACACAGTTACATAGATCGAAAAACATATGCGCACAAAGGAGTGATTTCATTTCACCATCTGACGAAACAAAATAGATTATCTCATATATATTTTGAAGACCTCTGTCTGTCTGTCTGTCTGTTTGTCTGTTTGTCTGTCATTTATACAAATCTACGATTCTAGACCGATCGGGACGAAACTTGGTACGTGTGTGTAGTTTGACCAGGCGGTCGACGTTGTCGTATTGGCGAGCCCGTGCGGTGCCCGCTTCGCGCATGCGCAGACGAGATCTCGGAAACGGGTGGAGCTATCGACTTGAAATTTGCTATGTGAATGTATCTTGCCCCGGATACGAATTTTATCGGGTCGCCGAGCCAGTGCGCCGCCAGCTTCGCGCATGCACAGACCAGATCTCGGAAACGGGTGGAGGTATCGACTTGAAATTTGGTTTTTTGAATAGCCCGGACAACGTCGGGCTCATCGGCTAGTCTCATATATATTTTGAAGACCCTCTGTCTGTTTGTTTGTCTGTTTGTTTGTCATTTATACAAATCTACGATTCTCGACCGGTCGGGACGAAACTTTTTACGTGTGTGTAGTTTGACCAGGCGGTCGTCGTTGTCGTATTGCCGAGCCCGTGCGACGCCAGCTTCGCGCATGCGCAGACGAGATCTTGGAAACGGGTGGAGCTATCGACTTGAAATTTGGTATGTGAATGTATCTTGCACCGGATACGAATTTTATCGGGTCGCCGAGCCCGTGCGACGCCAGCTTCGCGCATGCGCAGACGAGATCTCGGAAACGGGTGGAGCTATCGACTTGAAATTTGGTTTTTGAATAGCCCGGACAACGTCGGGCTGGGTAGAGCTATCGACTTGAAATTTGGTTTTTGAATAGCCCGGACAACGTCGGGCTCATCGGCTAGTCTCATATAAATTTTGAAGACCTCTGTATGTTTGTCTGTATGTTTGTCTGTATGTTTGTTTGTCATTTATACAAATCTACGATTCTCGACCGATTGGGACGAAACTTGGTACGTGTATGTAGTTTGACCAGGCGGTGGACGTTGTCGTATTGGCGAGCCCGTGCGGCGCCCGTGCAGCGCATGCGCAGACGAGATCTCGGAAACGGGTGGAGCTATCGACTTGAAATTTGTTATGTGAATGTATCTTGCCCCGGATACGAATTTTATCGGGTCGCCGAGCCCGTGCGACGCCAGCTTCGCGCATGCGCAGACCAGATCTCGGAAACGGGTGGAGCTATCGACTTGAAATTTGTTATGTGAATGTATCTTGCCCCGAATACGAATTTTATCGGGTCGCCGAGCCCGTGCGACGCCAGCTTCGCGCATGCGCAGACGAGATCTCGGAAACGGGTAGAGCTATCGGCTAGAAATCGTCGGGCTGGGTAGAGCTATCGACTTGAAATTTGGTTTTTGAATAGCCCGGACAACGTCGGGCTCATCGGCTAGTCTCATATATATTTTGAAGACCTCTGTCTGTCTGTTTGTCTGTTTGTCTGTCATTTATACAAATCTACGATTCTCGACCGATCGGGACGAAACTTGGTACGTGTGTGTAGTTTGACAAGGCGGTCGACGTTGTCGTATTGGCGAGATCGTGCGGCGCCCGCTTCGCGCAAGCGCAGACGAGATCTCGGAAACGGGTGGAGCTATCGACTTGAAATTTGCTATGTGAATGTACCTTGCCCCGGATACGAATTTTATCGGGTCGCCGAGCCCGTGCGACACCAGCTTCGCGCATGCACAGACGAGATCTGGGAAACGGGTGGAGCTATCGACTTGAAATTTGCTATGTGAATGTATCTTGCCCCGGATACGAATTTTATCGGGTCGCCGAGCCCGTGCGACGCAAGCTTCGCGCATGCGCAGACGAGATCTCGGAAACGGGTGGAGCTATCGACTTGAAATTTGCTATGTGAATGTATCTTGCCCCGGATACGAATTTTATCGGGTCGCCGAGCCCGTGCGACGCAAGCTTCGCGCATGCGCAGATGAGATCTCGGAAACGGGTGGAGCTATCGACTTGAAATTTGCTATGTGAATGTATCTTGTCCCGGATACGAATTTTATCGGGTCGCCGAGTCCATGCGACGCCAGATTCGCGCATGCGCAGACGAGATCTCGGAAACGGGTGGAGCTATCGACTTGAAATTTGCTATGTGAATGTATCTTGCCCCGGATACGAATTTTATCGGGTTGCCGAGCCCGTGCGACGCCAGCTTCGCGCATGCGAAGACCTGATCTCGGAAACGGGTGGAGCTATCGACTTGAAATTTGGTTTTTGAATAGCCAGGACAACGTCGGGCTCATCGGCTAGTATATATATAATCTGATGAAATGGTGCACCTCTTTCCTGAACTTTCTCAATTTTATTCTGGGATGTAAGAGAGAGAGATATATATATATATTGTTTATTCCTCCACGCACGGGAGACGTAGTGTACAACGTATATACAATTAAATAATCAAAAAACATTAAGAATAATAAGGCGTTACGTATATGTTATCAGAACAGACACGAATGCATCGTGTGAAATTAGAAGCAATTACTGTACTATATATACGTGTATATATAACGTCAATACTATCCAATTTACACATGTATATATAATAACTTGCACGGCGATTGCAATCACAGAGGTCATATATCTACAAATTATAATTATAACTTCAATGTCTATAATGGCATATAATAATTTAGGTAATCGATATATGGTGGCATTCCATATAAATACAGAGATGCGATGTTATCATTGATATTGTGATATTAGTATATTTTAGTATACTGTAGACAGTAATAATAAAATTGTGAGTGGACACCATATAAAATTATATTGCTACATATGCTATAGTGTTTCCCGACAAATTTGGGTTATTAAAGATCAGCAGTATACATGATGTATGTATCTATATAGGAGTCGCCACTCGCAAACAATCATATGTAACATAATACACTTATGAACGAGAAGCAGTCTGTGAATAAACTATTTTCATTGGGAATATCTGAGGGATCAAGTCCGCCCAGCGACTGGCATCCAAATGCATACATTAGAAATTCATTGCAAGACAATTGATCCATCGTGACAAAGATTGGGATACCGTGGACATAAATTATTCTATACCAGAAGCAGTTCTTTAGTTGAACTATATGTGGTGAGAAACAATGGAGAAACATGTGTTCAACCTGGTTATGGTACAACTGGCCACAGTGTTTGCAGGTAGTATTTTTGCGCCACATGGTGGTGTAAGTTGTTTCGGAGATTTTGATTTTCTGTGGTCGACTGGGCGAATGTATTGTGAGAGATTTTTTTTTGTACCTTACTCAACCGTACCGATAGAATCACGTAGATACTGAAATTGTAAAGTTAATGCCACCGGTGTATAATATGTTTTTGAAAATATGACTCAATCGTATCGATAGAGTCATGACAGGCTGAAATTGTAAACTTTAAGTCACCGGTGTAAAAATGTTGTGAAAATATAAATAATCTGATAGCCTGAAAATAATGTATAACCCATTGGGAGCCCCTGGTGTAGTGAAGTGAATAATGGGTAATTTTAATAGGAGTGTGCATGCCTGTTCTGTTGGAGTAATCGCGATCTTTTATTTTCTGGTCATCAAGTCAAAATTGTATATCGTATACACAATGTGTTTGTACCGATGCATGTATCGTGACTCGACTCGTTTTCGTGGTCATATAGGCCCTACATAAGATATGATCACGAAAACGAGCAGTCGCGAAATCTGATAGAATCGTTCATTCACCTTCAATAGTATAGATTCTCTTAATCTGCCGCGGATTTCCCCAAAATTGTACTTTCATTTTCAATAGGATTCTCCGAATTTTCACTTTTACTTTTCATTTTTACCACGCAAAGCGACCTTAGTTGACACACACATATATATATATATATATATATATATATATATATATATATACATATATATATATATATATATATATATATATATATATATATATAGAGATCTTATTTGGTGATAGGTAGCCGCGACCCGCGACCACCGCGACCCGTTACCTACGTTACTGATATACGTTACTGGCCGATTTGAACGGTAATGCGCTTGAAATGGATCCAAATTTCAAATATTCATTCTCCAGACAATATACTGATGCTCTTCGTCCAAAAATATTAACAACATGTTCACAAGGTTAACCCCTTTTGTGCCGCTTCCATCGTAATAGGTAACCACATTCATCGCTACATGTGGGCGTAGGGTACCCGAGTCTTACACAGAGATGCGCACAATCGGAAGAAATCAGGTCACCCCTCACGTTCTATATTGAAACAACATAGACTATGTTATCGCAATCTAACTGCAATAAGACTCAATTTTTGCCTATAGGACTATCTAAATTTAACCACTTGCTTGCTAAAGTCGCTATATGCGACCAAATGGTACACAGAAATGAGCACAAACTAAAAGACAAGGGCATCTACCATCGCCTGGTATGATACACAATATTCTACTCTAGTCTGATCTAACTGCAAATAGGCTGCCCTTTACAGTATAAGGCGCTTAACAAGTATTCGTTAACAAGCTAAGTAACCGCATTTATCGCTGATTGCGCGAAAAGGGCACCCGATTGCCACACATAAATGCGCACATAGTAAAGAACAGGGCCACTTATCATGACCTATTCTGATACATAATACATTATGCTATCATGATCTAACTGCAAATATGCTACCCTTTTCCGTATAAGGCCATACAAACTTAACAATTGTTAGTTAATAAGTAACCGCATTTATCGCTATATGAGGGAAAGGGTGCCCGATTTTCACAAATAAACGCGCACAATGTTAAGCACCCTGGGTACCAATCACGACCTATTCCAATACATAATGCACTACACTATCATCATATAACTGCAAATAGGCTGTCTTTTACCGTACAAGGCCATAACAACTTAATAATTGTTTGTTAATAAGTACCCGCATTTATAGCAATACGCGGGAAAAGGGCACCCGATCGACACACATAAATGCGCACATACTAAAGAAACAGGGCCACTTATCATGACCTATTCTGATACATAATACATTATGCTATCATGATCTAACTGCAAGTATGCTACCCTTTTCCGTATAAGGCCATACAAACTAGGGCCCGGCGAATCGGCGAATCGGCCTTTTTGGTTCGAATCGAATCTCGAATCGGATCGGCCGAATGATATCGAATCGAATCGAATCTTCGAATCGAATCATAGAAAACCTGACTTCAATTAATGGGACAAATTTATTGTGAATAAACATCGATTTTATGAATAAACGTTACAAATTATTCGTTAACTAATTGATTTGTTTTCACCATGTGCGATTATCTGGGGTTTTGGAAAGCGTACGAGACTCAACAAGTCATCTCTGCATTTACTCGCAAAAGCTGCGAACTTAGCAGTTAGCACATGTAATCGTGTATATACTTGGTATTTAAGCGACCAAACTATTCACTCTTAAATGCATTGGCTTTTGCAGTTTGTACCAGTGACGGAAATAGTAAGTTCGAGTTGTTACGGGCCCAGATTAACGTTTCCGCGTTATAGTTGGAGAGACTATGCCTTTGGTCCGTTACTCTCTCACTGGAACAATTCGTCGCTTGAATACCGAGTATATCGGGACTATATCCTTCGCAGTTGTAGCGAATCAAGGCAATGCCGACTGGTTCGATTTCCAAAACTCCAGTGGAGAGTCATCCCTATTTAATATAACCCAACACGCGAGTATGCCTCCATTTCCTTGGTTAGCCATACATATAATGAATTGTCACCAGGGTCCAGTACATTGTCCCTCTCGTGGGCAGCTTCAACGTCATCAAATATAGCGTCAACTAAACTCTGGGTTGGTGGAGTTACCGGTTTATTAACTGCATTGCCCGTACTAGTGGACTGCTCTGTTTCATGGAGTCCATAGTGGGTCAAGCCCTGTTCTAAATATTTCTGTATTACTTTTAAATCGCGGATCCATGTATGAACCTGCGAGCAGGTGGGGGTTTGGTGAGATCAAACCTGGATCGAAGTTGTGCATGAAGTTATTCTCTGAACTTTTTCACGCCTTTGGCGTCATTGAGTCGCAACTGCTTAGCCAGATTCTGGATATATGGGACACTTATTAACCATTGATACAGTTATCGAACGATCCGCGCTCAAAAAGCACGTTTACTCTGCCATTGGCTTAAGTATAGAGGTAGTGCTGCTATTTTTTCCGATGACTGCGATAAAAATGACAGTATCTTTGCGCGTTATATTTGATGTTTTTAAGATTCGTTTTTGAGACGAATCGGACGAATGATATCGAATCGAATCGAATCATCGGGAGTATATCGAATCGAATCTCGAACCTTCGCCGGGGCCTAATACAAACTTAACAAATAAACGCGCACAATGTTAAGCACCCTGGGTACCAATCACGACCTATTCCAATACATAATGCACTACGCTATCATCATCTAACTGCAAATAGGCTGTCTTTTACCGTACAAGGGTACCCGATTGCCACACAAAAATGCGCATATACTAAAGCAACAGGGCCACTGGTCATGGCCTATTCCAATACATAATACTTTACGCTATCACGATCTAACTGCAGTTAGGCTGCCCTTTGCCGTATAAGGCCATACAAACTTAACAAAGTAAACACATTTATAGCTGTATGCGGGAAAAGAGCAACCGTTTCCCACACAAAAATGTGCACAACGTAAGGCCCCCTGGGTACCTATCACGACCTCTTCTAATACCTAATGCACTACTATATCGTGATTTAACAGCAAATAGGCTGTCTGTTACCGTATGAGGCGATAATAACTTTAAAATTGTTTGTTAATACGCAACCGCATTTATAGCTATATGCGGGAAAAGGGCATTTGATTGCCACACAAAAATGCGCACATACTAAAGAAACAGGACCACTTATCATGACATATTCTCATACATAATACTTTACGCTATCACGATCTAAATGCAATTAGGCTGCCCTTTGTCGTATAAGGCCATACCAACTTAACAAATTAACCGCATTTATCGCTAATTGTGGGAAAAGGGCACCCGATTTCCACACAAAAATGCACACACACTAAAGCAACAGGGTCACTTATCGTGACCTATTCTGATACATAATACATTATTCTATCAAGATCTAATTGCAATTAGGCTGCCCTTTGTCGTATAAGGCCATACAAACTTAACAATTGTTAGTTAATAAGTAACCGCATTTGTCGCTATATGAGGGAAAGGGCACCCGATTGCCACACACAAATGCGCACATACTAAAGCAACAGGGTCACTTATCATGACCTGTTCTGATACATAATACATTATGCTATCATGATTTAACTGCAAATAGGATGCCCTTTTCCGTATAAGGCCATACAAACTTAACAATTGTTTGTTAATAAGTACCCGCTTTTATAGCTATATGCGAGAAAATGGCACCCGATTGCTACACAAAATGCGCACACACTAAAGCAACAGGGTCACTTATCGTGACCTCTTCTGATACATAATGCATTATGCTATCATGATTTAACTGCAAATAGGATGCCCTTTTCCGTATAAGGCCATACAAACTTAACAATTGTTTGTTAATAAGTACCCGCATTTATAGCTATATGCGAGACAATGGCACCCGATTGCCACACATAAATGCGCACATACTAAAGCAACAGGGCCACTGGTCATGACCTATTCTGATACATAATACTTTACGCTATCACGATCTAACTGCAATTAGACTGCCATTTGCCGTATAAGGCCATACAAACTTAACAAAGTAACCACATTTATAGCTGTATGCGGAAAAAGGGCAACCGATTCCCACACAAAAATGCGCACATGCTAAACAAACAGGGCCACTTATCATGACCTATTCTGATACATAATACATTATGCTATCATGATCTAACTGCAATTAGGCTGCCCTTTGCCATATAAGGCCATACAAACTTAACAATTGTTAGTTAATAAGTAACCGCATTTATCGCTATATGAGGGAAAGGGTGCCCGATTTTCACAAATAAATGCGCACAAAGTAAAGCACCCTGCGTACCAATCACGACCTATTCCAATACATAATGCACTACACTATCATCATCTAACTGCAAATAGGCTCTCCTGTACCGTACAAGGCCATAACAACTTAACAATTGTTCGTTAATAAGTATCCGCATTTATAGCTATATGAGTGAAAAGTGCACCCGATTGCCACACATAAATGCGCACATACTAAAGCAACAGGGCCACTGTTCATGACCTATTCTGATACATAATAATTTACGCTATCACGATCTAACTGCAATTAGACTGCCCGTTGCCGTATAAGGCCATACAAACTTAACAAAGTAACCATATTTATAGCTGCATGCGGGAAAAGGTCAACCGATTTCCAAACAAAAATGCGCACATGCTAAACAAACAGGGCCGCTTATCATGACCTATTCTGATACATAATACATTATGCTAGCATGATCTAACTGCAAATAGGCTGCCTATTTCCGTATAAGGCCATACAAACTTAACAATTGTTTGTTAATAAGTAACCGCATTTATCGCTATATTAGGGAAAGGGGGCCCGATTTTGTTAAGTTTGTATGGCCTTATACGGCAAATGGCAGCCTAACTGTAGTTAGATCGTGATAGCGTAAAGTATTATGTATCAGAATAGGTCATGACCAGTGGCCCTGTTGCTTTAGTAAGTTTAGTATGTGCGCATTTTTGTGTGGCAATTGGGTGCCCTTTTCACGCATATATATATAAATGAGGTTACGTATTAACAAACAATTACTAAGTCGTTATGGCCTGATACGGTATAGGCAGCCTATTTGCAGTTAAATCACGATAGAGTAGTGCAATATGTATTAGAATAGGTCGTGATTGGTACCCAGGGTGCTTTACTTTGTGCGCATTTATTTGTGAAAACGGGCACCCTTTCCCTCATATAGCGATAAATGCGGTAACTTATTAACTAACAATTGTAAAATTTGTATGGCCTTATACGGAAAAGGGCAGCCCACTTGCAGTTAGATCATGATAGCATAATGTACTATGTATCAGAATAGGACATGATAAGTGACCTTGTTGCTTTACTATGTGCGCATTTTTGTGTGGCAATCGGGTGCCCTTTTCCCGCAATTAGCGATAAATCAGGTTACATTGTTAAGTTCGTATGGCCTCATACGAAAAAAGCAGCCTATTTGCAGTTAGATCGTGATTGCGTGAAGTATTATGTATTAGAATAGGACATGATCAGTGGCCCTGTTACTTTAGTATGTGCGCATTTTTGTTAGATCATGATAGAGCAGTGCATTTTGTATCAGAATAGGTCATGATAAGTGACCCTGTTGCTTTAGTATGTGCTTATTTGTGTGTGACAATCGGGTGCCCTTTCACTCATGTAGCGATAAATGCGGTTACTTATTAACTAACAATTGTTAAGTTTGTATGGCCTTATACGGCAAAGGGTAGCCTACTTGCAGTTAGATCATGATAGCATAATGTACTATGTATCAGAATAGGTCATGATAAGTGACCCTGTTGCTTTAGTATGTGCGCATTTTTGTGTGGCAATCGGGCGCCATTTTCCCGCAATTAGCGATAAATGGGGTTACTTTGTTAAGTTTGTATGACATCATACGGAAAAAAACACAAAAATGCGCACATGCTAAACAAACAGGGCCACTTATCATGACCTATTCTGAAACATAATACATTATGCTAGCATGATCTAACTGCAAATAGGCTGCCTATTTCCGTATAAGGCCATACAAACTTAACAATTGTTTGTTAGTAAGTAACCGCATTTATCGCTATATTAGGGAAAGGGGGCCCGATTTTCCCAAATAAATGCGCACAAAGTAAAGCAGCCTGGGTACCAATCACGCATATTCCAAAACATAATGTACTACACTATCATCCTCTAACTGCAAATAGGCTGTCGTTTACCGTACAAGGCCATAACAACTTAACAATTGTTTATTAATAAGTACCCGCATTTTTAGCTATATGCGTGAAAAGGGCACCCGGTTGCCACACAAAAATGCGCACATACTAAAACAACAGGGCCACTGTTCATGACCCATTCTGTTACATAAAACCATACGCTGTCACGAGCTAACTGCAAATAGGCTGTTTTTTCCGTATAAGGCCATACAAACTTAACAAAGTAACCGCACTTATCGCTAACTGCGGGAAAAGGGCACCCGATTGACATGTATATCGGAAGTAAACGCGACTGAATTTGAGTAATTTTCGTATCATAGATATAACGAAATCTCACTTCATGTAACAAATCTCAGAAGAGTAAAGCTGTGAAATGTGAGCTGACTTTTTACAATCAACTTAAATGGAAACCCCATGCACTCCAATGGCCCGTATTGCCGGCTTTAGCACATGAAACGTTGCCGCGGTCGGACATGATGATTTGCTATGTTAAGATTAACATTAAATGCGATAGTTATAACAACAATCATGTGTTAAGTTAACATGGCGTTATAAGCAAACAGGTGGACTTATTACGACACAAATGTTAAATTGATATGGCCTTATATGGTAACATGTAACCTATATACAGTTATATCATGACAGAGTAGTGTACGGCGTATCTTAATAGGTTATGATAGGTGCACCAGATGCTTTACTTTGTGCGCATCTCTGTTTGATAACCAGGCAACCTTTCCCCCTCATATGACGATAAAGGCAGTTATCACACAATTGTTATCAACAATTGTTAAGTTGTTATGGCCTTATACGGTAACAGACCGCCTATTTACAGTTAAATCATGATAGAGTTAAATCATGATATAGCGATAAATGCGGTTACTTATTAACTAACAATTGATAAGTTTGTATGGCCTTATAGAATAGGTCATGATAAGTATGTGCGCATTTTTTGTGTGGCAATCGGGTGCCCCTTTCCCGCATATAGCTATAAATGCGGTTACGTATTAACAAACAATTGCCAAGTCGTTATGGCCTGATACGGTATAGGCAGCCTATTTGCAGTTAAATCACGATAGAGTAGTGCAATATGTATTAGAATAGGTCGTGATAGGTACCCATGGTGTTTTACTTTGTGCGCATCTTGTGAGAGAATCGGGTACCTTTCCCGTATATAGCGATAAATGTGGTTTCTTATTAACAAACAATTGTTAAGTTTGTATGACCTTATACGGAAAAAGGCAGCCCACTTGCAGTTAGATCGTGATAGCGTAATGTGTTCTATATCAGAATAGGTCATGATAAGTGACCCTGTTGCTTTAGTTTGTACGCATTTTTGTGTGGGAATCGGTTGCCCTTTTCCCGCATACAGCTATAAATGCGGGTACTTATTAACAAACAATTGTTAAGTTGTTATGGCCTTGTATGGTAAAAGACAGCCTATTTGCAGTTATATCATGATAGAGCAGTGCATTATATATTAGAATAGGTCGTGATTGGTACCCATGGCTCTTTACTTTGTGCTCATTAATGTGTGAAAATCGGGCACCCTTTCCCTCATATAGCGATAAATGCGGTTACTTATTAACTAACAATTGTTAAGTTTGTATGGCCTTATACGGCAAAGGGCAGCCTAATTGCAGTTAGATCATGATAGCATAATGTATTATGTATCAGAATAGGTCATGATAAGTGGCCCTGTTTCGTTAGCATGTGCGCATTTTTGTGTGGGAATCGATTGCCCTTTTTCCGCATACAGCTATAAATGTGGTTACTTTGTTAAGTTTGTATGGCCTTATACGGCAAATGGCAGTCTAATTGCAGTTAGATCGTGATAGCGTAAAGAATTATGTATCAGAATAGGTCATGAACAGTGGCCCTTTGCTTTAGTATGTGCGCATTGTTTTGTGGCAATCGTGTGCCCTTTTCCCGCATATAGCTATAAATGCGGGTACTTATTAACAAACAATTGTTAAGTTGTTATGGCCTTGTACGGTAAACGACAGCCTATTTGCAGTTAGAGGATGATAGTGTAGTACATTATGTATTGGAATATGCGTGATTGGTACCCAGGGTGCTTTACTTTGTGCGCATTTATTTGTGAAAATCGGGCCCCCTTTCCCTAATATTGCGATAAATGCGGTTACTTATTAACAAACAATTGTTAAGTTTGTATGGCCTTATACGGAAATAGGCAGCCTATTTGCAGTTAGATCATGCTAGCATAATGTATTATGTTTCAGAATAGGTCATGATAAGTGGCCCTGTTTGTTTAGCATGTGCGCATTTGTGTGTGGAAATCGGTTGACCTTTTCCCGCATGCAGCTATAAATATGGTTACTTTGTTAAGTTTGTATGGCCTTATACGGCAAAGGGCAGTCTAATTGCAGTTAGATCGTGATAGCGTAAAGTATTATGTATCAGAATAGGTCATGACCAGTGACCCTGTTGATTTAGTATGTGCGCATTTATGCGTGGCAATCGGGTGCCATTGTCTCGCATATAGCTATAAATGCGGGTACTTATTAACAAACAATTGTTAAGTTTGTATGGCCTTATACGGAAAATGGCATCCTATTTGCAGTTAAATCATGATAGCATAATGCATTATGTATCAGAAGAGGTCACGATAAGTGACCCTGTTGCTTTAGTGTGTGCGCACTTTTGTGTAGCAATCGGGTGCCATTTTCTCGCATATTGCTATAAAAGCGGGTACTTATTAACAAACAATTGTTAAGTTTGTATGGCCTTATACTGAAATAGGCAGCCTATTTGCAGTTAGATCATGCTAGCATAGTGTATTATGTATCAGAATAGGTCATGATAAGTGGCCCTGTTTGTTTAGCATGTGCGCATTTTTGTGTGGAAATCGGTTGACCTTTTCTCGCATGCAGCTATAAATATGGTTACTTTGTTAAGTTTGTATGTCCTTATACGGCAAAGGGCAGTCTAATTGCAGTTAGATCGTGATAGCGTAAAGTATTATGTATCAGAATAGGTCATGACCAGTGGCCCTGTTGCTTTAGTATGTGCGCATTTATGTGTGGCAATCGGGTGCCATTTTCTCGCATATAGCTATAAATGCGGGTACTTATTAACAAACAATTGTTAAGTTTGTATGGCCTTATACGGAAAAGGGCATCCTATTTGCAGTTAAATCATGATAGCATAATGTATTATGTATCAGAGCAGGTCATGGTAAGTGACCCTGTTGCTTTAGTATGAGCGCATTTGTGTGTGGTAATCGGGTGACCTTTCCCTCATATAGCGACAAATGCGGTTACTTATTAACTAACAATTGTTAAGTTTGTATGGCCTTATACGACAAAGAGCAGCCTAATTGCAGTTAGATCATGATAGCATAATGTATTATGTATCAGAATAGGTCACGATAAGTGACCCTGTTGCTTTAGTGTGTGCGCATTTTTGTGTGGAAAAACTGGAAATCGGGTGCCCTTTTCCCACAATTAGCGTAAATGCGGTTAATTTGTTAAGTTGGTATGGCCTTATACGACAAAGGGCAGCCTAATTGCAGTTAGATCGTGATAGCGTAAAGTATTATGTATGAGAATATGTCATGATAAGTGGCCCTGTTTCTTTAGTATGTGCGCATTTTTGTGTGGCAATCAAATGCCCTTTTCCCGCATATACATGTAGCTATAAATGCGGTTACGTATTAACAAACAATTGTAAAGTTATTATCGCCTCATACGGTAAAAGACAGCCTATTTGCTGTTAAATCACGATAGCGATAAACTAACAATTGTTAAGTTTGTATGGCCTTATACGACAAAGAGCAGCCTAATTGCAGTTAGATCATGATAGCATAATGTATTATGTATCAGAATAGGTCACGATAAGTGACCCTGTTGCTTTAGTGTGTGCGCATTTTTGTGTGGAAAAACTGGAAATCGGGTGCCCTTTTCCCACAATTAGCGATAAATGCGGTTAATTTGTTAAGTTGGTATGGCCTTATACGACAAAGGGCAACCTAATTGCAGTTAGATCGTGATAGCGTAAAGTATTATGTATGAGAATATGTCATGATAAGTGGCCCTGCTTCTTTAGTATGTGCGCATTTTTGTGTGGCAATCAAATGCCCCTTTCCCGCATATACATGTAGCTATAAATGCGGTTACGTATTAACAAACAATTGTAAAGTTATTATCGCCTCATACGGTAAAAGACAGCCTATTTGCTGTTAAATCACGATATAGTAGTGCATTAGGTATTAGAAGAGGTCGTGATAGGTACCCAGGGGGCCTTACGTTGTGCACATTTTTGTGTGGGAAACGGTTGCTCTTTTCCCGCATACAGCTATAAATGTGTTTACTTTGTTAAGTTTGTATGGCCTTATACGGCAAAGGGCAGCCTAATTGCAGTTAGATCGTGATAGCGTAAAGTATTATGTATTGGAATAGGCCATGACCAGTGGCCCTGTTGCTTTAGTATATGCGCATTTTTGTGTGGCAATCGGGTACTCTTGTACGGTAAAAGACTGCCTATTTGCAGTTAGATGATGATAGCGTAGTGCATTATGTATTGGAATAGGTCGTGATTGGTACCCAGGGTGCTTAACATTGTGCGCGTTTATTTGTGAAAATCGGGCACCCTTTCCCTCATGTAGCGATAAATGCGGTTACTTATTAACTAACAATTGTTAAGTTTGTAAACTTTGTATGGCCTTATACGGAAAAGGGTAGCCTATTTGCAGTTAGATCGTGATAGCATAATGTATTATGTATCAGAATAGGTCATGATAAGTGGCCCTGTTTCTTTAGTATGTGCGCATTTATGTGTGGCAATCGGGTGCCCTTTTCCCGCGTATTGCTATAAATGCGGGTACTTATTAACAAACAATTATTAAGTTGTTATGGCCTTGTACGGTAAAAGACAGCCTATTTGCAGTTATATGATGATAGTGTAGTGCATTATGTATTGGAATAGGTCGTGATTGGTACCCAGGGTGCTTAACATTGTGCGCGTTTATTTGTGAAAATCGGGCACCCTTTCCCTCATATAGCGATAAATGCGGTTACTTATTAACTAACAATTGTTAAGTTTGTATGGCCTTATACGGAAAAGGGTAGCCTATTTGCAGTTAGATCATGATAGCATAATGTATTATGTATCAGAATAGGTCATGATAAGTGGCCCTGTTTCTTTACTATGTGCGCATTTATGTGTGGCAATCGGTTGCCCTTTTCGCGCAATCAGCGATAAATGCGGTTACTTAGCTTGTTAACGAATACTTGTTAAGCGCCTTATACTGTAAAGGGCAGCCTATTTGCAGTTAGATCAGACTAGAGTAGAATATTGTGTATCATACCAGGCGATGGTAGATGCCCTTGTCTTTTAGTTTGTGCTCATTTCTGTGTACCATTTGGTCGCATATAGCGACTTTAGCAGGCAAGTGGTTAAATTTAGATAGTCGTATAGGCAAAAATTGAGTCTTATTGCAGTTAGATTGCGATAACATAGTATATGTTGTTTCAATATAGAACGTGAGGGGTGACCTGATTTCTTCCGATTGTGCGCATCTCTGTGTAAGGCTCGGGTACCCTACGCCCACATGTAGCGATGAATGTGGTTACCTATTACGATGGAAGCGGCACAAAAGGGGTTAACCTTGTGAACATGTTGTTAATATTTTTGGACGAAGAGCATCAGTATATTGTCTGGAGAATGAATATTTGAAATTTGGATCCATTTCAAGCGCATTACCGTTCAAATCGGCCAGTAACGTATATCAGTAACGTAGGTAACGGGTCGCGGTGGTCGCGGGTCGCGGCTACCTATCACCAAATAAGATCTCTATATATAGCTATATATATATATATATATATATATATATATATATATATATATGACACACTGGCTGAGTCCATGACAAATAGTTGATATATAGCATTGCTTCTTTCATTTAATTAAAGCTCACCTCGTTAAAACGCATGTCAAACGTATTTGTTTACAAATTGCATTGGGTGCGACAATTTGCAGTAGGTCCCTATTTGCGGAGATCGCTTTGCGGAAGTCCCCGAATTCGCGGATGCCTCTAAAATGGGTGATATATGTAGATTTTAATGAGGGAACGGGTGCGTATATGTCAATTGATACGTATTTTAAACAAATAACGACACGACCATCATAATAGAGGTCTAGCTGTTCTTTCAATTATATATGCGCCGAGTTCACTTGGTGCAAATCAAACGGCGATAAATATTCTCGTGTGTCAGAAGGACTCCTTAAAGTTGTGAATAAGATGAAGAATATTTATTAGATGTTATTTATTAAGTCAATCAAATAATGTTATTCATTAGTTATATATGTATACACTCCCGGAGATGGCTGCGCGGATATCCTGATCACGCAAATTAAATTGCGGAGCTCCCCTAAAATGGGCGAAATATGTTGATTTTAATGAGGGAACGGGTGCGAATATGTCAATTGATACGTATTTTAAACAAATAACGACACGATCATCATAATAGAGGTCTGTTCTATCAATTATATATGCGCCGAGTTCACTTGGTGCAAATCAAACGGCGATAATTAAACATTCTCGTGTGCCAGAAGGACTCCTTAAAGTTGTGAATAAGATGAAGAATATTTATCAGATGTTATTTAACAAGTCAAATAATATAATTTGATTGACTTGTTAAATAACATCTAATAAATATTCTTCATCTTATTCACAACTAACTAATGAATAATATTATTTGATTGACTTGTTAAATAATATCTAATAGATATTCTTCATCTTATTCACAACTTTAAGGAGTCTTTCTGGCACACGACAATATTATAGTCAATTCAATGTCAAATCGCGCCTTTCGCCGGAAAGCAGATGGGAACAGACCGGACGAAGTCGGGCCCACCAGTCAATGTAATAAAAAGCGAGACAGATTTAAGAATGTATGTATAACACGAGAAACGGGAAAAGGTGGTATAAGGAAGTATCCAAATTTCCCACATGGAATTTGAAAGCTAGTTTATATAATAATTATATTATAATTTCTATTTATGGCTAATATGGCTGAATAGGTCACTCTCACCGGTTTTCTGTGATAAAGTTACCCAGGTTCCTGAAATTGTGATAAAGTTACCCAGGTTGGAGAAGAATGTGATAAAGTTACCCAGGTTAATAATAGTTCATGTTTAGCAACAAATTATTGATTATTGTGATCAAAATGACGAACTACAGTACTATAATATGTCTTAATATATGCTTGATAAGGGCTATTACTTGCCAAAACTGATCAATATTTCCCTCTGTCACTTTTAAATCGAGTTGATATTGTGAGATTTGCTTAACCTGGATAACTTTATCACAATTCTCACCAACCTGGGTAACTTTATCACAAAATTAGGAACCTGGGTAACTTTATCACAGAAAACCGGTGAGAGTGACCTATTCAGCAATAATATTATCTTGGTGGCGTTACCATTTCTGACTATGGTTTTCTTGTTATCATATGTCGTGCGGTTGAGAATGTTAAGCCATTTGTACCGCTTTATGTAGATAATTAGGGTTGTGCCAACAGAGCTTCCATCCCCTCCAGATAGACACATGGCAAGGTTTTACTCTGCAGAAAAACTCAAGGGAGTCCACTCGTTCAGGTTGATTTGGTTGTGACGTTGTGTGAGACATATTCTGTTTCACAATAGCTTTCCAATGTGATTGAATAGGGAAGAATCCTGTTTCAGCGAATGTTGTGAGATATTCATATAGGTTGTATTTTGTAAGAATATGAATAATTTCTCCTATGAAGCCAATTGGAGGGCGTTTAAATATTATATAACCGTGTAGATTGAATAGGAAAATGCGGAGAGCGACACGGTGGTTGCATGGTAAATTTATTAAAGTGCCCATGAATAAAAGTTTTTTCTTTTCAATTTCGAGTCTGAGCGGATTTACTCCGAGCAGAGACAATGCGATTTATGTGCTCGTCCTTGTCGGTAGATCTTGAATTGTTTTGATGCACATGCGGTAAGATCGCTCAAGTTGTAATATGTTGGCTTCTGATAGCCGGTACCACATATACCGCGTGCAAGAGATCCACGACCCGTGTGTTAGGCTGTGTTTACACTGCTATAGTTCTGTATACAGACTGTATGAAGTCACGTGTCGCGCATTACTGTGATCACAACATAATTACTAATAGTGAACGCGCGCTGATCAGTACTCTGGTAATTGACAATTCATTACGAGTCGTGTCAATTTAGGCCAGACATCAAAATGGATCAACTATCAGCAGACAACAGCGATTTGGTATGTACCGCATGTATTTAAAGTGTACCCTTATACCACTTGATAATGGTTCGAAGAAAGAATGAAAATCGCATAGGAATACACAACAAACAACCGTGTGCACAAATAGAGAGGCTAGAGAGCACCCATATTGCTTTAGATGGCGATTCCACCAATATTTAGGATTTAAGGTGATCATCTATATATCTATAGGTCTCCTGTTTGACACCATCTGGGCGGTGGCCATTTTGGATCTGTATGGAATGGGTATCCACCCTACAACACCCTTTATTTGACCAAATGTAGTAAAAAATCCAACTGATGACAATTCCAATGGCAATGTTGACCAAATGTAGGACAATATTTTTTTCTTAAATTAACTAGCATATTTTGACTGGCCACGGGGAGGGACCAGGACACAATCTTCCCAAGTGTTGGAAATTTTCAACCTGACACCCGCCCCCAACTTCCAGCTGATGGCCATTCCAGCCCAAAATTTTGATAAAAAGTAGGAAATTATGCAAAAAAACAATACCCCCCCAATATAATGTTTGAAAATCAAACTACAAGATCATTTTCAACCTATTGTTGGTTTGGAAATTACAACTAATGTTGTGTCAGGTATGAAATTTCCAACTGTTGAAAATTTTGACCAAAGATGCCACGTCCCTGTCCGTGTTCAATATTCGAAATACACGGGTTGACATCAAAACGAACGCAAAAACACATTCGCCAAGCCCGAGTAACAAGTAATCAAAACAGATTTGCCTGTCACAATGCTTCGGCGTTGACCGTGACGTATAGCGGACACGATTTTTGCTCACACGAACTAATACCGTTTTCTTTCTGTGTGCATTTCTATATCAACCCGTTTACACTAGTCTGCGTGTAGATCTGTGTAGGTTACACTGGTGTAAATGTTTTCCATAGGCCTCAGTGCTAACGTTTTAGCGTATAGTGTTGGCAATATAAATGTTGGGTCCAAAGTTTTCTTTAAATCTGAAAAATTGACATTTTGGGAAACTTTTTACACAAAAAAATCATGTCTGTCTAGCAGGGAATTCGCCTTTAAATCTTATGTTTTCGTAACTAGTGTCAGAACCGCATAAAAAAATACAGTCATATTTTAGACCACACCAAAAAATTCAAACTTCACTACAAAGGGTTAATTCCTGTGCCAATGGTTATTTTACCTATGGGAAATCATAGGGAAGAGGTGTGATGATTTTTTTATGTGAAAAGCACACAAGGCTATTGACCAATCAGGGCCCAGTGTCTATTTTATTCTCTCCTATATATTCCTCCCGCATCCGCTAGATGTCACTCGGAACCTTATTTACACCAGTGTAACCTAAAGCGATAGCCCGCTTTTTCGCGGAATAATTGTAACTCCCTACATTTCTTCAGAATTGCCCATCCATGGAAAAAATGTGTTCAAAAACAATATCACGTCTGTGGTTCTTTATTTATCACACACAATTTAACCCCACCCCCTTTAACAAATTATTCATCAAAAAAGCACAATTTTCCACCACCAGTCATGTTCAGGCCCCATTTTCACTCAGTTTTAGGGGTCTGGTGTTGCAAACTTGGATCAGCTATGGAAGACTGTTCAATATTCTTTCCATGAGAGAACTTCTGGTGATGTGAGGTCATTGAGTCCAGATCTGATCAGCTGAGCATCAAGCGCATGACTTTATCAGCACATTGAAGAATAAAATATGACATTTTCAGGTCTGCAAGGGTGATCCAAGATAACTGGATGTGGGTGTATATTGAATTAGTTGAATAAGGATATGCTCTCTTTGAATTGCTGAAGCATTTTCTTAAATGTGTCCAAGTTTTAGTGCTATTAACCTTCAAATGACCATACCCACCAGTGGAAATGACACACTTTTATGATATATATCTGTATATCACTGGCTATAAAATCCAAAATACTTGTTAAATTAGATTCTTATAACAATTGATATATGTGTCGTTGACATGCCCATGTTATGGGTCATTTGCATTATCATGTGACTATTACCACCTTGAAATTTTTTGAAAATACCTTGAAAAATTGGCATTTTTTATGAAAAATCTTACTATTTGTTTGGCTGATGTAAGTGAAAGAAGGCATCAGCAGCAAGAATAGCCACATCAAGCATGAGATATTCATTGGACTGAAAGACCAGGCTCTGTAAAATGCATTAAAATGCTTTAAAGTGACTCCCAGGAATCAAAAATGATAAAAAGCTATTTTTTCCCTTTAGGTTACACTGGTGTAAATGTTTTCCATAGGCCTCAGTGCTAACGTTTTAGCGTATAGTGTTGGCAATATAAATGTTGGGTCCAAAGTTTTCTTTAAATCTGAAAAATTTACATTTTGGGAAACTTTTTACACAAAAAAATCATGTCTGTCTAGCAGGGAATTCGCCTTTAAATCTTATGTTTTCGTAACTAGTGTCAGAACCGCATAAAAAAATACAGTCATATTTTAGACCACACCAAAAAATTCAAACTTCACTACAAAGGGTTAATTCCTGTGCCAATGGTTATTTTACCTATGGGAAATCATAGGGAAGAGGTGTGATGATTTTTTTATGTGAAAAGCACACAAGGCTATTGACCAATCAGGGCCCAGTGTCTATTTTATTCTCTCCTATATATTCCTCCCGCATCCGCTAGATGTCACTCGGAACCTTATTTACACCAGTGTAACCTAAAGCGATAGCCCGCTTTTTCGCGGAATAATTGTAACTCCCTACATTTCTTCAGAATTGCCCATCCATGGAAAAAATGTGTTCAAAAACAATATCACGTCTGTGGTTCTTTATTTATCACACACAATTTAACCCCACCCCCTTTAACAAATTATTCATCAAAAAAGCACAATTTTCCACCACCAGTCATGTTCAGGCCCCATTTTCACTCAGTTTTAGGGGTCTGGTGTTGCAAACTTGGATCAGCTATGGAAGACTGTTCAATATTCTTTCCATGAGAGAACTTCTGGTGATGTGAGGTCATTGAGTCCAGATCTGATCAGCTGAGCATCAAGCGCATGACTTTATCAGCACATTGAAGAATAAAATATGACATTTTCAGGTCTGCAAGGGTGATCCAAGATAACTGGATGTGGGTGTATATTGAATTAGTTGAATAAGGATATGCTCTCTTTGAATTGCTGAAGCATTTTCTTAAATGTGTCCAAGTTTTAGTGCTATTAACCTTCAAATGACCATACCCACCAGTGGAAATGACACACTTTTATGATATATATCTGTATATCACTGGCTATAAAATCCAAAATACTTGTTAAATTAGATTCTTATAACAATTGATATATGTGTCGTTGACATGCCCATGTTATGGGTCATTTGCATTATCATGTGACTATTACCACCTTGAAATTTTTTGAAAATACCTTGAAAAATTGGCATTTTTTATGAAAAATCTTACTATTTGTTTGGCTGATGTAAGTGAAAGAAGGCATCAGCAGCAAGAATAGCCACATCAAGCATGAGATATTCATTGGACTGAAAGACCAGGCTCTGTAAAATGCATTAAAATGCTTTAAAGTGACTCCCAGGAATCAAAAATGATAAAAAGCTATTTTTTCCCTTTAGGTTACACTGGTGTAAATGTTTTCCATAGGCCTCAGTGCTAACGTTTTAGCGTATAGTGTTGGCAATATAAATGTTGGGTCCAAAGTTTTCTTTAAATCTGAAAATTGACATTTTGGGAAACTTTTTACACAAAAAAATCATGTCTGTCTAGCAGGGAATTCGCCTTTAAATCTTATGTTTTCGTAACTAGTGTCAGAACCGCATAAAAAAATACAGTCATATTTTAGACCACACCAAAAAATTCAAACTTCACTACAAAGGGTTAATTCCTGTGCCAATGGTTATTTTACCTATGGGAAATCATAGGGAAGAGGTGTGATGATTTTTTTATGTGAAAAGCACACAAGGCTATTGACCAATCAGGGCCCAGTGTCTATTTTATTCTCTCCTATATATTCCTCCCGCATCCGCTAGATGTCACTCGGAACCTTATTTACACCAGTGTAACCTGTACAGTTCTATAGCAATGCAAATGCACCCTTACATACATTCACATTAATATTCTATTGCCTTTCATCTGTTTACTTTTCACCGTATACCCAGATATTAAATACGAGTGAACAACTGGTTAGCCCGTGTACGGGTTTGTACATACCTTCAACCAGCCGTATCTTATGAGGGATTTTATCTAATGACCTTAACAGTAGATTCAAATTAACATATCCCTTCTTTTCCCCCATAGAACCGAATAGGGACATTTGGACCTAATATTTCAGTATTTGTTCAGTTTTAACTACATAACGAATAAACTCAAATTCATGTACTGTTCGATATTTTTACCATAACATATTTCACCATAAATAACTGAACACAAATTCACTGATTGACATATTTGGAATTGAAACTTTTACCTTTCTTGACGGCATGAATAGCGATACATTCCTTGCGTTTTGCCTCGGCGGGTGTATCCCAATGCAAATTGAACTGATTTGTGATGAATATCGTCTTTTCAAGCGATGTGTGAGGTTTATTTTCATCCTGTGTTCTGACTAAGTTTTATGATGAAGACATCATATCGGATACTTCACTATATATATGTCTTAAAAATCTTGTCTTGCAGTATATCATTCCCACAATGAATTTCTCAAGTTAAATTATATTACATGTGTATATCTGTCTTCATGTAACTTTTGTATATATATATATTGTACCATCATGGTCTCCATATTTGGAGGAATAAACATATCTCTCTCTCTGTCCTTTGTTTGACAAATATACGCAATACAGAAACAATTATGTGTGGTTCCCAGTAAAAACTTGGGGTTTACTTCCGCGTTGTAACGTAAGCAACAATATGACATTCCGGAATCGAGGCAGCTATACACGACATGGAACATTTCGTTGTGGTTCCCATAAATATCATGGGATAGATGTTTGTATCACTTCGTGATAAGACGTTTATGAAAGGGTTCTGTTTGGGACGACAAACTTTAAAAAGTAATAAATCACGGACTCTATTTCAGAAGTAGCACGCGGTCACGGGGAGAAAATTCATCTAAATTTTTATTTTTATGTACCGTCAATGTGTTGAAAGAATAAACCTTTAACAACCTTGGCGATTATAAATACAAATTAAAGTAGTGAGCGATACATTTCAACACAAGGGACATGGAACAAAAGAAAAGACTGAGAAGTGCCGCGAAGGCCAGATTCCACCGGATCCTGAAAAGATTTAAAGATTCATTTGATACAGAAGAAGATAGTGTGTTAGAATGTGTTTTGAAAGACCTGGTTGAAGCGCATGAACGATTAGAAAGTCGACAGGAAGAATATATAGTGTTGGTTACAGACGATTTACTCAATGATGAGCTGGGTGATGAAATGGAAAGAATGTACAACGAACTGTGTGACGCTAAATCAAGAATGGTAAAACGCGCGAAAGCACGCAATATTCGGGTCATCAAACCAGAAAAGAATGTAAAACTAAAGAAATTGGACGCACCTACATTTAATGGAGACATCAGGTTGTTTCACAGTTTCAAAAGAGATTTCGAGAGAAATGTGGCGACAGAATACGGAAAAGACCCTTACGCACTGAAAAGTTGTTTGAAGGGAGATGCGTTGCAGGAAGTATAGAAGGAGTAGACGACGATTTCGAGGCAATGTTTCGTAGATTGGACCTGAAATATGGGAGACCTGAGCGGTTGGCAGATGTAGTAATTGGTGACGTCAGACGACTAAAGACGGTGAACGATGGTGATTCGGAGAGATTCATAGAGATGGTAACAACGGTAGAGAGATGTTGGATTCATTTGCAGCACGCGGATTTGCAACACGAAATGGAGAATGTCACGGTGATGTGCGAGATTGAGAAATTGTTACCCACCACACAGATGCGAGAATGGGCATTAAGGAAAGAGCGTAGAGATTACACGTCGAAACTATCGTTTGGAGCCTTCCTTGACTTCCTCAAAGAATAGAAAAATGCGATGGAATATATGACGACATCAGTGAGAAAGTCTAGCATGGGCGCGAAACCGAAAGCACGGGTATCCACTGTGGAACTAGATGATGTCGAATCGAACTGCGTTCTCAGAGACGAGTTAAAACGGACCCAGAAAGCCGTGACCGAAATTGCCGAAGGGTTGGCGCAAGTAGTGACAATTTAATGGCCACGATATCTATGACTGTTATGGTTTTAAAAGGCTTAATATTCGAGAGAAGTTGGAACAAATTCGTCAGAGCGGAGCATGCTTCTCGTGCTTGGGCCTCAATCATAGAGCCGATACCTGTACGAACAGTAAAGCATGTGAAATTTCAGATGAACAAGGGAAAATATGTGGACGTCGACATCACCCACTTATCCACGCCCCAAGGTTGAATGTTACGGGGAAATCAATGCACAACGTCGCTCAAGTGCGCGACAAATTTCAAAAGCAGCCAACCTTGTTGATGATCAGCAGAGTGCCATGTAGAGGTGTACCCATCACCACCGTATGGGACCCGGGTGCGGATGTCTCTCTTATTACATACAAGATTGCGAAACAACTGCGTCTCGTGGGCAGAAGGGGTTCATTGACACTCACTAAGGTTGGAAACGTTACGGATGTCTTAGAAAGCTACGAGTACATATATATGTAGTTCCAATTGTGGACATGAATGGAAAAGAATGGCAGATTCGAGCATTTGGTATGGACCAGGTAACGTCTGACATAGCTTCTGTTGATGTTAATGTGGTGGCAAGTTTATTCGGTAGGCAATGTGGACTTCCTCGTGGGAACAGACTGTTGTTCGATATTGCCGGAAAAAAACCAACAAGCTGGAAATCTTCAATTGATACAAAATGTTTTTGGATACTGTTGCGAGGGAACCACCCTCTACTTCGTACGCAGTTGAGCGGTTGCACCAACACAGTGCGTATTCACTTTACATCATACATCACCCTGATGGAGAATGACGATTTGGAGAAAAAACCACCGGCCGTTGAGTCGAAGGATTTGGAGTCCAACGAGACTATAGATAACATTATAGATGAGATCCAAGTTGTTGCGACATTGGAAGAGAATTCGCTAGAACAAGAAATTGGTGATGGTGTGATGTCTAATTGTGAAATCGACTCCGCACTTCTGGGTGATGCCCTGATGGAGAAATCAACAGAGGGAACATCGCACCTCAGTAATGCTGATGAAGCTGATAATGAGATCGGTGACCAGAAACCCAATAATGAGCCAACAGAAGATGATGCCAATGCTGAACCGTGTGGTGATCCATCCGAAGATACCCCTACACAAGATGATGAACAAATGAGAGAGATGACTATGGCAGACAATTTAGATGCTGAGCTTCTGAGTGATGCTCTGAAAGAGGATGACGTTAATCAAGAGGTCGATAATAATGAGTCTGAGTATACCGATGATTCAACTCTTGAAATGAAGGTTCCAGAAGCAACAGCTGATGACTTAATTTCTGAGACAACTGATTCAGCAGAAAACGTTGAAATTAGTCCTGAAACAATAGCTAAAGAAACTCACGATGACTCAACTTCAGAAATGACTGTTCCAGAAATAAAGGTTGAAATGGCCCCTGAAGTAGCAGCTGAGGAGATGGCCAATGATACAGTTGAAAAGATGGCACAATATTCTCCAGTTGAAGAGATGGCACACGATACTCCAGTTGAAGAGATGGCACAAGATACTCCTGTTGAAGAGATGGATGAAGAATCACCAGATACAGTTCCTAAGTCACCAGTTGATAAGACAGTTTTTCAGACAACACTTGCATATACATGTACGGTACCTGAGTCAACATTTGAGGAGATGGTTGATAATATAGTTTCTGTTACAACAGTTGACGAACTTGTTCAAGAGACTTCACATGAAGACACACCAGTTGAGATGTTTCCTGAGACAATAGTTGAACAGGGCCAAGAGATATCAGTTGAGGACACAAGTGCAGAAATAACTGTTGAGGAGCTTCGAGAGGAAGTTGAGGCGGAATCTGTTGAATCCACAGTTAGAGCAGCACATATCTCTGATGCAGAAGTTGTGTCATCACATAAAGAAATCAACGATGGAAAGGTTCGTGACGTGACACTTAGTCTACGGTACAAGATTCAAAATTCAGAAACGTTATACAGAGGACTGGAAAACACTGTGATTCGTAGGTCCGTGCACATAATTGTCATGATTCTTCCAGTAGAAGAACAAACCTAATGATGTCGGAACTTGATGTGTTTAATGCCTAAGTTTATCATGTTGTGGCGGGACTGTATCACTTCGTGATAATACGTTTATGAAAGGGTCCTGTTTGGGACGACAAACTTTAAAAAGAAATAAATTACGGACTCTATTTCAGAAGTAGCACGCGGTCACGGGGAGAAAATTCATCTAAATTTTTATTTGTATGTACCGTCAATGTGTTGAAAGAATAAACCTTTAACAACCTTGGCGATTATAAATACAAATTAAAGTAGTGAGCGATACAATGTTGCCCATACAATACATACGTATCGTGTGTGGCTATCGACCAATCAAATTCAAGATACTTCAGTGGTCATATATATAATTCTGCTTTCTTCATTCGAGGGACCGTGCTTGAAATTCTGCTTTAAGAGGACATAATGTCTATCCTTTATTAACAGGGTCCGCGCTGGACCGAAATTTACTTTCGCCAAATAATTTGCCAAATGATATTTATTGTTGCCACACTCTTTTAGAATTTGCCAAAAGCAATCACTGATAGTATCATTTTCTGCAACCTTGAGTCTTATGTTTTGACACTCGTGATTTGACACGACTTTTGCTATGAATACATGGAGCATGTGTGCGGCAGAAAACGGAACATGAAGTATGTGGATAGCACCCCCACTTTCTGGGAGGGTGATAGTGTGGTAAAGGTACTTTTTGATGATGAGGACAGAAATGGGCTGCATCTTAGCCCCGAGGGGCGTAATAAATTGAGTGAAATTCTCATTGAAGCTTCCTCCAAGCGCCGTCGTGACGAAACACCACCTCCTTCGGCCAAAAACAAACAACATAAATGTTATACATGAACATCTCTGAACAGTACTCAAACTTTATCTCAATATGTGTGCATGGATGAAACTGTTAATGGTTGTAAGGGACTATACACTTTTGAACTTATGAACATGTGTGATTCGATGGTCAACGATGAATGTGGAAATGATGATGACGGACGCGATGACGACGAAGTAATTGATGATGTACATGACGACGACTACAACTATGATGATGACGGCGATGATGACGACGATGATGACAACGAAGGAGATGGTGACGATGGCGATGGTGAAGATGACGTCGATGATGATGAAGGCGACGATGAATCTAAATATGACGACGACGATGATGAGAATGATGGAAAAGATGACGAGGATGTTAATTATGTTAACGACAATGATGAGGACGTCTTTGAAAGTGATGATGATGATGATGATGATGATGATGGTGATGACGATTATTATTACTATCATTATTACAAATGCGGTGATTACGATGAGGATGGAGATAATGAAGACAATTATATTTATGATGATAATGCTGATGATGAAAATGAGGATGATGATGATGATGATGCTAATGATGATGATGATGATGATGGTGATGGGGATGATGATAGTGATGATGCCGGCTATGCCGACACTAAAAATATAAAAATTCTAGGTTTGAACGTGTGTGGATTAGAATCCCGCTTGATATATCGGGAGTTCGCCCAACTTATACAACGCTTTGATATCGTTTGTTTTTCAGAAACGAAAACACTACATGGTAGTATCGCGATCATACCAGGTTTTACAGTTTTTCCTACTAACGGTAGGGGGATGGCGGGATGCGTTTCAGGTGGCATTATCATTGCCATCAAGGAGGGGTTGGAAAACTATGTACACCCTATATCTTCAAAGTCAAATTTGGTATCATGGGTCAGAATTGATAATGGATATATTGGTACAGGGCGCGATCTTGTCATCGGGGCGGTGTACGTACCCCCGACTAATACGAAGTTTACCAACGATAACTGGCAGATTGATCTCGAAGGGGAGCTTAGGAAAGTAAGAAACAACAATGATGTTCTCCTAGTGGGCGACTTTAACTCCAGAACATCCCGACTTGATGAATTCGTGGATGATAGGGCCCTAGTGGGTGTACGCTATGTAACAGACGACAATGACCTTCGACAGTATATCTTAGATGGAAAGTACGATTGTAAATTTGGACGGCGATCGACTGAGGATCAGAGAAAGGCAAGTTCATATGGCTATAGACTGATAGATATGTGCAGCACTGAAGAAATGGTTATTCTTAATGGTCGAATAGGAAGTGATCGAGAACATGGGAAATTAACCTGCCGAGACCGCAGCGTTATCGATTATGGTATTTGCAGCCACGAGTTATTTGACCGTGTCAATGATTTTTGTGTTGGAGTTTTGAGCAAATTTTACTCCGACGCGCATTGCCTCATTGAAATATCTCTGAATAGAAACACGGTGACAAAACCACCCAAAATCAACTCAGGGGGTCGTAGCATGGGTAATAAACCACGGAAGTGGAATTACGAGAAGGCACACTTATTGGTCGACAAAGTTGCCAGTATTGTCCAAGAAGTAATTGATCCCATTTCAAATAGAATTGACAATGAGAAAAAAATTAACGAATTATGCGAAGCAATTGAACACATGTTTACGTCATCGGCTGCCGAGGCATTCGGTGTATATAATGCTGCGGGGAGTTCGCGAATTAGTAAACGAGAGGAGCAGAAAGAATGGTATGACGGCGAATGCGATCGAATGCGAAATGTTTTTCATAAATCGAGAAAAAAATATCGGCGACAGAAAACATTGCACAATCGCACTCTTATGAACGCGTCAGCGCGGAACTACAGGTGCGTAATTAAAAAGAAAATCGCGGAATATAACCAAAAGAGATGCAATCAACTACGCAATGCATGTAGAAATCCGAGTGAGTTCTGGAAAACGTTAAAAGATATGAAAGGGAAACATACCGGGCCCAAGAAAGAACCTACGATATCAATCGACTTATTCTATGAACACTTCAAAGGCCTTGCCGAGTCACATGAAGACGGCGATGTAAGTTCATTACTTGAAAACATGTTTGATATTGATGCACAAGGTCCTTTAAACTGTCCTATTATTAGCGACGAAATATTATCAGCTGTTGATAAACTTAAACTTGGTAAATCGTCGGGTCTAGATAATATATGCCCAGAATACTTAAAACACACTATACATTTAATGTCCGAAATTTACTGTAAGCTTTTTAACGCCATTTTAGACACAGGTTGCTTCCCATTTAGATGGACCGAAGGTATGATTCAGCCAATTTATAAACGAAAGGGCGACAGGAATAACCCCGATTCACACAGAGGGACAAGAAAACCATAGTCAGAAATGGTAACGCCACCAAGATCGTATTATTAGTCATAAATATAAATCATAATATAAAATATATTGGTTACATGAATGGACCGCCTCAGAATTCCGTTAAGACAAGTAATTCTTCAAATTATTACAATGAACTACGGCTTATAAATTACTGCAGGTTTCTCATTCGCCACACCAGAATGCTTCTAAATGCGGATCAAAGCTAAGAGTGCATGGCACATGCAGCCATTGTTCATAGACATTTTACAGATAGCGAGAATGATGCATGCTGGGAACGAAAGTATCCACAGCAAAGCCATGTGCTTACGGAGGCATGCGTTTATTATAGGGGATTTATGGTGGGCCTATAAAACTAATTATAACTTTGTTATCTGTCATAGTTTATGCGTGAAATTTTAAACATATATACCATGGACATATACCCCTTCCAGAATGTTGAAAAACATTTTCAGTTGCTCATCGTATTTTTATAGACGAAATAGAAAATTGCGCTAACTGCTCAATGTTTTAATGTGTTACAAAACGTCTGATAAAAATAGTTCTATCGGGAATATTCACACCATTTTTTTTCAGAGAACAAAGAGTAAACATAGTCCTATCGGGATATCGTAAAGGAGATTAATTAAAACCCTCAGACTGCCGAAACTGACGACATTAAATTCGCTTTTTCGTGTCCCACGGAAATGAAACGTGTCTGTCCATTGATCACGTTATTTATTTGACATAGTATTTTTTTTCTGTTGTATTTGAACACTTGTTGCACGTGCAGGCTGCACGATCATAATAACTTCAACCGATAAGCGCCGACTGATACCCGCGCAACAGTTTGTCTCAAATAAATTGTTATCAAAACGCAGGTTTATGGCCGCGGACATAAGCCGATTAAGTGTAATGTAATTTATCCATGAACTTGACTGAAAAATTGTGATTCTATCACCATTAGCCACGAAAATGGGACCTCTAAACAGGCAAGTTTGATTTTCGGGGGACACAAACAAGCGAATTTATTGTCGGCAGTTTCGGCAGTCTGAGGGTTAATTAATCCCGAATTAAACGGAACTACTTTACGATAGTCCGATAGGACTATGTTTACTCTATGCATGTTCTCTGAAAAAATTGTGTGAATATTCCAGATAGAACTCTTTTTATCAGACGTTGTGTAACACCTTAAAACATTGAGCGGTTTTAGCGCAAACCGAAATGTGTTGTCTTGCAAGATATCCCACCGCTTTAGCTAAATTTACCTTCCTACAATATCCATAAAGAGGATCATATATTATATACCCACGGTTTTAATTATAGAATATAAAATATATTGGTTTCGCGAATGACCAACTCAGAATTCCGTTAAAATACTTGGCCTACTGGTCGCGTAGTTCCGACTTTTAAATAAACGGAATTTCCAACTCTATAAATAAATAAAAGCCCCACAATGCATTCACCCTGTACAATCACCCAGTGAATTATCGATCGACCATGCGATACAAAAAAACCAAAAGCTAGAAACACCACACTACGGTGGCGTAATAACACTTCTCAGTGTACTTGGCAAACTATTCACATCCGTCCTGAATAATCGACTCACAAAATTTTGCGAGGGTGAATGCATATTAACCCAGTTTCAGGCGGGATTCCGTAAAGGTCATTCAACTACCGACAATATATTCATTATGAAAAGTCTTATTGACTTTTATCTTGCAAGAGGAAAACAAATATACTGCTGTTTTGTCGATTTTAAGAAGGCATTCGACACAGTATGGAGGGGGGACTTTGGGTCAAACTTATGACATCCAGTATAAATGGAAAAAATTTAAGAATTATTCGTAGCATGTATGGAAACATAAAATCTTGTGTAGTTCAGAATATCAAGCGGTCAGAATGTTTTACTTGCAGCACGGGTGTTAGACAAGGGGTAATACTATCTCCTTTATTGTTCTCGTTGTTCATAAACGACCTCGAACCATTTCTAAAAGATTGTGCTATCGACGGTTTGAAATTCCTAGGCGATCAATCCACAGAAAAACTAGGAGTATATATTAGAATCATGTGTTTGTTGTATGCGGATGATACCGTTTTGTTTGCCGACAACCAGGCCAGTATGCAAAGGGCCCTGGACGCGTTTGGGGACTATACATCGTCGTGGAAACTAAACGTAAATACTTCAAAAACGAAAGCAATTCTCTTCTGCAACCGAAAACCGGAAGATTTTGACGATTTGTATCTAACTGGCAATAAAATAGAATACGTTGACACTATGAATTATCTCGGAGTCGAGTTCTTGTACACAGGCAGATTTTGCAAAGCAGTCAAAGCCATATCGGTGATTGGGAATAAGGCGATGCATGGGTTTTTAGGGAATATCAACAACCTAAATTTGACCAACGACCTACTAATAACGCTTTTCGACAAAACTATAGAACCAATTCTTCTATATGGAAGTGAAATATGGGGTACAGAAAACACATCAGAAATAGACAAAGTAATTTTGAGATTTTATAAACATATTCTTAAACTGAAAATCAGCACGCCCACATTCATAGTGTATGGAGAAATTGGCAGATATCCAATCAGTATCAGATGTAAGATGAGAATAATTCAATATTGGAACCGCATACTAAATGCTCTCTGTATACATATACACCCACAAATGACAATATATCAGTAACAGAAAAAACCATAGACATGCCATATACATCCATACCATAATGACACTTCACATATACGCACACGCCAGCCAATGACCAACCAGCTGTACAGGTATGCATATACACTTCAACAATCATGACCATACAGTCATTCCATGAACACCTATACACATTGCCCTATTTATCCATACACACCACCCGTGATCATACAGCCAACATATGTATACATATACCCCAGCCATGACAATACAGCCACCCAAGGTACACATGTGCATCCCAGACATGACCATACAGTCTCTCCATATATACATAAACAGTACAGATAACTGTGTAGCGACATTTGTGTTACAATACACCACAATTACCATATAGCCACTACATGTATACATATTCACCTCGCACATGACCACTCCTTATACATGTATTCCTATCATCTCACTGCGGACCCCACCAATCACCATATAGCCACTCCTAGTACAACTATTCACCTTACCTCACCAGTCACTCCCTGGCTGCCATTTCGATATAAACCATGTATTAAGTCAATCAATGTTGATGCTAATGTGCGACAGTAGCCAAATAATATGTCTCGCTCAGTTCCGTTTGTGCGCATTTCCGTTCAAAATATTGGCCCGAGACGTTTTTGGCAAAATTCCACACTGCATCCTTTAAAATGAATTTGTCATATCTCATATGAGACAACCAGAATATATCATTAATTTTAGTTGTAAGTTGATAAAGTAACATGGTTAATAACCAACAGTGTCACAATTTGCTACATTTTCGGAGCAGAGAATAATGTTTGGATATATGAGGAAAATCAACTTTTTTTGTTTGTTTCCATTTTGTAAGCCATCTTGAGTTATTTTGTCTACAAAACACATCAGTTTGACATATTTAAGACAGAATATTATATACAAAACCCGTCGTCTGTGTGTCAATGTCACGCTTTTGGTGCGTTTATCATTTTTCAACCATGCGTCCAACTTAGCCCAAATTTGTACCACTGCCTACATTGTGTCGTCGAAGATGACTCACCAACTTTCACGCCGATTGGTCAACCATGTACGTTAATCCGGATAAGGGTACATGGGTCAACGAATGCACGCGATCGAACATGGTCCACAAACGCCGTATTTGCACTCAAGTAGACACTATTTCTTATGACGTAAACTTTGTCGAAATGACGTCATATGAGGTCACACACAAACCCACACTTGCTTTGCTACTGTACAGATGAAACTTCCAAGCGTTCTACCATAACACTGGAAAAGGGCGCAAAATTAATTTGTCATCATGTTGAGTGTGAATATAAGTAAGGGCGTTGATTTTGTCGTGGAATTTCATGGGTTGTTGAGTCGAACGTTCAATCATCGTTAGGACTGGGTGCTATTTTAAATATTAATGTTGTGCCCCGAATACCCTCGAACTGAAGAATTGGTAGGCGTCCAGAGGACCAGAACATTTCGTACTAAACTATTGGCATTAATCCACTTAGACAATACCTGCAAAGTACATCAATATGTCGCACACGAACTACCCGTGCAGTGGTTCGATTATATAACTTAAATAGGGAAATGAAAGTTAATTATTAATACTGTTCGTCATGAGGAATTCTGAAGGTGTTGGTGTGTGAGGCGTCCATGATATTGGATATCCACCCATCTGCTGGGCTCACCGCATCAATTATGTCATTGCTATAAGCTGACGAATCCGCCTTACGGCAAACTGGCTACGCCCATGCATTCATACCTGCTGAAGCGGGGGTCGTCAATACATTTCTTAGTGAAATACAGTGTTCCCACGCCGCCATGCCGTGACAAGAGAAGCATACTATTAGCCATTCTATTTCTAATATAAATAAGAATCTGATCATGCACACGAATACCAGTAAGTAACAAAGGACTTTTATTTACCCGTCATTTTAGACGGGAAATCCACTAGTGAAACAATAAACACCTTTGATACCAGAGATAGTTCCATTTTACTTGAAAAAATGGTCCAAAAGTGAAATTTTGTCGATTTTGATGTCAAATCTGTGATATAAAAATCCAATAATTCTATTATGTCAGTGGTTAAAATAGTAACAATTAATCAAGATGCATCATAAATGTTAGTATTCAGTGTATATAAGGCAGAATAGTAAAAAAAATTCATCAGCCACAACTTGCGTTATGATTATTGATGCTTTTGAAATTTAAAAATATGGGTTGGTCTCTTAAGAACGATCGCAATGACACCTTACAACCGCAGAAACTATCCATCTCTATATAATATACACTATGTGATGTATTAGCATATGTAAAATGTATTTCAGACAAATCTACCATCTATGCTGGTCCCAAAATGCCACCCAGAAGAGTGCGGATTATACATTTTACTGTCTGGGTAGCTGCATAGCAACGGTTGTGATGGACATTATGATAGGAAACAACGTCATAAGTCTGTGTAATTCATCCTATGTCACAAATATACCTCAAATATGCAATTCAAAAGAACTAAATTTGAATAAAATACTGTACTACCTCCTTATATGAGCATTTTATACTTTCGGGTAGTTGCCTAGCAACCGTTGCTAAGCAGAGCCAAATCTCGATTGGGTCAATATCTGAAAATGATCAGTAAGGTCCAATGAACATATGTTGCAAGTTTCATGCTTTTATCATAATTTGTGTAATTCTTACATTTCCATGCACAAATCGACTGGACTGCATGATATATTGGGGAAATAACTGATTTTGACCCATTTTGGAAAATGGTCACCAAGTTTAAAGGCCTATATATCATGACTGACATGTCGGTTTCAACAATACTGCAGTTCCCCACGTAGCACATACGCTACATATTATTTAGGAGCAAAGATAACGTATTCAAAACTGATATGTAAAATCAGTGTGTAGAAAATGTATGACACGATATGAAAAAAGCTAATATTTTGGTGAATGACCTTGACCTTTGTGTATGACCTTGACCTATAGAGATGAAATCTCTCATGCCAAAAGAAAGCCCACAAATGGTATCACCTCATAGCAATGCAAATATAGAGTTACTACATTAAACGTTCTAGTTGTAGACCATTATATGCATATGTTTTACACTTGCCAAAAACTCCTTCCGTTGCCATGGAAACACAAATTTTGCACACTAAGCTACACTGCCACAGTGCGCCCCAACCCTCAGATAAACTTCAGCTTAAAAGCTTTGAGAAATTTTTTGATAGAATTTGCCCACCAAAATGGTACCATGCTCGGTCCTGGCTCATGGACTATATATGAAACAACATGTTCCTTTAAATAATTGATCGCTGTGGAATTTATGGTTACGTTATAATCGTTAGCTTATCGTCTCCCAATCGATTCGTACAGTCAGAGAGCCAAGAGCTAGTTCGAGTTTGTTTGAACTGTCCAATAGGGAAGATTTTATGTGTCTGAACTGTTGGACGGCTGAACTTAATAACAAATTCCGTTCTTAAAGGGGGACTGTACACTAAATCAGGCCATGTATGGGACCATTTCCTATTATACTCAACATAATATATGCAACACATGAATGAATTTGAGCAATGGGCGCAATGCAAAATACACTCATTTACTTTATGAAAGATGTAAAACAGCATGGTGATTAAAATGAAAATGTGTTTTGCGTTCGAGTCGTGAACTCATTTTCATTATAATTACCATGTTGTTTGCATCATTCATAGGGCCTCGCGTGGGCGTATATATGTCAATAAATACATCTATCTGTGAGTGTGCTTTGCCCTCATCGATATCTCAAATTGATTCATTTGTAGCATTTATTCTGTTGAGTATAATTGGAGATGGTCCTATAAATTGCCGGATTTAGAGTACAGTACCCCTTTAAAGATGTATCTCTTTCCTGAACGTTCTGTCGAAAGCTTTTGCATAATAGAATGTACATGGTCGCTGAATTGCATATAAATGCATCTGTATATATCACAGTTAACTACACGAGAAACGACATCTCTGCAGTTGTGGTGTTGTTACAGACATTTCCCTGCAACTGGCCTGTATTTCCATGATATTCGAATGTAATCACACGCAAATGTATGTAGCGTCATCATTTTGTTTTAACTTTCGAGATTTCGCTCCTTGTATAGTTATAGCTGTGACAGATATGCATGTCATACGCAGATTGTCGTTCCTTTCTAGTAGTAACCAAGAGCATCGCTAGGGCGTGGCAAAATACGCCCTTTAGTAATTTCGAATTGTACTACCGCAAAATAAAAACACAATTTGAGCTCACAAAGAATATCTGATGTACCCATAATTTCAATGCCAAAATGCGGTCAAATTCTAAGTCGTAAAATTGTTGTAACTCACGTGTAAATAATTGGACAGAACCCATATTCTAACTGTATGTTTTAGCTGGGAAATACACATACCAACTTTGGTTCAAATTAAATAATCCAAACAGGAGTTATCTGTTGGAAACCGAAATGTTATGAAATCGGTCAATTCGAAAAAGTGCCGCAACTCATGTAAAAATAACTAGGCGGAACCCATATTCGAACTTGGCCTGTAACTTTAGCTGGGAAATAACCATACCAATTTTGTTTCAGATCAAATAATCCAAACAGCAGTTATCGGTAGGAAATCAAAAATGTTAACAGGCGGTCAAATTCTAAGTCGAAAAAGGGCCGTAACTCATGTAAAAATAATTGGACGGAACCCATATTCGAACTTGGCCTGTATTTTTAGCTAGTAAATACACGTGCCAACTTTGGTTCAGATCAAATAGTCCAAGCTTGGGTTATCGATCGGAAACCAAAAATGCTTAACGTGCGGCCGACCAGACGACTCGACGAACTGACAGACTGATTACATGATAAGACTTCTTTTTTTCAAAAGGGCGTATAACAATTGCCTGGAAATTTCCCAGTGTACAACTTTCAAAGGAAGACATTCGATCGTTCATAAACATAGCCTACCACTCGCACTACATTTCCTTTCATAACCTAGCCCTAAAGCATTGTTATAACTCAAGGCTGAATAACACACAGTATTTAAGCCCCTGTCACACTCAGGCCGGCGCTTTCATTGCGCTGCAAAAGTATCAAAGCGCCCACCTAAACGCACTAAGGTCTCCAAGAACCGATTGGTGACGCAGTGGACACTGGCTACGATGGGCGAGGGTCACCATGGTCCCCCATAGGCGCCAGAGCGCCGCGCTTGTTTTGTGCACAAAACAAGCGCAGAGGCTCTGCGTTCTGACCAAGGCGTAGCAAGCTTACTGCAGTTGCAGAGGAATTCTTGCTGCGACCACGAGTATCTTGTATCCGTCCTTGCTACGTCAACGGGGAGCTCATGTTGCTCGCTTTGCGCTGTCAAAGCGCCGCGCTTGTTTTGTGCATACACAAAGCAAGCGCAGAGTCTCGGCGTTCTGACCAAGGCGTAGTAAGCTTACTGCAGTTGCAGAGGAATTCTTGCTGAGACCACGAGTAGCTTGTATCCGTCCTTGCTACATCAACGGGGCGACGGTACTGCGCCTGGTCAGAACGCCGAACATCTGCGCTTGTTTTGTGCATGCATAAACAAGCGCGGCGCTCTGGCGCTCAGGGGCGATCACGGGGACCCTCTCCCGTCCTAGCCAGTGTCAACTGCGTCGCCAATCGGTTATTGGATACCTTAGTGCGCTTAGCTTGGCGCTTTGATAATTTTTCAGCGCAATGCAAGCGCCGGCCTGATCGCAGCGGAGTGTGACAGTGGTTTAATCGGACAGCTAATTGCGGATTGTTGGGTATATTCCCCACAACGAAAATTCTGACTATGACTGGAGAACGCAGGAGACGCTATTTATTCTCTCCGCGCCCGCACAGAGAACGTTTTGCAAACTTATTGAGAACGTACTAGCAACACAATAACAGCGACTTGAGCGCACCAAGGACTAGAGAAAGCACAGCGAGACACTTGACAAAGTAGGAATGCTATAGGAGCATACTTTGTGTTAACAGTTTGACAATTTTGGACTCCTCCTGAGTGTTACTCATATTTTGGTACCGTTTCAGCGCAATGCAAGCGCCGGCCTGAGTGTGACAGGGGTTTAAGTTTATTAATGGATTTGTTTTAGCAAACGTTGACCACAACTGAGCACATTATAAAAGAGAATAGTATATATTCTGAATCTTTTTCTTGCAATTACAGATGCTCAGATATTGTCTTTCAATGTCCGCATCGTCTGCGGCGTAATGAATGGTAGTTCCACGCCGCTGATAGCTATAGTAAGCTTTGTAGAATTCCTAATTTGTAATGTTTTGGTGAGAATGCCATCGAGAACGGTTTTAGTAAGTATAGACCGAAAGATAGAACATTGCATACAACATTGTACATCCCAATTCATTTGACTTGTAAATTATATTTCTGACGATCTTCATGAATTGTTTATTACTCAGACACAATATTTACAACATGAGATGCGAGTGAGATAAATAGCATAACAAAACTACATAAATATCACCGCCGCAACATCAGTCTTTCGTAAGTTTCACCAAAACTAAGGTTGTGGTAGAACGAACTCGTGATCATAAATATTACACAGTCTTCAGCTGCGGTCTTACAAATATACGTAATGCATGTGGTAACTATGGGCAATCTAATATATACAGGTCGATAAATACAACAAATACCGGTATATAGACAGTATGTATCCTACTGCAAAAAGCCTTACAGAAGTCTGTTATTGTAATATCTGACCCTGTTTAGTATTTCGAACTGAAGTGATAGAAACGCTCTTTATTCATTCCATTTTATGAATAATCTAATAATAAACGCTCTTTATCGTTTCATGGCGAAGAAACTTGATATTTCTTAATTCTATGATATGATTAGAAGTACCGGTATTCAATGTACGCGAATAAAGCATCTCACATATTTAAATACTTGGCCGTAGTCCACCAGTTCAATTCTTGGAACATCATTGATGTCATATCATTTTGTCTGGCAGAATCAGAAAACATATCCAAAATCCGCTTTGGGGAAACTTTTCTACAGCTCTTTGGATAGAGTTCTATAAATTTATTTGTTGTTCCTTATTAGTTCAGTCAATCTGATGCAATGTATTTTGGTGTTTTTGAATGTGACAATACCCATATAATAACATCAAGAATCCCCATGGATTCCAGGACAAGAATATGTGAATAAAATGCTCATGGTTGGAATTTTTTTAACAAAACAAATCTGCCGATCACAAACGCTCAGTCGAGTTCCCTGTCTGCTAAATGTGGCCAAATAATAACATATCCAAAATGTCCATGCGTTTCATGGAGGGAAAGACGTTACTTTTTGGGTAAAAACAAAACTTGTAAGAAAATGGTGTAAATTGAAATTCCGGGAACCAGGTCGACCAACATGCATTCCCCAGGATTAAACTTCATCCATTTTTTGTTTGTAATGATGACTGCTCCAACTATGTTGACGTTAACATGTGGCGGGGTATGTCCGATACCAGGCAATAATGTGCCCAAGATGGCCGCCATTTCCGGGAGTGCACTACCACACACTCCAATGTCGTCTAATAAAGTTATGTGACAGAAACCTGTAACAAAAACGCATTGTTCTTGTTGCCATTGCATATGATATTCCTGTCATTTCATGCATAAATTGACTGTACAAATATCAAATGGCGGACAAAATGGCAACCGGAAGTAGTATAATGAGCACTTTGCGCTAAATTTACCAGATCATTCAGGGGGGAGTTGACTTTCGACCGTTGTTGGGACCCACCCACCCCCGCGTCCAATTTTTTTTCCGTTTTCGGCAGTTTTTTCCGACCATTTTTTGACACCCACCCCCCTTTTAACACTAAAACAGAGATTTGCGGGGGGGATTTACTGTACAAAGCTGCATATGAATTTCTGTGCATACTATTAGTCATGGATGTTAACATTGACATGTAAATAGGAACAAGTCATTTTGGGGCCATTCGGGCAAAAAAAATGGCTGTCAGCAGCCATCTTGGATTTCAAAATTCAATCCATTAGCATGGGCTACAGGCTATACTGTTTGTCTGATCATCATGAAATTTGCCATTTATGTTAATATTGACATATAGATGTGTTTTAAGCCAAACTCATTGCAAAAACAGTCAAAAAGACTTGCAGGAAAAATATTTTTGAGTTGCGGAAAAAATTGTTTGTTGGTCCTATCGACCACCCACCCACCCACCAAACTTTTTTCCACCCCTGGATCATTTCCATTTATGGCGTAAATGGCTAGTTTCGCCGCCATACATGATGTGCAAGCCTGTACGCGAATAAAGCACACAAACTTGTGCCACAAACCAGCTACCAGCTGTCAATTCAATACACCCACAATTGTTTACAGATTTTTTGTATAATTTTATTTCGTATTTAGTGATGTACCAGACAATGTCAAATTTTATTTCCAGTCTTTAAAATACGACTGCCATTATTTCATTGAGTACTTTGCTATGGATCTGCTAATGGAGGATGGTGTTTGTAAAGGAATTACTGCCCTTAGTCTGGAGGACGGAACGGTGCACAGACTGAAGGCTAACAACACTGTCATAGCTACAGGGTAGAATTAGCATAACTAGTCTAAATTAAGTGTCAACTGCTGTTCAGTGACGCAGAATAGTTGCAACATTTTCTGGGAGAAAGTTTATATCTTATGTTTGATTCACTAGGAAAACAACTGAATCGAACAAATGATAACATGCTTGAATATAACAAATAATTTGTTTGGACCATGGTTTAATAATCCTAGCATTTTACATGCATTATAACCAGTTTAATATGTACCATCTTAAGTTATGCCTGGTACTTACTTGGTTCGACATTCAATTTAAGTCCACATATTGGATCCAATTTGATATATTCAATATTCAAAACCATCCAACGAGTTTACCAAACCACGATACACTCGCTGAATGTAAAGTAATCATTATGGAACTTCTGTAACTATGAAATGAAACTCGTTTGCACTCATGATCAGGGGGAATGAGCAGACGACAGACTGGCGAAAAGATAATATATATATATCTTTATTATCCTCCATATATGGAGATTCATATATAAATGTTTATATTATGAGAACAAACACAATTTGGTACATAACACAGTGTATAAGAAATTTTAGATTACAAACATATCTACAACACATGTCTCAATATGTATGATGAACCAACTACACATGCACATATACACACACTCACGCATTACATAAAGTATATATTCCATTCTACAGCCATATCATACTTACAGACAGAGAAATGGCATACTCCGAGACGACCAAGCCGAAGTTGGACCCAAATCAGGGATCTCTCTCTCTCTCTCTGGAAGACCCACAAACGCCAATGCCTTTGTGCAGTCTTACCGACTCGGAGCCGACCATTTCCCCAGCACCACTCATGTATATATATATACAGCCACATCGCACTTACAGACATACAGACGACAGTCAGACAAGCAGGCATACGAGACAAACAAACAAACGGCAGACATACATACAGACAAATGTACTTACTGGTAAAACAATACACAGATACATGTGATATGAACAATTACAAACACGCTTATAACTGCATGTTATGATAGAGTTTATATGAAGGATTGTGAGATCTAGTCAGGACTTGGCGTCAGTCGATCAACATATACTCTCCAGAGAAATGCGGCTTTGTTCACGAAAAAGTCTATTAGTTCATTTCTTCTTCGGGATCACAGTATATGTTTTCATGTAGACCTGTTAGTAGAACGCGCGTTTTGGATTCTACATCCAGTTTGTCATACTGCATATAAATGTCTACATGAAACAAGTTTAGTAGCTCGACTTCAACGGTATTTCGATCGTCGCAAATGGAAGAACATTCGATTAAGGCATGTTTTACAAGATCTTTATGTTTGTTGTTACATAATACGCAGGTTTCTTCATTTGTTTCCAGGATACAAATAAGACGTGCAATAAGTAGATATGATTTTTTATGGGCTGGGTATATGCGACAATTTTCCCATAGCCGGGACATGCATAACGTTGGATGGACGGCAGAGAACCTGGCAAGTCGAGTATCCTCATTTACGCTCATGTCCCAATATTCTCTATTAACATTTGACCATGATTCGTTTATGACACATTTCCATGTGGATTTCTTAGGGAATATTGAATTTTCGATGTAGTTTTCAAGAGCTTCGGTCATGTCATATTTGTTAAGAGTGTCAATGATGTCAGACATGTAACTTGATGATGAACATGTAGTGCCAACGAAGTACTGGTATAAGCGCGTGAGAAATACTTGTTTCACAGTTTTAGAAGATTTTAAGTTGCACAAAGAACCGAAGAATGACATTTTACGTTTTTCGATAAGTGACACCATAGACGAGGTTCCGACTAATCCTTGCGCAATAACCGTTTTTGTAGGACGGTGAAGGCCCTGGTAATACTTTAAACAAAATATGTGTGTTCGTTCCAGGCGATCAACGTGTTTTTGGTTCAAATTCCAGATAAGTTCAGACCCGTACAGCCCTTTAGGTATGACCACCGACGAATATATCAACGAGCAACGTGTTGGGGTCATACCACCCGGGTAAAGGCCGGCGTTGTTGAGCATCATAAACGTGCTACGAGTCTTATCGCATATATATGCTCAGTGAATATTCCATTAAAGTCATACTTATCAATATAAATGCCCAAATGAGTTATGTTAGTGGTTTCTTTGACATCTGATGTACCAAGGTTCCAAAGTCTATCCTGACGCGAAAATTCGGATTTGGTTTCATTAAATACCACTACAGCGCATTTATTTGGGTTATATCGATACTGCCATTTGTTACTGTAATCGTAGCAAATATCACATAGTGCTGATTAACCAGATTTGCTGAGAGACAGCAGAACCATATCGTCTGCATGTGTCGGAGACGTACAATTTACACCGAGCATGTTTAAGCCAAACGGCGAGTTTGCAAGGATATGTATCAATTCGTCAACGTAGATCATATAGTACAAAGGGGAGAGGATACTCCCTGCCTGGCTCCCTGTCGCACATCAAACCACGTTGTTATGACGAATAGAACAGGTTACATTGATCAGAAGCTCGCGAATCAATCGAAATAAGTTTCCTCTGAATCCACATGTGTGCAATTTGTATAACAATCCGTTAACCCAGACGGTATCGAACGCTTTCCATGCAGACGTCTAAAAATAGGCTATACAGCTTTTGTTTACTATCGGATACATATGCAATACATTCTTTCATTACATATGCCGTCATTGTTGCGCTTATGCCCTTTTGGAAACCGTGCTGAAGCGGATGTACATTAAGTAATTTTGGGGCGTATAATTCTATTCTAGCTTGTAAAATCTTTTCGAGTAACTTGTATAAAGTGGGCATCAGCGTTATAGCTCTGTAACTATCAAAGTCAGTTCTGGATTTTGAACCGCCTTTGTATAGTGTTATGATTACACCACGTTTAATCTGTGAAGGGATAATTTGTGTTTGAATCATGACTGTCATAAGATTAGATACCGTTTGAGTTAACTTCTGGCTTCCATATATCAGGTGTTCATTCGATATGGCATCCCAACCGGTTGCTTTTCCAACACTCAGGCTACGATAAGCAGAAAGTAATTCAAGTGGAGTTACACAAAAGAGTATGTCATTACAATTATCATCATGCTGATCGCTCGTGGTTTTTCGCGTAACAAATTCCTTGACATAGTTGAAGTGCTGTGTGTCAAACTCGGGTCTATATAGCGGCGAATATAATTTTTCAAAGTAAGATGCCCATCCTTCTGAAATTTCGTGATCATGGCGAAGAGTCTGTCCCTCATATGAAAAATATGCATTCTTATCGATGTGATTTTTCTGACGTTTCGTATGTAAAATGCGGAATAAATAGTTCTGATCAATTTGAGCACGTTTATCGATTTAATCGTTTTGTTCGGCCAGGTATTTACTAGAGGCTTTTCTATATTCTCTACGGAAGTCACATTTCGCATGTTTATAATTTATATAACTTTCCAAATGAGTATCTGCGCGAGGCCTGCCTTCATTCACCCAATATTGCCGAAGAGTCCGCATATTTGCATGCATAATTTTCAAATTTTCGTTCCAGAAGGGTTTCAGGTATTTTTTGAATTTCTTTTTTGGCAGGGTTGTTTTAGATGCATTTGATATTGCACTTACTATTGAATCGTATAATATACATGGATCGGTTTCCTGTTGATCTAATTGGTCAAATGAGTTCAATTCTGAATCAAGAATTCGGTTGTAATGTTCAAGAATTTCAGGGTGATATTTGGCCTTTTTCCAATCTACAATGCCGTGTCCGTCAATGTCTGATTTAACTACATGTCGATCTCGTAATTCAATGCTTATGCTCAGAGTAACTGGTCTGTGTTTGGACACATTGATGGCATCATCATCTAAAACGCGCACCTCTCGAATGAAAGGAATAAGGGTGTGTGGGATCATAATGTGATCAACTATCGTTCCTTCGTGTAGGCCATCACCAAAAGGGACGCATGTCGTACGCGGACAATCATGACAAAAAGTATGGTTCACAGACACCATTTCGATTCGCTTGACAAGTTTTCTGAATGCCATGTTTCGGTCATCGGATTTCTCAAATTGGCCATTAAAGTCCCCCATTACTATTACATTGCCGTATGGTTTGTACATATCACAAACGTCGCCAAGAGTCTTCGTGTATTCGTCGTAAAATTCGACCGAGTAATTTGTAGAAGGCAGGTAAATCTGCAATAGGTACAAAAACATTCATCTGTTATTCTTATTTGTATTCCTATTATTCAATCGTCGTCAATTGCAAGAGGGCTTATTCGTTCAGAAATTCTTGTGTGCCATAACAGTGCAACCCCGCCACTCGGTCTCCCTCTTTTATTGGGGATCCTTTGGCGGGAATCACAAACTGCATGGTATTCATAATACTTGTCGAGCGAACCAAGAAATTTGTATCACATTGATAAAGCCAGTGTTCACTTAGACCTATTATGGGGTTCCTACTCATTGGAGGAAAATGTTCGGATAATAAACGACCATAGATCGTTTGTTGAGCTTTTCCTACGTGATAACTACTCGCCAATGAGTTTTTAGTATATAAATTGTTAATATTCTTCTGAGTAGCTGCCTTTGGAAATGTTCAGACAATAAGTTAAAACACGACCATATAAAGTTTGTTGAACTTATTATCTGAACATTTCATATAGAGAAATGTTCATCCATGAGTATGTTCGTATAGAAAGTGTTAAACCCCGGTGCCACTACACTTTATCATTTATCGGTTATATTACAACGAGCACATGTCTGAAATTCACATTACGATACAAGTTGGCACGATATCCGCCAATACGCATATATAATATAGGAACGTGCATTAGAAAGCGTTCAACTGTGACAAATTAATTAAGATTACCGACACTGAACTGACATTTCTATTGAAAGTATATCCAGTTTTTTTAAAGAAGCAAATTGCGTATTAAAAACCCCAGCCATTATCTGCCATATGATTTTTTTTTCAAAGGCTATATATGGTCCTCATGGAAATGTAACTCCATGAAACGATCACTAACTCGGATGGATCATGATATAGGTAGGAATAGCTGAACGGCCTTAACACTTTCATGACGGGAGCTGCGCTGGTGCAGCATTAAAGACCATGTAACAGTGCATTATCTTATATATGCGAGTCTCCCATAGGGAGCATCGCATATATGAGAATGCACTGGCTTACAAGATCAAGATTCTCTTACATGTGCGAGGCGCCGCCCTATGGGAGACTCGCATATGTAATAGAATGCATTGGCACAGGGTATTCGCAAAATTTCAGGAAGCCCATCAAAGGGCTAAAGGACTTTGCTTGGCAGGAGTAGTCAAATGTTTGGTTGAGTCTTCAGAAAATATATTAAGGGAATAAAAGATGAAGAATTATGTGAAATTTAATAATTATCATTTTTTTTAATTAAATAAAAAAAAACTGCACATGACAATTTAGTGGTGAATAAATAATAAAATTATTGTATCACAATGTTTTAACAAATTCATATATATATCATAATTGAGGTGAGTTGATCGAATGAAGTGAGCAGATTAAGTCAGTAGATTTCTATATTCTATTAGTGAAAAAGAATAAATGGAATTTTATTAAATAATTAGGAAAAATTGCCAAATCGACTTGAATTATGAAATATAAAGAGCCTGATCTTTAATTTAGTTGGACATTGTATTTAAACTTTATAGATATCAATAAACTTTGAAAACTGAACTTATTTACAGTGACATGCATGAGCATTGCAAAATGACATATACAATCACATTAAGTTGCATACAACACTGAACTCTAAATAAGCGGTTGTAGTTACCACTTTAGTCATAAACTTTGAGTGTAAAGATGATGAATGTTTTAATTAATTTAACAATATTTTATCTTTTGTCAGTTTATGGAATGATATGTGCTTAATGTGCAATGATAAACCAGAATGATTGTTAGTAAAATGTGACCATACGAAATATTTAGAATATGTTATGATGAAAAATATAAACGTGAACAGAATAAAAATTTAAAGTTGCAATTTTGAGACCGTGAATACAAGTACCGTACACAAATCTCTATATATAACGATAGATATGTAACATGAAGTACCGTACACACATCTCTATATATAACGATAGATATGTAACATGAAGTACCGTACACACATCTCTATATATAACGATAGATATGTAACATGAAGTACCGTACACAAATCTCTATATATAACGATAGATATGTAACATGAAGTACCGTACACACATCTCTATATATAACGATAGATATGTAACATGAAGTACCGTACACAAATCTCTATATATAACGATAGATATGTAACATGAAGTACCGTACACACATCTCTATATATAACGATAGATATGTAACATGAAGTACCGTACACACATCTCTATATATAACGATAGATATGTAACATGAAGTACCGTACACACATCTCTATATATAACGATAGATATGTAACATGAAGTACCGTACACACATCTCTATATATAACGATAGATATGTAACATGAAGTACCGTACACACATCTCTATATATAACGATAGATATGTAACATGAATCTCTATATATAACGATAGATATGTAACATGAAGTACCGTACACACATCTCTATATATAACGATAGATATGTAACATGAAGTACCGTACACACATCTCTATATATAACGATAGATATGTAACATGAAGTACCGTACACACATCTCTATATATACGATAGATATGTAACATGAAGTACCGTACACACATCTCTATATATAACGATAGATATGTAACATGAAGTACCGTACACACATCTCTATATATAACGATAGATATGTAACATGAAGTACCGTACACACATCTCTATATATAACGATAGATATGTAACATGAAGTACCGTACACACATCTCTATATATAACGATAGATATGTAACATGAAGTACCGTACACACATCTCTATATATAACGATAGATATGTAACATGAATCTCTATATATAACGATAGATATGTAACATGAAGTACCGTACACACATCTCTATATATAACGATAGATATGTAACATGAAGTACCGTACACACATCTCTATATATAACGATAGATATGTAACATGAAGTACCGTACACACATCTCTATATATAACGATAGATATGTAACATGAAGTACCGTACACACATCTCTATATATAACGATAGATATGTAACATGAATCTCTATATATAACGATAGATATGTAACATGAATCTCTATATATAACGATAGATATGTAACATGAAGTACCGTACACACATCTCTATATATAACGATAGATATGTAACATGAAGTACCGTACACACATCTCTATATATAACGATAGATATGTAACATGAATCTCTATATATAACGATAGATATGTAACATGAATCTCTATATATAACGATAGATATGTAACATGAAGTACCGTACACACATCTCTATATATAACGATAGATATGTAACATGAAGTACCGTACACAAATCTCTATATATAACGATAGATATGTAACATGAAGTACCGTACACACATCTCTATATATAACGATAGATATGTAACATGAAGTACCGTACACACATCTCTATATATAACGATAGATATGTAACATGAATCTCTATATATAACGATAGATATGTAACATGAATCTCTATATATAACGATAGATATGTAACATGAAGTACCGTACACACATCTCTATATATAACGATAGATATGTAACATGAAGTACCGTACACACATCTCTATATATAACGATGGATATGTAACATGAAGTACCGTACACACATCTCTATATATAACGATAGATATGTAACATGAAGTACCGTACACACATCTCTATATATAACGATAGATATGTAACATGAAGTACCGTACACACATCTCTATATATAACGATAGATATGTAACATGAAGTACCGTACACACATCTCTATATATAACGATAGATATGTAACATGAAGTACCGTACACACATCTCTATATATAACGATAGATATGTAACATGAAGTACCGTACACACATCTCTATATATAACGATAGATATGTAACATGAAGTACCGTACACACATCTCTATATATAACGATGGATATGTAACATGAAGTACCATACACACATCTCTATATATAACGATAGATATGTAACATGAAGTACCGTACACAAATCTCTATATATAACGATAGATATGTAACATGAAGTACCGTACACACATCTCTATATATAACGATAGATATGTAACATGAAGTACCGTACACACATCTCTATATATAACGATAGATATGTAACATGAAGTACCGTACACACATCTCTATATATAACGATGGATATGTAACATGAAGTACCGTACACACATCTCTATATATAACGATAGATATGTAACATGAAGTACCGTACACACATCTCTATATATAACGATGGATATGTAACATGAAGTACCGTACACACATCTCTATATATAACGATAGATATGTAACATGAAGTACCGTACACACATCTCTATATATAACGATAGATATGTAACATGAAGTACCGTACACACATCTCTATATATAACGATAGATATGTAACATGAAGTACCGTACACACATCTCTATATATACGATAGATATGTAACATGAAGTACCGTACACACATCTCTATATATAACGATAGATATGTAACATGAAGTACCGTACACACATCTCTATATATAACGATAGATATGTAACATGAAGTACCGTACACACATCTCTATATATAACGATAGATATGTAACATGAAGTACCGTACACACATCTCTATATATAACGATAGATATGTAACATGAAGTACCGTACACACATCTCTATATATACGATAGATATGTAACATGAAGTACCGTACACACATCTCTATATATAACGATACATATGTAACATGAAGTACCGTACACACATCTCTATATATAACGATAGATATGTAACATGAATCTCTATATATAACGATAGATATGTAACATGAAGTACCGTACACAAATCTCTATATATAACGATAGATATGTAACATGAAGTACCGTACACAAATCTCTATATATAACGATAGATATGTAACATGAAGTACCGTACACACATCTCTATATATAACGATAGATATGTAACATGAAGTACCGTACACACATCTCTATATATAACGATAGATATGTAACATGAAGTACCGTACACACATCTCTATATATAACGATAGATATGTAACATGAATCTCTATATATAACGATAGATATGTAACATGAAGTACCGTACACAAATCTCTATATATAACGATAGATATGTAACATGAAGTACCGTACACAAATCTCTATATATAACGATAGATATGTAACATGAAGTACCGTACACACATCTCTATATATAACGATAGATATGTAACATGAAGTACCGTACACACATCTCTATATATAACGATAGATATGTAACATGAAGTACCGTACACACATCTCTATATATAACGATAGATATGTAACATGAAGTACCGTACACACATCTCTATATATAACGATAGATATGTAACATGAATCTCTATATATAACGATAGATATGTAACATGAAGTACCGTACACAAATCTCTATATATAACGATAGATATGTAACATGAAGTACCGTACACAAATCTCTATATATAACGATAGATATGTAACATGAAGTACCGTACACACATCTCTATATATAACGATAGATATGTAACATGAAGTACCGTACACAAATCTCTATATATAACGATAGATATGTAACATGAAGTACCGTACACACATCTCTATATATAACGATAGATATGTAACATGAAGTACCGTACACAAATCTCTATATATAACGATAGATATGTAACATGAAGTACCGTACACACATCTCTATATATAACGATAGATATGTAACATGAATCTCTATATATAACGATAGATATGTAACATGAAGTACCGTACACAAATCTCTATATATAACGATAGATATGTAACATGAAGTACCGTACACAAATCTCTATATATAACGATAGATATGTAACATGAAGTACCGTACACACATCTCTATATATAACGATAGATATGTAACATGAAGTACCGTACACAAATCTCTATATATAACGATAGATATGTAACATGAAGTACCGTACACAAATCTCTATATATAACGATAGATATGTAACATGAAGTACCGTACACACATCTCTATATATAACGATAGATATGTAACATGAATCTCTATATATAACGATAGATATGTAACATGAAGTACCGTACACAAATCTCTATATATAACGATAGATATGTAACATGAAGTACCGTACACAAATCTCTATATATAACGATAGATATGTAACATGAAGTACCGTACACACATCTCTATATATAACGATAGATATGTAACATGAATCTCTATATATAACGATAGATATGTAACATGAAGTACCGTACACAAATCTCTATATATAACGATAGATATGTAACATGAAGTACCGTACACAAATCTCTATATATAACGATAGATATGTAACATGAAGTACCGTACACACATCTCTATATATAACGATAGATATGTAACATGAAGTACCGTACACAAATCTCTATATATAACGATAGATATGTAACATGAAGTACCGTACACAAATCTCTATATATAACGATAGATATGTAACATGAAGTACCGTACACACATCTCTATATATAACGATAGATATGTAACATGAAGTACCGTACACAAATCTCTATATATAACGATAGATATGTAACATGAAGTACCGTACACAAATCTCTATATATAACGATAGATATGTAACATGAAGTACCGTACACACATCTCTATATATAACGATAGATATGTAACATGAATCTCTATATATAACGATAGATATGTAACATGAAGTACCGTACACAAATCTCTATATATAACGATAGATATGTAACATGAAGTACCGTACACAAATCTCTATATATAACGATAGATATGTAACATGAAGTACCGTACACACATCTCTATATATAACGATAGATATGTAACATGAAGTACCGTACACAAATCTCTATATATAACGATAGATATGTAACATGAAGTACCGTACACACATCTCTATATATAACGATAGATATGTAACATGAAGTACCGTACACAAATCTCTATATATAACGATAGATATGTAACATGAAGTACCGTACACACATCTCTATATATAACGATAGATATGTAACATGAAGTACCGTACACACATCTCTATATATAACGATAGATATGTAACATGAATCTCTATATATAACGATAGATATGTAACATGAAGTACCGTACACAAATCTCTATATATAACGATAGATATGTAACATGAAGTACCGTACACAAATCTCTATATATAACGATAGATATGTAACATGAAGTACCGTACACACATCTCTATATATAACGATAGATATGTAACATGAAGTACCGTACACACATCTCTATATATAACGATAGATATGTAACATGAAGTACCGTACACACATCTCTATATATAACGATAGATATGTAACATGAAGTACCGTACACACATCTCTATATATAACGATAGATATGTAACATGAAGTACCGTACACACATCTCTATATATAACGATAGATATGTAACATGAAGTACCGTACACAAATCTCTATATATAACGATAGATATGTAACATGAAGTACCGTACACACATCTCTATATATAACGATAGATATGTAACATGAAGTACCGTACACACATCTCTATATATAACGATACATATGTAACATGAAGTACCGTACACACATCTCTATATATAACGATAGATATGTAACATGAAGTACCGTACACACATCTCTATATATAACGATAGATATGTAACATGAAGTACCGTACACACATCTCTATATATAACGATAGATATGTAACATGAAGTACCGTACACACATCTCTATATATAACGATAGATATGTAACATGAAGTACCGTACACACATCTCTATATATAACGATAGATATGTAACATGAAGTACCGTACACAAATCTCTATATATAACGATAGATATGTAACATGAAGTACCGTACACAAATCTCTATATATAACGATAGATATGTAACATGAAGTACCGTACACAAATCTCTATATATAACGATAGATATGTAACATGAAGTACCGTACACAAATCTCTATATATAACGATAGATATGTAACATGAAGTACCGTACACAAATCTCTATATATAACGATACATATGTAACATGAAGTACCGTACACAAATCTCTATATATAACGATACATATGTAACATGAAGTACCGTACACAAATCTCTATATATAACGATACATATGTAACATGAAGTACCGTACACAAATCTCTATATATAACGATACATATGTAACATGAAGTACCGTACACAAATCTCTATATATAACGATACATATGTAACATGAAGTTTCCCCAATTATTCTATTCAAATTACAGACATAACCACTTTTGGTTCCTTTTCTAATTTTAATGGAAATGTCCTTTACATGTTTATTCCACAGAGAACTCTTATTGATCGAGTTAGATCACAGATTAATTAATTTTAGTTATAATCCGGTTCGTTTTGAAACCACTACTATTTATTTGGTTTCGGGTGTGAAAAATTGTATTTGATTCCAGTCGAGGGACCCACCCACCAAAGCTCAGTGATCAGATATCGATTTTAGAAATCTGTTATTTTTCACCACCTGGAATATTTGCCGGCCTATATAGCAAATATTCGGCGAACCGGTCGACATACTCTCGATACCAAATTGCGTTGAACATTAATCGATTCTGATAACTAAAGCGTTTTTTGAAGAAATGTTGTTGTTGTTGTTGTTTTTGTTGTTGTTGGAATATGATGATACGGGGACCATCGAATCGGAGTGTTCCACTATACCTAGTCTGCTACTATGATTCAAGTATGATATATATGCAGGCAGGGATAAACTTGCCCTATAATTCACCCCTTCCCGAAAAGATATAAGGTAGTAGGAGCGATAAAGGTGAACCATATTGCATCGCTATTTAATAACAATTCTCTATATCGGGGCGTTTTGTGTCATTGTGAACCCCACGCAGCGCCCCATTCGACTGTCTCTGCTCGAAACATGACGGAAGAGACAATCCAGAGACCCACGCAGGGATCGAACAAGTTGTTGTGTCGGTCCACTTTACCTAGTCTGAAAGTATGATTCAAGTATGATATACAGGCAGACAGGGATAAACTTGCCCTTAATAACTCGCCCCTTCCAGAAAAGATATACGGTAGAAGGAGCGATAAAGGAACCATATTACATCGTACTTTAATAACAATTCTCTATATCGGGGCGTTTTGGGTCATTGTGAACCCCACGCAGCGCCCCATTCGATTGTCTCTTCTCGAAACATATGATGGAAGAGACAACCCAGAGACCTGCGGGGATCCCCTATCCAAAAAGTTGTTGTGTCGGTCCACTTTACCTAGTCTGCTAGTAACTCAAGTGTGATATATAGGAAGACAGGGATAAACTTGCCCTATATATATAACTCACCCCTTACCGAAAATATATCATGTAGTAGGAGCGATAAAAGGAAACCATATTGCAGCGTACTTTAAAGGCACGGGTGGCGTTCGTTGCAGAAATATTCATATTTGTTCAAATCGCCATCAACAGAAGGAATATTAAAATATATATAGTTTTGTTTATATGCCAAACATAATCATCGCGTAATTAGTATATTGTCGTCAAGACGTACGATGGTGTACGTAAACGAGAGCCTGCTCGTGTTACATAGGTTGTGCTTCTGTTAACATAACACAGCGCAATTCTATTGGTTAATCACACAAAAATGATATAAACGCTCTTTAGTATTTCCATATCAGGAAAACAGTAACAAAAAACGCTCTTTATGTTTACTATATTCGGATCTAAACAAAAGCCAGGTTCTGAAACGTTTTTTGCTTTTGTTTGCATAACAAAGGAAAAACATTTGACAATAACATACTGTTTATGCCATATTTCTGATTAGTATAAGAACAAAGTATGTCTATATTTTTGCTATTATTTCTGTTTATGGCGGTTTTTGACGGAGATGTTCATCATTGTGAATCCCCCCCCCCCGCCCCAATCGACTGTCTCTTCCTAAATAAAACTGCGGTGGAATAGACAAGCCAGATAAAAAACTTGCAGGGATCCGGTATCCAAAAAAAAAGTTGCTGTGTTGCGGCATTACCTATAGCTATAGTCTGTTGGTGATTCAAGTATGATATTATACAATCCATGCCATGTGCTCTCAAACAATGAACAACCAGAAAACAATAGTCAGAAATGGTATAACGCCATCAAGATCATATTATTAGTCATATATAAAATATATTAGTTCATCAATCTTTCACTCGATAAAATGGCGATTTCTTCAAAAGAAGAGACTAAGACTGAGCATGCCCACAGTTGCCCTGTGCCAATGCATTCTCTTATATATGCGAGTCGACCATAGGTCGCCTCGCATATATAAGAGAATGCATTGGCTTAACACATTAAAAATTATAAAATTGTTAAAGAATGTAAGAAAAAATGGTAAAAAGTGTTTTAGGCCAATGCATTCTCTTATATATGCGAGGCGACCTATGGTCGACTCGCATATATAAGAGAATGCATTGGCACAGGGCATAACTGTAACCATCACAATGTGGTCAATGAGCCGGTTCCAATGATATCCATATTTGTATGGTTTTATTGAGACAGACCCAAGATAATTTAGGCTGTTGCAGCTTTATTTGGCCGTTTTTAGCAGGTTTGTTGGGTAAAGGGTTAATAATGAGGCCAAAATTGTCGAGAACTTCGTCACATGGTTCACGTCTGCAAATACCGAGTACGTTTTAATCACGTCATTTAGTCCATGACAGTTTAACAAGTTTCAGAAGCTGTTTTAATTGAAAAAAAATGGTTAATACAGGCATAATGTTTTCAAATAGGCAACTGTCTACCACATACATGCGTTTTAGTTTCCAGGTCAGTGTATGGTGAGAGTATGCTAGGTCTACTTCAAATTCAATACTGCTAAATGGAAATTCCAATGCATCGATGAAGTGAACAAATACAGTAACCCATCAGAGCTGATAGGTGCATATAAAACACTAGTAAAAGGTTTATGCATCCAATTGTACAAAAACAAATTATACACATCCCAGCACAATCCCCTGCATATCCAGTGAGATATCATTCATATCCAGTGAGATATCATTCATATCCAGTGAGATATCATTCATATCCAGGGAGATATCATTTCTATACACATCCCAGCATAATCCCCTGCATATCCAGGGAGATATCATTTCTATGCACATCCCAGCATAATCCCCTGAATATCCAGGGAGATATCATTTCTATACACATCCCAGCATAATCCCCTGCATATCCAGTGAGATATCATTTCTATACACATCCCAGCATAATCCCCTGCATATCCAGTGAGATGTCATTTCTATACACATCCCAGCATAATCCCCTGCATATCCAGGGAGATATCATTTCTATACACATCCCAGCATAATCCCCTGCATATCCAGGGAGATATCATTTCTATACACATCCCAGCATAATCCCCTGCATATCCAGGGAGATATCATTTCTATACACATCCCAGCATAATCCCCTGCATATCCAGGGAGATATCATTTCTATACACATCCCAGCATAATCCCCTGCATATCCAGGGAGATATCATTTCTATACACATCCCAGCATAATCCCCTGCATATCCAGGGAGATATCAGTTATATACACATCCCAGCATAATCCCCTGCATATCCAGTGAGATGTCATTTCTATACACATCCCAGCATAATCCCCTGCATATCCAGGGAGATATTATTTCTATACACATCCCAGCATAATCCCCTGCATATCCAGGGAGATATCATTTCTATACACATCCCAGCATAATCCCCTGCATATCCAGGGAGATATCAGTTATATACACATCCCAGCATAATCCCCTGCATATCCAGTGAGATGTCATTTCTATACACATCCCAGCATAATCCCCTGCATATCCAGGGATATATCATTTCTATACACATCCCAGCATAATCCCCTGCATATCCAGGGAGATATCATTTCTATACACATCCCAGAATAATCCCCTGCATATCCAGGGAGATATCATTTCTATACACATCCCAGCTTAATCCCCTGCATTATTTATCCAGTGAGATATCATTTCTATACACATCCCAGCATAATCCCCTGCATATCCAGTGAGATATCATTTTCAACTGCAAGCTATTACATGAACAGAACATGTGTTTTGGTTATTTCGCTGTATAAACACATTTTAAGTTGATAGTATATAATTCATGCCTGATATTAAGTTGATATCAGGACAGTGAACTCAATCTTAACTCTCGAGTCACTGTTGACATTTTGTAGACATATCCATGACATATCAGCCGTTGAGCTCTAATTCAACACGATTTGACATATTTTGAAAATAAATACACAGAGATGATATTTACCATTCTGCAATTGGCAATATTTTTTTTTTCATGAATTGCTGATCACAGTGCCACATGGGACTGTCTCTTCCCGAAAACAATTTGGTGGAAGTGACAATCTAGCGACCCATGCAGGGATCCCGTATCCAAACAGTTGCTGTGTTGGTAGACTATATATATAATAATTCAAGTACGATAGGCAGACAGGGATAAACCTGCCCATATAACTCACCCCTTCTCGAAAAGATATAAGGCAGAAGCAGCGATAATGGGAACCCCTATTATGTGACATCGAGAATCCAGCTCCTCATATTTCAACTTTGGTAGTTGACTCGATTAGTGTCTTCCCTTATAATATGAGTGTGTTTCTCATGAATATATCAAGTTTAACCCTTTCTATACTAAATGGAATTTCCCACTCAGTTATAAAATCATACATTGGAAAAGTATATTTTCTTCTGGAGGGGTTTTCAGGAAAAAATAAGCAGATGACATAAAATACAAGTGCAGATGGAGTCCTATTTATTTGAAGGAAATGTTCAGATAATAAGTTCAATAAATGGTCGTTTGTTGAATTTATCTGAATATTTCCTAAGGAATAACTACTCGTAAATGAGTATTTAGTATAGAGGTTAATAGTTTTCTGATCACACTGCGCACCATGTTAAAGATGCATAATCCGAATTAACGCTAGCAGATTACTATTTCTTTGGCTTCGGGGGTAAACAATATTTGATTCTGGCCGAGGAACCCACCCATAAAAGCTCAGAGTCATCAGATATCGATTTTTGAAATCTATTATTTTTTACCACCGGTACTTTTTGGCGGCCTGGCAAAAAGTCGACGAGCCGACGGTCCCGGACCAAATTTCGGATGATGATGGATAACTCTAAAATCAAGTGGCTTTGGGTGTTATATATTTGACAAACCAGCCAAATTTCGAGGAACAAAATGTTGATAAATAACTGTGTTGTTGTTGTTGTTGTTGTTGGAATCTGATGATATGGGGACCATCGAATCGGATTGAGTACCTTTAATGGCTGATTTTGAATGCCACTTCCATTTATGTGTTCAAAATGTGCGACACAACATCATGGTTGGCTTCATCCCTTTATATGCTAATACATAAATACTCATTGATGCATAGTTTCCCTAGGAAATATATAGATAATAAGTTTAAAAAACGATCATAGGTCGTTTCTTTAAGTTATTGTCAGAACATTTCCCTCCAATAAATAGTATTTCATCTGCTCTGTTATTATCTGTCGTCTGCTTATTATTATTCCAGATAAATAATAGACCATTCCAATATATACTGTTATAACTGGGTGGGAGAATATATGTATTATAGACAGGGTTAAAGTAACTTTAAAAGGCCCACATAATTTTCGAATTCCCAGATCACATTATACATAACATATGCCATATAATATACCATTTGGAAGAGAAACCAAACATATATATATTGCACCAGAATACGGAACAGCTGTGGCCTTGGCGTGTCCACCAGGTGATAGAGATTCTCAGATTCACCCCAAGATTCACTGTTAATGACCCCAGAATGGATCATAATTCACAACTCAGAGACAGAGTTATACCCCTTCCATTGAGAATAATAAACTGATAGCATAGACCAGATTAAAATAAGCACAGCACACACGTCGGTACCTTGACAAAAACAACATGTTCGCAGTTTATTGGACCGGATAAGTTGATAATACAATGTCTTGAGCTCCCTCTTTCAAATGATATGTAATATTGAATATGTGAACTGGTGATTCGAAAATTAAGTGGGCCTTAAAGCAAGACATGCAATAAAAAGAGTGAAACAAATATTATCTTATTTTTCTCTTGAATACATTGCTTGTAGAATAGGCTGGTCGTTGTTGCTGTTCTTGGCGTCAATCCCGCGGTGTATGTGACGTAGATGGCATCGGTGAGGAATATGGAGACGGCGAACGAGAGTTTCTCTCCGGATTCTGGTGGGACTAGGAACACCATAGTCGCTAGAAATGTGAGGATCATCGGAGGAAGAATGTCTATCCCCATATGAATGGTCGCCATCCTACGCATTGTGAGCGACAACGATAGTTCCTGGCCAGGCGTGCCATCCAGATCGGTAAGCTCCCAAAGTGTGTTTGGCACGTATTTATACAGATTAGTACGTATGCCATCAATGGCGAGGTATTGCTTCTGATAATTACTGTTCGCAAAGAACTCTAATGAACATACCTGTACGTCGAATGGATAGTATGTAATATCTATTTGACAATAAGAGCGCTGGCAGCCATCTTGGATTTCAAAATTGCATCCTTTAGCATGGGCTAGAAGAAGCAGTGTTTATCTGATCATCATTAAATTTGTCATGGAGGTTTACATTGACATGTAGATGGGAACAAGTCATTTTGGTGTGAATCCTCCAAGAAACAAGGCCATGCACCATCGGCCATCTTCGATTTCAGTGATAATACTAGATAACTCTGAATCAATAACACAGCCTAGAGCATGTGTCGATGCACCTATCATCACGAAATTTTTCATCGATCATGACATTGATATATAGACGACACCGAGTCATTTTTGGGCTTATTTGCATGAAAAACATGGCCGCCAGCAGCCATCTTGGATTTCAAAATTGCATCATTTAGCACGGGCAAGAGGTCGCAGTGTTGGTCCGATCATAATTAAATTTGTCATGGAGGTTGACATTGACATGTAGATGGGAACGAGTCATTTTGGTGTTAATTCTCAAAGAAACATGGCCGCCGTCGGATTTCAGCGATAACATTGCATATATAATTAAATCAATAAGACTGCCTAGAGCCTGGGCCTATGTCGATGCACCGATCATCGTGAAATTGCTCATGGGTCATGACATTGGTATCAAAATGAGAACGAATCATTGCTAGAGCCTGTAGCATTGGTGCGATCGTCGTGAAATTAGTCATAGAAACATGGCCGCCGTCGGATTTCAGCCACTTGTTTCATGAAAGTTACGCCGATGGGGTCATTGTCACAAGGCTCCGGTCATATTCGTAGCCAGCTTTTTAAATGGATCACAAATGTAGCCAGCTTTTTTCACCGGCGATCACATTCGTAGCCAGCTTTTCTAATTCGTGGTTTATATTGCCCGAAATATGACGTCATCACGTTCGTGACTAAAATGTCCACGTCATGCTCCAAAACTGACTTCGTTTATCAACTTAAATTGGAATATAATTCGAGCATTCCAACGACATTGATCAGAAACATCAGGTTATTAGATGAACTAATATCAAAACTAAATTCAAGTTGTTGTTCATCCATCAACTCAGAAAAATTAGATTAATCTGATCGCGTTCATTGAGGCTCGCCTGAATATGAAAAGCTGGCTACAAATGTGATCGCCATAGAAAAGCTGGCTACATTTGTGATCGATTAAAAAAGCTGGCTACGAATGTGATCGGATCGCGGAGCCTTGTGACAATGACCCCATCAGCGAAAGTTACATTAAGTAATGTTTTTAGTATTGTTTTGGTATTTTTGATTTTGAGAAAAACAATGCCGATGGCGGCTAGCTGTCTTGAATTTAAAAATTGAATTTCCAATTCATGAGCACAGGCTATATAATCATATGCATAAAGCCATTCTTTGAGAGTTTTGGTGCTGATTCGTTATGACACACGAGTCACGAGTGACGTATGCTATTTATAAATCCTGGTACCGGTACAATTGACAATACTTATAGTGGCTTATTGAATAAAATTTATGTTAGCGACTTTATCACTAACTCAAATTTATAAACTAGTTATTCGGTAAACCAGTTTGCATTACAACTTGCAAACGCACAAATAAAACGTATACGGTACCGTAAAGAATACGCAGGTTAATTTTGTGCTCTTACATTAAAGAATCTTATTACATTTTGTTACTGTATTTGGCATATTAATGGCGAATTTTTGTACCCTACATTGACAATTTTGAATTTCGCGAAACTAAACACTCGTTCTATATATGCATGGCCAATATCGTTACCTAACTCAAGAAAAATGTCTTCTCTCATCAACTAAGACATATATTTGTTCGTCAGAACTAGTAAAAAACAGCATTTTATGTGGAAATAATTCAGATATTCTGGGCTTCTGGCAACGAATCTGCACCAAAACTACCTCATGATATTCGACCAGTAATCAGTGGGTTGATTACTATTACTATTATATGATGGATATTTTAGGCCTATACAACGGAGCGCGACACAAGCTCCTATGAGAGAGAGAGAGAGAGCTAGAGAGTATGGTCCCCTTATGACAAATCATTAATTGCAACCAGTAGCACTACAAAGTCAAGTAGTACATATACTACATAATATATAGGCCTACCGGTACATAACCAACATAACACAAGAACAAAAAAACAATACCACGTGGTCGTACCATAAATAGAAATAAATTATATTTAAAATATTTGTACTAATTACCATTCAGTCAAATGAAGAATATCTTCTTGGGTAGTCGTCATTTTCATGAGATGATAATAGCAGACACAGAAAAATACAGAAATTTTCAGGAAAATACACAAAACATCAGGATTAGATCTTAAAAAACGCGCATAGTATGACGCAAACATAAACTGATTTAAGTTTTCTGGCGCCTAAGTTCGAAAACCGCACGCACTTTCAAATATTTTTGAATTTCGCGGGCTTTAAGTTTAGGTTTCGATTTTATTTCCTTCCGACTTTTTTATTCCGGAAAAATGGTTTTGTGCCGTTTGTCATTCCGATTCTAAAACAGGTGATGGAGATGTTGCACATTTGTGTTCGTTGGTGAATTTACAATACATTACCGAAATAAAGTGAGGTTTTCGAAGAACTGGAAAAATATACCTATGGAATGTTGTAGATTGGCATCTAAGGTGTAAGAGGTACCAACAGATTTTAGTGAAAATATATTTTTTGTAGGAATACAGTTGAGTTCAAAATGGGTGGCAACAATTTTTTGTTTCGTTCCTTCCGTGACATGTGGTCCCGTGGTGGACATGTGGTGGTTCCGCCAATAAAAGAGGGGGTTTTACCAAATTCCAAGCTCCTGTGAGCCCACCGATCTACTGTACGACAAAAGTGGTCGCGAAAATTCAAAACAGCAGTGTCGTATTAGATCATATTTGGTGACGTCACAAAATCAGATATCGTCTATTTTACGACCCAATGCGTCCGGCTTTGGTTCGTTATAAAGAGAACTGGTACATTATTGATTGAGACCAGTTTTATGAACAATGGATCATCGATGTTCAAACATTTAAATATGCATTACGTTAACAACAATAAGTGTAAACAAATTGAGATGAGAATCGCTGGTTCATAATATCGGTATAGTACGGTCATACTAAAGGTATATTATTCTGATATTGTACGACCATACTATATAAGGGTATATTCACATTTCACACGCGATGACGATTTTATCGCCGCGTTTTGTGGTCGGCGGTTCCGGTTCTCAACTGCGCTCGATAACCACTCCTTCCTTTGAGTGCTAACCGGTTTTTACCCCGCCAATGTTTTGTTTCAAAAACGACTGCTCATTGATATAGCCGGTGACAATGAAGGGACGTGGTTATAGAGGGCCTCCGTTGGGAGGGGTCTCCGCCTTGGAAATTCAAACTGCACTCTCCCCCACCCTTGATCTAGATCAAACTAACAAGTTGGCATAATTTAAATTGCAACCTTGGGCTTTTATTTACTCCTTTGTACCTCACATGCGCCTGAATGATAGGCTATTCTGAATTAATCCGTAGTCTAGCTTTGACTGGCGCCACCGGCCGGGGGAGTAACAGGGTCCACTGGGTGTTCAAGTTCAAGTTCAAAGTTCAAAAGCTTTATTTATAAAGTCAGGCATTTTAAATTACAAACATGAGCATTAAGCTCTTAACTGGCTTGTAAAATATGTACATAAACAGTAACGTGAATAAAACACAACCTATCTGAAAAATAAATTACATGTATATTAGCTAAAACATTGTAAAAGACGAATAAAATCACTGAGGACAGGTAGCCCTGACTCGATCAAAGCGTAAGACACAAATTTGTATATCCATATACGGCACAGTAATGTGCACAACGAGTCCATATTTCATTCCTGGATAACATGTTTTATTCCATTCAGAGATACCAGACCAGAGAGTGAGGATTAAAATACAAAACATATACATATAATTAGGGTATCCTACAGGCACTGCATTTACATTTAAAACCATTCCAGGTTTCTAACATACATTCAAAGTCTTTCATCGTCTCTGTGGTTCTGCATGACTCTGGAAGAGAATTCCACACTTTAGGTGCCATGAATCTAAACGAGCTTAAACCAAAAGTAGTAGTATCAGGTGATGGCAGTTCCAGAGTCTCCGAATTTCTAAAAGGGTATGAACTATGTTTAAGTTTCACCAGGCAGTCCAAATAGGAAGGAGTACTAATGTCCTTCTTTAGTATTTTGAAAACTGTCATGGCCATAAGTCTGAGTCTTTGGAGATGTAGATGCTCACAGTTTGCAAGCTTTAGGAGAAAGTCATAATCAGATGTGTAGTCATTATAGATAAAACGAAAGGCTCTCTCCTGAGTTTTCTCCAGCCTGTCGGTAGAAGACACACTGTAGAAATGCCAGGTAAGAGGGCAGTAATTAAAATTTGAGAGGATGAAAGATTTGAAGATACATTTTTTGCCTGAGAGGGTCGGCATATCTCCAAGTCTCTTTAAGACATGCCTTGATGCCTTTGAACATAGCGAATCAATGTGAGTGTTAAACGTCAATTTACAGTCCAGAGTTATACCGAGTAATTTCACTTCCTCGATACATGGGATAAGATGTGAAGCATTTATGCCAGTTATATATTTACTTTTGGGACCCAATGATATTGCTTGGAACTTCTCTGGATTTGCCTTCATGCCATTCAATGCGAACCACTCAATGACATGAAGGCTATCAGATTCCAGAGTGCTCCGAACATCAGGGTCCTTGTGAGAGAAGGAAATTGTGTTATCGTCTGCATAATTATAAAGGGAGCAGTCCTTCACAAAGCCGAAAATGTCATTCAGAAAGATGTTAAACATGGTTGGGCCCAGTATATATCCCTGTGGTACACCCTTGGTGATGCACCTCCAGGAACTCACACTGGAGCCAAGTTTAACGCATTGTCTGCGACCAGAAAGATAGCTCCACATTTCAGATACCGACTTTTCACAAAGATTATATGCACGTAGTTTATCTAACATAACATCATGAGGTAGACAATCAAAAGCCTTTGAAAGGTCCATCATTACAGCGGCAACACTTTCATGCTTGTCAAGTGCCCTGCGCCAGTCTTCAATGGCACTTAACATTACATCACTGCATCCATGATGCTTCCTAAAAGCTGACAGAGCGGGGTTAAAAATAGAGTAAAAATGCATTTGTAGCTGTGAATTTATCGCTTTCTCAAATAATTTTGATATAGTAAAATACTAACAGACCTGTAGTTTTCCTTACTCAAAATATAATTTTTCTTGTGTATAGGTGTCACTTGAGCAACTTTAAGGCTATCTGGGAAAGCAATGACAGACATATAGTGGTTAAAAAGATTACTCAAAGGCACGTGGATTGCTGAGTTACATATTTTGATAATTATTATGGATGAACATGGTTGGGCTCAATGTGTGAGAACACATTGAGATCTCAGTGAATCTAAAAATTGCAAATAATAACACCCATTGGTATAACTCCAATCAAGTTTATCCCTCCGATTTCATCTTCTTAAATTGATTAGCAGTTATTGACTGGCCATGCACGGGGAGGGATCAGGACATGTATACCCGCCGATCATGGTTGGTCCCGGTGTGAGAAAATTCTGAAATCTGAACATAAAAATTGTTAAATCCTGGCATCTAGACTGGAATATAAAGCTCTCAATATTTCCATCTGATGACAATTCAGTCAAAACATTTTACCATAGTATAGGAAAATATGTAAATGTTGGCCCAAAAACAACAAATTTCCGACCAAACTATATATAATGTTGTGTCAGGTAAGAACTTTCCAACTGTTGAAAATTTTGTCCAAAGTGGTACCCCCCCCCCCCCCAATGTCGCCACGTCCATGTCGGTGTCAACAATGTGGCACTAGAATTGATTAACCACGAGTCAACTAAAACAAATGACAATGTCCTAGTTTATAATATAAAAAAAACCTTCGGTACTGCGAACATTTTGAATAGCGAACCATCGGAATATCGCGAACCTTCCGAATAGCAAACCTTCGGAATAGAGAACATTCGGTGAAGAGAGACATGCCCCCCCCCCCCCCCACTTTATCAGACACAAACACAGTTGAAACCAATTATGTGCTATTGTTATAGGTGCCGTATAACCAGGGGATGGGATACATATGTGCAGGAATGTATGTCGGGTGGGAGGGTGATCAAAGAGGCAAAAACGCATTTTTTACAACCTCATGCAATTTTTTTTACTGAAGACCTTTTCTGTATTTGACATTTGTAACAGTTTAGAACATATTATAATGTTAAAAAAACAACATATCTATTATACTGGGAGCTCATGTGGGCCTTATTGGCTATGGCATGTTGCATATGGGACGATGACAAAATTTCCTTCCCGACACCATTCGGAAAGAACATTTTTAGAAAAACTAAATCTGGAATCATATATATATGTCATATATATGTCTATAATAAGTAAAAATAGACTTTTGACCAGTGTGGAAACTTATACATATTGGAAATAAAACAGTTTAGAAAACGAAATAAATTAAGTTTTTCCTTGATGAACTTATGAAACATAAACATAAAGAGCTTCGAGATCGGGTGCGGACATGGATGGCTGACCCGTGTACACGCCTCGGTGTGTGCACGTTAAAGAACGCTACTGGAGTCACCACATGCCATGGTTGTAAAGTTACTCGGCCGTGGTAGCACTTGTGCCGCCTCATTTCGGCCAATTTGGCCGGTTACTTCATGTGACTTTTTCATCTGACGTGTGTGTCGGATAATTGATCTGGAGGATTTATGTAAATGTTAGCCCAAACTACATTTCCAAGTAACGATGGTTTTGTTGTTTATTTTGAGGAATAATACCGCGTCAGATGAATTCAGCCCAAATATGTTAACAGTTGTCGTGTCAAACATTCGGCAGTAGGTTAGCGTTATTTAGTATTTGTGGATGTCCTTTAACATGGGGAAAATAGACTACTGCGCTTGAACGAGCATGTGAATTTGTCGTTTTTAATGTACAGCAACTTGATAATCAATAACAGAGGCATTCTCTGTCAAATAAGGTCGCTCTATTTACGGTATTAATTGCGGAACTTTCTAAAGTAAACTACGCGTAAACGGATACATACGGTAAATTATAGAATGTGCCGGAATCGGCCTAATCGCCCCATGGCCAACTCGCCCAGTCGACGTGTGTCAATTCGGTACCTACTATAACATGTACCCGAGTCCGATTCGGAATAAAAGATGTATACGGGTGTTATATAGCGTTTGGTCCGTTGTTTCTCAATGAATATTATTGAAATTTGGTGTATATGTCCGGGCTGGGACATGGAATACAACAACGTTTGAATTGTTTTTAAATTTACAAATTTGTTGATTTTATTAAAAAAAAATTCGTTCTGAAAACACACTATAAAGTGTATATAATATAATAAAGAACACGAGACATACATAATTTATAAACTGTTAACAAAAGATATCAAATTCAATACATGACAAAGATGACTCAGTGGAGTTTATAAAGTGAACATAAAAACATTGAGGTAAGAATCTTTTTAAGGAATGCAACTTTATTTAATGATAATAAACACATAAATTAAAATAACAAACATGAGACATACATGATTTATAAACTGTTAACAAAAGATATCAAACTCAATACATGACAAAGATGACTCAGTGAAGTTTATAAAGTGAACATAAAAATATTAAGGTAAGAATCTTTTTAAGCATTACTAAACCGTTTAGCACAGACCACAGTCCACTTCACTCATCCGATCATCACCAAACTTCATATTTATCTTGATATTGATCTATCAGATGAGAGCTATCAAATATTTTTTTAATTTCATAGGAAAAAATGGTCGCCAGCGGCCATATTGCATTTACGTTATATTTTATCGCGTCATGTCGATATCTAGTATTACTTAGAAATTTCACCTTTCCAGATTCATAATTGCTCCATTGACTGTAACAGATGAAATTATTCCCCTCTTCGGATAGAGTGTCACTGAAACTTTATTTTGTCAGACTGTCTGTATAATCACTGATTATATATGGCAATAATCTGTAATAAGATGTAGCACTATTTTATTTTATATTTACATGCAGTGCTGTTTTTATACATCAATTCTAATCCCCCTAGATCATCATGTGATCGATCATACATCGCGCGAGGACCTGGTTGAATTAAGGGGGGTTTTATGGATCACTTCTGTCCTCAAGCTAGATTATACTTATGACATTTAATGGCATGTTCCTAACGCGGAGGGTTAGATATGCTTGAGAAACCACCACTCTTTAATTCACACCAAGTTCTCAGCTGTCATGTTCGGATATTAGAACCCATAGCCATGATATATGGTTTATTTTGTGTATACTAGTAATATAGTTATTTTCAGTACCTTTATATACCAGTACTGTGTATAACAATGCATATAAATTAATCCATGTATACATGTATATTGATTCAACGGATTCAGTGGTTTTGTCCATCAGTCTATCAAATTTGCGGGGAAAACATGGCCACAAGCAGTACACCCTGCTAAATTTCGAATTTGAATCAATTGGCGCACCCTGCAGCCAGCTTTTATTGGAGAACTTTTTCTTATGTGGATATTTTGGGTCACCGCTAGATGTGAGCCATATTTTGTTCTCAAACTGTCCTTGTGAAGACATCACTGCCAGCGGTGATCTTCAATTTTACTATTTTTATGGCTAAATAATTTGGTGATCCTACAGACGACACCCTTGTCCGATCGTCATCAGATTCCACAATTATCTTCTGGATAACCAGGGTGAGAGTAATCTAATTTTCCCGAATTTCGTTAAAAAACATTACCACAGGCAGCAATTTGGTATCTTACTCTTTGATCCTCTTTTGCATGACTGAATTGTTTAGCAACTGTACAGACATATCCCTCATCTGGTTTTTATATACATGTATATCTCTTCATGCGGATAGCCAGTATTACGTAGGTACTTCAACTTTCTGCATTCCTGTCATCATTTGAAATATAAAAATTTACCTGATACATGCACCCTTCAAAATTTGTTTCGTCGTATCTATTTTAATGACCCGTATGGTAATATTGATACAGATATATTTGTAAAACATTTCTTTGTACAATATACAGGTATTTAGTTTGTAACTAAATCTAGAAATATATAATAGTAGCTCGTGGACCCCACTTCGTCCGGGATATTCCCCTCTGATTTTCGGAGAAATGCGCGATTTAACCTTGAATTGACTATTTTAAAGGTGAAGGTCATGTCGGGGTCACGATTTGACCCGTCCAAAACACTCCCCGGACAAAAGTCACGACAAAAGTACCCGTCGAAATCCGCCCGGCTTTATACCCGATTTGACCTTGAATTGACAATTTTGAATGTCAAGATCAGGTCAGGGTCATGATTTGACCCACCCGAAACACTCCTGGGACAAAAGTAACAGTAGGTATCAAATTTCGTTGAAATACTTCCGTTTTACCAGATTTGACCTTGAATTGATCTTTTTGAATGTCAAAGTCAGGTCGGGATCAAGATTTGACCCGTCCAAAATTCTCCCTGGAAATAATTTCCCCTAGGTATCAAATTTCGTCAAATCTGTCCGGCAGTTTTCCCGGCCATATAGCTAACAGACAAACAGACAGACAAATGTCCAAAATATATATTAAACTAGCTGATGTACTCGACTTCGTTCGGGCTAGTTAGGGATTTTTTTTGTGATCGCCTCCATCTGGACAGTACCCAGTATATACAGCGTCTGGCCAAACTATTGTTCAATTGGTCCAGAAACATGCCTATATCAGCACGTTCGAGAACATGGTCCCACGTGAAATTGGACCCGTCCATATTGCTCCCGGGATCGAAGTAGTCCTACACACAAATTTTTAGTCGGATCGGTCAAGGTCCAGAAACATGCCTATGAGCGAGGTCAAGTTGACACGTTAAATACCAAATTCGAGCAGTGTTAGAGTCTATAACACATACACACATGCATTCACGCATACACACATACATACATACATACAGACAGGTGTTTCAAAATGTATAATCGATAGCTACAACAATTCTATGGTAGATAGTTCACGGCCGACCTGATGCATGCATCTTAGTTTTCTTGTAATCATTGTCAGTAAATGACAGCGAGCTGTAATGTGGCGAGGAAGAAGAAGAGGAAATGTACAACTGAAATAAATAATTTTTTCCAGAAGAAACTAAGACCCTTAAGTCTAGATCGTATGTAGTAGCTATCAGCTTCTGAATGATTACTATATTTTGAATTATAATTTCCATTTAGCAGTGTGGAATTTGACCACCCAGGCTGACCTAGCATACTCTGGTCATTCACTGACCTGGAAACAAACTCTTAATACATGTATGTGGTAGACAAAAGACCTATCAGTCAGCATTTAAAAAAATTAAATTTTCATTTTTCATTAAAACATACTAGGTGCTAAAACTAGTTAAACTGAATCGTCATTTGGACTAAATGTGGTAAGTTCCCAGTGGTATGAGCAGTATATTAAGTAGGGTTTTATGCGGGTTTTATGCGGGTTCGGACCAAAATTAGTGAAATTTTGGGATGTGGGCGTCAAAAAATAGGGAGTAAAAAATATTTGTTTACAGGTTTGGGGGTGGTGGGTCCCCGAAAATGCCAGTTGCAAAAAAAAAACGGCACACCTTCCTGCAAATGTTTTACTACCCCCCCCCCCCCCCCCCCCTCCCCGCGCTACAACATGCAGGGTATAATCAGTTCAGATATAAATATCCAGACTCCGTCTGATTTCTATCAACGTATGTTGATCATAATAAAACGAGTCTGGTCTGAATTTGTCTGGAGTTCGACCACTGACCTCTAGATGCCAATATTTTGCTAGTTTCAACTTCGGATTTTTGTGTCAATTACCAGCTGATGTCACCATTAATAAATAAATGGTGAAAGATGGATAACTCTACTAAATACTGCAGTGAAATTTGGGGTTATCGTTCTTTTGTCAAATACCACCTTAGCAACTGTAATTGTTTCTTTTCTAAACTTTGGATCAAATTTGCTAATTCATAAAACTCAGTCGTTTATCAGAATAAAGTTATTTTATTTGATATAATTTAATGGACGAAGACGCATATTAGAATGTCAATTTACTGTTAAGAGCGCACTATATTTTAGCAGGTGCTCGAGCGCATGAATCGATTGTGTATTTTTTGTGTGATGGGGCGCAATGTTTGATGGTACAGCGAAAATCCACACGCTAAATTAAATGGCCCAAGTTGTCGTTTATTAATACTAATATGGCGACCGTTTAATTCTTTGAAATTTGTGTTTTAACGAGAGTACTTCGATTCGGATATTCGCATATGTAATTTGTATTATGTCGTCACACGATGTCGTGAAGTCAGTCGCTCAAAAATTGTAAGTTTTTATGTTATTAACTTTTAAAAATAAGGATTAACGCAGGTACATCTCACTCTCGGTCAGTCAGTGCAGTCTGCAATTGAAATATAGCACAACATTCATCACTCGAAACACTTCGTTCTTATGGTACATGTACATATTTAAACTAGGACAAATAAAACAATATTTGTGATTTGGGTTTCCCTACCAACACTATTTTTTTTACATGGTTTTCAAGAAAATATATTGAATTTTTTCTCAAAAAATTTCAGAAAACACAGAAACACATTTCAGCATCTCAGCCAGTTTTTCAGCCTGAGAAATAGGTTGATTTCTGAGAAATAGGTTGATTTCTTATTAAAAGTATTGTGTAATATTAAAATTTATACAAAAATAATCAAAAGTAGTTTTATGACAATCTTGCAGAGTATGTCAAAATAAAAAAAATAATTAAAAAAATAAAATTTCTACCAAAAAAAAAACCTGCCAACCATATATATTTTTTTGTGGCTTGTAACCCAAACCAGACATTTAATTTGCTTTGACCTAGTACATGTACATGTTCTGTCATTCAAGATCGAAGTGGTTCGGGTGGTGATACTACAGGGCCTTAATTGTAACAATTTTATATTTGATATAGAGATTATCACTACAGTGAAGTGATCTGAGTCTCCATATCGCACCGAGTTGAGAAGGTGAGATCCAGGATCAGGCGAGATGTGATGTGGAGACTTCACTGTAGTAATAATATGTTTATTATATGACCAATTGAACTTAATTATTACAACCAACCTCTGAAATTTATTTTAAAGAAAGGGGATCAGTTGAATTCAAATTAATGGACGAATCGCAACAATTTAATCCACAACAACAATTGGAAGATAAAATTTCTCAATTTAAAATAGTTCAAGGAGCCTCGTTCTGATTCTGACATGCATGATCTGGAATCGGATCACGATACTATCATTATCCGATTTATCGGAAAACCATCACCAAACAATAGTGGTATTTAGTGAAAATAATGACAGCCATATAATAAATATAAAAATGTACCAGTACCGGTATATCGGTACCGGTACATCTTTATATATACCGGTATCAAATATATAATTGTTACAAGGGCCTGTGGGTGGTACAACCTGACAACATTGTGTTTGGAACATTGGCCATTAATTTATAATACAAGTAATGTCTATGTACTGGGTACATGCATGGACCTAAATCATGCCATGACTCTATCGTAGAGATCATATTCCACCAGTACAAAACCTTGGATCTTTTTGAAGTTTTGACAGGGAACCTTATCAAGTTGAAACAATAAGTGACTTTGTGGGCTATTTTGCTTTGCTTCGCTTATAATTATGGAATTTTTCCTGGGTAATTAATTAAAATGTTTATTGCGATATCGCCTCAGAAAAGTCACAGAAAAGCATGCAATTTCGAGTTGGGACCTTCACATTCAGTGAAGTACATTATTAAGGAATAGATACACATGAGGCCCCCACCCCCTGGAATACGGAATACCACTTAACACAGAGGGTGGAATACGGAATACCAGTTAACAGCCATATGGAATTTTCCGGATAAATTTTCTATTGCCGTATACTAGTACGAACGCCGGTCATCCCGCAGTGTCCATGTCTAAAATTATCTAATATGAAGATGATCGACGATCTGTATGTCAAACCGTGAATTTATGGTGACAAAAATCGCATTTATATTATTATTATGATCATTGTTTGGAAGGTGTCGAAGGTCGCCGTACGAATACCGTTATTTTTGGAATACCGAATACCTCCTAACAGAGGGGCCGGAATACGGCGTACCTCATAACAGGGCATGGAATACGGCGTACGAAAAGGGGGGGTGGGGGCCTCACACATGTATTAACTAAGAAATATATTCCCTAAGAGTTACTGTTTCGACTTCCTTTGTGCGCTCCTTAATGGCAATCGATGGCATGACTTGTCAGACCAAGCATATTCATGTACCGTACCGTATGTCTCTCTTCTGTCTCTACCTCAATCTCTATCTTTCATTGTCTTACCTATCTCGAGTTATCTTACTAGTATCTCTTAAGCAACGTGACAGTCCTGTTGAGGGAGGAGGGTGGGATAGCATGGTTTGATTATCATGCAATACTCTACTTATTAATATATATATGCATAGCCCATTTATTAAAACCTCACATGTATAATGAGTAAATACCATACATGTACACCATTATATAATACAGTTTAAGTACTAGTACCTGTAGGGAATTACATGTACCAGACTACCAGTATGCATACTGGTATATGAGAGAGAAGTCACTTCTCCATGGGACAAAATTAGGGAAGGTAACACAATTTGGGGAGAATATACCGGTAAAGTCGCCCTCTAAGCTGGTTCCTGATAACAACTTTGGAGCAATCTGTCAGTCATCATGATGGTTGGTCGGATTTCAATTACCTTTTGTATGCATATGAACCACCATGGGGAGGGATATTTTCTGCCTGAAATGAATTTTGTCCATTCCTTTGTTGCAGAGTTATTGCCCTTAGAGTAAAAATGTTTATGCGCCAAATCGGGTTCTCTGTACTGTATCTCAGTCATTGCACATGTACTGTGCAGTAAAGCCCTAATTAATCGACTCCTTTAACCACAGCAGAATTATGGGTAACTTTTAAGGATTTAGTCGGAAATACGGCTTGTTGCCATTCATCGGAAAGCTCTCCCCGAGAGCTTTCCGATGAATGGCAACAAGCCATATTTCCGACTAAATCCTGAAAAGTTACCCATAATTCTGCTGTGGTTAAAGGAGTGGATTAATTAGGGCATTACTGTACTATTGTAGGTTATGTTTGAAAGATCTTTAGTATGCTCATGAGGCAGTATGAAGGGAACCATATCCACATGTAACAGGTTTTCTCCATTCATTTCTTCTGAAGTTTTGCCATTTGGAGTTTAAAATATGTCCTGGCATCGCTGTACTAGTATATTACGTTGGATGTGAATGATACGGAAATGCATTAAATAATCGACTCCTTAACCACAGTAGAATTATGGGTAATTTTTCAGGATATTTCCAACTAAATTCTGAAAAATTACACTTAATTCTGCTGTGGTTAAGGAGTCAATTATTTAGGGCATTAGTGTATTTGGTTTATTAATGAATAACAATAGGATGAAGGATATCACATGCAATAGGCTTTGTACAGCTGTCGCTGGTTGTGCATGACATCTCTCGTTTTGAGCCATCTTTAGAATTTAATAAACCTGAGCAAAAAGTCACCATTGTGGTGGATACTCTGTGCGGTGCATTTTTTTTTATCACGTGAGGACTGTGTATAGGACAGCAATAAGTACATGTACTGGTACATGTCCCTTTCGATATGAGTGAGACTGGTGTTGCATGTACTAGTACCGTAGCTGGACTGAAAACTTATTCACTAAGTAACATGATAAGTAACATGATAAGTAACATGATAAGCAATTTATCTCATTTTTAATAGTTTTCATTATTATTGTGATTAATACTAGCAGGGGCGCCGGAAGAGGGGGGCAGATGGGGCAGCTGACCCCCCTGCCCTTGACCAAGGGGGCGAGCGGGGGCAGAACTTGCCCTTTTTCTGGAGACAGAAAATGCTTTTTGTGTGTTTAATCTCGTGTTTTTATAGGAAAATGTCACTTTTTTGGTCCAAATACCACCAATTTCACAAGGAATATTAATTTTTTGTCAATTTTATCACAAAACGGCCATAAAAACCGACAAATACCTTTAAAATAGGGATTGTTGCCACAATGAATTTATGGTTATTTTCTCGAATTTGCGGAGAAAATGCCCTTTTTTGCAGAAAAGTGCCCTTTTTGTAGGCTCTGCCCCCCCCTGCCCTTGGATGCTTCCGGCACCCCTGAGTACTAGTACATGTACATGTACCATATGCATGTATTGTACCGATAACTAAGATTATGGTATATTATATTATATTTTTCCTAAAGATTAAGACTAATAAATCGGGGCAACAAAACTACATGTACTATTGTACTACATGTACATGTACATTTATCGGGTAGTACCCAACTGATTAGAGTAATATTTCTGGAGACTGTCACTTGTAGAAAAAAATATGTACCTGTCACCACATACCATACCATCTAGGTTCAGTTGTCTGATATGTAGAGAGATAGACATCTCAAGTCCTAAATACTGTACAAGTACCCCGCTGGACAAAACAAGTGTCCATTGGCACCGCAGTGTATTTGCCGTTCGGCCGCGGTGTCAGAGTTTGTAACTGCAGTTGAGCACCGCGGCCGAACAGCAAGTTCACTGCGTCCGAACGGCAACTACCCTCGCGGCCGAATGACATGTACACCGTGGTTAGATTTCTGGTTTGTATTGTCTTTTTTCAGTTTAATGAAAGTACACCGCGCCAACTACACCATGCCAAATAGCAAGTAAACCGCGGCCCAACTGTAGTTAGCCAGTGGAGCCGCGGTGTAGTTGCATTTCGGCCATGGTGGCAATGCTAACCACACCGCAGTTAAGTGGACACTTGTTTTGTCCAGCAGGGTACATGTTCTCAAATGTACAAATGTAGTACTGATATATGTAACACCATTGCCTGCCATAGGGTACTAGTATGTACATCTAGCAGTGGATCTGTATGTTCCCTGAATTACATGTATTTTTACACTTTGCATTTGTTGTACAAGAATTGTAAATTGTGTTGCTCAATCCTTTCATTGCAGGAAATATTATTTTGAAGTACAAAGACTTGAAGATGGATTTGACCTAAGTGATGCATACTGCCCGAAGCTGGACCACCCACCCCTCAAACCAGTAAGTTCTATATTGACAGATACATGTACTCTTGCCTAATAATAGTGTCAGCACGATTATTAATTTTAGAGAATATTTCCAATGATCACTATTATTATTTTCAGCATAAATCACCATCCATCACTATTATTATGCCATCACGATTATTAGGCACCTGAGAGTACCTGTAAATGTACATGTCTGCATACCAAGTGTAGCAACAAACAAATTACCGAACATTAACTGGGTACTATTTAATGCATAGCATACCATTTATATTGATGGTTTTCATTTTATATCCTTTTTTTCCCCACTGCAGCTGACAGCACAATATTCATGACATTGATAATGAGTAGTTAGTTTGGCAGGTATTAAATACAAACCTTGTTCTGAATTTCGTATATTGGAGATTGGCCAACATAAACAAGAGATTGGCCAACATAAACAAATTGAAATTATGGGTTTCTTATTATATGACATACCGGTAAGAATATCAAACAAATTTCTGTCAAGATGAGGATCAAAATTTTTGAGGGGGAGGGGTGGTAAAATTTACTGAATACACAAACATTTTAAATTTGGATTTTCAAGTGCTACTAGGACCACTGATTTTACCCAAGCATAAGTATTGAGTTAGCATTAGTACTTGTTCACTGTTCAATTTTAATACCGTTGTCATGACATTATAAACATGTAGCATCTACATGTACTAGTATCTCGGCCAATGTCACTGATTTGTAAAGACCAAGGAAACTTAATTGTAATGCAAAGATTTTCACTTACGGGTATTATATAAATTTGATCGAATATAAGACACAAGATGAAAAATAAAAGTATTGGGGAAAAAATATTGAGAACAAAAGAAAATAATGGCACAAGCCAATTCCATTACGATAAATCAAGCTATTTCCATTACGATAAATCAAGCTATTTAAATTGAATGTTAGCAGGATGTCTCAGTTCTAGTGGCTACATTTTCTTGATGAATGTAATTTATTGATGAGGTCTATTGATTTGCTACTGCCTTCATACCAGTAGTGGTACATGCAAACAGATGGTTTGTTTTCTTTGGTAACTCCTTATCTATTATGCATGCACCTATAGTGTCAAGACACAAATGATTGATTGATCAATTGATGAGATCACCTGACAGGTAATGACAGTTTTAAAATGAAGTGTCAAGTAAAACTTTAGAAATGAATATACAGTAATGCCCTAAGTAATCGACCTCTTAACCAAAGCAGAATTATGGGTAACTTTTCAGGATTTAGTCGGAAATATGGCTTGTTGCCATTCATCGGAAAGCTCTCCCCGAGAGCTTTCCGATGAATGGCAACAAGCCATATTTCCGACTAAATCCTGAAAATTTACCCATAATTCTGCTTTGGTTAAGAGGTCGATTACTTAGGGTATTACTGTACAATGTATGGAGGAAAATTACAAGTTGCCCAATGTTTATATTTATGAGCACCGATAGAAACTGAACATACATGTACTAGTAAGCCACATTCCCAATGGAGAGAAGTTAGGTAAAAAAAAAAGGACCTCGCCACATTGAATAAAAAGGGCCATAATTTTTATTATAGTATATGAATATGGATACCAAATACAATTTGTGTGCCAAATACAAATACATGTATATAGTTTATTAATTTTATGAAAAAATTCCAACCTGCACGATGCATATTTGGTCTGCACAACGGCTGCCAGTGCAAATAAAATATAAGAATATTGGTTCTCAAAGTGGCGGTCGCGAGACAAACATCTTAGTATTCCTACAAGAACATATGGAATTGTTGTTATTACATTGTTGCACTTCCAGCCATTTGAAAAATGATTGCCTTTTTTTGTGAGAATTGGTAACATGATTCTACCCTGTACATGTACTTCTGTTACGCCCTGCACTATTAATATTGTTGGAAGTTTCTACCCTGTACTTATATTCCGCCCTGAACTTCTATTTGGCACACGAGAGTAGTAACTTCGTTGACTTGTGGCAGTTATTGCTCTCCACCTTCATGAAAAATCTATTTTGTTTATATTTAGTAAAATTGGTTGTTTTTATTAATAAACAGCCCATTGAATATGAACTATCGGTAAGTACATGTACATGTAGATTTAGGAAAATGATTAGCTGATCCTCATGTTTGTTGCAATTAATAGTAATTGTGTACTAAATTACTAATTGTAACTCCAGACAATTGAAAGGCGCTGGATGAATTCAGGATCACATATTAGAATGGAGAGATATCAGTTTATGGACAACAATAACAATTATTGTCTATTGCCAATTATTTGGCTACTTCTGTTTTTGTTTTTTGTTTTTTTTGGTCATTTTTCAGAAACTTTGGCCAAATTGAAAAACCATAATATGGTATTATCGAGAAAACCAAAATTAAAACCACCCCCCCCCCAAAAAAAAACCTGTCACCACATCCCTCACTCCAGATCATTTTAATGAGACTGATTCTTGTTGTTTCAGAGACCAACGCTGAACTATGATGGTCTTCATGATAGATCTGTTAAGCATTACTTCTCCCCACCTCCCGTGCGGGTCGGTATCACGCAGCTCAGTCAGGTCAGTTTTAATATAGACTGGTGCCATACTATAGTATAAGATCTAACATAGAGTCAAATACATGTACATTGTAGCATGGTTACCCTACCTTCCCAATTACACCTCAAGACTAATAAATAACCTATTAACTTGTTTAGTAGCAGGTCTGATCAGACAGCTCTAAATTAACACTTTCGGTGCTGAATGGATACTCCCATTCAGTTTTAAAGTATACATCGGAACGGTCTATTATTCATTTGGAGGGTTGTGCAGGTGATAATAGCAGACAGTGGAAAAGATAATACAAATGCACTAGAGCAGACAGATTTCTATTAACCCTTTACCCAACAGAACGGCCCTGTGCCAATGCATTCTCTTATATATGCGAGTCGACCATAGGTCGCCTCGCATATATAAGAGAATGCATTGGCTTAACACATTAAAAACTATAAAATTGTTAAAGAATGTAAGAAAAAATGGTAAAAAGTGTTAAAAAAAGATTTGTTTTAGGCCAATGCATTCTCTTATATATGCGAGGCGACCTATGGTCGACTCGCATATATAAGAGAATGCATTGGCACAGGGCATAACTGTAACTATCACAATGTGGTCAAGGAGCCGGTTCCAATGATATCCATATTTGTATGGTTCTATTGAGACAGACCGAAGATATTTTAGGCTGTTGAAGCTTTATTTGGCCGGTTTTGGCCGGTTTGTTGGGTAAAGGGTTAATTGGTGTGAAATGTTCAGATAATAAGTTCAACAACATTTCGCCATTTGTTGACCTTATTATCTGAACTTTTCCTATGGGAACTATTATCAATGAGTATTCAGTATTGAAAGGGTTAAGTGCAGGAGTATGGTGAATTGAACTGGCTGCATGTAGGCCATTTATGGCAGGTACATGTACCCATAGCTTGTACAGTAATGCCCTAATTAATCGACTTCTTAACCACAGCAGAATTATGGGTAACTTTTCAGGATTTGGTCGGAAATATGGCAATAAGCCATATTTCCGACTAAATCCTGAAAAGTTACCCATAATTCTGCTTTGGTTAAGAGGTTGATTACTTAGAGCATTACTGTAGATTTAGCAGGTAACAGGTGTACATCCTAAAGAGTTAATACTACTTGACCTATGTCTGAACTATAATTCCAGATCCTGTCTTTATGACTAAGTGAATAATTAGTTTATGGCTGATTTCACAGCAATTTGTCTATATGCCAATAAAAAGTTACCATAACAATATTGATTGATTTACCTGAATTAACACTTTCTTTACTACATGTATAAAGACTCCTTGATGAGTAGTTCCCTTAGGAAATGTTCAGATAATATGTTTAACAAACGGCCATACGTTGCAGATGAGATCATGCATAATGAGGTCCCAAAAGGATGAATTTGGTGATGCTAGCCCACCTTGCATGATTATGTCACTAAATTCACCTTTTGGGGACCTCATTCTGCAAATGACCAGCACCACATATTGAGGCCTGATAATGAGTCTTATCTCCTCCCATAGCATTAGACTAACAGTTCCATCTGAATCAAAATGAAGAAGACTGTTTAATGATATTACTACAGTCAACTAAGTTTGAATAGTAAACTATAGAGAAATGCCAACACTTAAATACCACCATAGAAAGATATCTATTATCGAGGCTTGTTAGTCAGGGTTGTGTCAACAATTACGCTGGTCATTTATAGACAGTCATTGTGCTTCATTTACAAAGGCTGTATAGGAAAATAGTACTCAGCTGTCAAATCAGGCGTGCAAATTTAACATGATTGGAAACTGTTAACTGTAATTTGTACATAGCCTGAGGAACTTGCATTGTATATTGTGCCTCTCGATAGTTTGTAAATATTCCCAAATAACACTGAATAACATGTCATTTTGTTATTGTAGCTTTAGATACAAAGTTAACTTACTAGTATAATGTTCAATATGAACTTAAATTTTGTTTACTGACTAGTTTGCCTTCGCACCATTGCACTTCCTGGCAGTAAGACTTTGGGTGATACTAAGATGAGAAACTTCAGTTTGACAATACGAGACATGAGATATTTTAGTAACCTACAGCAGCTGACAATATGTGGTTGTTCAATTCTGGAGATATGATTGTCTGGATGCAGAAATAAAAAAATTATGTTATCAATTTTAATCATGAAACAAGTGTAAAAATCTATGTCGTGATTGAGCGTCAACTCAAGACACCCGCTGACTATAGAATAAAATTAATAAATTTCTGGGACAATTTAAGTAATGTAACATTTTATTTGATACATTTCCTTTAAATTGTACCAGAATATCTTGATGACAAGCATTAATTGCATTCCGGTTTTTCTGCCATCCGTAAAATATTTTTATTTTCGTCGAGTCATGCTCACTAGACAGTGAAAGTTGGCAGATTTTGGTTGACTAACATGTTTTATTCCAGAATGATGTCCATTTCCATTAACACTTGGCATATTGGTAAATTTCTTGTTATACAATAATGCCCTAATTAATCGACTCCATAACCACAGCAGAATTATGGGTAATTTTTCAGGATTTAGTCGGAAGTATGGCTTGTTGCCATTCATCGGAAAGCTCTCCCCGAGAGCTTTCCGATGAATGGCAACAAGCTATATTTCCGACTAAATCCTGAAAAATTACCCATAATTCTGCTGTGGTTATGGAGTCGGTTAATTAGGGCATTACTGTACTTCAAACTAAGCAAATTCATCAAATTCTGGAAATTTTAGTACAGTCCCCCTTTTAAGTTTTTCTTAATACCTTCCTCTTCAGAAATCTTCCAATAAATACCCGAGAGAAAATAACCTGAAGAACTGTCTGAAGCACCATATGACTGAACACCACTACTTGGTAGGTAGATATATGTTACTAACTTAGTTATGTTTGTCAAAACACCACTACCTGTAGGTAGATAGATGCTACTAACTTAGTTATATGTCTCATTCAACTACCTGGTATGTAGATACATGTACCTGTAGATACATGTACATATGTACGACTGACTTAGATGTATGTACATGGGCGTACAGGGTCACAAACACGACTACCAACACAACTACCTGGTAGGTAGATAGATGCTACTAACCTCATCATGTGTACATGTATATGAGATTATAGGGTCATATCACTGCCCATCTTCCAGTACATCTATCAGCAGAGGTGTTGGAAGCAACCAAGGGCAAGGGAGAATATAGTATTTTTCAGAAATGGGCACCTTCTTAGTATTGGTATGCATATAAATGTTAAAAAGGCAAAAATAATTTATAATACAGAGAATTAAAACAGCTTTGATGACAAGCTATATGAGGTAAGATACTTGTACCTGTATATGAGGTAAGATACTTGTACCTGTACATGAGGTAAGATACTTGTACCTGTATATGAGGTAAGATACTTGTACCTGTATATGAGGTAAGATATCTGTACCTGTATATGAGGTAAGATATTTGTACCTGTATATGAGGTAAGATACTTGTACCTGTATATGAGGTATTTGTTGCTATTGTATGAAGAATTAAAGGACAATTTGTGCCCCCCCCCCTCTGCTGCAGTGCCCCTGTTTTTTTAAAGAATTGAGAACATGATAAATGCGGCACATTGTGGCAGTTAATTATTTCAATAGTTTTCTAACCTTCTTCTGAATGTCGCTTGATTGAAAATTTTATCATTTAAAAAATCACCCTTTCAACTTTGACACTCAACAAAATCACATATTGATGGGTTAACTGGGTGACCATGCAGTGTTTGCTATGTGTCACCGGCCTTATTACTGCCTGGGATTTTCTTGAACTTGAACAGTTGTCATTCCGTGGGAAATAACTCTACATTAATTGTGCTTCTTTTTCAATATGTATTTAGTATAGATAGGGTTAATGTTACATGTATTAGTATGTGATTAAGACTCCTGGTATTCGTTGATATTATATGCTCTAGAATACATGTACATGTAACTGGGACCAAATTAATCTTAGTTTGGCATCGATAATTTCAATAACTCTTTCCAAGGCATAAACATGTATTCAGTAATGCTCTAAATAATCGACTCCTTAACCACAGCAGAATTATGGGTAACTTTTCAGGATTTATTCGGAAATATGTCTGCTTGCCATTCATTGGAAAGCTCTCCCCGAGAGCTTTCCGATGAATGGCAACGAGCCATATTTCCGACTAAATCCTGAAAAGTTACACATAATTCTGCTGTGGTTAAGAAGTCGATTACTTAGAGCATAACTGTATAGGAATATGACGGGTAAAATAGTGGACAATGTGATCATACTGTATATGTTTATGACTACATTGACTCAGGGGGCATGGCTATCATAACACTATAGAAAAACCGATAGCAATATAATGTATGTATAAATATACCACTAAGAAAAAATTTCCTTTATTTGTTATAATTGCACTCTAACCTTACTGTTCTAATACTTGTTGTTCCTTCAAGCCTTGCACCGCTGGATGTAAAATAGTTCACATCAAATCGAGTGCACCTCCAAGCTTCTCAAATGTGTCTCAGGTATCGTGTGGATGCTTTATATTTATAAACAGCATGATTCTATCTTATTATATGTATATTCCACATTTACATGTATCTTCAGGGGCGCCGGAAGCATCCAAGGGCAGGGGGCAGAGCCTACAAAAAGGGCACTTTTCCCAGCATTTCCGCAAAAAAGGGCATTTTCCTCGCAAACTCGGGAAAATAACCATAAATTCATTGTGGCAAAAATCCCTATTTTAATGGTATTTGTCGGTTTTTATGGCCGTTTTTATGATAAAATTGACAAAAAATTAATATTCCTTGTGAAATTGGTGGTATTTGGACCAAAAAAGTCACATTTTGCTATAAAAACACGAGATTAAACACACAAAAAGCATTTTCTGTCTCCAGAAAAAGGGCAAGTCCTGCCCCTGCTCGCCCCCCCTTGGTCAAGGGCAGGGGGGTCAGCTGCCCCCCCCCCCCTCTTCCGGCGCCCCTGTGTATATTGATAATGCTTTTGGCTGAATATTTATAATTTGCTTCTAATAACAATTGCATACTGGTATATATATATACTGTAAGCTTCAGGGGCAAATTATTTTATGAATAGAATGGCTGATTCAATCGAAGCAAGGACCTGTCTATTGTGTGAAATTCCACGGCAATTGTGTCTTGGATGTATGCAATGCATACAGTAATGCTCTAAATAATCGACTCGTTAACCATAGCAGAATTATGGGTAACTTTTCAGGATTTAGTCAGAAATATGGCTCGGCGAGAGCTTTTCGATGAATGGCAACAAGCCATATTTCCAATTAAATCCTGAAAAGTTACCCATAATTCTGCTGTGGTTAACGAGTGGATTATTTAGAGCATTACTGTACATCAATGTTTGAAAATACATTTTAACAATAGACCTTTATCTCAAAGTAGACACCAATGATCAATGAATAAACATTAATGCTATCTAAATTGTCATTTGCCATTGTTTTGGGACCCCTCGGAATATTTATTGGCATGCACTCAATCATCTCTCTATATGTAGTTGAGTAGACTGGTTCCTTGTCCATAACTTAGAAGTACTGGAATGTGCAGTAGTAACCTGACCCACCTCAACTTTAGCAGTGAGTCAATAATTTGAATCAGCATAGTTTATTTCCCAATGAGGCTATAATCTTGCTCAACATACATGTACGTGTATATCGATACATATTTTCACAAATTATAATATTCACATTGACGACACTGTGGTTCTTGATCATGTCCAAATTAGATAAATTGATTCTGGTTGCAGAATCTTTTCCACATTAATCAATGAATACTTCAGTCCTATATAATGAAGAAAAAAATATTTACATTTATGCATAGCTCAGATATTTGGTGTTTCCCGAAATACCAGTCATTGTGGTGAGATTTTCTGGAAATAATAATTACATGTAATACATTCTTAAAGTGGGCATCCTGTGTGAGTGCTAAAATAACAGTTTGAGTATCAAGGTGTATTGTGCACTTATACATGTATTTTGTGTATGTAGGCCTACATGTACATGTATTTCAGTGTTTCCTGAAATAATTGTGTACAATAAGGGATTGACGACTTTGATGGTAGAAAAAGCTTGTCCTGTCTTCAGACAAACATTTTGAATGTAACGAAGATGATTCAGTTATGAAAGTACATACTGAAAGGTCTACTATTCATTTGGAGGGTGATTAGGAAATATAAGCAGGTGACAGACAGGTGAAAAAATAGTACAAGTGCAGATGGATTTCTATTAACCCTTTACCCAACAGAAGGGCCCTGTGCCAATGCATTCTCTTATATATGTGAGTCGACCATAGGTCGCCTCGCATATATAAGAGAATGCATTGGCTTAACACATTAAAAATTATAAAAAAAATTTAGGCCAATGTATTCTCTTATATATGCGAGGCGACCTATGGTCGACTCGCATATATAAGAGAATGCATTGGCACAGGGCATAACTGTAACTATCACAATGTGGTCAAGGAGCCGGTTCCAATGATATCCATATTTGTATGGTTCTATTGAGACAGACGAAAGATATTTTAGGCTGTTGAAGCTTTATTTGGCCGGTTTTGGCCGGTTTGTTGGGTAAAGGGTTAATTGGTGGGAAATGTTCAGATAATAAGTTCAACAAATGACATATGGTCACTTGTTGAACTTATTTCCTGAACATTTCCAAAGAGAACTACATGTGCTCCTCAATGAGTATTTAGTAAATAGAGGGTTAATCAGTTGAAGTGTCATGCATGCTTGTATATGTATACTAAACTGTCTACAATGGGTTGTTGATTTTAGTTGTGTGTGTTTGTGTGTGTGTGTTTCTTAAGGACACTGAAAGTACCAGGTACATGTTGTTTTCTGAAGAATGTGAAATTTTGTCTTCAAATTACAGGATGAATTTGGTGACTAATGGGTGAACATCACCAGACCAACTTCAACTGGTCAACTTCAATCTGATCATAGGTCTCCCATAGCAGTTGAGACCCAAGCAAAATGAGGTTCCCCGGGGCGAATTTGATGATGCTAGCCCACTGTGCGTGATGCAGCATAACTAAATTCACCCTCTGGGGACCTCATTCTGCAAATGACCGGCACCATATTTTGAGGCCTGAATGTACTACAATTAAGAACAATATTAACCCTTTGAGTGCCAGGGGCCGATCTCATCGGCCCTAAACCTACAAAATAAGTCTGTTAGAGAATATAAGAATAAATTATTAAAATTGTAAAAAATTGTATAAAAAAAAATAAAAATAATAATTATAGGCCAATGCATTCTCTTATATATGCGAGGCGACCTATGGTCGACTCGCATATATAAGAGAATGCATTGGCACAGGGTATATGGGTTGATACAAAAATCGACCTGGCACTCAAAGGGTTAAGTGAAGGGAAACATTTTTCTGTTGTGTTCAAACGGCATAGAAAATAAACTTGCAAATGTTAAATATTTTGTCACAGGAATTGTATGAACACACACTTTAAACTAATTTTCTTATATAAATTATTTGTAGTGACTCATTGACAGAAACATTCCCCTTTGTTTACATAACCCTTTGGCGGGTAGGACGACATTATGTCACTGTGCTGTTGGTGGGAGTCACTGGGACTACATTTATGTCATTTACGGTAGTTTTAGGGTAATATTATGTTACCGTGTACAGTAATGCCCTAAATAATCAACTCCTTAACCACAGCAGAATTATCACTGAGAGCTTTCCGATGAATGGCAACAAGCCATATTTCCGACTAAATCCTGAAAAGTTACCCATAATTCTGCTGTGGCTAAGGAGTCGATTATTTAGGGCATTACTGTACATAACTTAAAAAAAATAATCTCCTAAAAGTAAACTATTCATGGATATAATGTGGATGGATATTATTTTTATTATTTACGTTGATTCATGCTTTTAATAATGTTGGTTGTATGATTTGTTTGTTACAAAATGTGACAGCTACAAAATTACTCATTTTATTTGCTATAATATACTCACCCATGGATATGACGTCATATATGACATACTCATCCGCAAAGGGTTAATGATTTATTCGGGATAAATGGAGGAGCAAATTTTGCATTTTTGCATAGTTCCAAATGTCATACCGGTATGCATGTTATCAAAAGGTTATTGGTATATTAACCAATTTTGTTTTCAGCACTACTATGTTTTAACCACTATGAACGCTCGCTTCTTACCATATACATTTTTCACAATGCATGTACTTAGGATATAGCATAATATTGGCCAAGTAATATTCAGTACACATTAACAAGATTAGTACATCTTTTGTAATGTCCCCAACCTAATACCAAATCTCCCAGTTCTACTAGTCATTGTCTATCTTCGTTAACTACTATTGATGAATAATACGGTTGCACCCGTTTTATAATCATTTCCCATTGTACATACCGGTACATGTATATGAGTTGTGTTGTGGTGTTGTTCTATCTTGGCACTAAGGCTTTGTTTTGGTAACAGTCTCATGCTGATTAGATCTCGTATGGATCGTGTTTATCGGGTGGCTGTATTACGAGCCTAGTTATCGATTGATAGAATTGACTATTATGTCGAAGCCTCGGTGCGTACACTGTGGCTCCATTATATCCACCTGTTTCATTTGTGGCTATTGAATATTTCTTTTGTTACCAATAATAGTGCATTTAAATGCTCTTATGTTAAATGACAGCCAGAACATGATACAGTGTAGCTATTACAACTGTCGATGAATCAAATTAACAGAATCATTGGGTTTCATGTACTGACAAGGACCGTATTGTGTTTTATTATGAATTGTGTCCTATTACTTACATACATAATTATAGTGATCTAACTGGTATACCGTCTGATGGCAGCTCAGTCAGCAATGCGGCAAGTACAGCAGGCCGTCATCAAGCTTGCAAATAGTGTGTCTATCGTTTGCAGAATGAGGCCCCCAGAGGGTGAATTTAGTGATGTTATCCCGCACAGCAGGCCAGCATCACCAAATTCACCTTCTGGGGACCTCATTCTGCTTAGGCCTCATCTTCTGGGAAGTATCTATAGTCTCAAATTAACATTGGTTTTAGTTACTTTTTCCTGTCTGTTCAGTTTCTATATCCCCTAATTTGCAGAAGTTAAAATGCATAATCAAGTTAAATAATGGGTGAACATCACCAACTTCAACTGGGAAAATTCAATCTGATCCAAGGTCTCCCAAAGTAGTTGAGGCCAAAGCAGAATGAGGTTCCCAGAGGGTGAATGTGGTGATGATAGCCTGCCGTGTTTACTGTGAGAGAATAACCCTTAAAATTTTGAAACTACACACAATTAAGTAAATGGAGTTATCAGTATAGATTTGTCATTATTGAAGTAGATGCCGTATGAGTCTGTGTCAATAATAAATGGGAATAAAATAAAGTAACACCATTTAAGACTCATTTGAGTTTTTAAAAAACACGAGCTTTCGGCTATCTAGTAGCCTTTATCAAGTATGAAGTGAACAAATAGTGAAAAGTCGTTGACGTTGAAAGTGTCCCTCACGATGACGTGCATAACAAGAGTGACGGAAAGCGTCTACGTCGCGGCTGCTCCCGAGTGCCGAATTCCCCGGAAATTATGCAGTACAGCGTAATGTGAGAGAAAACCATAGTCTCTGTTTAACCCTTTCCGGATGGTGTCCATGTAGGTTATTAATTTCAACTCTACTGTTTTCCTTGCTCTCAGTCGTTTCAATCCTGCTCTGAGAACTCTGACCTCGAGGTCTTCCTCTGAATGGCGAGAATAGTTAAAATGTTCTCCCATGGGCATGAATATATTTTCTGATGTTATGTCATGCCGGTGTCCATTCATGCGTCCTCTGAGGGTTTGGCCCGTCTCTCCGATGTAGATAAGCCCGGGACACTGTCTGCACGTCAGAGCATAAACAACACCTTCAGAGCTGCACGAGAATAACCCACTCGGTGTGATAGATTTCCCGGTACTGTTGGTCAGAGTTCCATTTGTCACAGAAGAGCATGTTGCACAATTCCATATTCCGCACAGGTATGTTCCGTTCTGTTGGTTGTTATGTAAGTTCTGTGCTCTAACTAGACTCTTTCGGAGGTTCGGAGGTTGTCGATTTGACATTAAAGGTAATTCAGGGAAAATATCACGCAGTTTGTCATCATTTTGAAGCACACATTGTAGGTCCTTGTGCTATTCCTATTTCATTTCAGCCACCTTCATCAAATGTATGCTGGCTAATGTTTTTTTATAGTATTTTTATTACAAAGCATTGGACAAAGTACATGTACATGTATAAAGTGTGCACTGATGGGATGATTATTTTTAAATATCACACAGTTGAACAATGTAACCTTTAGATGAGTGCTCAAGCAATTGAATTAATGTTTATATTTTCATTTTTCATTTCCCCTAAAATGCCTATCAAAAATCGGCAATTCAGAATTGGCCTGAAAGAAATCTTGTGTCATTACCACACAAATGATACATATCACATACCCTTAGCTTATTCCAATATCGTGGTACTGGGACGTCCTGTTGTGTTGCCAGGTGGCATCAAAGGAGTTAATTCTCGAGGAAAACCATTGTGTAAAATTATTCAACGGAACTGGACAGGAATGTGACAACAGTGAGAATTACTAGGTTTAATTTGAAGCTCTATATCATCACTGGCCTTTAACCCATTCATGACTGGAGCTGTGCTGACGCAGCATTAAAGAGTAAAGACCCTGTGCTAGTCCATTCTCGTATACCTGTATATGGGTGTCTCCCATATATATTAAGAGAACAGACTGGCTTACAAGGTCAAGGGGTAATTATTGTTAAGCCAATGTATTCTCTTATATATGCGAGGCTCCCTATGCGGAAACTCGTATATATAAGAGAATGCATTGGCACAGGGTTTTCGCAAAATTTCAGGAAGTTCCAGTCATGGAATGGTTAATAAGTGTCTTTGGTTAAATGTAGGTACATGTATATGTCAATGTATGACCCGTACTTAGAACTGATTTACCTTTTCAGGAATCGACACTTCCTGACTGTTACTATGTGACATCACCATCCAAAGGTCAAACTCTGAGGTCAGATGTCATCCCATATGGAACACCGTTACAGAGACCAAGAAGAAAAAAGTAAGATTTCATCATCAATTCCTTTTTTTTTTTTAAATAATTACATTCAACCATTGTTTTAACATGATTTATGATTATGTGTCATGATGTATCATGTCGCAACATGATTTATCACTCAAAATGACATGTTGTAATAAACATATTACATTTTTATGAAATTTAGAGCATAAAACCATGTTTTTAACATAATTTATCATGATATATCAATTGATCATGATTATAATATGATTTCACATAATATATCATGTTTTTGTAAACATGATTTACCACCCAAAACAACATGTTAATTAACATGATAAATTTTTATAAGAGTTTATATTTAACTTATATTATCAGATATGACAATACTCTGATTGAGAATTAAGTGACATAGAGCGGGGTTAGCTCTAACATACAGTAATGCCCTCAATAATTGACTCCTTAACCACAGCAGAATTATGGGTAATTTTTCAGGATTTAGTCGGGAAATATGGGTTGTTGCCATTCATCGGAAAGCTCTCAGTGAGAGCTTTCTGATGAATGGCAACAAGCCACATTTCCGACTAAATACTGAAAAGTTACCCATAATTTTGATGTGGTTAAGGAGTCAATTATTTAGGGCATTACTGTACAATAGCACATTAGCACTATTATATGAAAGATATTGTTATAAATACAGAAAATGTTATGAGTAGGGAAATGCTGATACTAATCTGATGTAAAAATGTAAAAATAATTCGTTTGGAAATGTTATCCAGTAAGAGAGCCTATCATCAAATTAAAAGTTTATATTCCTTTTGCAAAATATATATATCAGAGTTATGGGGGCACGGACACAGTATGAGTGTTCATTGCTTCATTTCTGATCAAAATATCCATGTATCGATCGGAATGGCACATTGAGTGTACAATTACCATTAGGTTAGACAAAATTGTCTGAATCATTTGATTCTGGAAAACATACCGTTCCATCTTTTTCGGTGGTCTCATTTTCTTCAAGGAATTCCACACACTTGTGCCATCGCAGAAGGATAGAACTCACATTAAAGATCCTGTGTCACTGCAATCTCTTATATATGCGAGTCTCCCATAGGGGGCCTCATATATATTAGAGGATGCACTGACTTACAAAGTCAAAGTAAATATTGTTAGGCCAATGTATTCTCTTATATATATGTGAGGCTCCCTGTGGGAGACTCGTATATATACACAATGTAAGAGAATGCATTGGCACAGAATTTTCGCAAGATTTCAGGAAGCTCAAGTCATGACAGGGTTTATGATGGGACTCAGTGAGCCTAACATGTTTGTTACAGTTTACCCTTCTGTTACTGAGTGGAAAATCCATTTAGCATAGAAAGAGGTTACTTTAATGGTAATTTATGTGAAACCTAGCTCTCTCTCCTGCCTTTTTTAAAACTGAATTAACCAATTCTATACTGAACGGATTCTCCCACTCAGTTATAAAAATATACATCGGAATGGTCTATTATTCACCTGGAAGGGTGTTCAGGAAAAATAGACAGACGACAGATAATAAAAGTGCAGAAGGAGTCCTGTTTAAAGTGATGTGAAACACTCGGGTTGTGTGATCAAATAGAAATGGAGAATAATCTTGCTCAAAGTAGTTATTTTTATGAATATTTATCCAAATTTACAACACACACCGTCAGTCTTATATATTTATTAAATGCAAGGAGTATCGATGGCGAAATCATTTGCATTAGTTTATCGCCGATTGTTGCATCCTGAATCGAGATGTAAATATTTACAATTGAGCATAGTTCAGACTGTTTTCTATGGGGTTGTATGGTCGATTTCTTTCATATTTTGGGCGATGTTAGTAGATGTTAGTTCTCCCAGTTGGCATAGCGCCTGAGTACTAATTTATCAGTTTCACGCACCCGAACAAGTCTATAATATGTCTTAAATGGAGGAAATTGTTCAGATAATAAGTTCAACAAATGACCTGTTTGTTGAACTTATTATCTGAATATTTCCTTAGGGATAACTACTCATCAATGAGTATTTAGTGTAGATAGGATTAAAAGACTTTCACTTTCTGCTGCCAACTCATATGTTATTATCTATATACTTTCAGATGTATAAAGGGCTGTATGCCATTACTACACCAGACAACTGGGACATATATCGGTAATGGAGAGGCCCAGAGGCTTGTCAATGTAGCAACTAAACTAATAGCCGCAACCGTGAGTTCATTTTTGAACATATTATTTTGTAGAGCAGATATCGATCGGGATGGATTGCTGAAATTGATAACAGATTATTGATTGCTTTCAGATATGTGATACAGATTACTTATACAAGAAATGAGCGGTGATTTCAGTGTGTTTTTGATCGCGAGAAATATTCAACAAAAATAGAGTTTCATACAGAGGTTGCTGAATTGTATTGCAGTCAAAACCCATGACAACTTTGAACTCGTTTATTGTTACTTATATTTATATACTTAAATAAATTGGGAATTCAAATTTTTATATAATTAATTATTTGGTCAACTTCAACAGAATTCTTAATGTGTCTAATCTCCCTTGAAATAAGTTTAGTTTGTGTTTAAAAAGCCAATATCCTTAACCCTTTACCCAACAAACCGGCCAAACCCGGCCAAATAAAGCTTCAACAGCCTAAAATATATTCGGTCTGTCTCAATAGAACCATACAAATATGGATATCATTGGAACCAGCTCCTTGACCACATTGTGATTGTTACAGTTATGCCCTGTGCCAATGCATTCTCTTATATATGCGAGTCGACCATAGGTCGCCTCGCATATATAAGAGAATGCATTGGCCTAAAAAAATCTTTTTTTAACACTTTTTACCATGTTTCTTACATTCTTTAACAATTTTATAATTTTTAATGTGTTAAGCCAATGCATTCTCTTATATATGCGAGGCGACCTATGGTCGACTCGCATATATAAGAGAATGCATTGGCACAGGGCCCTTCTGTTGGGTAAAGGGTTAAATATCCTTTGTCATATTGTGTTTATGATTATTACCTTTCCCCCAGAGGTCAAAATACCAAGACCACATTGAATTCATGTTTATATCTAAGGTAATCACATGGTATATTGCTGAGCTGAAGTGAGTTCTTTCAATGATCTGGAATACATCTATATATTTTCAGGAAACAATTGACAAAATAGAAGGAAAGCCTAGACCGCATTCATCAAAAAGACAGACTGCACCAAAACCATTTGAGGTGAGTATAACAATATATATATAGTGGCATTTACTCTCCCACATGGCATATATATATCTATACTATTTGACAAATATGGACCGGTTTATATTATTAAATTAATATTTGTTGAATCCACTTTGATTTGCTAGCATCATGACTTTTTTTTGCTTTATTCTGTTTTGTATGTTTCCCAAAAAGCATCCATAAAAAAGTGTTATATTGAGAATTCCATGCTTCTTTGAAATTTTAACTGTTAATTCGTGAAATTTTACACCAATAGGTATGATTATTGTTCTTGGAGATCCTCCTAAATCCTTTGTTGATAATTGCAGTCAAAGAAAAATCTCCCATATTTGGTCATATTCGAAGAAACTCGTATACGGAGGCGGTCAAAGGTAACCAAATGGTTCCTCGGGACAGTCGTAATCACCCCAGCCAGTACTTCCCTTCCAGGGTCCTGCGAATCGGTACTTTTCCACTTATTCGAAACCGATATCAAATCAGGAGGCTGATGTCAATACCAAATCGTTTCAGTGTATAAAGTATTTTGAAAGAAAATAGCATAGCATGTGCAAATCTTATACGTGTACATGTATATTCCAATTAAGTTTTTGTAATGAAACTAAATAATTATGCAATGAATCATGCAGTAGATATTATTATAGTATAATCTGCAGACAGATTTGTGCCATGGTAATGCATGTGAAACTCAACTATTTGCATGTTTACATGTTTACATGTACACCCACAATCATGCAATTTGCGAAAATAAGGCACATACGCATGTACATGTATCAGGCCTATATCCATCCCAATAATGCAATTAACCGATTTATCATAAAATACTAGGCATGTTTTGACATTACATATAAGAGAACTAACCTCTGTAATTTAACACGATTTGTGTGTCACGACAAATATCGGAGATTCATCATGCCAGTTCCATTGTCAGCCTGTGTTAAAATTGCATCAATGTGACGATGATCAGGATAAATTGGATATTCAAATTGGACATCAGATTCGACACCGAATAACACCATTGATATTGACAGTGAATATTCGCAGGGCCCATTTCCCTTCTAGCTGAATGTATTTCTTTGCCAAACCCCTGATCCCTAATCCCATATATGATATATAACATGTTAAACCCCTGATCCCTAATGCTCATGTATAATATATAACATGCATGTCTCAATCTTTACTAATAGACTCTTAATTCTCTCAGTAATACTAAATACCCAATAAATTGTTGTACTCTTCTGATTAACAATAGGAAGGTCAATCCAGCTGCTAGTGTTGTTTAGTATAAATGTACATAGATTTTTCAGCGACATTGTATCTCAGAGATGCCTTGTTTTCACATTTCTATCACTAATATTATTGATTAACTCATTAAGATTAGCCTAGTAAACCCTTATGGTAGTTTATCCAACATGAACTCTTAAAGCCACATGGTGGTTTGCACTCAAATACACTCTTAGGAATTTGTCCCGGTTTCAAAATAGGTTGATAAATACATGAACTACCCTTTGTACGAGCTATGTCCTAGAAAGATTCATTGAATTCATCAAAAATACAACCTCAAATTTGAAATTGGACCCCAAGCAAATTCTATGCCATTTGTATTTGTTGCATTTCTGGAATCGGAAACGGAATAATACGCGACTGTCTGTAATAGGTATATTTTGTTATCTTAATGCAAAAAAAAAAAAGGGTTTTGGTTCTCGGGCAGTTTTTTTTTTTATCAATGAGGGAGGGAGGGTTTTTTTTTTTTTTTTTTTTTTTTTCTGCGCATAGTAAGCATGGACAAAGATACCTTCCTCTGTCTAGTAATAACCAGAAAGGTAGAGGGAACTGTTATGCATATAAACTCATATAGTCTTATATAAAAATGACATTGTACTACCAGTGTATGACTGGGATGATCTAACAATATATACTGTTATTGTTGTCTAAAAACTGATACCTCCCCATTCTAATATGTGATCCTGAATTTAGTCCTGTGCCTTTCAATTGTATAAAGTTACAATTAGTGTAAGTTGTTCACAATGATTAATTGTAAGAAGACCATGAGGATCAGCTAATCATTTTCTTAATTGTAGTCATCTACTTCATTTTGTAAGCCAGCAAGTCACTTTTTAACACATTACATGTTAGAGCTCAATGCACACTAATATTCAACACATATCTACTATGGACAGGTTTTTTTTTTTTTCAAATTTATTTTTTCGTAAGTTTTTTTGTCATAACATCAGGCATTGCAATAAAAAGGCCTAATGCGGCCCTTTTTATTCAATGCGGCGGGGCCTGAGAACCAAAACCTTCTCTTTTTTTTGGCCTAACAGGAAACTATTTAAAAACTTAATGCACTGCTTTCTCTTCGTTTTAATCATCAAAATCATTTAGTACCTTAAATGATTCAGAGCGATGACCGCTCTAGATTTTCTTCCCTCCACGGGTGCAATTTTTATGCGACCTGTGATTTTAAAATTTGATCTGGTACAAGCGAAACGATATCACATTCACCGAAGAACGTAAGAAACAAAACATGAATTTCCATGCTATATCAATGAATTTGTTCGGAAATCCTCCACATAGGTATGTTTTGAAATACATCTTACAAAATTATGCATGCATAATGTTGGGGTTCGATCGAGCCATGTACATTTAAGTGATCTAACCCTTTCAGTGCCAGGGGCCGATCTCATGGGCCCTAATTTACTGTCTGTAAAATGGGCCCTAAAAATTAAAAAAATTAAAATGTTTGTTTGTTTTTTTTTGTTTTGATTTTTTGGGGTTGAATTGTTTTTGGGTATGCTTAAGCATGCTATAGCGAATTTAAAAACAAACTGGATAAAACCTTAGGGGCATGTTATAACTCAAAACTATCACCAAGTATTCATAGTAATAATTTTGATGCCCATGAAAAACTAAGATTCCCTGGCACTAAACCTACAAAATAAGTCTGTTAAAGAATATAAGAAAAAAATTTCAAAATTGTAATAAATTGTAAAAAATAATAACAAATGATGAAAAATTGTTAGGCCAATGCATTCTCTTATATAGGTCGACTCGCATATATAAGAGAATGCATTGGCACAAGGCATAGGGGTTGATACAGAAATCGGACCTGGCACTGAAAGGGTTAATTAACTTATTTACATTTAGCCAAAGCAGTAAGTAAATCCTTATGGTAGTTTATCCAACATTAACACTAAATAAGCAGTTTATTTGTGATTTCTTAGTGTTAATGGGAATTGATTAGAATAAAAAACAAAGGTGAATTTCTTATTGTTTAATTCTCATACCTACTTGCTAAGAAAACTGCTTATATGTCTTATTTGTTAGCATTCATATGCTAAGTGTTGATACTTCATAACATTTTCGAGTATTGAATTCTTAAAATTTGACAAACACTAATAAATTATAAATTTGTTGTAGCTCACAACATCAGATTTTGAAAATTAATTCATTGCTTCACCCTGTTCAAAATTCAGGATGCGAAATTAACAATGGAAATAATTGAGATATCATTCTCATGATCAACCAACCTTAACGTCTTCACTGTTAAATGATGCCCTGATGTCATGATTGCTGGGCCATTGACATTATCGGTATTTTCCATTGGAAAACTATAACAGGAATATTACAAAAACACTATGACTAACTCTGTTGAAAGGCTACATGTGTTGTTATTCACAATCATGGAACATCATATACTGTTCAAAACTTTGAGATACAATGTGGTTCCGATGCACCAATATCTGAGTTCCAGAATAATGGCCAACTGCTAATTACTGAGGTAGGTCAATACTCAGTACGGATGTATAGCACACAGCATCCGAGTCTCCCATAGGGAGCCTCACATATATAAGAGAATGCATTGGCCTACCAATATTTACATTGACCCTGTAATCCAGTGCATTCTCTTATATATGCGAGGCTTCCTATGGGAGAATGCAATGACACAGGATCTTTAAATGCTGCACCAGCGCAGCTCCCGTCATGAAAGGATTAACAATCAAGTGGGTCTGGTTTTTGTTTGAGTCACTTTGAATGGTTGATGGGGGGGGGGGTAAGTTTAGGTTCAAAATGATGTGATAAATATTATGTTGTAGTCAAGGAGAGGACAAGAGCAGCAGAAGAGAGTGAGACCATCGACGACCCGGACAACACATGACATACATGGGAGGAAATCAATCCATCTCAAGCCCAAGGTACAGCGAGCTTAATCCTTTGAGTGCCAGGGGCCGATATTATCGGCCCTAAACCTACACAATAAGTATGTTAAAGAATATAATAAAATATATTAAAATTGTAAAAAATTGTAAAAAAAAACAAAACAAAAAAAAATTGTTAAGCCAATGCATTCTCTTATATATGCGAGGCGACCTATGGTCGACTCGCATATATAAGAGAATGCATTGGCACAGGGTATATGGGTTGATACAAAAATTGGACCTGGCACTCAAAGGGTTAACTTAATCCTTTGATAACTGAATACTCTTTGATGAGTTAATTCACATTGATTCATTTTAAGGGATGGTTAGTTCACAAGTTCAATAAATTGCCATTTATTCTGGTTCTCATTTTCTTGAAAACTTATTAAAAATTCACAAGTTTGGATTTGCTCCACCTTGATAACTGATATACTGTATATTATCGATATAAATGATATTTGTGTGAGTATTGCCTGGAAGATGTTTTCAGGAGAATCCTATGATGTTTCTTGCGTTTCCCATTCTGAAGTTAAATTATTATTACCCTGCTTTCCTGACCAGGAATCTCTCTTTATTTTGCTGATATTTTTAAACTCTTGTACACATACAGTAATGCCCTGAATAATTGACTCCTTAACCCCAGCAGAATTATGGGTAACTTTTCATGATTTAGTTGGAAATATGGCTTGTTGCCATTCATCGGAAAGCTCTCGGGGAGAGCTTTCTGATGAATGGCAACAAGCCATATTTCCGACTAAATCCTGAAAAGTTACCCATAATTCTGCTGTGGTTAAGGAGTCGATTACTTAGGGCATTACTGTACATACCTGTATATACATATCATCTTTTTTACATTTATTTTCTTTGGTTATTATAATTACACATATTTTTTGTTTTTTTTAAAGGCATATGATGACAGCTATCTTCCAAGATTGAAGAGGTATCTATCAGTTTCACACTGTAAAGTTTTTCTGCAACACTAGTTTTGTGCAAGCATTATGACAGTTGTGTGAATTTTGTTTTCAGGTAGCTTCGCAGAGGGTATAACTTATAACGGCATTAGTTTAAAAAAAATTAATTAAAGAAATAACCAAAAAACAAATACACTCACTATGGGCCTATTTCAGCACCAGATGTATGCTCTTTATAGATGTGTTGTCACTGTAGCCTGTGATATTGGACCTAAATATTGACATTGGTTCATATTGGATTTATTTGTTCTGATATAAGCCCATAGTGGACTAATTATGATCAATATATATATAAGAGTAGGACCTGTCTGCCATGTGCATGAAGCACACACATGAGCCACAGACCCATAATGTACAAAGGGGTCACAGGCGCTGACACTGAATAAAGGCTCCCAAAGGGAACCTGTTTCAGCTAGTCTATATATACAGTGCTCCGAAGCCTGTTTCAGCCAGACTTCAAATAAAGCTAGATTGCCATTGCTCACTTGAACGCTGAGGTTAGATTGAAGTTTACCAATGAAGTTTCCATGTCTTCATGAGTCAAAATGTATCCACACAAAGTTTATTATGACACTGAATAACCACCAGATTTAGTACATTTCCCATATTTAGGGTATTTATGTTGAATAACAGACCCTAATAGATATCTTACCGATATATATAAATACCTGCATCCTCACAAAAATAATATGATGAATATCTGCCTCCCTCATCACTTTGAAAGAAATTCCCTGAGAAACAAATTACTTAGTTTATTTGGCCTGTTATCTATTTATACGGCCGCATTTAAAACAACGGGACATATTATGTCATTCGTCTGTCTGGGTGTCTGTCCATCTATTCGCTAGGTTAAGTTCAAACTCAGAGTTATGGCATTTTTTTTTGAATTTTTCAAAAATATTTCGTTTCCGGATGATACCTTTAGTAAGTCTGAACTGAATGGAATGAAATTTGGTATGTGAGTTTACTACTCCAAAGTTCGAATTTGGGTTCTGCTTGCCAATTTTCACCACAGTTATGGCACTTTGTTGGAATCACCACAGGCATATTATGCCACGCCCTAGTGATGCTCTTTTTGAGTTAATGCTGATGAGTTTATGTTTTATAAATTAGTAGATCTGATATGAGAAAGCGACGGTCACGAAGCAGCACTAGCAGCAAATCCAAAACTATTTCGGTATCCGTCGGAACGGCCACAGAATCACAGACGACTGAGACAAGTTCACATATTGACACTGATTCCTCGGATGATGAGTCATCGGAAAACATGGTATTGATTCCAGCGCGGCCAGCAAGCCCGAAAGAACATGCTAAAAGACACGTCGTCATAAATGCTCCCACTGATACAAAGCATGAAGAGGTTAACGTCCACGAGAGTACACAAACACTCGACCATGTTGGTATCCAGACTGAGCGGAGACTACTGGACAAGTATGACCAGGTAATTATCCCTTTCTGTACTAAACGCTCGACCATGTTGGTATCCAGACTGAGCGGAGACTTAAGAGAGAGTGCAATGCACAATATATCATAATTGATTCAATTATGCAGTAAATTTTACAGTGCATTAGTTCCTTTGCTCTTTAACACCAATAATTACCGCACCACAGTGTCGTAAGTCCTATGCTTATCATTGCAATTCCCTGTTCACCATTTCACGCCCTCTCCACATTGAGTGGTTCATACGTTGAGAAGGGGTGGTTCTGACAGGAAGAACCGGAAACATAATATTGGAGAGAGATAGTGATAAGAGATGTGGATGTAGAGGGAAGGTGAGTATGAGCGAGTGAAGAAAAGAGAGAGAGAGTGGGGGAAAAGATTCGAGAAAGCACTGATTTAGCTTGTAACCCTATCCAGTTGTCTGATTGGGGATGACAGGAGAGAGAGAGATCAGGGAAGAGATTCTGGAAAGAACCGATATTATAAGTTACAGTACACTTAGTGGTCGGATATGGTGTCATGTGAGGTGAAGTGAGATCAATATTAGGTGAGGCCATAGGCCGAGCCTAATATTGATCTCGAGATCGCTGAGCCTCCCATGACACCATATCCAACCACTAAGCATCCCGTATTTATTATGTCAGTGGATAAAATCCAGCATATCCCTTTGATTAATCGTCACTGTAATTTATTTTAATTTGGTATGTTAAATGTGTCGTCTATAGCTATTAACTTATGTAACGTCACAGTGATGCGCCATGGGCATTGAACATCAACGCATTGAGTCAATGGCTAATCACCAGAAGTAGGACAACACTTTCAGTTTGATAGTTAATTTATGAGTCTTTAGAATTCCTTAAATATATTGCATGCAGGTTTTGGTACATGGTACAATGTCTTTAAATTCACAAAAAATTATTTCCGACAGATATCCTTCTCTTGGTGCCAAAATACCCCAAAAAATCCTCTTTTTATTGAAAAACAAGATGGTGGATAAGCACCTAATATTGATTACATATGGGATCACTGACCTACATGTAATATGGGTTAACACACTGTCACTATTTATCGACGCTGATTGGCTAACCGTTAACATAATAAAGCTTGTTACCCTATCTAGTTGTCTGATTGGGGTGACAATATTGTGATGTATCTAATTTATACCCCCACTTTCGAAGAAAATGGGGGGTATACTGGATTGACTGCGTCCGTCCGTCACGCTTTCTCCGTCCGTTCGTCCGTCCGTCCGTCTGTCCGACCTCATAACTCGAACAACTATGAACCGATTTCAATAATTTTTTGTATGCAATCTCATTAGGACGGTCTCTCCGCATGATGCTAATTGCGGTTCGGTCCGACATTTTTTTTTCAAGTTACGCCTCTTTTTCGACTTATGTTGACTTATAAAATTCTGTCCGACTTAATAACTTTAACAAATATGAACCGATTTGAATAATTTTTGATATACATGCTTCTCACAATACCCTCTCTACATGATGCGGCTAGGGATTGGCTCAGACTGTTTTTCGTAATATTACACATCATTTTCGACTTATTTTGACTTAGAAAATTCTGTTTGACTTAATAACTAACAAATATGAACCGATTTGAATAATTTTTTCTGTACAAGCTTCTTGTGACACCATATCGATATTATTAGTCCGAATTTTTCTTTAAAGTTAAAAATCTTTTTGGTTGAGTTTATGGATAATGCGGGTTGAAATTGCCACGGTGGGGGTATGCTAGCACTCGAGTGCACACCTCTTGTTTTGTATGTATTATTTATATTTATAGGAAGAAGATGAGGTAAAGTCTGGAACATGGGCAGAATATCAGATTATTGTCCAAACAGGCGACAAAATAGGTGCTAGCTCCAATGCAGATGTAAAGATTGTATTATACGGAGAGAACGGTAGGACAAAGGAGTTCAAACTAGAGGACTCAAAAAGAAACAAAATCAAGTTTCAAAGAAGCAAAGTAAGTGGTATACTGCGCGGATTTTTCTACCTTTTTGGTAAAGAGATCTGGGTCCATATAAGGAAAATGTCCACCATTCGGGTTTATAATTGGGAATTTCTATGAGTGATGGAGACTATCATGGATAGGGCCCTGTGAATCAGGGATTTTCATTTCGAATCGAATCTCGATTCAAATCGTTATGCATCCAATTTTCCTCATAAATACTGATGGGTGCAAATCATTGATTGTGATCATTGGTGGATGGGGAGTAACTCTTTATAATATGATTTCGAACCTTTTAGCAGTCTGCAACCTTCAACGATCTCTGTGTTGTACTGTTGTACTGAAATCCACCATTTAAATATTCGGAACTTCTTGAGTTTGGCTGTAATTTCATTGTGACATTCAACTCCTGGACTCCCGGAGTCATGTTGGGTTTACATCATTCTTTAATTGAGGTTATACGGGGGCCTCGGTGGCTCAATCGGTTAGGGGTACAACTCCAAGCCGTTTCGCCTTCCAGCGCTGGCGATAAGGGTTCAAATCCACATGTTTCCATTGTGGACTTTGTAACTCGAAATCGTTATCTGGTGGAGTTACCAGTTACTCGCCGATGGTTTGCCGCACATGGTTGACGAGTTTATCAGCCATTGAAATCACTGTTAGATTAGTCGCAAGTGTGCGAATTTCCTCCACCACTAAAACTGGCAATGTCGTGATATGGCCTTAGTGGCTAAAGCGACAATAAACCCCAATCAATCAATCAATCATTAATTGAGGTTATAATGAATTAATAGATTATTTGCGACACTGTTGTCTGTAAGTGGTTGCTTTCGCTAGTATCGCACAGTTTCTTAGGACAAGAGTAATGGTGTAAGTACTCTATGTCTATATAAACCATGTCAATGCAGTCAATGAACCTGAGAGAACAGATTTGACAAAATTTGAATCAGGGCAGCCGATTTAGAAACGAATCGAATCAGACAAATGTGACCCGCCATATCAAATCGAGTCGTAAGTCGGGATTATTTTACCCTGTGCCAATGCATTCTCTTATACATGTGAGTCGACCATAGGTCGCCTCGCATATATAAGAGAATGCATTGGCCTAACGATTTTTTACAATTTTAATAATTTTTTCTTGTATTCTTTAACAATTTTATAATTTCACCCATACAGAGCCACAGACAAACATGAGCAGACGACACTCTTCTATATGCTTATATATGTGTGTGTGGCTCCCTGCAGGGTAATGGATGTTTTTTATTTTATGTCCTAAAAATTGTAAGAAACAAATCCGACTGGATTTGATATGGCGGGTCACAAATGATTCTGAATTGCATCGAATCATTTTGCAGGGCCCTAATCATAGAACATGGGACCCATGTGAGAGACGTGACATCAACAAGCTTGTGAAGATTCAAAAAAGAGTGACCCAATTCATTAATAAAGACTATAGAAGCAGATTAATTTTGCTGGGGAAATTACCATGCTCACTGACCTCCAACTCAACTGCAACTACTCGAGAATAGGAGGCAGGCTAATAGGTTGACGTTCCTGCACAAATTAGTGGACGTGACTTTCACAACTATATATATTCCCCCACAAACTTATGGAGCTTCCTGAAATTTTGCGAAAACCCTGTGCCGATGCAATCACTTATATATACGAGTCTCCCATAATAAATAAAAATGCAGAATGAGCCCTAATTGTTGAGGGAAAAGTTTAGTTAAGTTCCACATTCGTTTGTTGGACTTATTAGCTGAACATTTCATATAAGGTAACTACTCATCAATGATGCTTTAGTATAGAAAGGTTAACCCTTTACCCAACAAACCGGCCAAAACCGGCCAAATAAAGCTTCAACAGCCTAAAATATCTTCGGTCTGTCTCAATAGAACCATACAAATATGGATATCATTGGAACCGGCTCCTTGACCACATTGTGATAATTACTAGAGCTGAAACGGTTGACCCATTCTTCTAACCGGTTAACCATCGGGGTTAACCGGATTTCAACCGGTTAACCGCTAATTTATAGTGGACTTCTCTCTGACTAATTATGTCGACATTTGCCATGCTCCAGGGACAGACCTAGGTGAGAAATAGCAGCTGAACTAAAGACCTTATTCGCGGCATTTAACGATATTCAAAAACACGCATTCACTGTTCTTTTGCTGGCTCTCGTGATGGGGAATGAGCAAGTGAAAATTGTGAATGGCAGGGGATGCTTATTTGCAATTGCCGCCATTTGCCGGTGATCAGCATGTTTGGGCATCTGTAAAACGAGTAACAATAGTATGCGTAATTGGGTATTGGTAAAACGAGTAACAACACTATACATTAAAGATCTGTAATATATAATTACCATCATTGGTATATCCTCCAATGATTTAATAAAAACTGAAACGTAATAACTCATACATGTAGCTAATAAGCTATAGCACTAAAATGAAGGTCAGTTAGGTAATGCAGTCCTATTCAATAGGCCTAATACTATTCGTCGGAATCACTATCATCACGACAAATTTTGCATTCCGCAAACATTTTTTTGTTTGCATTGTCTTCTACCAATCGGAAATTCGCCCACACTTCTGATTTACGCGATTCCATTTAGATAATAGCCGTCTTGAAGCGTCTTCCCTTCTCAAAATTCAACACGAAATAATATCTGAGGGGTGTCTATCAGATGACAGATTCACTGATTCAGTGACGTCATTGCATTGAACTATCCCGCCTTGATACACAGTGACTGCACACGTGCTCTTGTCGGAAGATCAGAGAAAACTTCAAAGGGCCGGAATTGATTGAAGGTCGCCGACACTTGCAGACAGTTCGAGAATTGCTACTAAGTATCTGATACTATCGCGTGTACCAATTAATGCTTGAGTTGCACTCTACTATCGGTGACACAGGATTTAGTATTAGTTTTGCATCATTTAACCTAATATTTTGAGGATTATTCACGTTCACATTCAACTGATAACGGGATGCGGTTTCGTCCGGTTCATTTTTTTCTAACCGGTTACGTCGCTAACCGGATGCTAACCGGTTAACCGTCTAACCGTTTCAGCTCTAATAATTACAGTTATGCCCTGTGCCAATGCATTCTCTTATATATGCGAGTCGACCATAGGTCGCCTCGCATATATAAGAGAATGCATTGGCCTAACAAAAATCTTTTTTTAACACTTTTTACCATTTTTTCTTACATTCTTTAACAATTTTATAATTTTTAATGTGTTAAGCCAATGCATTCTCTTATATATGCGAGGCGACCTATGGTCGACTCGCATATATAAGAGAATGCATTGGCACAGGGCCGTTCTGTTGGGTAAAGGGTTAAAAAAGATAAACAAATAAAACTATTCCATTTTTGTCAGAAAAAAATAAAATTTGTGATAATCGTGAATCTCCCTCTTCAGACATTATGTGCAGTCATGTATGTATTGATAAATGGTAGTTATGAACTGACAAGATGTGAAACATTTCTATTTATTAAAATTAGACTCTTTAATAAGCTACGTGTTACAGAGTCTTATGAATATAGCTATCAGTCACATAAATAGCTTCTGCATGCAGTCCCTGCTGTATGACATCACAGCGCACAAATAGTTTTACGATTGACAGAATGATATCTCCTTTAGTTTTTGGTGAATACCAAAACTGTGGGTTCACTGTTGAAATTCTTTTAAATACTGAATTCTATTCTCTTTGCTTGGTATTATTAGTCAATTATGAACTCTTCAAATAGACGCGTTTTAGTGTTTAATTAGTTGTCGCAATTTCCAAATTTGTAAACACTGGTTGAAATTAGCTATGTCACCAGATGTGACAGGAAATTTATTACTCTATTTTTAGCTATGTGTTGAGAAACTGCGGAGTCGAGGAATTCTAACAATCGCATGATTGTTTCATCACTTTACTTTACTTTAATTGCTTTCATGATTCCTGGTGGTAATGGATTTACAGATATTTTCTTTAGACTCTGTAACACTCAGCTTGTTTGAGAGTTTAATTTTAATTAATGTGAGACAAAAGTCTCTTGTCAAGATGGACACCACACATTTATCAAGATTTGACAAGGGGTCCTAGAAACTTGGCTGCTATATATAATCAGTTATACTTCAAAATTGAGCTGTTGTTTTTTATCACTTCAAATTTATAAATATTCTGTATATATCGTTGCAGGAGGACCTGTTCGTGATACCTGCATATCATGTTGGAAAACTCAGAAAGATTAAGATAGGACATGATAGACCTGAACTATGTGAGTATGCTTAAGAAATAACTCTTTATTTCAAATAAGTTTATGCAGTTATAACCAGAGTTTGAAGACAAATTCTATAATGTGGTATGTAGTGCGTTATAGTAAATTTGTCTTCAAACTTAATTTAATCACAGTATTGGTTAAAAATGTCTATTCCCGCAATAAATTTTTCAATAAAATTAGACAATTGTTTTGCAAGCAAAAATTATGTCTTAAGAATAAACACCTGTCAATCATCTAATTGCCGAAAAACTTCATATTTTCATTGTTTATATTGGTTAGTCGATTGCAGTCAACAAGCTTGGTGTGGTTCCAAACATGTGTGAGGCTGCTGTGTGGACACCAATTAAGATTAACCAATTGTATTACAGTATTACTTGAATTGACAGCTTTTTGCTAAATTATATGGAGATAAACTGACTAAAACAGTAACATACACTTATTTTGTGTAGAAGTCATGCACAGCTAAAGCCTCTAGGTGGGTACCAATGGAACCAGCTAAACTAATAGCAGAATTAACACTCTATACTGAATGGAGGGATATATTTAGATAATAAGTTCAACAAATGACCTATTTGAACATTTCCTAAGGTAACTACTCATCAATGAGTATTTAGTATAGAAAGGGTTAAGTCTTAATTAAGTAAATCATTAACTGTTCTTAATTAAAGAGCGCACATGTCAGTGATTACAAACAGGAAAGAGCCATTGAAATTGATAGGCTGTGACACAAACATAGAATTATCAATTGATCACATGCCGTCATAAATTGATTGCTTTTGATTGGCTAGTGGACAGTGTGCATGCAATGATCACTCGATCGATCTTGGCTGTGCTTATTAGTTTCAAGCCCTGCAGTGAAATGTCAAAATTTACAGTGAAATAACAAAATGCGATTCACTGTAGCTTCAAAGAGATATATACAGCAATTTACATTTTGGTAATTTTCTGCTCTTTGATAGGCAAGCATATAATAAACAAATGTTATTGTTATTGTTGTTGTTGTTGTTATTGTTATTATTATTATTATTATTATTGTTATTATTATTATTATTATTATTATTATTATTATTTATTATTATTATTATTATTATTATTATTATTATTATTATTATTATTATTATTATTATTATTATTATTATTATTATTATTATTATTATTATTATTATTATTATTATTATTATTATTATTATTATTATTATTATTATTATTATTATTATTATTATTATTATTATTATTATTATTATTATTATTATTATTATTATTATTATTATTATTATTATTATTATTATTATTATTATTATTATTATTATTATTATTATTATTATTATTATTATTATTATTATTATTATTATTATTATTATTATTATTATTATTATTATTATTATTATTATTATTATTATTATTATTATTATTATTATTATTATTATTATTATTATTATTATTATTATTATTATTATTATTATTATTATTATTATTATTATTATTATTATTATTATTATTATTATTATTATTATTATTATTATTATTATTATTATTATTATTATTATTATTATTTGCCATTTTTTGAACTCATTATATGAACATTTCCCACCAATTAATAGGAATTTTTTGAACTTATTATATGAACATTTCCCACCAATTAATAGGAATCCTTCTGCACTGTATTATCTAGTCATCTGCCCGATGTCTACTTACCATATATTTCCTGAACACTCATCCAAATGAATAATAGACCATTCCAATATATACTTTTATTACTGGTTGGGAGAATCTATTTAAAAAGAGTTAATGATTATTCTATTTCAGCCTATGCATGGTTTCTGGAAGGTGTTACTGTATTTGACCATGAGGATAAACGAGTCTATGAGTTTGCTTGTAATGGGTGGTTCTCTGGGGTGGATGGTGACAAGAAGACATACAGAGAAGTGTATCTTGATAGAGAGCGTGGTTTTGTTAAAGGTTTGATATTTTCTAAATTTGAGTACCATGCCAATTGTCATCTCTAAATCTTCAATGCATATTTTTTTTTTGGATTGAATTTTTTTGGGTTTGTTTAAGCATGCTATGGCGAATTTAAAACAAACTGGACAATGTTATAACTCAAAACTATCACCAAGTATTCATAGTAATAAGTTTGATGCCCATGAAAAACGTAAGATTCCCTGGCACTAAACCTACAAAATAAGTCTGTTAAAGAGTATAAGAAAAAAATATTAAAATTCTAAAAAATAATAACAAATGATGAAGAATTGTTAGGCCAATGGATTCTCTTATATAGGTCGCCTCGCATATATAAGAGAATGCATTGGCACAGGGTATATGGGTTGATACAAAAATCGGACTTGGCACTGAAAGGGTTAAATAAACTGTTATTATATTACCGATAGGGATGTTTTCTACCAATCAGCAACTGCATTAGCTTGCTGAATGGAGAATTCTTTCTTTTCCCTAATTTTTATATCCGGGCATACTGTCAGTGTTAAATTGCCTGTTTTCTAATGAATCTTTTGTTGTCAAATAATAATGTACTGAAATTTTGATTTGTGGAATAATGTTGGACATTCATCAATGGCTATAACAATGTTTGTCATTTTGCATGACAGTCATCATATCTTTCACTAATGAAGACAAAACGAAGGTATTATCTCTTGTGTATTATAGTATATAATCATGCAGCACAGTAAAACTAATTGATGCCTTTTATCCTACAGGTATGCTCTAATTAATCGACCCCTTTAATGAGGTTATGGTCCGGTAATGACCGCGGTCATACCGCCACTACAATGGTCAAGCGGTAGCACCGCGTCCAATCTCGCCTTGCACCGCGGTCATTTCCCGTGTCAACCGCGATCCAAAAAATCTGCTGATAAAAATATTTTTTCACTGTTGTTTTTGAAGACACAATTAAGGCTGTGTAAGATATAACGGCGATTTTCGATCTGTCTTGTTCAATTTTTCCTATAATGTGCCTTAATATATGAAGAAACTGATGCTTACATTCATTACTCGCGTGAAACTAAATTTATTTTAGAGTACTAACGTCTTCAATCATTACGGTTGACGTCCCCGCATGATTCCCTTGAAGTCGCGCTTACTGGTGTACGCCACATGCAAATAGTTGATAATGTGCTGGGATCTATATTCAGACATACTTCCAAGTCTACTCGTACGTAACCTAACTGGAATATTCGTATAGCGAGTTTTTAGCGGAATTTGCAGAATAAACGCAACCACAGGTATGAGACAGATAATCTGCAAATTCAATTCCAAATATGACGACACAAGCTACTCGAAGGCGATATGAAAATCCGATATAAAGAACTAAACACCACATCACAGTGTCTTTATTTTATACGGTTGTCCGCGGTATACCACGGTTTCAGTACCGCGGCTAACCGTCTGACCGCGGTATTTCACTGCGGTCATACCGCATGGCAACCTCGTTAAGGAGGGTCCATTAATTAGAGCATATCTGTAGCTGCCTTTAGCTCCTCCCACTAATGAATATGCCTGGAAAGCTTGATTGAATTGAGTGTTCAAACTAACATTAGGCCTCATCAATAGTTTGTAAACCAGGGTATTAATTTGCTGTTGGCTATATATGTAACTTTGTCTTTCTTGTCTCGTAATCAACATTTTGTAGATTCTGGGTACCGATGTCATCAAAACCATGGAAACTTGGTTATTCACTGTCAATAGTTTCTATGAGCATCTTCATAAAATATGAACCAACTCTCGCTTGCACTTCATTCTCACCAAATATCATTTGTGACCCGCCATATCAAATCCAGTCGTAAGTCGGGAATTTTTTACCCTGTGCCAATGCATTCTCTTATATATGCGAGTCGACCATAGGTCGCCTCGCATATATAAGAGAATGCATTGGCCTAACAATTTTTTATCATTTTTTTTAATAAAATGTTTCTTACAATTTTTAGGACATAAAATAAAACACATCCATTACCCTGCAGGGAGCCCCACACATATATAGAAGCATATAGAAGAGTGTCGTCTGCTCATGTTTGTCTGGGGCTCTGTATGGGTGAAATTATAAAATTGTTAAAGAATACAAGAACAAATTATTAAAATTGTAAAAAATTGTTAGGCCAATGCATTCTCTTATATATGCGAAACTCCCAGTTATGTCAACAATTGATGATCAGTTGATAATGATATAAATAGTCTCATGGTTTATCAGTTACATTAATTATATCAAAGCCCTTCCCCTACGATTCAAGGACACTCTGAATATAAGTGTTTTAAATTGGCTACCCTTAATGTAGCTCCATAGTCCCACTGGGACAGTCCCACCTCCAGTTATTAACCCTTTCACTGCCAAGTCAGTGCTAAGAGCTCTTTCCATCAATGTATTACATTATTATAATCAATAAATTTGAAAAATGATCAAGGAAATATGGGTTGATACAAAAATTGGACTTGGCACTGAAAGGGTTAATAATCACTATCCTTCATCATCTAGATCCAAATGAGTCAGATGGAGAATCCAGGACTGAAGAAAAGAGACGATCATCAAAATCGTCATCAGACGAAGAAAGTAACCAGAAGTCGAGAAATGATGACACGGTTCCAGAGAGAGAAAGTGTAAAGGTGCGTCAGAGCAAAAAGGGGAAGAGTTCAAACAGATCATATTCATCAGACAGTGACAGTGATTCATCATACACATCATATTCTTCGCGGACTTCTCGATCTGCCAGTAGTTTGAGTAGTACGAGTACTGGCCATATTTCGCCCAAAAAAGAAAAGAACAGAAAAGAGAAAAATGCTCCTAAGAAGACAAAGGATGATTTTTATGAAGATAGAAAGGATGAGATTGTATTCACGTTTAATAAAGTTCCAAAAAAGGGAGATAACGTGAGCTACAATGACGACCTGGATGATAGTAAGATTGTAAGAGTAGAGAAGGATTACCTCGAGGGATACAAGGTGAGTCTAAGACAGTCCTGTACTTAATGCATTCTCCCAGACAGTCCTTTACTTAATGCATTCTCCCAGACAGTCCTTTACTTAATGCATTCTCCCAGACAGTTCTTTACTTAACTCTTCCATGACTGGAGCTTCCTGAAATTTTGCGAAACCATATTCCAGTACATTGGCCTAACAATATTTACTTGACCTTGTAAGCCAGTGCATTCTCTTATATATGCGAGTCTCCCTATCTGTATCAAGAGCAAAATGCCCATCAATGGTGCCAAATATAGACAAAATAATCTTTTTAACATGTTCAATTTGTTCCAAATTCCAATGAGTCTCTTATGAAGAGCGTCGATGCTCCCGTCTCCCACAGGCGGGAGACAATAAAGTGCATTCCAATGATCTTTGAGTCATTGCAATTGCAAGTATATTTCTAGTTATAAGAGAATGCACTGGCTCAGGATCTTTAATTCCGCACCAGCACAGCTCTCGTCATGAAAGGGTTAATGGATTCTCCCAGTCAGTTATAAAAGTATGTTGGAATGTCCTATTATTCATTTGAAGAGATGTTCTGTGTAACTATAAGCAGATTACAGGCTAATGAAGAGATAAAACAAGTGAAAAAGAATTCCTATTTATTGGAGGGAAATGTTCACTTGCCAACAAGTTCAACACAGGACCTATGTGGTCATTTGTTAAACTTATATCTAAGCATTTCCTAAGTGAACAACTCAACAGAGATTAATAATTAAAAAAGTGATAAATGCTCAATGCCTGTTTTATATTTCATATAATATACATAATTAAAGAGAGAGAAAATTTAAATGTATATACAACTCTGATGGGAGCCAACCAGTATTACCGTATACTAGAATATCAGGTTTGGTTTACTGGGATTTATAATTGTTTCAGCCACTAAGCAATACACCAACAGTGTCAGTTTTATTGGCGGAGAAAAGACTGCGCAGATCGTTATTTTCACTGGGAATATCAATTCACTCTACGTAGAAACAACCGATCCCTCAGATAGCAACTGATAACTTGTCCAGATACACGAATCCACATATCTGTGCTTATCAGGATTCTAAACAACTCGCCATCGATTGACAGCTTGTTTGGTCTGATGCGCCATATGGACCTTTACTAACTGACCCGCCAAAATTCAATGTCGAGTTTGAATCTTTAATTTGGCTTTTAACCCTTTCAATACTAAATGGATTCTCCCATCATGTTATAAAAGTATATATTGGCATGGTTTATTATTCATTTGGAGGTATGCTCAGATAAAAACAGCTCATGATAGACACAGGAAAGGATAATACAAGTGCAGTTAGATTTCTATTAATGCCTAGATGAGAACTGCCCCTTTTGGCCGCAGGCGCTCGTATATAGGTAGTACCCACCCACCACCCCATCCCGCCACCCATAGTATCTTATGCGCCGCAGGCGCTCGTATATAGGTAGTACCCACCCACCACCCCATCGTATATAGGTAGTACCCACCCACCACCCCACCTATATACAATCGCCTGCGGCGCATAAGATACTATGGGTGGCGGGATGGGGTGGTGGGTGGGTAACTTCTTGTCAATGAGTATTTAACAAAGAAAGGGTTAGTAACTCTGTGCTCGAGACACTAACTAAAATAGACAAATAAATCAATATCATCTAAATATCTTTGCTACCATACAGGTAAATATATCTTCTATAGCTATAGGTTGATAATAATTTAATATCCAGGCTGGACTTCAAACTGCTGATGAGAAAAAAAAGAAGGATGACACAGAGATTTATGAAGTTCGACAGAAAACGCTTCGAGGGACAACAATTCATGAAGCGGCTAAAGAAGGGAATATATACAGAGTACAAGAACTTCTGGAATTCTTCCCCGAAATGAAAAAGTATGTCTTCAGTGTATAATTACATTTGCAGAATGAGGTCCCCAAAGGGTGAATTTAGTGATGCTATCCAGCATAGCAGGTTAGCATCACTAAATTCACCCTCTGGGGACCTCATTCTGCATGGCCGTATCTACTTTGGGAGACATATTCTCAGATTTGAAGTTCCCAAATGGTAAATATTGTGATGTACACCCATTGGGAATCTTGATTATGCAATATGTGATGTCTGCCAATTTGGGGATACAGAGAAACTAAACTAAAAAAGAAATAGAATCTATATGAAGAAATTTCTATAGAAATTTGATAATAAAGAAACTTTCCAGAGAAGATGAGGTGTAAGTAGAATGAGGTCCCCAGAGGGTGAATTTAGTTATTTTAGCTTCACTAAATTCACCCTCTTGACCTCATTCTGCAAATGACAGACAAACTAAACTCAGGCTTGTGAACAAATGAGTTATTTTCCAACCAATATTCTCACTAATCGTACAGAAATCAGTTCTTGGTGAAAAGACTTCTTCTTTTTTTTGGAAGAGAAAGGGTTGTCCATCTGTACATCCCTAAATTTAAAAGGGTGGTTTACTGGCACAAAATACCGGTCAAGTTCGAATTTGGGTTCCGTGGGCCAATTTTCACCAGTGTTAGTCATTTTGTTCGAATTTGCACTTAATTTTCATTTTCGGATGATAACTTTAGTAAGTCTGAATTGAATGAAATTTGGTATATGAATTTACTTGCCCAAAATACATGTTCCACCTGCCAATTTTCACCTGAGTTATGGCCCAATTTGTTGAAATTACCACCGGCTAATTTTGCCACGCCCATCAATGCTCTTGTTTTACATGAGTTTCTTTCCATTTATAGTGACAAGGATGAGAAAGGAAGGACTGCTTTACACATATCTGCTGAGAACGGATATATAGAGCTCATCAAATGGCTGTCAGCTGGATCTGTCAATCTCAATCAGGAAACAACAACTGGATACACGCCCCTTCATCTGGCTGCGATGAATGGCCATGTTAACTGCATGATGGTTAGTAGTTTGATACACACCCCTTCATCTGGCTGCGATGAACGGCCATGTTAACTGCATGATGGTTAGTAGTTTGATACACACCCCTTCATCTGGCTGCGATGAATGGCCATGTTAACTGCATGATGGTTAGTAGTTGGATACACACCCCTTCATCTGGCTGCGATGAACGGCCATGTTAACTGCATGATGGTTAGTAGTTTGATACACACCCCTTCATCTGGCTGCGATGAACGGCCATGTTAACTGCATGATGGTTAGTAGTTTGATACACGCCCCTTCATCTGGCTGCGATGAACGGCCATGTTAACTGCATGATGGTTAGTAGTTTGATACACGCCCCTTCATCTGGCTGCGATGAATGGCCATGATAACTGCATGATGGTTAGTAGTTTGATACACGCCCCTTCATCTGGCTGCGATGAATGGCCATGTTAACTGCATGATGGTTAGTAGTTTGATACACGCCCCTTCATCTGGCTGCGATGAATGGCCATGTTAACTGCATGATGGTTAGTAGTTTGATACACACCCCTTCATCTGGCTGCCATGAACGGCCATGTTAACTGCATGATGGTTAGTACAGTAATGCCCTAAGTAATCGACCTCTTAACCAAAGCAGAATTATGGGTAACTTTTCAGGATTTAGTCGGAAATATGGCTTGTTGCCATTCATCGGAAAGCTCTCGCCATAAACTTTTCAATTGAAACCCGTACATTATAGTGGATGTACTATGAAATAAAAATGTTGGTTTTTGAAAAATATGCTAAACAATGAGGTAATATTATATGAAGACCCAGTAATTTAAAGCGGAAGGAAACCCTTGACTAATCAGACCATTAATATATTTAGTATATCAACCATGGTGGGTTAAAACACCTCTCATTTCTCAGTTACGCTCAAACAACAATATCACATTGTGTAATACAAAACTCTCGCTAATTATGGTGCATCCATATTTATAAGATTGTGATGTCATGGCCTCACTTCGCATTACTCATCCTTAGTACAGATATCTATAAAGGCTATCACAATAAAATCATTTTGGCGTGTTTGTTTGTTATTCTGCGCAAAATCCAAGCACTCACAGCCCATTGAAGACTATACACACATGTACATGTATTATATAAAGCCACAATTATTTACGTTATAATTTGAACAATTAATTTACAGTCAGTTAATGGTCGCATAACATTTGAATGTGACAATCTTGGTCAAACTCAAATGACTTCTATATGTGCAAATATGACAACCAAACAATATTTTGCGAATTAAACTATAATTTATTCACAGAAGATAGTTATTTATGGCGCACAACAAACATTCAGTCTACTGTTTTATTTATATTTCATATCTAAAAACAGACTATCGTACGTGGTACAGTTTAGTGTTAAACAACCAAGTGAGGCCGTGACGTCACAAACTATAAAGGGAGATAATATTTCTTCCAAAATGGCAGCGTCAACTTACCAGCGTAATTGCTTATGCGGGTTAGTTTGAGATGCCATATCTCTGATCATGTGCGGAGATTTGCGCTGAAACTTTACACACGACAGAGAACAGCTTGCATAATGCACAGGCTTTTTTGATATGCGGTAGTTTTCTTCCCCTTTAATGGTGAAGAGCATTCATTATGACCTTATAATATTTTCAAAACGTTAGTACACATTTGTGTCAATATATATTTTCTGTTCATTGTAATTTTTCTTTGTTTCATCCTTTCAGATCCTAGCTGCTATGGGTGCGGCGATCACATGCAGAAATGTAGATGGACAGACTCCACTGCATGTCGCTTCAATGGGGTAAGTTAATATGTAACACAAATGCTAACTTTTACATATTGCATTTTAACCCTTCCATGGCTGGAGCTACCTGAAATTTTGCGTAAACCCTAGGGAGCCTCGCATATATAAGAGAATACTTTGGCCTAACAACATTTACATTGACCACCAGCTCATCTTCCGTCATGAAAGGATTAAATATCACACATTTCTTGTACAGCAGTGTTGATGGGAATCATATCATATCACACATTTCTTGTATAAGCAATATTGATCGGAATCATATATTTATATCTTTTGTAAATTGCCTTGATGATGGATCAAAATTATAGTGAGCTATAGCCTATATGCAGAATTTGGTTTCAGAAATGCACCATATAATGGGTCTATTTTTATTGTTGCCTGGTATAATTTTCCCCCAGAAAGATTGTCTCAAGCTATAACATCAAAAGTGACTCATTTTACTGCAATATTTTTGACTTTACACTCAACTCAAATGAGTAAGAGCTCCTCAGCATCTCTTTTCTCATACATTTATGGGACAAAAGCAGGGTTCATGCTGGCTAATTTTTTTTACCATTTTTCAATAAACTAGGTATATAGGATCGTCAAGAAACCAAAATTAAAACAAAAAAACTAAAAAAAACATTCACAAAAAACTGATCAATTTTGAGTTGGACAAAAGTTATAATGGCAATGTACATGGAATGGAAACACAGAAACTGAAATAGGTCTATCCGCCAACGTTTATCAACATAAATGTGGACTGATTCCCCTGCATTGTCTTATTTTGAAAGCACAGAACAATAAATGAATAATTGCGAAGTTGTTTTGTGTTCGTGTTATCGGCATTCGACCTTTCATGCAGTGAGCTCGGTTCATCTCCTAATTTCGTGCAGAGGTAAACAAACTCACTTAGCCTGGAGGAAGTGAACTAATGATACCTCCAAATATACAACTATTTCTTTGTACAAACTGATGAACATTATGATTACTATCTACCAGTTAGCAGCCCTCAAAATGAGCTATGTGAAAAGGCGACGACGAAGAAAAATCTGTAGTAACTACATACCATACTATAGCGCCAAAGGGGTCACTCTCACCTAAAAATGTGCTGAACTTGAAGTGTAGCCCTACATATGTTTTGAAAATGTGCTAAAGGGTACACAGGGTTTGCTATTGGCAGTGACACAGTTACAACAATTGTGTTCCAGAATGTCTGGGGCCAATCATCAGTTTGTACTAAGGCCAAATAAAAGATATGATCGAGTCTCAGACACCACCGTATTGAAATAATTGGCCTGCATTGGACATTTTATTTTGATATTATGAAAAAACAAGCAGTTCATTCGGTGTGGAGAGGGATTCGGTTTTTATAGAGGGTCCCGTTCGGAGAGGTTCTACTGTAGTATATATATATACTAATTTTGTTCTGCATGTGAGCTATTCAGTAATCAGCATGTGAAATTTCTGCTTTTCTACTCTTTTCCAGTGGTCACTTTGACTGTGTGCGATGGTTAGTTGCTAACAGAGCTAGTCTATCAGCCAAGGATAAAGCGGACAGAACGTCGCTGGACATAGCTACAGAGTATAAACACAAGAAAGTTGTCAGTTTCCTAGTCTCATGTGAGCGGGAACTAGAAGATCCGAACAGTAACTTCAGTAAAATGAGAGCAGCCAGCCCAAAAAGGTGAGAAATTGTTACTTCTCTCATTCAGTTATATTTACATAACTTAATATGTGTTAATACACTAAATCCTGTCTGGTGATTGGTCAACTGCCAATTGGGTCATGCATTTAATATCCCAATAAAACACATAACATGAACTGGCATCACATCTTGATGACCAAGATAGAATAGCTAGATAGAATAACTGTTTTTTTTAGTTTACGTGTATCCATAGACTGATCTATCAATAATTCACAGGTAGAATATTGGGCTAACTTACAGTGTGGCATGGCAGATATCAGATAAAAATTCAGCTTATTTTGTGGAAATTAATGAGGAAAAAGATATAAATATAAGAAATGGATGCAGCTTGTGTGAGCTTTATTGAGGGGTGTGTCACTGGCCGTGAGCAAATTCATGCATCGTGATTTCTGTGTCAATGGCTCAGAACATACTCGTGGATTTCCCTCATCCTACTTCTTGTCAAATGATATACCTCATGTTTTTGCACTGCAACTATAATTTCCTCTGTAGGTATGGCATTTGAAATAGCCATTTTGATTTCCTCATATGACCTTGGCAATGTTGATGGATTCCATATTCGGTGACTCCATCTATCTCCATTGTTGAAAAAGTCGGCAATACCAAAGTAAACGCATCTATCGTGACACCCAATGAGGGCACAATCATATTCTTGTGATAGACGCTTTGGTCTCAACGCGCTGATCGTGTGGCTATTATGCAAATACTCCCCAAGTGAAATTTCATATGACAAAGTCTCAGCCCAGAAATTGACAGGTAATTTTATGATGACATGATAATTTAGATTATATATCTATATATATTTAAACTATAATTTTATAAACTTTATAATTTACCCATTTATTTTCGCTCGATCAACGAAACAGGAATAACTGAGAATGTACTTCCGTTGCGAAAACAAAAGTAGTGGTTCTCCGATTTTTACATTGGCGTATACTGCAGAGTTAATTTTCTAACTATGATGTCTGCACATGCCTAATTAAATAAGCTGTGTATATATTATAATGTTTATTTATTTAGGAAACTCTATTTCTCATTCACCCTTGAATGATGTTCTTTAAAACAGTAAGCATGTTTGTTGAGATACTATACTTGTCAATATATAATGTCATCGCTGTCCGTGTTTTTGAAATTCAGATTCCTGCATGCATTATGCCATAAATAGACACATGCATGCATGACGTGTTGACCGCATGGCTTTTTGTGCACGTGAGGTTTTCCCAAATTATCTGCACTTTCTGATCATGGCTAGTGGTTTTCATAACTTGTCAACATGACAATTTTTATTCTACTGGTAATATGATGACTAAAATTTTATCTATAGGAATGTTGGTAGAGAATACAATAAACGGGTGTATTTTTGACTGCGTTACGCGACACTTTATTTACTGGTATAAAGTCTTCAGATTTCAATAGCCTGTTAATGCATAATAAAACGGAAAAATGAAAAGCATACCACCCACCCGAAATTTTGGGGTGTCCGTTCGGGGAAATGCATGCATTATTCATTTTGGCCTTATACACGTGTCCCATCACAAATCTGAAAATTTTCAACACACATTGTTTGTGTATTCTTTATTCAGTTCATCCTCGGATGGCATACCATTTCTGGCGCTCGCAGTAAATTTTCACTGGGCAATGGATTTGCCACATACGGATCGAGAATATTACACTTTTATTTAATATGCTCATTTGCCCATATTTAAAAAAATAATAGCCACTCGAATAAAAACATGTGAATAATTTAATTTACTCATTCTCGGTTATGGTGTCAAAGTATACCACATTAGAATAAAATATCGGTAAGCTCCTCCCACAGCAAACCAATTAGAGCAGAGAATAAAATCTCACAAACTAATCCTCGATGATTGACAGGTGTATGTCGACGTGATAGAATGCACGGGATCGATGCATGACTTTATTTTTTTATATTTGACAACAGAGTACCATTAAGATCTTATCGTTGAATATAAATATGGTTCATCATAATGACCGAAAAGTCGAGATTATGTACGGATTGAAATTTCCTTTAATTAAAAATACTAACCTTCGTATATTTCTACTATAAAATACTTTTTTTAAACTTGAAAAAAAGACGATACAAACAAGAAATCTAACCCCGGTGTACATGCCGTTCGGCTGCGGTGTACTTGCCGTTCGGCCGAGGTGTACTTGCCGTTCTGCTGCAGTGTACTTGCGGTTCACCCGCGGTGTACTTGCCGTTTGGCCGCGGTGCTCAACTGCAGTTACAAACTATGACATTGCGGCCGAACGGCAAGTACACCGCGGTGGCAATGGACACTTGTTTTGTCCAGCGGGGTAGATTATATATCTTTTTTAGCTTAGTTTCTCTATATCGCCAAATTGGCAGACGACACATTGCATAATCAAGGTTCCCAATGGGTGTACATCACAATATTCACCATTTGGAAACTTCAATCTGAGTCTATGTCTCCCATAGCAGATGAGGCCATGCAGAATGAGGTTCCCAGAGGGTGAATTTAGTGATGCTAGCCTGCTAGCATCACTAAATTCACCCTCTGGGGACCTCATTCTGCAAATGACAGGCACACTAAACTCACGCTTGGACTGGTCTCTCTGACTGAAAATAATTATTTTATACCTCAGAACCAATTTATAGAATGTTCAGGTAACAGATACTTCATCTTGTAAACTGCCATCGGGCTTTAGACTGCTATTTGAATATTTTTATTTGTGCAATAAATCTTGTCAATATACAAATAATCACAAATAACATATAAATTATTATTGCACAGGGGGCGACATGGCCAATATAGGCCATAAATGAATATATTGTATATGGCGGTTATCCGTATTGGTTCACACACCTCAGTTGGTACCACCTATTAATTCACTTGTTCTAGTGCAATCGTGTTACCACAATCGTATCCTCCATTACAGGAACAACAAGCTGGTTACCATTACTGAGGACGGGAGATCAGGAGGCAGCACCTCAAGGACCTGGGGCAGTGATAACCGAGTATGTATCTCTATAATCAGGTCAGGCACAACCTGATTTCAACTATTACAGTGCCAAATCCACTCTTTTTCCTGTTTTTGTGTAAACTTTATGATTGCGCATCCCAGTGCACAGCCAAAATGCACTCTTAACAATATGTTAACAAACCAACATTATTAACGAACTATATTAAAGGCACGGGCGGCATTCATTGCAGAAAAATTCATAATTGTTCAAATCGCCATCAACAGAAGGAATATTAAAATATATATAGTTCTGTTCATATGCCAAACATAATCAGCGCGTAAATAGTATATTATCACCAAGACGTACGATGATGTACGTAAACAAGAGCCTGCTCGTGTTACATAAGTTGTGCTTCTCTTTACATTAACACAGCGCAATTCTATTGGTTAATCACACAAAAATGATATAAACGCTCTTTATTATTTCCATATCAGGAAAACAGTTACAAATAACGCTCTTTATGTTTACCATATCCGGATCTAAACAAAAGCCAGGTAACGTTTTTTGCTTTTGTTTACATAACAGAGGGGAAAAAATTTACAATAACATACTGTTTATGCCATATTTCTGATTGGTATAAGAACAAAGTCTGTCTATATTTCACTATTCTTTCTGTTTATGGCGGCTTTTGATAGAGGTGAATATTTTAACAGCATACCCACCGCCACCTGTATCTTTAAAAGGACACAATGCACTCACAGTGTTAAATGTTAATTGACTTCCTTATCGTGTGCCATCATGGTTAGTCATAGTGTGGATCGAGATTTTCGAATGCCCAGATTACATTATACACAACATATTATATACCATTTGGAAGAGGAACCAAAAATATATATATTCCAGCGGAATAGGAACAACTGTGGCCTGGGAGTGTCCACAAAGTGATAGAGATTCTCAGATTCATTCCAAGACTTCCCCCGTTGTCAACCCAGAATGTATCAGAATTCAAACTAAGAGATCAGAGTTATTCCCCTTCCATTGAGAATAATAGACTTTACAGTACAGTCTGGATCGAAATTAAGCACAGAACACACCTTGGTACCTTGACAAAAACAACATGTTTCCAGTTTAACCAAACAGATCAGTTGATAATACAATGTTTTGGAGCTTCCTCTTTCAAATGATATATAATATGGAATATGTTACGACCATCGTAGTCTGGGCTAGACGAGGTTATCACGCATGATATTTCTCTATTCAACCCTTTCTATACTAAATGGAATCCCCCAGTCAATGAAAAATATTTAGTACAGAAAGGCTTAAATAAGCCATTTCATTTGCATGTAAACAATAAATTTCTCAATGTTCAAGGCCATCATCCTCCCGCAACCAAAAACATAAAATAAGCAAGTTTTTATTTAAAAGAAACATCTGTCATAGGAACAATTGTGGTGATATTTAAATAAGTTATTCATAAGCTGTCAATTCACAGAATACTGTAAAACATTTGGTTGTCACTCATCAGCCATTCAGGTTATTTCTCGACAATCTTAATTGGCGTCGTTCACTGCACACGTATTGGTATGACATCAGAATTGTTTATTTCAATTGATTGCAATCAATTGATGACCATTGAAAATGCTGAAAATGAAGTTTTTCTTCAACTGGATTCACGATTGACAGGTTTTTGTTCCCATGACAAAATTGTTATGGAAATTTATTGGTGACATGTAGGGCCTAGATGTAACTAGACATATATGACCAATACTTGGATTAAACTATAAGAAATAACTCTTTTTTAGATCAAGGTTGTGAGTTATAACTGAAAAGTTTGAAGACAAATTTACTATAACAAGTGTTATTTCTTAACTCTAAATAATGCATGATATAATTTCAGGTTCGGAGGGGAAGTAACTCCAGTAGTGATAGCTATTCATCCAACAGTAGTGACTCAAGCTCATCAGGAAGCTCAACCCCAAGAAGGAAACAGCCTGATATTGAGGTATAACCCCTCCCACATATTGGTTGACCCTTTCTTTACTAAATGGATTCTCCCAACAGTTTATAAAGTATACATTGGAATGGTCCATTATTCAATTGGTGGTATATATGAGCAGACAACAGCCAGACAAAATGATATTACAAGTGCTGTAGAATTAATTTCCATTGGTGGGATATGTTTAGATAATAAGTTCAACAAATGACCTATTGTTGTTTGTTGATCTTATCTGAACACTGAAATTTGGTCAAAACCCTGTGCCAATGAATTCTCTTATATATATGCGAGTCTCCCATAAGGAGCCTTGCATATATATATGAGAATATAGTGGCCTAAAAATATTTACCTTGACTTTGTAAGCCAGTGCATTCTCTTATATATATGAGGTTCCCCATGGGAGAATCGCATATATAACAGAATGCACTGGAACAGGATCTTTAATGCTGCACAGCGCAACACCCGTCATGTAAGGGTTAACCAAAAAAAGGTAACAACCCCTCAGTTTCAATGCGCTCAAATATGAGCATCACAGATTATCACAATTTATGAAATGCGCATATTTCGTAATTCCAGGAAAAACGCAAGTTCTATGACAAGCAACAACAGAAAATGGAGAGATCTGGGACATCATTCCTGGACAGCATAAGAAATGAAGTGGAGTCATAAGTTTTATCTCAAATATCAATCTTCCTTAACCTTTTCATGACAGGAGCTGCATTAAAAATCCTGTGCCAGTGCATCCTCTTAAATATGCGAGTCTCCCATTGGGAGCCTCGCATATATAAGTGAGTGCATTGGATTACAAGGTCAAGGTAAATATTGTTAGGCCAATGTATTCTCTTATATATATGTGAGGCTCCTTATGGGAGATTTGCATATATAAGCGAATGCATTGGATTACAAGGGTAAGGTAAATATTGTTAGGCCAATTTATTCTCTTATATATATGTGAGGCTCCTTATGGGAGATTTGCATATATAAGCGAATGCATTGGATTACAAGGGTAAGGTAAATATTGTTAGGCCAATGTATTCTTTTATATATATGCGAGGCTCCTTATGGGAGACTCGCATATATAAGAGAATACATTGGCACATGGTTTTCAAAAAATTTCAGAAAGCTCCAGTCATCAAAAGGTTTAAGGGACATAAGGCACTCGTCAGGGATAAATGTGAAAAATCAAAAATGTTTATAAAACCCTCATTACTATGAAGGATATAGATATATATATGGACTTTGTTCTTATATTTATTATTGATAACTGTCCAGTGATGAGGTTTTACATGTTGAAATCATTGTTATGTAAACATTACTGTTACAGTGGAATTACCAATGAAGGGCCAATAAAATACCAAAGTTTAATCAAAACTTGATGGTAAATATTGGAAAAGGTTAACCCTTTACCCAACAGAAGGGCCCTGTGCCAATGCATTCTCTTATATATGCGAGTCGACCATAGGTCACCTTGCATATATAAGAGAATGCATTGGCTGAACACATTAAAAATTATAAAATTGTTAAAGAATGTAAGAAAAAATGGTAAGATTTTGTTTAGGCCAATGCATTCTCTTATATATGCGAGGCGACCTATGGTCGACTCGCATATATAAGAGAATGCATTGGCACAGGGCTAACTGTAACTATCACAATGTGGTCAAGGAGCCGGTTCCAATGATACCCATATTTGTATGGTTCTATTGAGACAGACCGAAGATATTTTAGGGTGTTGAAGCTTTATTTGGCCGGTTTTGGCCGTTTTGTTGGGTAAAGGGTTAAATCATTTAAAATATTCTGAAAGTCATATTCAGACTTAAATATTTGAACTTACTATAGCCATGCTCTTATTAATCGACGTCTTTAACAAGGTTGTACCATACAGTAATGCCCTAAGTATCGACCTCTTAACCAAAGCAGAATTATGGGTAACTTTTCAGGATTTAAATCCTGAAAAGTTACCCATAATTCTGCTTTGGTTAAGAGGTCGATTACTTATGGCATTACTGTAGGTCGTTAATGACAGCGGATATAGAGAAATTCAACCAGTCAAGTGATCGACATGCAGCATCCTTGGGTAATTTTCTGCTGTACTAGTAATAATTTTTTGGGACAGCTGTACTCCGCATTAATTTTTCACATGGCCGCCTTACACCCAGTCCAGTTTTTCGTGAGTGCCTTGCACTGCATTAACTATACACAAAATATTTCAATTAATAAAAAATTTACGGTTTAATCAATATTCGAAGTTGGTCATTGACCGACATTCTCAATTGCATCATCAATGCAGTGTCATGGCATGCCAAATATATACACTCTCACTGGTGGTGATAATGCTGATCGCATCAACTTGGTCGAGTAACTCAGTAATATCGGTCACATGGTCAACATCGTTAAGGAGGGTCGATTAATTAGAGCATATAGCTGTACATGATTATCGATGTTTGTAGACAAATTACTGTAACAGTTTTGTTTACATGATAAAGGTTTTAGCATGCAAATTTCTTTATTGGAGAATAATTAGTAATGAACAAAGTTTATCTATTTCTCTGTATTCTTCTTAGTGGTGACGTTTTGACTGATGTTTATATTTTTTGGACATTTACCCACAGCGACTTCCTTAGGTCTCTTTAATTCCAGACAAAAATTATTTTCGAGTATAATGTCAACATATGATCAGTTAAAACCTAGTGGTGTCTTAACTGTTCCACAAACAGTTCGAGAGGAACCCACCACATTGTTTGATGGATATCCATGATGTTTTGATGCATAAATTGATATGCATCACCATCTGCACAGGCCTTTAGACAGTTTCTATGTTTTAAATTGTTTTGGAAGATATGGTTACTATGGTTACACAACACTGAGTAATCATAGATACCTATGAGTAAAACATCAGATCATTAATAATAAGAATTTGTTGTGGTTAGAATTGACGATACATTATAAGTTAGGCGACTAATAATAAAATCTAGGTTCTCAGGCAATTAAATGGAAAATTGAATGAGGGAAGGAGGCTTTTTATTAATTTTTCTGATAACTCTAATAAGTATGGATAATTTTATGGAATAAAATCCTCCGATTTTCTATCCAATCTATAGAATTATCATTCAATGCATTTTAACCGTCACATTTCCAACAGAAACCTATCCAAATTTCCAATTGTGGATAAATTTAAAATTGAGAGGTTTTTGCAAATATTTGTTTTGATGAGGCCCTCTTTGGGTGATGCGTTATTTGGTTTCATTAATTGAATGCCGTTATACTTTTTGTCCACAGTGATATATATGCTATGCTGAATGTTATAACTATTGTTGAGCAAATGTCTTGCCAGTATTGTTAATGTAATTATAATTATTTTTTATTTTAACGGAATGGGGCTAATTTGAATATCAGAATCTTGTCATAATTAGTATAATTCACTGTTGGTAAGCCTGGGAATCCATGCAGTCATTTATCTGGGCCGATACCACAGGGACTTCTCAATAAGACATACAAGCAAAAAAATTAATTAATTGAATTAATATTAAAAGAGTGTGCCACTTTAACCCTTTGAGTGCCAGGGGCCGATCTCATCGGCCCTAAACCTACAAAATAAGTCTGTTAAAGGGGTACTGTACACAGAGATAGGCGATTTTTTTGATTTACTCCCATTGAAATAACTTTCAAGTTAGATTGTTTTCGTGTTATATGAGTTTCGTATAAACCTAATTTAGCGATGAAAATCTTAATCTTGGAAACAAAAATATTACGATTTCAAACTACGCGCCATGGTTTGACCTTCACCGGAGAAGACGCATGTCGCAGAAAGAACCGGAAGTTCGTTGCTCACAGTTTCGATTGATGCCTTCAATCTCTTCCATCGAACAATCTCACTCCCTTTAAAATTACTTGACGCTTTATGACTCTTGTTTCTTTCTCCTTTTTCCGAATCGGTTATAACGGGCCTTCCTTTTGCAGGTAACATGTTTTGTTTGCACTCAATAATGTTCGCGAACGGCCGTCGATAAAAGACACACAACAGATGCGATTTCAAGAACGGTAACTCGTAATGGCATAATTCTCCATTTTATGACTCCAGCCATAAATTATTTTATATTAAATAATTCAATGTTACTTTTACGATAGCCTGTTAACCGGAACTTTTTCAGTAGACATCGTCGACTCGAATTAGTTATTTTATAATATAATATTCATATTAGATCGCTATTGTCACCGGGAATTTATTGAAATTGGGGTACAGTACCCCTTTAAAGAATATAAGAATAAATTATTAAAATTGTAAAAAAAAAAAAAAAAAAAAAAAAACATTGTTAGGCCAATGCATTCTCTTATATATGCGAGGCGACCTATGGTCGACTCGCATATATAAGAGAATGCATTGGCACAGGGTATATGGGTTGATACAAAAATCGGACCTGGCACTCAAAGGGTTAAGACATACAAGCAAAAAATTAATTAATTGAATTAAAATTAAAAGAGTGTGCCACTTTAACACATATTTCTAATGACATATTACTGCTCAAGGGGTTTATCAAGATCGAGTACATCCTCAATTCTAACTCCTATAACTCACGATCGCCTAATCCCATTCCTAAAATTCCAATGCCAAACGCTCAATTAGAAGTTTAGAATTTTATCAACCTTCGATAGACTTGAAAACTCATAAAACGGACAGTAAACAAAAACAAAATCTGAGTAGGTATGTTTTGAGATTTTGAGATACCTGTTAATAAATTATGTATTCATAATTATTGGGTTTGAACAAGCCATGTCCATTTAAGACCAACCACAGCATATTTTACTGCAAATCAGCTTACTTTCTGATAATGTATAAACTTATTTTTGAGCAATTTCAGACTTTCAAACTGGCCCTGACCTTTTAAAAAAATCCAGCTTTTGACATAGCTGCAATCTAAATTATAAAAATTGTAATAGATGGCATCTGATATGTGTATTGCACCATCTGATAAGTCGATTGCATCATCTTAGTACAGTGGATTTACTTCACACTTTGGTCAAGCCCAATGCTAAATTAGAACACAGAACTTTATGCACCTGTCGCCACGAACACTACATGATTTGATGAGTATTTTATTTTGAAATCATTATGGTTGACACTTTGTTCTGTGGAATGTCAACTTACTGTTGAAAATAGTTTATTTAAATATTTATTTTTAATAATGGTTCACATGGGGTGTGATTCCACATCAATACCTACTTCATAACTTGCTTGAAATGCTAGCAACATATCATGCCTGGCAATTTCAACATTCGTTTGTTTCTATATTGTCCAAAGATATCTGCAAGCTATCAGACTAATGGGCTATCCCAGCAAATAATTTTTGGATACTGGAAAAACCTAAATATCAAACAGACAGTAATGCCCTAAATAATCAAATCCTTAACCACAGCAGAATTATGGGTAATATTTCAGGATTTAGTCAGAAATATGGCTTATTGCCATTCATCGGAAAGCTCTCACTGAGAGCTTTCCGATGAATGGCAACAAGCCATATTTCCAACTAAATCCTGAAAAATTACCCATAATTCTGCTGTGGTTAAGGAGTGGATTATTAAGGGCATTACTGTAGGTAAAGAAAACAATAAATACCCGATTCTATATGCGACATCTGACCCCCATTTTCGAGCCAAAACAGTAAACATGTAATTGAGGTATGTGAGCTGCCGCTTGTTTTGTTGTAATATTGTCATTGTATACATATTTAAACTGTGATTACTTCTGAGCCAGATTATATTATATACACAAGATTTGTTATACATTAATATTTGTTTTGTGCTGGCTAAAGTAGCATTCAGACGAATCCATTGCGTTGATGCGTGCATTGCATATATAATTTGACACGATTGGTTGTCTGCGTTAAGCCGTTTACATGGGCGCTCATGTTGCATTATATTGCAGAGCTGCCGATTATTAATTGTTGCTAATAAATTTGATATTGGAATAAATTCAATATTGCAAATCAATCTATCTGTAATAAATTAATTGTACGATAATGCTAAACCTGTCAAATCACAACAACTAACACTTTATTTACATAAATACAAGTTGATTTTCCTTCTCAAGAAACGTCATGACGCATCGCAGCCATCTAAACGTGTTGTCAGTATTTTCAATGCAACGCACGCAACTGACTCGTATGAACACTACTTTAATTGATTTTTTTTCTTGAATGGCTGTTTTATTTTAACTAGACGTATACATCCTCTGCTATCTGTGATTTATTGATTGAATTTTATTAATATTTAAGTCATTAAATATTCTCATTCTCGTTGCAAGTTGCTTCCACAAAATATGGTGGTTCAGGAAATATTGTCATGGGTTAACTCCATTTATATGAACATTTAAGCATTTTAACTAACATTATACAGTTGTTGCCCGATGTCGAGGGAGACATTGAGATTTGTCACCCGCTCGAGAACGGAATGTCTCCCGAGGAGCACAGCTCCGAGGGAGACATTCCGTTCTCGAGCGGGTGACAAATCTCAATGTCTCCCGAGAAGAAGGACAACAACTGTTTTGTTATCCGATTATACAAGAGAAAACAAATCCTTGCCATCCACACGCATGATGTTGCACTGAGTCACGAGTGCTTTCTTTCCCGATTATGTATATTTTCAGTAACTACTTATCATTCAGTTCCATAAACGATAGTCAAGCCGTTAAGCGTTTGATAATCAGCGTTTATTTACGATCATTTTGGTGGTTAAATCGTCAATATCGGTCCAGGCAGTGTAAACCAATAAGCCATATATATAGGTATGTTATCACCTTCTGCAATGTGGAATATTCAATGTCACCTTGCGCGCGGAATTTACTCGCGATGTTCATTTCATAACGGTCTTCCCCGAAAGCTATTGGGAAGTTGTCGATTTCATTAATGTACATTCATATGTGTCAGTGCTTCAAGTACATGGCGATCCTCACACAAAAATACTTCTATGATCACATTGCAGACATCACGGAGAGGTCTGATATCATGGATAAGCGTACAGTACCATTCATTCGCGACAAACGTATGCATTACGTTGTCTACCAGCAAACATTTATAACCAACCAACCTGAAGGAATCCACTCTTTCAATCTTGCACCATAATGTCGACATGGACATATTGAATCACCGAGATGTTTCGATGTAAAAAGTACATAATAACGCTTGTCCGATAAAAGTATCAACTTAAAAGTTTGAATATTAGTGTTCACCAAATATATGCAAATTAGCAAACACCACAACTGGTGTGTTTTGCGAATCCGTGGGGTATATAAGATCTATGATTTTTAGCACATTATAGTGATGTGAAATAGATGAGTTACTGCAGTGTGTGTTTGGAGATATTCTTGCATTGTAACATTAGGCGGGTGACAAAAACAATGTCTCCCGGCTCAGTGGGCGACAGTGTGATTTGTCGCCCGGCACGTGACAGGACATGGGCCAATCAGAAGGGTGGAAAATAGGGAGGAAGGTAACAATGTGTTTTTAGCTCAACTTTACAGCATAAGGTTTGAGCTATATTGCATGGGTTGGTGCCCGTAGTCCGTCCATGCGTGCTTGCATCAACAGTTTCCTTCGGCATTCTCTACAGGCCGCATCCCTTATCCGATATTCACCAAACTTCATATGTAGCCTCAGGGTGACCTATAGATGGGAGCTATCAAATTTTGCAGGCACGATTGTGATCACCTGTAGATAAGCAGATTTCCCCAAGGGGGGAACTGCTATGCTTGACCCCCCCCCCCCCCCCCCCCATTCTGGTGTCACCCTTGAACAGTGGTAACTTATTACAAGGAAAATAAATGGTGCAGATTAAACATTTCTAAAGTGAAGCTGTTCGTCAGGGATGGAAAATTTGAAGGGCACCAAATTTGATGAATTTTTTTATCTATATATATTTTACCAGACGATGTGCCCGACTTCGTCCGGTCTATTCAGTGAAGAACGTTGAAAAGTATTAGGAGAAAGAAAAAAAACAATTGTTCGATCGGTCCAGAAACATGCCTATATCAGCATATATGAGCGAGGTCAAGAACACGGTCGCACATGAAATTGGACCGCCCATGTTGTTCCCGGCATCAAAAAGGGCCTACATACCAAATTTGAGTTGGATCGGTCGAGCAGTTTTCCCGAGTCTAAAACACACGTACATACATAGACAGAAGTTCCAAAATATATAATAGATATTTAGTCATCTCCGTGATCTCAGGGAATCTTATGGTGTGGTTCACAGACACTTGAAGTGATGTGAAACACTCCGGTAGAGTAATCAAATCGAAATGGAGAATAATCTTGCTCAAAGTAGTAATTTTCACACATATTATATCCAAATTGACCACACACGGTCATTCTTATACATTAAACGAAATCATTTTCATCAGTTTATTGCTGTAGTTGCGCCCTGAATCGTGAAGTAAATATTTACAATTGAGCATAGTTCTAACAATGTTTTCTATGGAGTGGTCAGGTCAATTTGCTTCAGATTTTCGACAATGTGAGTTGAATACTGCATTCCCACAGTTGGCATATATATAGGCATGTTATCACCTTCTGCAATGTGGAATATTCAATGTCGCCTTGCGCGCGGAATTTACTCGCGATGTTCATTTCATAACGGTCTTCCCCGAAAGCTATTGGGAAATTGTCGATTTCATAAATGTACATTCATATGTGTCAGTGCTTCAAGTACATGGCGATCCTCACACAAAAATACTTCTATGATCACATTGCAGACATCACGGAGAGGTCTGATATCATGGATAAGCGTACAGTACCATTCATTCGCGACAAACGTATGCATTACGTTGTCTACCAGCAAACATTTATAACCAACCAACCTGAAGGAATCCACTCTTTCAATCTTGCACCATAATGTCGACATGGACATGTGAGTTGAATACTGCATTCCCACAGTTGGCATGGCGCTGAATACTAACTTATCAGTTTTACAAACCCGAACAAGTCCAAAATATGTCTTTAAATGGTGGCGCCCAGGTCAGGTGTTGGGGAGGGGTGCGAAAATTTATAATAAAAACTATTTTCTTATTTCTATCAAACATATAGTCAAATCCATGATTCAAAGATACCTTCATCCATGCCAGGGATGGGCGTCATGGAGAGGCACAAACATTGATAAAAATATTTTTGTATCAATTTACACCAAACTTTGTCATCTCTATTATATAGTGAATCTACAGCAAGGGCGGATCTACCATCCGGCGCCCCCCCCCCCCCCTATTTTCGCCAGATACTTATATATAGCCTATAGGTCTTGCTGTATACGTGGAGCATCAAATGCATGGATGCATCTATTCTTCAACTCAGTTTTGATATCGATGTTCTATTAAGCAAATATTAGACTACTTTCGCCTAATGAACGACGACAGATGGAATTTGCAAATGGGTTATTACGCATCACTTAAGACTTACAATGTAATGTGTATCCTTTGTTTCTGTTCTCGTTTTGCCATTCACATGTATCGGCAATTAAATTCATGAATATGTGTAGAATGACAAGGTTTTGGTTCTTTCTCATTATCGAGAGCTGTTCTTCCATTATCCAGCTTATATATCGCTGACATTATTCTGATCTCAACATAATGTAATCACGGGAAACAGAACCATATCACTTAATGCGAGTAGAGGTTTGAATGCAGATGGCACAATAGGAGAGAGAAATTGTATATAAGTCGTTAAGTCTGCTTTTTCGGACCATGCATCTTAACTGTTTTTGGCACAATTAGCTTCCCGTACTACCCATATATAGCTGTCCTCGTTCATGCTGCGAATGTGTCTAGTATGACTTGTTAATTCGAGAACTTAGTTTAAGAATGCATGTAGACACACATATGATCACAAATGTCTAATGCTATTTACATGTAGCATACATAATAGACATATGCGGAATATGTGCATGCATATGTACTCCGAACGATAACATCGAGATCGAGTTGAGTCATGTATATAACAATTACAAATTTCGTCATTAAATAGTTTCATTTTGATTGGTATTCAATATCCTCAGAACAAAGGAGAATGCATCCTTTTAAGTCCTAAATAACAAAAAAATTCTGGGGCAGACCCCCCAGGACCCCCCTAAACGAGAGGGGGACACCACCTCTCAGGCTCACCCCCTCTCGTCGCTCCGCCATAAGCTTTCACAAACTGTAATATACAGCAAATATGAATCGTACGCATAAGTTAGATATTGGCGACAATGCATCACACACAACATCCTTCTAAAATGAAGAAAGTTACTGATTTCTTCGGACATGCAGACATTACCGATAGTTCAAATAAAGTGGTTGATTTGACATCTTCGTGTGCTACACCTAAACCGAGCAACATACTAGTGTTCAATGCCACTAAAAGCTGCATGTTTGCCAAAACGAAAATTTCGAAATGAGTGGAAAATATCTCGTGAATGGCTATCAATCAATGGTGACAAATAGCGTGTCTGTCATTTGCAGAATGAGGTCCCCAGAGGGTGAATTTAGTGACGCTATCCCGCAAAGCGGGCTAGCATCACTAAATTCATCCTCTGGGGACCTCATTCTGCTAAGGCCATCAACTGCTATGGGAGAGCTAGGATCAGAATGAAGTTCCCAGTTGAAGTTGGTGATGTTCACCCATTGGGCACCTCGATTTTGAATTTTATCTTCTGCAAATTAGGGGATATAGAAACTTCCCAGAAGGGAAAAAGTAACTAAAACCAATGTTAATTTGATACAATAGATACTTCCCAGAAGATGGGGCCTAAGCAGAATGAGGTCTCCAGAGGGTGAATTTGGTGATGCTAGCCCGCTATGCGGGATAGCATCACTAAATTCACCCTCTGGGGACCTCATTCTGCAAATGACAGGCACACTATTTGCAGACTTGCTACATGCTGTGCTGTGAATGTTACCAACATGTTCATATCTGGTTGTAGTATCATCAATAAAGATGCTATTCAGAAACAAGCTCAAACCAAAGGTAGGTGTACTGTGTTTCAATTTAAGATATCATGCTACGTACAATGGGGAGTAACTCTATCATTCATTTCTGTCTTTATTTTTTACACACAATTGTAATGCAAGTTCAGCATTGACAGAAAGTGGCATCAAAAAATATTGGCCTTCTTCAACAGTGTTGTGTATGATAGCCAGTTATGATTAATGTATTGTCAAGTTAAGCCCATGTTTCTCATAGCTACTGCATCTCTGATGCGAATTCTTGTATAATGATATAATATAAATATTCTTAGTGAATATAAACGTCGTCTGAGATAGGGTGGGTGTTGGGTTACCATAAAAGTTAAGACACAGGCTAATCTTGGGTATCGATAACCAATGCACAACTATATATATTCAGCCAAATTAATGCATTCTCATATTAGAGAATACATTGGCCTAACAATATTTACCTTGACAGCCAGTGTATTATCTTGTATATATAACAGAATGCACTGGCACATGATCTTTAATGCTGCACCAGCATAGTTCCCATCATGAAATAGTTTTAATTGCCAAATCATGTCCTTTGACATGGTGATTTACTAGTATTGGGGAATTGATATCCACATTTGAGTTGCGTCCATCACTACCTACTGGAGTTTTGGCACCTGTTTTATTTATAAATTTGTCATTTGTCAGATTATGTTCTTTGGTTTGGTATGGTAAAAGAGTACATCAGGTAAATATACAACAAGTAGTTTTGTGACTTTCCACAAATATTGATGAGAAGGGAATTACACTTAGCAGAATTTATTACGCTTAACCCTTTACCCAACAGAAGGGCCCTGTGCCAATGCATTCTCTTATATATGCGAGTCGACCATAGGTCGCCTCGCATATATAAGAGAATGCATTGGCTTAACACATTAAAAATTATAAAATTGTTAAAGAATGTAAGAAAAAATGGTAAAAAGTGTTAAAAAAAGGATTTTTTTTAGGCCAATGCATTCTCTTATATATGCGAGGCGACCTATGGTCGACTCGCATATATAAGAGAATGCATTGGCACAGGGCATAACTAACTATCACAATGTAGTCAAGGAGCCGGTTCCAATGATATCCATATATGTATGGTTCTTTGAGACAGACCGAAGATATTTTAGGCTGTTGAAGCTTTATTTGGCCGGTTTTGGCCGGTTTGTTGGGTAAAGGGTTAAGCATAATTCAATTACTCCTTAGCGTAATTCAGATACCTTATCTAAAAAAAAAAAACCTCCCCTGATGTTGAAATGGGTGAAATCCTCAGTCATTTAATTGGGGGGGGGGGGGGGTGTGGGTTCACTTTGAAGCAAATCTCGATAAAGAATTTTGAGCATTTAGTATGTAATCAAATATTGATGTAGGTGATTCAATCATACATGGAACTTTAACTAAGAGGGACATATGAATGAGGACAGAGGTGCCTACTCTCACTAAGGAATAAAAAACAAAACAATATTTTTGTATGATTTTTATTACAAATATGTTGATTCAGTTGATGGAAGGTTACAGATGAGTTAAAGCGATCTGTTCAATATCCCTTTATATTCCTTTATACTCGGTGATATGTAGTCACTTTCTTTCCATTCATTTGTAAGGATTTTCAGTAGATATGTTCAGCAAAACAGCCATTTGTTCATTGTTGAACTTATCATCCGAACATTGTAATTCATGTACAAATAACAAGCTTTAACTCCACTTAGATATGGAACCATGGTTTATTACACACCTGTTTCTATATTTGGTCTATTAACCCTTCCATGATTGGATCTTTCTGAAATTTTGTGAAAACCCTGTGCCAATGCATTCTCTCTCTTATATATGCAAGTCTCCCATAGGGCGCCTCGCATATATAAGAGAATGCATTGGCCTAACAATATTTATCTTGACCTTGTAAGCCAGTACATTCTCTTATATATATGCGAGGCTCCCTATGGGAGACTCTCGTATATAATGCACTGGCACAGGATCTGTAATGCTGCACCAGCGTGGCTCCCAAAATGACAAGCTTTAACTCCACGTAGATATGGAACTGTAGTTTATTATTTTTATTATGTTTCCATATTTTGGTCTATAAAGTCACTTTGGAGGTAGTAAAATCCTGACAGATGTGTGGTGTGAATGACTTCATGCCTGACATGCCAACCAGTACTATAACATTAAAGTGGTACTGTACACTAAATCCGCCCATTAAAGGGGTACTGTACACTAAATCCGACCATTAAAGGGGTACTGTACACTAAATCCGCCCATTTATGGGACCATCTCCTTTTATACTCGTCAGAATATATGCAACAGATGAATGAATTTGAGCCACGGATGAGTACAAAATACCCCCATTGACTTACGAACGATGTAAAACAAGATGGTAATTATAATGAAAATGAATTTATGGCAGGAGTCATAATTTCATTTTCATTATAATTACCATGTTGTTTGCATCGTTCATAGAGCACATGAGTGTATTTTGCAATAATCCATGGGGCAAATTCATTCATTTGTTGCATATATTCTGTTGAATATACAAGGAGATGGTCCCATAAATGGCCAGATTTAGTGTACAGTACCCCTTTAACCCTTTCATGACAGGAGCTGCGCTGGTGCAGCATTAAAGATAATGTGCCAGTGCATTCTCTAATATATGCGAATCTCCCATAGGGAGCCTTGCATATATAAGAGAATGTACTGGCTTACAAATCAAGGTAAATATTATTAGGCCAAGCATTCTCTCACATACATGTATATAAGAGAATGCACTGACACAGGGTTTCACAAATAGGTAGACTTCCTTGTCAAAGTTTTAACTCAACTGAGAAGATTGCACCGATTTGAAAATATCAAACATTAATGTATAATAGTCAAATTATCCCTTAATATCTGACATTATACATTATAAATTACCATCAATAAATTATATTCAACATTCATTATTATGCTTAAGACATTATTCAATTTTGGCATAAATTTTATCACTGGGAATAGTGGTTTACTAAATATACTATGGCAGATCACTAAAATTAAAGAACATTGTCATGTTCATGGAAAACATATTGGCATTATCGCAGTTATGAGCAGATCAATTATATTCAATTCAGGTATACTGTTCACACCGACAGTTGAATCATTATTTTAAAATATTAACTTTTCATTAAAATGTTTTTAAATGGTAAAAACAAAATAGTGTCAATGACAATGTAGCTCAACTTGGAGAGGGGATAATGTCATACACTATAGTCTATGGAGTGAAAAGGAATGCAGAAAGTTAAAATGTTTAATTATTCCAGAGGTTAACCCATGTGAAGTTAAGGATCAATGTGATCCTGAACATGCCTGTAAACTTTCAAAACATTTCTCTGATAAATGTCGACTGCAAGTTATGTCGATGGATTCAAATGGCAAGTCAAAGATGGCTGAATGCTAGCATGTATTTTAACGAACTTTGGAAAAAATTTGATGGCTCCCATTTAGTAGTCACCCCGAAGATCCATATGAATTTTAGTGATGATCAGATGCAGGGATGTAGCCTGTAGCTTGTGCCAAAGGAATTAGTCATGCAAAGAGTAGAATCCAAGATGGCCACTGGCTTCCATGTTTATCAACAAAATTCAGAAAAAATTGACAGCTCCCATCTAGTGGTCACCCAGAAGATCCATATGAAGTTTGGTGATGATCGGATTAGGGATGTGGTTTGTAAAGTGTGCCAAAGTATTTAGTCATGCAAAGAGTAAAATTCAAGATGACTGCAGGCGGCCATGTTTTTCATCATAAATTATTCAAATTTGATAGCTCCAAGAGGGGATCCCAAACATGCTTATTAAATTCCAAAACAATTCTCCAATAAATGGCGGCTGTTGGATCAAAGATAGCTGCTAGCGGCCATGTTTATTAACAAATTTTGGAAAAAATTAATGGCTCCCATCTAAAGGTCACCTTGAAGATCCATATGAAGTTTGGTGACGATCAGATGAGATATGACCTATAGGGTGTGCTAAAGGAAATTGTTGACCCAACCCATGGCAATATCTTAAACTTGACTTTGTCAAGTTGAGCTAAAAATGGTAACATGGTGTATTCTAAGAACTTTCTAATGACATTGTGTGTGAAAATTCACTTTTTTAATTTGGTCTTAAAATTTCAAGCTTTTGAAAATTTCTGTCACCATTTGGTAGGGGCAAAATATCTCTTATACCCCCTCAACAGTATGTTGATAACAGTCTCATCCATGAAAATAGTTGAAATCATTACTCTAAATTCCTAAAAAAAACCATGACAATGAGCCCACTATATTTCCCAATATTATTGTATGAACACAAAACAAAGCTTTTATGGTATGTTTACTGGAGCGTTTAGATGAGTCTGTTGCATTGGATCCGTATTTATGTTGGTGTGTTGTGTTGAAATTGAGATATAGGCAACATCACTTAGGCATTAAAATGGCAGCAATGTGTCCATTGCATTGTATGGAGGGATTCTATTTTCGACACAATGTGTGCCCCAATGCATACCTTACATGGCATCAGAGCATACAGTAATGCCCTAAATAATTTACTCCTTAATCACAGCAGAATTATGGGTAATTTTTCAGGATTTAGTTGGAAATATGGCTTGTTGCCATTCATCGGACAGCTCTCCCCGAGAGCTTTCTGATGAATGGCAACAAGCCATATTTCCGACTAAATCCTGAAAAATTACCCATAATTCTGCTGTGGTTAAGGAGTCGATTATTTAGGGCATTACTGCATGCGCCATGACATCATGTAGTAGTTCCTGTTTTCAATCAATCAAAGATGGCGGCATAGCCTGCTAAGTGAAGGAAATTTGACTTGTATTTATAAGAGAATAAAGATTTATTTGTTGGGATTTGAGTCAAATCAAATGACAGGTTTGGAATTGTAGTAGAATTCATTTATAAACAGATATATTGATTTGCAATGTTGCATTTATTCCAAAATTGAACTTATAAGCTATGATCGGAACCCCTGCATTATAATGCAACAGACATGTGTAAATGGTTCAATGGATGCAACACAATGCGCCAACACAACAGACCAAAGCAACTCGTTATCTAAACGCTACTTACAACCACTGCACATATTCTCATATATATATAATATGCATTCAACATCAACAACAATAAAGGCATTTCTGGTTGGAACATGGCGTATTTGGTTTGATGAATACCATATCGAACCAAATTTCCTTTAAAATTTATAATAAAACAATGATTGTGAAAAAGACACATTATTTATGCTAAAACAGTCTTGATGAATCAGTGTAGTGACAGAGAATCAAGTGCGTACATTTTAAAATAATATATATACTGTGTAAACAATATGAGAGATAATAATATTATCTAAAAGGCACTCATAAACTGGTTATAAATCTCTTAACCCTTTACCCAACAGAACGGCCCTGTGCCAATGCATTCTCTTATATATGCGAGTCGACCATAGGTCGCCTCGCATATATAAGAGAATGCATTGGCTTAACACATTAAAATTTATAAAATTGTTAAAGAATGTAAGAAAAAATGGTAAAAAAAGATTTTTTTTAGGCCAATGCATTCTCTTATATATGCGAGGCGACCTATGGTCGACTCGCATATATAAGAGAATGCATTGGCACAGGGCATAACTGTAACTATCACAATGTGGTCAAGGAGCCGGTTCCAATGATATCCATATTTGTATGGTTCTATTGAGACAGACCGAAGATATTTTAGGCTGTTGAAGCTTTATTTGGGCGTTTTTGGCCGGTTTGTTGGGGAAATGGTTAACCCTTCCATGACTGCAGCTTCCTGAAATTTTGCCTGTGCCTGTGTTCTTATATATACGAGTCTCTCACAGGGAGCTTCATATATATAATAGAATAGATTGGCCTGACAATATTTATATTAATATTGTAAGCTAGTGCATTATCTTAGGTATGCGAGGCTCCCTATGGGAGACTCACATATATAAGAGAATGCACTGGCACAGGATTTATAATGCTGCACCAGCGTAGATCCCTTCATGAAAGGGTTAATATCTTATTTAACCCTTTCATGATGGGAGCTGTGCTGGTGCAACATTAAAGATTCTTTGCCAGTGCATTCTCTTATATATTTGAATCTCCCATAGGGAGCATCGCATATAGGATAATGCATTGGCTTACAAGGTCAAGGTAAATATTGTCAGGCCAATGTATTCTCTTATATATGCGAGGCTCCCTATGTGAGACTCGCATATATAAGAGAATGCAGAGGCACAGGGTTTTCGCAAAATTTCAGGAAGCTCCAGTAAGTGGTATTTATAGATTCATAGTTAAAATAAAATGTAGGAATTAAACAGTATAAAATTATCATTTTTAACACTTTCTTTACTGAATACTCATAGACCAAAAGATTATTTTGGAAATGTTCGGATAGCAAATTCAAAATATGCCATTTGTTGAACTTATTATCTGAACATTTCTCTTCATGGACTAAGAATTTCCAGATGAATAATAGACCATTCTAATGTATAGTTTCATAATTGAATGGGAACATGTATTTAGTTAAGAAAGTGTTAAAACAGTGGTACTTATAAATTCAGAGTTAACATAAAAAGTAGGTAACAGTATAAAATTATCTTATTTCAACAAAGTAAAAGGCAATCACAACCAATAACACACTTATAATTATAAAAAAATTTCAGCAGTACCAGATAATGAATTTCAGCAGTATCAGATAATGAATTTCAGCAGTATCAGATAATGAAATTCATGAACTTATAATAGTTATTAACATTTAAATATGGTGCTGGACATTTGCATTAGGTCCCGATAGGGTGAATTTAGTGACGCTGCCCTGCACAGCAGGCTAGCATCACTGAATTAATTCTTGGGACCTCATTCTGCTTAGGCTTTATTATCAAATTACCAAGTTTTTTAGTGTTTCTTTTTCTTTTTAGCTTAGGCGACACCAATTTTAAAGTCTGGTTTACAAACATGCGGGGAGAATAAAAGTAGATGCAGGAGGGAAAAAAATAAAAATAAAATTTATATCAAGTAAATCGTGGAATTTTACATAAATTTTACAAAAATTGTGAAAAAATGTTTTTGAATGAAATTCTGAACCAAACAAGACATTTCTTGTCATGAAATACATGAAAATATGGATCTGTAAATGATCATAAGCAGAACCGGATGCGACAGCAAATGAAAATCAGTACGCGTGTAAAAACAATTGTGAGAAAAAAGTTTAATTTTTTTTCATGAAATGGAAAAAAAGTTGTAGGAGGTGTTCGTAAACCAGACTTAAAAATTGGTGTCGCCTTAGTTTCTCTATATCCCTAAATTGGCAGACAACACAATAAATAAATGAGGTGCCCAATGGGTGCACATCACCATCTGGGAACATAAATCTGTGTCTAGGTCTGCCATGCAGAATGAGGTCCCCAGAGGATGAATTTGGTGATGCTAGTCCACTGTGAGGGGTAGTGTCACTGAGTTCACCTTCAGGGGACCTCATTCTGCAACCATATTTGGAGTCCTATTTGTGATTTTCAGTAGTAGACCAACAGTATTATAACTCGGAAGTTGTGTTACTGAAAACTAAATTTCCAAGGGTTGATATCACAAAACAAAACACTGCTATTCCATAAGTAACTTGACAAAGGAATATTTGAATCCAGATTAGTCACTCTACAATCTAATATTGGTTTTGACCGCTTTGTGTTCAGTAATGCCTGAAGTATATGTATTAAATAATCGACCCTTTAACAGCAGAATTATGGTAATTTTTTTAGGATTTAGTCGGAAATATGGCTTGTTGCCATTCATCTGAAAGCTCTCACCGAGAGCTTTCAGATGAATGGCAGCAAGCCATATTTGCGACTAAATCCTGTAAAATTTCCCACAATACTGCTGTGGTTTAGGGATTGATTATTTAGGACATTACTGTATTTGTAAAATTGATTAAAGTTGTTGGTGTCCGTTTTGTGTTTAAAACCTATTACCGTTGCTGCTGGCAGTTTTTGGTCTGACTGACACGGATCCTACATTTGATCTCTCCTCCCACCTCTGTTTTGCTTTTGGCATTATTTGTCTGCCGGCCGGACTTCTTACACTGTCATTATCTTGGCTGGCAGGGCTGAATTTACTGAACACCTTCCCACCTGAAATCAAAAAAATTTTAGATCAATGTTTGGTAGGATGATCAGGAATGGTATGTTATGGTATGGGGGAGGGGGCCAGGTAGGCCCACTGTGCTTCCCCTCTTGAAGGCTGAATTAACCCTCTGCAGGGATACTTCTTTTGCATCCCCTGAATTTTCAAAATGAAACCTTATACTTTATAAAATAATTAATACCAACCCCTAAACCCCTATGGTTTGAAAATTTATAACGAAATGACATAATTTACGTTGAATGTTGATTGAGAAATTAAATATACATAATCCGAATTAACGCTCCTAAATTATAATTTCTTTGGCTTCGGAGGTAAAAAAACATTTGATTCAAGGAACCCACCCATCAAAGCTCAGAGTAATCAGATATCAATTCTATAAATCTGTTATTTTTCACCACCTGGAATATTTGGTGGCTTAGCAATACTTAATACTAACCCCTATTATTTGAACATTTTAATCGAAATGACATATTTTACATTGAATTAGCCCATCAGAACAATCTCATACTATTTTCAGTTTTAATTTTCCAACAGCTGTAGCTTAACCCTTTACCCAACAGAAGGGCCCTGTGCCAATGCATTCTCTTATATATGCGAGTCGACCATAGGTCGCCTCGCATATATAAGAGAATGCATTGGCATAACACATTAAAAATTATAAAATTGTTAAAGAATGTAAGAAAAAATGGTAAAAAGTGTTAAAAAAATATTTTTTTTAGGCCAATGCATTCTCTTATATATACGAGGCGACCTATGGTCGACTCGCATATATAAGAGAATGCATTGGCACAGGGCATAACTGTAACTATCACAATGTGGTCAAGGAGCCGGTTCCAATGATATCCATATTTGTATGGTTCTATTGAGACAGACCGAAGATATTTTAGGCTGTTGAAGCTTTATTTGGCCGGTTTTGGCCGGTTTGTTGGGTAAAGGGTTAAGGGGTGGAATTTCCATCAGCTGTAGCTTTAGGGGTGGAATTTCCGTCAGCTGTCACTTTAGGGGTGGAATTTCCAACAGTTCATATACATGTACATGTATTCCAAAGTTGATGGAGGGGTGAGACACCCCAAATTATAATCCCTAATCCCCCATACCCTTTCAGCACATCCCTGGATGACTAATAAATAATATTAATTGAAAGAGTAATGAAATTGTGTGTGAAAATACACGAGCATGTCCTTTTTATCACAATTTCATTTATATACACTTACGGCAAAAATATATCATATATTGACTACCCAGACTACAATATTAATATATTTACATTTCATGAAAGTGTAATCCACAAATGCAATAAATGTGCATGTGGTTTAAAACAGTTAAAATATTTCTCAGATAAAATAACCTGTCAGTGTGTCAATATATACACAGAACGACACGATGTGTAAATGGGTTTGTCGATACGGCACGAGTGCTGTCGCAGAAGGATAGAACAAGAGGCGCTTGTGCCTCGAGTTCTATCCTTCAGCGACAACATTAGTGCCGTATCAACAAACCCATTTACACATCGTGTCGTTCTGTGTTTATTACACGCTTCGTGTCCTAGAATCCGTACATTAACCCTTTGAGTGCCAAGTCCGATTTTTGTATCAACCCATATACCCTGTGCCAATGCATTCTCTTATATATGCGAGTCGACCATAGGTCGCCTTGCATATATAAGAGAATGCATTTTTTGTTTACAATTTTTTACAATTTTAATAATTTATTCTTATATTCTTTAACAGACTTATTTTGTAGGTTTAGGGCCGATGAGATCGGCCCCTGGCACTCAAAGGGTTAAAAATACAGGTTTAGGTTTATTTAGGCACATAAAGGGCGTGTTTTGTCATGTGTGATAATGCTTCTATTTTATAGTTCCAGTTTCATGGTTGAGGCGAACGTCATGTACGTTATGTTACATCAACGAGATGCATATGGAACGTATGTTCCATACGTATTTGTAAATATGGAACAGCAATAACACTGTACTTATAGGAACAAGCGTTAATAAAAACTAATCAATTATGAACAACTGTTAACCCTTTCATGATGGGAGCTGCACTGGTGCAGCATTAAAGATCATGTGCCAGTGCATTCTCTTATATATGTGAGTCTCCCATAGGGAGCCTCGCATATATAAGAGAATGCACTGGCTTACAAGGTCAAGGTAAATATTGTTAGGTCACTGCATTCTCTTATATATGTGAGGTTCCCTATGGGAGACTCACACATATAAGATAATGCATTGGCACAGGGCTTTTGCAAAATTTCTGGAAGATCCAGTCATGGAAGGGTTAAAAATACCTGGCACGATTCAGTTTACCATGCATAAGAAAATACTAAATACTTGTCATTCATATAGTACAGTTATCGTGAAAATCTTCACAATCATCCATCAGTAATATGTCAAAAACAGTCACAAAAGCTCACTTTGGAGAATGATTTTTATCACATAATTTGACCATAAAAGCAGTTTCATAATTATCGGTAATAGACACGTTTAATATCAGCGCGTGCGATGACGTCACTGCGTTCTTCAAATAACTTGCGATCGCTGTAGTTTATGATTGTTGTTTTCGATGAATATTGCGCGTTGCTTCGGGTTTATTTGATCATGTGATAAAAGGTATCTCACACTCGTCCTATTTTATACGTAATTTATCAACCTCCTCCTCTAAATTCTATTTGAGCCTCGGTAAACCTCGGCTCAAATCAAATTTAGTGAACTCGGTTGATAAATTCCGTATAAACTAGAAACTCATGTGAGATCCTCTATTTATTATCTACTGGGGAAGCATGGACACACTTCAATCATTGAAATTTTTGCTATGCTGACAACAATAAAAAGATGTTAAAATTTTGCTCTTTTGAAAGTTGACATCTGGCCATCAGAACCTCTTGTAACAGTTAATAAATAAGGACCAGTTTTATATAGCGATTAACAAATTACTTGCTCTGACATGCTTGGTACAATATTACCCCAGTCATTTTTACAAGCCAATGAGTTTATTGGTCTCATATAATTATGTTCTGGTTTATAAAACATACAGATAGCAGATTTATGGTGTCACATCGGACATGGCATCTGAAGGAACCAAAATGAAAACCTGAAACTTGTGTTTGAATGTGTTTTTGTTTAGTGGAAACAAAAGAAATGTAAACATTTTTTTTAATCAGTGCTGAGATCAACAAAGTGTTGGCATATGAGACATGCAACAAATTAAATGCCTTTATCCTCATAACCTAGGACCAGACAACAAGTTTTAACAAGCAATACACCAACAACATTCCAAACAACATTCAAATGCTGTGCAAAGCAGTAGAACTGAGACACACCTGTTTAATACTGCTAAGTGAAGCCTTGTGGAAAATTCTGTGAAAACTAGTCCGCAAAGTCAGAATTGAACAAGAAACTGTATCATGCATCTAGTTATAAACATTAAACACTTATTTGTATTATTTAGATTGTGAATGTGGATGCCAGTAACATCATCTTCAGGTCTTTAGATTCCCATAACCCTTTCGTGATGGGAGCTGTGCTAGTGCAGCATTAAAAATACTGTGCCAATGCATTCTTTTATATATGTGAGTCACCCATAGGGAGCCTCACAGATATAAGAGAATGCACTAGCTTACAAGGTCAAGGTAAATATTTTAGGCCAATGTATTCTCTTATATGTGTGAGGCTCCCTATGGTAGACTCGCATATAAAAGACAATGCATTGGCACAGGCACAGGCTCCAGTCATGGAATGGTTATTTAGGGCACACTGTGACTAACTGCAGACCCACAAGGCCAACAATGTGAGAATTCTTTTTTAATTGATCATCAAATCTTCCCTTCTGGGGTCTCAATTCCTGATTCAAGAAACCTTAAAATTATATTTTTTCTATGACTTCACTTTCAAAATAACGGCTACAGATTGAAATTGATTTAATCAAAATGATGAGATAATTTTAATAAGAGGTGAATGCCCATTCAGCTATACATAAATAACATGCAATAACTATGATAGGAACAATTTGAACTGCTGTTCATTTAAAAAAAAAAATCAACTATTTTTAACATTTCACAAATTTAATTATTGGAAACCTATTAGCAGTACATGTTTCTGAGCTTGCCAAGAATTTGCGAAAATTTATTTAAATTATGATGAAAAAATATATTTTTTTTGGTAAATCAAATTTTTAACAACAAATAGATAACATATGCTTTGATGTTCCTTATATACATCGCTTGAAGCAAGCTCGGAGCATTTAATATATAGCGAAAGAGAGATGCATAAAAAGATTAAGTGGTACATAGACATTTCTGAAGATTTCACCAATGATATTCTAATAGACAAATTATACACAAAATATACACAAAAGCACTTTATCTTTAAAGGTACTCAATCCGATCAGACACTTCTAAATTACTATTTCTTTGGCTTCGGGATGAAAAATATTTTATTCGAGTCGAGGAACCCAACCATCAAAGCTCAGAGTGATCAGATATCAATTTTTGAAGTTTGTTAATTTCTCGAGACGTGGCCCAGAAACACATGGTCAAACAGACAAATTGCAAATGAAGATGGATAAAATCAAGTGGTTATTATTACCACTGTTTTTAGAGTTATTTAGGAGCACCTGATCGGATTGAGTACCTTTAATTTCTTGAACCTGACTGTGGAGAGTTGACTTCCACTCATCAAATTCAAAAAGAGAAAATTATTCATTACACACATATTGCTATCTCCTAGTTGATTCCGTTACTTCAGGGTGTGGTAATTGTACCCAAATGCAAAAGCGCTATCCTGATAGCTTGCTTGATGTAAATGACATAAATACACATGCTTGACATAAATGCACGAAAACCCAACTGGTACTACAACAATAATTCAAATTCATTTTGTGTTGAGTAGATGACTAACTAGCATGGAAAACAAACAGAAACAATTATTTGGTACTGAGGAATATTTACTGTTGGTGTGTAATAAATACAGAACAGCAGTCATATGAAGGGGGTGAAGTTTATCGAACTCATTTGTTATGCTGCATGTTACAACACGAGTCTGACGTCTCTCATCTCTCTTTGTATAATTGTGACACAACAAACTTATTCAGCACATATACAGTAATGTCCTAAGTAATCGATTCTTTAACTACAGAAGAATTATGGGTAACTTTTCAGGATTTAGTCAGAAATATGGCTTGTTGCCATTCATCGGAAAGCTCTCCCCGAGAGCTTTCCGATGAATGGCAACAAGCCATATTTGCGATTAAATCCTGAAAAGTTACCCATAATTCTGCTGTAGTTAAAGAGTCGATTACTTAGGGCATTACTGTACATGCCTGTGTGGTTCTGTCCATATGGTCCTCAATTAAAATGGTTTGTGAAGTATTTATGAGTAACGGCGTGTTCAGACAATTCCGTTGCAAATGTTGCGTGCATTGCGTTTAAATTGGAATACAGACAATAATATTAAGCCATTTAGATGGCTGCAATGCGTCCGTTATGTTGTATTTTATCAGCATACACCACAGAGGACAATGGAGAGATTCTATTTTCAACACAATGCAAGCCGTAACGCATACCTTATAATTATGGTAATTAAGTGTGTGTGTCATGACGTTTCTTGTTTTCAAATGACAATAGATGGCGGCTGTCCTAGAGAGTGAATTTGGTGATGCAAAGCAAAGGACATTTGATTTGTATTTATGTTAACCCTTTACCCAACAAACCGGCCAAAAACGGCCAAATAAAGCTGCAACAGCCTAAATTATCTTGGGTCTGTCTCAATAACACCATACAAATATGGATATCATTGGAACCGGTTCATTGACCACATTGTGATGGTTACAGTTATGCCCTGTGCCAATGCATTCTCATATATAAGAGAATGCATTTTTACCATTTTTTCTTACATTCTTTAACAATTTTATAATTTTTAATGTGTTAAGCCAATGCATTCTCTTATATATGCGAGGCGACCTATGGTCGACTCGCATATATAAGAGAATGCATTGGCATAGGGCATAACTGTAACCATCACAATGTGGTCAAGGAGCCAGTTCCAATGATATCCATATTTGTATGGTTCTATTGAGACAGACCGAAGATATTTTAGGCTGTTGAAGCTTTATTTGGCCGGTTTTGGCCGTTTTGTTGGGTAAATAGTATAGTCGTTGTGGTGATTTTGGAGGGTGAACGTAGAAAAAATTGTTATAAAGCCAGTTTTGGTGTCATTTTGACCGGGAATGTTTGGACAACAATATATCCAAAATCCGCTAAAATCCGCTTTGGGGAATTTTGTTTACAGTCATTTGAATACGTTTCGTCATTATGCCACAAAATTTTGTAATGCAGATAAATACAAACAGTTTACTTGTGTTAGCTTGCAAACCACTAATGCGTGGCAAGTTCGCATGGATAATTGTCATATGATGATACGACAACATGACCCACCACAGTGTAAGCCATAATTGCCCCCACCAATAAAGAGCGTTGAGTAAAATACCATACATAAAAAGCGTTTTGTGAGCGTTGGAGGAAAACACCACAATAAGCCATGTGTGCGCTCCAGTGATAAAGCACGTTATCATAGAACGACATAACGCACTTCACTGCAGTTGTGCAAACCACAAGTCGCATTGTTCAGTTTCTAATATATCACTTCGATTTGTATCTCTAATTGTGAAAGTTGTAAAAGTAGCTTTTTTAGGAGTCGGACACATGTTTCCTGTTGAAACCTAACGGTGACAACATACGCAGGAGATTTGTTTTGGTTAATTTGATTGCTTCATTCGTTGTTCTCGTGTTCTGTTTTATTATTGCATATTTATTCTCGCTCTATTTCATTTCTCATTGTTGATAATGGCCGACAATCGTACCGTCGGCGATGAGCTTAACCCAGCTGAAGACCTCTGTGTCATATGTGGTTTTGGTTTTGTTAATGATCCACCGGTAAAGGTGGGGGCAAAAGGTATTGTGACTCTCATAAGCTTTTGCAGACAACGGGGCGACCTAATTTGAAACAATACCTTACCGCGCGCAGCCAGTTGACGCCTGTCGACAAAGTGCTGGTGCATGCAGGTTGCGGGAGAGATTTTACCGACACAAAAAGAAAGACACAAGATCATTTGGTGGTTTCAGAAGCGAAAAGACTACGATCTGATGCAACGCCAATCAATATAGCAGAAGACTGCTTAATATGTGGAGTTCATACAAGCACTGATGTTAGACACCCAGATAGGTCCACACCAATGAGCCAAGTAGAGACCATCCCTTTCAGGGAAAAGCTCTTACAATGCTGTGCGCATAGACAGGATGCTTTAGCATATGACATGGAGAAGCGCATTCAAGGGCGCATTGACTTGGTAGCAGCATAGGCCGTTTACCACCACGGATATCTGACTCGATTCTTGCAAGGCAAGGATGTGAGTCAACCCGAGACAGGAAAAGCAGGTCGAAGATCAGATCAGGGTATGAAACATTGGTTCGAAACGATTTGTAATTGGCTCGAGACAGAAGCTGGTGCTGAATTATACACTGTTAGTGAGTTACATTCCAGAATGGTTGAATTCGCAGGCGAGTCAGAGGTTTATACTATTAAAAGTTTGAAAGGTAACTTAGAGGAATACTATGCAAAATTCATTTTCTTCGCTGAGGTTAAGGGACGGAAGGATGTCGTTTGTTTTCGAAATATGGCCAAATTCATTATAAATGAAAAGTGGTACACTGATAAAAAACAAGATTTAGATGAGGAGGCAGACAGGATTGTCTTGACTGGAGCAAGAATAATAAAAGCACAAATAAGGGAGGCCGATTACAGTCGCGAATCTTATCCACCCAGTGACACTATATCTATTATTAGTCAGGGGCGAAATTGGATCCCGAATCACCTGCAAAGCCTACTAAAGATTTTAATTCCGTCCGATGTCAAGCAGAATAGCATCGGTCATTCCATTGTACAGGGTGCTCGTCCACGTTCGGTTATAACACCAACGCTGTTTGGACTGGGTGTAGAAATGGACAATGTGTTTGGTTCCAAATGGCTAGTGAACGAGTTATCCCGGTTGGGATTCTCTGTTACCCACGAAGAAGTTGAGAGGTACAAGCAATCCGTCATTCAGACCGAAACGCCCAGTCAAATACTAACTGACTATGCACCCGGTGCCTTCGTTCAGTGGGTGGCAGATAATGTCGACCACAACATAGCAACTCTAGATGGCAAGGGGACCTTCCATGGAATGGGGGTAGTTGCAATATCTGCACCCATGAATCAATCAGCACTGAACATGAAATCGCGTGTAATCATGAGACAAAAGCGGTTGAGGGTTGATGAGCTCGTGAAAAACAAAGGAGTGTCCATCTCCCAATATGTTGATGTTATTGGCAAAGGAATTTCCAATATCAAACTGAAACCTCTTCTTCATTTGGCCACACCATATACCCTCCCATCTGACCTCAGCACAGATCTGCTGTGGCACTCAGCATGCTTTTTCAGTAAGAGTGAAAAACCTAGCGCGAACTGGTCAGGTTTCATGCAAAGTGCTTACTCACAGGACGACACTCTGACCGCTGAGAAATCAGATGTTCTGTTCCTTCCCATCATCGATCTGAATCCGTCAGATGACGATTGCATTTATTCTACACTCATTTATGTTGAGGAACAGGCACGTAGATTGAACATCCACACGCCATGTATCACTTTCGACCAGCCGTTGTGGCTCAAGGCTGTAAATATAATAAGTTCTAAGTCGATGAACATAGTGTGTAGGCTGGGCGGATTTCACACTGTAATGAGCTTCATGGGGAGTATCGGTTCGATGATGAAGGGGTCGGGGTTAGAAGAAGCTTTGGAGAAAGTGAACAGTCAGAACACAGTGACCCATATGATATCTGGAAAGGCAGTGTCGAGGGCATTGCGTGGTTACTACCTAGTTGAGGCTGCGCTTTTCAATAAGTTGATAGCTGAAGTTGTCCCAGTTGAAAAGGACGGCAGTTCTGCGGACATCGAATCGGTAATGGAACAAGATGACACAGAAGCCTCACACATGCAACAGGGTGATGTACACGTTGTTGGTGAAAACACGATGGGCAAAATGCACCAGAGTGAAATGGACAGAATACAAAAACTGCGTGAAGAGATTGAAATTGGTGTTGTTCCTATATCCGCGGCTGCGGACTCAACTGAACTGTTGAAGGTCGAGCAATGTATCAATTGTTATAAATCACTGCTTGTCAAAGAATCCCTCACAGCAAAATTGTGGGTGCAGTATATGGATTATGTGCAAACCCTAAAGAACTTCATCCGTGCTGAGCGAACAGGGGATTGGAATCTGCATATTGTAACATTAGGGAAGATGCTGAACCTCTTCGCAGCCACTAGTCATATAAATTACGCAAAGATCTGCAGACTATATCTCCAAATGATGCTAGAATTACCAGTGAAGCATCCTTGGGTACATCAGTGTTTGAGGAACATGGCTTCCATGTAGCCCGTAGAAGTAGCAGATTCTGGGCGGGGTTATCAACCGATCTTATACACTGAATAATGACGTATTGAATACTGAGGGGTGGGATTGGGAACGACGTGGTGAGGATCTTTCCCCAGTCATGACTGACCAGAATGCAGCCCCAGACGAATTGCTCAAGTTTGTACGGTGCAAGTGTAAGATGTCATAAATGAAAGTGTCAATGACACTGTAGCTCAACTTGGAAAGGGAATAATTTAATGTATTACAGTCAATGGAGCGATTAGGAATGTGGAAAGTTGAATGTCTAATACTAGTTTATAGACATGAAGAGAAAAGTTAAATCCAAGATGGCTGCTGGCGGCCATGTTTTCGGCCGAATGACCCCAAAATGATTGTATCCCATCTACATGTCATTATTAACATTCTTGACAAATTTTATGATGATCAGACTAAAGGTACAACATGTAGCCTGTGCTAAAGAATTTAGTCATACAAAGAGTAAAATCCAAGATGGCTGCTGGCGACCATGTTTTCGGCCGAAGGACCCCAAAATGAGTCGTTTCCATCTACATGTCATCATTAACATCCATGACAAATTTTATGACGATCAGACTAAAGGTACGACCTGTAGCCCATGCTAAAGAATTTAGTCATACAAAGAGTAAAATCCAAGATGGCTGCTGGCGGCCATGTATTTTGGCCAAATGACCCCAAAATGACTCATTCCCATTTACATTCCAATTTCAACAGCCGTGACAAATTTTATGATGATCAGACTAAAAGTAGGACCTGTAGCCCGTGCTAAAGGATTTAGTCATACAAAGAGTAAAATCAAAGATGCCTGCTGGCAGCCATGTTTTTGGGCCAAATGACCCCAAAATGACTCGTTCCCATCTACATTCCAATTTCAATAGCCATGACAAATTTTATGATGATCGGACTAAAGGTACGACCTGTAGCCCGTGCTAAAGGATTTAGTCATACAAAGAGTGAAATCAAAGATGCCTGCTGGCGGCCATGTTTTTTGGCCGAATGATCCCAAAAAGACTCGTTCCCATCTACATGACATTATTAACATTCTTGACAAATTTTATGATGATCAGACTAAAAGTACGACCTGTAGCCCGTGCTAAAGAATTTAGTCATACAAAGAGTAAAATCCAAGATGGCTGCTGGCGGCCATGTTTTTGGGCCGAATGACCCCAAAATTACTCGTTCCCATCTACATGTCAATATTAACATCCATGACTAATTTCATGACGATCAGACAAACAGTACGCCCTGTAGCCCGTGCTAATGGATTGAATTTTGAAATGCAAGATGGCCACTGGCGGCCATGTTTTTTTACCGAATGACCCCAAAATTAATCATTCTGGTCTAAATGTTGATGTCAACAGCTATGACAAATTTCATAATGATCCGACCAAAGGTACGACCTGTAGACTGCATTGTTGACGCCTTACGTACACACGTACACACATACACACGGACGACGGACGACAAAGCCATGGCAATAGCTCAAACTTTACAAAGTAAAGTTGAGCTAAAAAACCATGTGACACCAATGTGTGTACATGTCGCAAACATGGTCTGAAATGTGTTATCGCTTGTGGAGATTGTCGTGGAGAGGGCTGCGTGAATTCAGAAGAGGTTCTGATAGATGACGAGGGTGAGGTCTGAGTATAAATGATATATTTGACACACAAGTGTCGAAATCATGAAGTATTTCTCATTCTGGTCATCACTGGCTGATTTCGATCAACAAAATAAACAAAAGAAATAATTGTCATTTTAGCGGCCATTTTGGTTGCCATCTTTTGACTCTGTGACTGATATTTGGTCAGTGTGACTCCCGTGGAATCCTTTGTCAAACGTGATGACATTTGTACGAGAGCAAACTCATTACCCCTACCTCACAATGGACTAATGCTGATTGGGGAATATTTATAATCGTTGGCCGCCACATTGGACGCCATCTTGAATCCTGAATTTTCCCCCAAGGCGGATTTTAGCGGATTTTGGATATGTTATTCCTGATACTTTTGCGTGCAAAATGAGACCAAAACCAGCTTTATAAAAAAAATTCCAGGTTCAACCTCCCGACGACCACACTAAAAGGGTTATAAGAGATATATCGATTTGCAATATTACATTTATTCCAATACCAAACTTATTAGCTCCCAACTGGTAGGTCTGCATTATAACGCAACATACACAACGCACCTGTGTGAATGGTTTAACGCAGATAACGGATTGTGTCATCACAATGGACCAATGCAATGCAGACTCATCTGAACAATACTTAAAGGGGCGCTGTATACTAAATCCGACCATTTATGAGACCATCTCATTTTATACTCAACAGAATATATACAACAAATGAATGAATTTGAGCCATGGATTAGTGCACAAAACACTGGTATTATCTATAAACAATGCAAACAACACAGTAATTGTAAGGAAAATGAATTTATGACTCCAGTCATAAATTCTTTTTCATTATAATGTTGTTTGCATAATTCATAGAACACACAGGTGTATTTTGAAATAATCCGTGGCTCAAATTCATTCATTTGTTGCATATATTCTGTTGAGTATAAAAGGAGATGGTCTCATAAATGGTCGGATTTAGTGTACAGTACCCCTTTAAACATGACAGAATATTATGGATTTTCCTAAAAAATTATAGCATATGTGACCCGCCATATCAAATCCAGTCGTAAGTCGGGATTTTTTTACCCTGTGCCAATGCATTCTCTTATATATGCGAGTCGACCATAGGTCGCCTCGCATATATAAGAGAAGCATTGGCCTAACAATTTTTTACAATTTTAATAATTTTTTCTTGTATTCTTTAACAATTTTATAATTTCACCAATACAGAGCCCCAGACAAACATGAGCAGACGACACTCTTCTATATGCTTCTATATATGTGTGGGGCTCCCTGCAGGGTAATGGATGTTTTTTATTTTATGTCCTAAAAATTGTAAGAAACATTTATTTAAAAAAAATGATGAAAAATTGTTAGGCCAATGCATTCTCTTATATATGCAAGGCGACCTATTGGCACAGGGTAAAAAAATCCTGACTTACGACTGGATTTGATATGGCGGGTCACATATCAAAACTAACAATTACTCTGTGAGTAATATCTCAATCTTCAGCATTATCTGAAAATAAGCTTTCCGCACAAAATGACCAAAATTGCTGGTACAACATTGAAAATAACAATAAATCTCTTAACAGTTTCTAAATACCTATCAGGGTGGGTGACGGGTTAACTGTTCCTTGAAGAAAAAAATTATATTATATTTTGAAATAAGCAATAAGCGTGGAAAAACATCAGTCTGTAAACATACACTCAGAGTCACACTGAGTCTATCGTTGTCTCGTCGAAATGTCATTACCTGGAAGAGTGCAGGCTTCACCCAAATTACATCACATTGTGTTAAGTTAGACACTTTTATCTTGGAGTTACTAATAGTGAGTTCTGATTGGTGCTACTGACATGGAATCCAGCGGTTTGGGAAATAGAAATTCTATGACAGGTACTCAGACTCACTATTTATATGTGTGTCTGTAGTTAACTTAGACTGGAAAAATGTAACTCTTATTCAGGTTTAGTCCAAGTCTTCTCGTACTAAAACCAGCTAAGATATTGGTATGGCGAGATGCTGGATTTTAGTCCGAGTTCGTCCCGTATGGTCTCTTATGACACGACTTATGCCCAAGGATTGTGGTGGAAATTTGTTGTGTATTTTACTCGATTTACTCGATTTTGTCGGAAAGAGTGACATCTTATGGTCATAATGGTGTATAATAATCTAACTTTAATGTTAAATTACACATAGAATATTCCGGTTGATTGCCACAAACATCGCTTTTTTTCTATTTGTTTACATTTTAACTGAAAGCCGAAGTGGTCCGAAGAACTTCGGCATATTCCAGAGTTTGTTCTGGGTATACTAGTTTCCGTTTCTATATATAGCGCTGGGTTTTCCGAACAAAATGGCGAAAACCGATCGCCCCAAAGTCAAATTTCCTATGTGCTTTGAGAACAATTCCCGCACTAAAAACTTAATGACATAATGGAGGATCAGAACGGTAGTTTTGTTGACGATTTTCGCAAGCAACTCGTCAAAATTGAGGCAAATTAGAACTCTTGTGTCTGACTTGCCATGCGTGTGATTTTCATCCATGTGCGTTTTTACTTTTTGTGTTGATAAAATAATCGGAGAACCGAATCACACCGTTTCGAAATATAGTTCTTCGGTTTTAGTGGGACTTTTCAAACTTAAGGTTTAAAATTTATACAAATTTTGTTTGATTTTTTGTGTGCTTAACAAGAGCAGTATATTGCTCAGTTCGCTTAGTATATATCTTAGTTTCGCGGAAGTACACCAAATGTGGGTGAAATGGAACGCCTATTTATTCTAATGCTCGTTGTGTTTACACTGTTTTAAACTTTGAGAGGGTTGTAATTCCCGTAATTGATTTAATGTATTACATTTATATCTTCAATGTTTACTTAATCTATTTATTTATTTATTCATTGACACACATAATTACGATTACAATGGAGAATTCATCGTAATTTGCGTGGTTAGTCGAAAATCTACGGAATAATTACTTTTTAAAATATGTCAACATTGCGATAAATGTCTCTTTTCACATTAAATTACCGCTTTCAATTCACAACCGATGTGGGTTTCAGATCAAATATCATGTCTTCTCCCGAAAAAATCTGTTTATTGTCGCAATTGAGATATTTTATTTCATATAATGCACCCAGGGCCGATAAGGTTCGGGGTGATTTATGTGGTTCTTTGATCCTGTCATCCGGCAGACATTCCGGTTTTTCGGTACGATCCGTTCCGTATCGGCCGAACTTAAAGTCCGCATTTTACATCCGCCCGGAATGCTGCCTCCTTCCGGTAACTGAGAAAGCAATTCACTTTTGAATTATACGCATCGCGCTCGGTTGTGTGTCGTCAAATCCTATCTGTTTCCATCCGTCACCGTGTTTCTTCGCCAGCCTTCATTTATTCGTCTATCATCTTGTTCCTTGTGCGTTCTGTCTGCGTCCTGTTCCGTCGGCGTTACCTATTTTCGTGGGTAGCGCACGTGTTTCCCTGTTTGTGTTTGTCGTTCGGTGGCAATCACATATTTCTCTTATGGTTCGTACGGGATCTCGCGGTCGGGCCCGCGACCGTTCATCTCGTAGCAGTCGCCAGATGCGTCTGCCAGCTCGTCTCGTGCTGGTCCTGCTTCCAGTGACCGTGTTGGGCCTTCTTCTCGGGGTTCGGCCAGTGTGTCATCTGTGGCTGATTCACGGGTGCGCGGCCGTGGTCAGCATTCGCGTGGCAGGCCTGCTCGTGGCTCTGGACGGGGACGCCGCGCCTCCCGTGGCCGGGTTTCCCATTCTCGTGGCCGCGATCCTGTTCGTCAGCCTCGTCGTCAGCCCAGTCGTCAGTCTCGTCGCCAGGCTAGTCGCCGACAGGATGGTTCTCCGCGCCCCAAGTTTCCGCGCTATGGATCCAGGTCACCATCAGCGTCTCCTTTGTCGACCCGTCGTCGCAGCAGTTCTGATGACAGCTCCACTTCTCTCCGCCGCCGCGAGGATTCCCGTGTGGCGTCAGTGGTCCACCGACCGAACGCTCCGGCAAGAGACAGAACTGATCCGGGTAATGCCTTATTTAGTTTTCCATCCTCGCTGGTCTCCCCTTGGGACGCCCCCTTGCCGATTCCTACGGCGGCAGATGGCTATGGCTCTCATGTTTCCCGATCTATTCGCAACAAAATTTTCCGGGGCGATTTTATCAATTTGGATCAGCTGCAGGAACCTGCCGCCTCTATTCATACCGTTGACCCCCATCAGTTGGTTGTCTCTGCTTCCGGGCGAATCCGTGTTGCGCCAAGCGGGCATGCTGCTCCAATAACGTCTGTTGACTCGTGGACCGATGCTTTTCTCACTTTCATTTCGGTATACCTCGACGTTCACCCTGAATCGTCGGCCCAGCCCCTTTTGCGTTACCTGCGCACCATTCGTTGGGCGGCTGCTAAATGTGGGGGATCTGCCTGGCAGGTGTACGATACCCAATTTTGATTGAAGTGGGATGGTAATACAGCTACTCCTTGGGAGACCATCGACCCTAACATTTGGCTGCTGGTCATGACGCCCCAGGTTCGGCAACCTCCGCAGCCGACTCCGCCTCCGGTTCGTGCCTCCGGGCGTGCGGACAATTTTCCCACGCGTCCGGGCCGTCCCAGTCCCGTCTGTTTTGAATTCAACGCCGGCCGCTGCTCCTGGCCAAACTGTCGTTTTCGACACATCTGCAACATCTGCTCAGAGCCTCATGCCGCAACCGCTGCCCATGGACAAGACTTTCGCCGCTCAGCCCGCGGCGGTCGCCAGCAGCGTCTACCAGCTCGCCCCTTCCGCCGTTAATCTCAACTATTTGTGTTGGTGGCTTGGGAGGTACCCTCGCCACCAAGTCGCGCGGGAACTCCGGTTCGGTTTTACTCATGGTTTTCCACTCCATTATACTGGCCCGCGTCTGCCAACTGACGCTCCGAACCTCAAGTCTGCTCGTGACCGTCCCGAGGTCGTCCGGGAAAAGATCCTTAAAGAAGTTCGCCTTGGTCGCATTGCTGGTCCTTTCTGTGCTCGTCCAATTCCAACGCTCCGCGTGTCGCCGCTTGGACTGGTGCCTAAACATAAACCTGACTCATTCCGTCTCATCCATCACCTCTCCTATCCGGCAGGCCAGTCGCTCAATGATCATATTCCGCGCGAATTCACTACTGTCACATATACCAGTTTTGACGCTGCTGTTGCCACCATCCAGTCCCTTGGGGCCGGGACTTTGCTCGCGCGCGGGGATTTGGAGGCTGCTTATCGTAATCTTCGCATCTACCCGGGCGATTTCGATCAACTTGGTTTTAAACTGGACGACATGTATTATTTCGACAAATGCTTACCTTTCGGCTGCAGCGTGTCGTGCGCAACTTTTGAAAAATTCTCGACATTTTTGGAATGGGTTGTTAAGCAGCGGTCCGGCAACCCACACATCTTGCACTACTGCGATGACTTCCTGTTCTGTGGTCCGCCAGCCACGTCCCAGGCCTCAGACAGTCTTGACATGTTTCATCGCATTTGCTCTGATCTTGGCGTACCTATTGCTCATGAAAAAACGGTCTCGCCCACCTCGAAGCTCTGCTACCTTGGTCTCGAACTCGATACGTTGGCTAACGCGGTGCGTCTCCCTGCTGAGAAGCTCACAGCCATTCAGTCCAAAATCTCTATGGCTTTGCGCTGCCGTAAAATCTCGGTCCGTGAACTACAGTCGCTCATTGGCTCATTACAATTTGCGTGCAAGGCGATTCGTCCGGGCCGCCCATTTTGTCGTCGCCTGATTGATGCCCTGCAGGGATTTTCTAAGCCGCATCACAAAATCCGAATTAATTCTGGCATGCGTGCCGATTTGGCCACATGGTTACAGTTCTTCACGTCATTCAATGGGATCTACCTTTTCCCTTCTGCGACCTGGCTCCATGATACCGACATCAATTTCCACACAGACGCTTGTGGTGGTCAGTCCGGCGGCTTTGGCGCTTATTTCAACGGCCTTTGGGCTTTTGGCAAGTGGCCCCTTCCTTGGCATGCTTTGGGCCTGACCCGCAATATGGGTGTCCTCGAGATGTTCCCAGTCTTAGTGGCCATCAGCGTCTGGGGGCGTCGCCTCCGGAATCATCGCCTCCATTTACACTGTGATAACATTACCGTGGTCCGCGCCATCAACGACCAAACTTCCAAATGCAAGCCGCTCATGGCCCTGTTGCGCCAGCTGGTCCTGCTTCTCCTGTCTCACAACATCTCCTTGCGTGCTTCATGGATCGCGTCTCGTGATAATGCTCTCGCTGACAGCCTCTCTCGTTTCCAGATGAAACGTTTCCGTCGACTGGCGCCGTCCGCCGCCCGAACGCCAACACCATTTCCCAGGTGCCTGTGGACCTGCGTCGACATGTAACGCTGCTTTTGACTTCCTCCCGGGCGCCAAAAACTCACCGCACGTATCGCACCGCCATACGGGCTTATCTCGATTTCGCACACCAGCATCACTTGGCCGTTTCCTGGCCGCTCCCGGAACACGCTATCGTCGGGTTTATCGCGGGGGTTCATCGCTCCCAGCATTCTGCTTCAACCATTTCCACCTACCTGGCTGCCATCGGTCGGCAGCATCGACTCCAGGGTATGCGAGATCCCACTTCGACTTACCTCATTCGCCAACTATTGACCGGGGTCCGTCGCTTGACGCCTTCATCATCTCGTCCTGCTCCAGTGACAATACCTTTGCTGCGCACCTTGCTCCGCGTGCTTCCTCGCATATGCTCGTCGCCACATGAGGTCGCTTTGTTTACGTCTGCCTTTACGATGGCCTTTTTTGGACTGTTCCGCGTGGGGGAACTGGCCGCTGTGTCCAAGGCCGACTTTGGACATGCTATATTTCTTCGCGATGTCTCGTTGTGCGGCTCCGCCATTGACGTTTGGCTCCGGCATTCTAAAACGAACCAATGTGGTCCTCCCGCTCATATTCGCATTCCGTGCCTGCCGACTGATCCACATATCTGCCCGCTGCGTGCGGCCACCACATTTCTTGCCATTCGCGGCTCCCGGTCGGGACTGTTCCTTTCTCACCAGGCTCAGACCCCGCTCACAGTCGCGCAGTTTCGGGCCGTGCTCCATCAGGCTTTGCGTACGTCCGGCTCTCGACAATATATCACGCCGCATTCATTTCGTTCGGGTGGTGCTACCTATCTGGCGGATCTGGGCACCCCTTACCATGCCATCCAACACCGGGGTCGTTGGCGGTCCGATGTTTGTTGTCGATACATCCACTCAACATCTGCTTAGTCTCGTTTCAGTAGCCATTATCTGGGTCTTGGGTTCGTCCCACGTCTACTGGGCTCACCAGCGTGCTGTGCGGCGTCCTGTTGGCCAACATCTCCAGCTGTCCAGCCGCGGCGCTTCTGTTAGATGGATCGGCACTCGTGGGATGCTCTGGAGCGATTTCCACGCCACGTTCGACCGGGAGCTCGCCGCTTGTCCGCAGTCTCGGCATCCTACCCACATCATCATCCAGCTTGGTTCTAACGACATCACAGCCGGTGGGTACCGTGACTTGCGTGCCAGTGTTAAGCGGGAACTTTCTTATGTGCAGGAAACTTTGCCTGACTGCACCCTTATTTGGTCACACGTGTTCCCGCGCCGCTATTGGCACAACGCCCATCGCCCGAGTATTGGTGCTCGCCAGCGCCGGGACTTTAACCAACGCATGTTGGGCTTCGTCTTGCATCACGGGGGTCGTGGCATCAAGCACCCAGACATTTGCGCTTCTGATAAGGGCATGTATCGTTCAGATGGGATCCATCTCTCCCCCGTCGGCAACGATATCTATCTGAATAGTCTCCAGGGCGCCCTGGAGACCTTCCTGGCATCTGACACTATGGTTTTCCCGGTGGTTTAACTGTTTCATTGATGTATTTGGGCATGGAGCTCCTGGTTTGGGGGAGTGCTGCGCACTCTATGGCGGTCCTGCAGATAGTGGTAGTGGTAGTGTCGCCATAGCGTTATAACCTGTCTGGTAACTTTGATGGGTGGCTTATCAATAGTAGCTTAGTATGTTTATGACTGCACAGTCATCTTATGCTTATTTGAGAGTGCTCTCGATCTGTAGCCTGAGTGTAATATTCCAGGCCTGTGCTTAGCCATAGGGAGTTGGGCTGTCCAGTGGTCTCTACTGCCATTCCTGCGTCGCACTCGTTGGGCTTCTCCCTGGTGGCCGTGTGTGCTTATTGCTTAGGGCGCCTCATAGCAATTCTTGGGCGCCGGCTCCGAATCGTACCTTAGCTCGTCGGGCCATGCTCGTGCCTGCGCTGTACAGCAGTATTTCTTCAGCGTTCTCTGCTTCGGCTTCTCGTCAGAGCGAAGGCTCTGCTTAATTGGTTTTCCATGCGTATGGGCTATCTGCAGGACAAGCTTATAATTTCATTAAAGCTGAGATCATAACCCACTCATGTGTTGTCATTTAAATATTCCATGCAGTAGTGGCAGGGCTGTCACTGGTGGGGGTAGTGTCTCTTGGATCTGAGTGATCACATAATGCACCCAGGGCCGATAAGGTTCGGGGTGATTTATGTGGTTCTTTGATCCTGTCATCCGGCAGACATTCCGGTTTTTCGGTACGATCCGTTCCGTATCGGCCGAACTTAAAGTCCGCATTTTACATCCGCCCGGAATGCTGCCTCCTTCCGGTAACTGAGAAAGCAATTCACTTTTGAATTATACGCATCGCGCTCCCTCCCTCCCCCCTTGGAGCTCCATGCCCCGCTTTGTTCGGCGTCCCGAGTGGCACGCCATATTCATTGTTCTGTGATGCCTGTTTTGTTTGGGCCTAGGGCCCTGTGTATTTGCATCTCGTTGCTGCTGTTTGTTTTCCCTTTCAGGTGCTGTGTCATCAGTGCCATTGATCCAGCTTTGGTGCGTCCTGCAGGGGTAACTTTGGTGTTGCCCGCCCATACCACGGTGCTTAGCCATAGGGAGTTGGGCTGTCCAGTGGTCTCTACTGCCATTCCTGCGTCGCACTCGTTGGGCTTCTCCCTGGTGGCCGTGTGTGCTTATTGCTTAGGGCGCCTCATAGCAATTCTTGGGCGCCGGCTCCGAATCGTACCTTAGCTCGTCGGGCCATGCTCGTGCCTGCGCTGTACAGCAGTATTTCTTCAGCGTTCTCTGCTTCGGCTTCTCGTCAGAGCGAAGGCTCTGCTTAATTGGTTTTCCATGCGTATGGGCTATCTGCAGGACAAGCTTATAATTTCATTAAAGCTGAGATCATAACCCACTCATGTGTTGTCATTTAAATATTCCATGCAGTAGTGGCAGGGCTGTCACTGGTGGGGGTAGTGTCTCTTGGATCTGAGTGATCACATAATTGAGGTTTTATTTGAGCAAAGACTTATTGAAATCATAGAAACTACAGCTTCAGGGACAAAAAAGATCAATTTTTCCTATTTTTTGCATGAAGACAACATGGCAAATTACAAGAAAGAAAGCAATTTTTCAGGGCTATATAAATGATTTCAGTCAGAAATATATCACTCCTCACAAACTACATATCTTAATCGTATTTATATTGGCTCAGTATTATATTTCGCTCAGTTTTACGCTGATACATGAATTCAAAACTGACAAACATAAATCAAATCCGAAAAATAAATCATGTATCCGATGGCATGCAATTTAGTGTTGATTCTTAATCGATCCGGCATCCGTGCTGAAGAAAACTGTTAATTATATGGTTGTGAAGAAACTGCTGGCTCAAGAATTGGCAATATGTACAGTAATGCCCTAAGTAATCGACCACAGCAGAATTATGGGTAACTTTTCAGGATTTAGTCGGAAATATAGCTTGTTGCCATTCATCGGAAAGCTCTCGGCGAGAGCTTTCCAATGAATGGCAACAAGCCATATTTCCGACTAAATCCTGAAAAGTTACCCATAATTCTGCTGTGGTTAAAGAGTCGATTATTTAGAGCATTACTGTACCTTACGTGAATATTAATAAACATTCACTATTACCATACAAATCCTTCTATTATTTTCCATTTATTCACTAAATTCTTTGATTCATACTATTTTTTGCTCAGTTTTAAATTTGCGCCAGTTGTTTGTTGAACTTATTACCTAAACATTTTCATCAATAAATACAGCTTCTTCTGCACTTTTACTTATCTGTAGACTGCTTTTAACACCTTAACATCCCTCCAAATCAATAATAATCTGATGTATACTTTTTAATTGACTGGGATAATCCATTTAGTATAGAAATGGTTAAATATGTACTTAATTTGGAGGTTCAAATGAGTCGTGCCTGTAACAATTAAAATGAGGAATGTAAGCTGTCAAAGAAATTAGCACATAATAGGAATTGTTAGATGTCACATGTAAGCTTCATGGTGACATCATAAGAAGGCAAGGTTCATGGTAACATCGTAAGAAGACAAGGCTCATGGTAACGTCATAAGTAGGCAAAGTTCATGGTAACGTCATAAGAAGGCAAAAAGGCAAAGTTCATGGTAACGTCATAAGAAGGCAAAGTTCATGGTAACGTCATAAGAAGACAAGGCTCATGGTAACGTCATAAGATGGCAAAGTTCATGGTAACATCATAAGAAGACAAGGCTCATGGTAACGGCATAAGAAGGCAAGGTTCATGGTAACGTCATAAGAGCTGCAGGCAAGAGGCCATGCCGAAGGAAATGTTGAAGTATGTTCTGATAATACATACAGGTATATGGATGCTGAGCCACAGCAGTAGCTCAGCTTGAGTACTGTCAGTGGTCAATGATACTATTAATATCTTAGATTGTCTGATAAAAAATAAATATCAAGGTTATATAATTAGACGATATAAATAGTATATCACAATAAAGATAAAGGTATAAATAAAGATAGCATTATAAACTATATAAATTGTATGAGTATAAAATAAATATCCTTTACAAAGCTGGTACAACTAATATTTGACTAATATAAATATTGAAAGCAATAATAGTATAAATAGAAAGTGATAGGCTGTCCTAATGTAATGCCCTAATTAAATGACTCCTTAACCACAGCAGAATTATGGGTAATATCTCAGGATTTTGTCGGAAATATGGATTGTTGCCATTCATCGGAAAACTCTCAGTGAGATCTTTCCGATGAATGGCAACAAGCCATATTTCCTTTTTAACGAGTCGATTAATTAGGGCATTACTGTAACTATGTAAATAAGTTTCAAACAATTGTTTTACTATTTAATATTTTACTAATATAAATATTGAAAGCAATAATAGTATAAAGAGAAAGTGATAGGCTGTCTTAACTACATGTATGTACATAAGTTTCAAACAATTGTTATATTACACCATGATTCATATACATGTGTAAACAGAACTTCAGTTCCTAGCCATTGAGATAATATTTCTGCGCAAGAGATACGATCAACCTAGCTACATTGTAGCTATACAACAAACAAAATTTCTTGTATACAAGGAAAATATCTTAAAGAGAGACTGCCTAAATTTCGAATATTTGAGTGAATTGTTTAATCTAAGTAATAACAAGAACATTAACAATACGCCATATGTGCGCGTCGATGGGAATGAACATCACTTAGCAAGAAAATGTGTTTGTAGATCAAAATATATCAACTTTCAAATCACTCAATGATACCAATTTACACCAAAATGATCTGATTCTTATCCTACTCTATCCAGATGAATACATTAATGCTCTAAGTAATCGACTTCTTAACCACAGCAGAATTATGGGTAACTTTTCAGGATTTAGTCGGAAATATGGCTTGTTGCCATTCATTGGAAAGCTCTCCCCGAGAGCTTTCCGATGAATGGCAACAAGCCATATTTCCGACTAAATCCTGAAAAGTTACCCATAATTCTGCTGTGGTTAAGAAGTCGATTACTTAGAGCATTACTGTATGTCAGATAAAATGTTAGATTTATGTCACCACATCCAGGTATTAATAAACTTTTGATAAATCATCAGCCGATGTCTTGAATTTGATGTTATATTTCGTGATCGCTTTTTCTGCATGGCATGTGCTTATTTCTAAATAACCCAATCCACCGTCCGTCATTTAATTGTGGTTATGTCGGAAAACCTAAAACTTCTAATTATATCATAATCAAGTTTATGCCTGGAGTCATAAACTGTATTTAATATAATTTTCATATTGATATCTGAGGTTCTTTTGAGTATGCGTAAATATACAACATGCATCCTCGACTCAAATTAATTCATTTGTGGCATATTTTCCATTCAATGAAGTGGAAGGCGTCTAATAAATGGTCAGATTCGCATTCAACACCCCCTTAATTTGTCGTTTTTTAAAACACTTTAAAGACTTCACAGTATAGTCAATCATTGTTTTTAACTTGAATTCCTATAGCAGAATACAAACACCTACATTAATGCCCTAATTAATCAACTCCATAACCACAGCAGAATTATGGGTAACTTTTCAGGATTTAGTCGGAAATATGGCTTGTTGCCATTCATCGGAAAGCTCTCGGGGAGAGCTTTCCGATGAATGGCAACAAGCCATATTTCCGACTAAATCATGAAAAGTTACCCATAATTCTGCTGTGGTTAAGAAGTTGATTAATTAGAGCATTACTGTACATTATTAGGAATATACTCTAGTGTTTCAAATAGATGTGCAAGGTAGAAATCCTAATAAAATTTAATAAATGTTCAGACCCGAATAAACGTGCAGTTCACGATCTCAGTAACTACTTTTCACAGGAGAAATATATGGCAGGGCCAAGTGCATATTTGTGTAGATACATGTATAACTAGTTGCATTTTAGAAAATTTAGATACATTAAGAGTTCTATACATGGTTTTAATGATCGCCAAGGGTTTAAAATTACATTTGTTTCTGCTAGTAGGGAGCTATAAACTGTGACCATCTCATACCCACTGGTAATTATGGGATAGAGAAATTGCCCGGAATGGACATGAACATACACTGGCATTTCCACAAGGGATAGTAGAGTATTCCATCTCCAGTATCTTGAGACGTTTGGTTGACAACACGCAGGATTTTTTGTTAGTCAAAATGTTTTTAATTCCTGAAATGCAAAACCTTATCGACAAAGCAAAAGCAGAAAAATCAAAATTCCCATCAACTTTCTTCAAGGTTTTATTTACATACAATTTTCAAATTCTGTGATCAGAAGAAACTTAGTTAAAAAGTCATCAAAGGGAAAATGTTTTAGTGTCATGGGGACTCAGATAAGACCTATACTATTGTAGTACAAATTCGAGGACGATGCATGGATATCAGATTACCCATGCACTCACTATTACAGCTTATTTAGCTTATTTTTAGCTTTGTTTAATCTATTTTACAAACCTTCTCAAAAATTAAATATGGTAAAACATTTGGTGGAATGATTTAAAAACTTTTTTGTACATTTTAGCTGTACATTTGGGTATTTTTATGAGGGAAAACTTTGTAAACCTACAATATTCATAATTTATTGGCATAATATTATTTCCAAATATAAAACTCACAGGGCTTATTTATGTCTTAAATTTTGTGTCCGTGTATTTATTTTTGGCGGACTGGACTAAACATACAAACAAATTTTTTTTTTAAATAAACATGTCTCATGTATAGACATTGGAATTAGGCACCAAATTCTTAAGTCTACATGAATGTTTAAGATATTTTTCATTTTGAGTAATAGTTATATAAATATTGAAAGTTCCTGTACTTTTGATGAAAGTTGATGAGATTTAGACACTTACTCTCTCTACGAGCTGAAATTTCAATGATAATACAATATAAACCATATTCTGATCACTGTAATAATATAACATGCTCATTCAACCAAAATACTATGATCAAATTGATGCTGAAAAAATTATCTTCAAAGAGTGCCACATGCACACCCCATGCTCTTTTTCGCTATTTCTAAGTCTAAGAAGGCCCATAGGTCTGGTAAAAACCGTTGTGAAGGACCCTGGGGGCACATATTTCTCTTATAATGATCTATCTCTACAACACAAATTTATTCAAATCAAACTGTTATTAATAAAATAACACTGAATAAAGCTGAATGTTTGCACAGTACAGATGGAAAATCTAGATACTTTCAAAATTCAAAAAAGGCAATAACTCTGAGAAAAATTCAAAGACATAAACCCGCTGTTGGCAGTATGCTTTCCCCAAAGCTGGTCATCACCATTTCAAATAACATTCAAATCTGACACTTGCTAATGGAGTTACACTGCTGAAGTTTTGTATGATCCGAGATTGGTCATTACGGGATCAATCATGGAAATATGTTTAATCCATTCAAGCCTGAGTTTAGTGTGTCTGACATTGCAGAATGAGGTTCCCAGGGGGTGAATCTTCAGGGATTATACATAATTCAAATTAACATTCTTTTTAGTTACTTTTTCCATTCTGTTCAGTTTCTATATCCCCTAATTTGCAGAAGATAAATTTCATAATCAAGGTGACTAATGGGTGAACATCACCAACTTCAACTGGGAACTTCAATATGATCCTAGATCTCCCATGCACTGGCTATCCAAAATTGCCACAATTCATCAAACCATAGGTTGCGTTTGTTATACAACTCGCCCAATAAAATACAAATACTCCTTTCTTCCTACAACTTTCCAAATAATTATAATTAACTGCCTGAAAACACAGGTATCTATTTTAAAGGCCATATGTTATCTCCTTCTATAGTAAATCATCATTGATGAGTAGTTATCCCACAGGAAATGTTCAGATAATAAATTCAACAAACGTGTTTAATTTATTATCTAAACATTTCCCTCAATAAATAGGACTCCTTCTGTACTTTTATTTATCTATTGTCTGCTTATATTACCTGTACATCCCTGCAAATGAATAATAGACCATTCTGATGTACACTTTTTAACTAACTGGAAGAATCCATTTAGTATAGAAAGGGTTAAACCAGTTTTAATATAAATGTAAGATGCTGCTTCATTTAAATTTCATGCATGCTTGGGGCTTCACTTGACACAGGTCTCATGATACGTATGTACGTTGGTTGGTTATTCTGACTATTTCATACAGTAATGCCCTAAGTAAATGACTCCTTAACCACAGCAGAATTATGGGTAACTTTTCAGGATTTAATCGGAAATATGGCTTGTTGCCATTCATTGAAAGCTCTCGCCGAGAGCTTTCCGATGAATGGCAACAAGCCATATTTCTGACTAAATCCTGAAAAGTTACCCATAATTCTGCTGTGGTTAAGGAGTCGATTACTTAGGGCATTACTGTACTTTGTTAGATACTGTTTCATATAACTGGCAGGCATGCATGGGGATTTGTTAAAACTGTGATTGCTACTCACATTATATTTATTTCTATAAACATGACTAAACAAAGGTTTCATGATAGGTATGGATGGATGACTAAACAAAGGTCTCATGATAGGTATGGATGGAAGAATGTCTATATGGGTCGGTTACTTTGACTAATAGAGTCTTTGTCAGTCGTTTACCTTGAGACACAGGCATCCCGTCTACGTTGTCCGGTGAGCGAGGATGTCGTGGACTCGGTGCGGGTTTCTTCCTGTTCCCTTTGTTCCGTTCGCTAGCTTCCTGAAGCAGCTTTAAGAGATAAGCCTTATCCCGTCCTTCCTGGAAACAAAGTATAAATTTACCCTTTCTTTATTAAATATATTCTCCCATTCAGTTATATAAGTATACATTGGATTGGTCTATTATTCATCTGGGGCATGTTCAGGAAATATAAGCAAATGACAAGTAGGCAAAGAAATAGTACAAGTGCAGAAGGATTCCTATTCCTAATGGACAAAAAAGTTCAGATAACAAAGTTTAATATTAGCTGTTTGTTGAGCTTATTATCTGAACAACTACTCGTCAATGAGTATTTAGTAAAGGAAGGTTAAAATACAGTTTAAAGAATGTCCGCAAGATGCTTGAAGATTGTGTAATATACACATATGTATCCAGAATACACACAAGCAAAGCATGTTTGTTCTTTTGGAATGGCAATACATTGCTGGTATATTTCCATGTTATGTTTCTGGGCAATATGTTGTCGTGATTAGCACAAATTAATAGATTTTACATGTCTGAGATGAAAATACCAGTTCACAGAAGCTTTTTTCTAAGAGGATAAGTATGATTTTCCAAGGGAGGTAATTACTATATCCAAAATCATAGTATACCATTATCATTATCTAACTTCTTCAGGGCCACACAGGCCAGGACAGTGGAATAGTTAGTTTCACTTTTTTAGAACAATATGCAGTTTGCCAGTGTTTGATGTGTGGTTTTGCAATGAAAAATCTCTCTTTTTCACCACTTTTAAATGTACAAAAAGCCTTCAATGTGAGTATATGTGAATAAATAAATAAATTCTGCAAAGCCATCATTACCAATAAAACATTGAAATATAGCTTTGAATTCTTATGTTCATTATCAATTATTCATGGTTAATGAGATTCCACATGTTCAAGCAATTGTTATGTAAACATTCTATCCACTAACAATTCGTCAACGTTTGATAAATCTTGAATGTAAACAATAGAAAAGGACAGATCATTGAAAAATGTTCTGCAAAAGAAATTAAAAAGAATACATTTGACTTGAAATTTCCATCGGAAATCAATAATAGATGTAAGAAATTTTATCTTAAAAAGTTTATCTCTTTCTCCATGTTCTTCATGATGACCATTATAATTAATTAAAATTTACCCACTTAAAAGGTCTTATGTCCCTTTAAGGTTCTCATATGTTTTGGGAGTACCAATGTGTCAACAAAACAAGTTTTATACAAGATTCTGTGATGTCCACTAAAGTGATGTTAATTCTGATACATGTGTCAGTCTTTACGATGATATAAAAACAAAAAGATCAAAAAGATCAAAAATAGTTATTTATTGTGAATCAAAAGGTTGAAAGACACTATATGTCAACGAATGTTAATGAATTACTCTACATAGATACATGTTTATCATTAGAACTGAGGATATTTATAGATGTGACACTCACCATAGATAGCTGTTGCCGTAGTAACACAACCATTTCTTTATGGCCATTCATAATAACTTTGAGATAATATGCGCCGACACTGCAATAGTAAAAATAAAGCAATATTATGCATACTATTCAATGAAGTTGCTCTTCAATTATGGTTCCTGCACATCATGAATTTTTCCTCCAGTTGAATTTTGCCTAATTGTCAAAAGTTATGGTTAAATACACACTTGATGTTCACGTATAATTTGACACAAGCCGAAAAAAAATGAAGAAGTGTCAAGAATGTGTTGTGCTATTATAATTTTTTCTTACATTCTATAACAATTTTTTTATTTTTCTTATTTTAACAAATTTATACATTCTTTGAATGTACAAGCCATGCAGATCTTACTAACATTAATGAATAATAGGTCATGCAGTACTAGTTACCTGAGTAAAACTAAGATGCTGGCCACAAATCCTGGAGATGAGACGATTTCTATGACGGTAGAAAGCCATTCTGATTCCCTTTCTCCCTTCCAGTCATTAATCAGCTGGAGCACAACATCATAGGAAGCAGTGTAATTCCTGTATGGTCCACACTCAGTGCTCGGCTCAATGCTAAAATACAACATCATACAAAGCAGTGTAATTCCTGTATGGTCCACACTCAGTGCTCGGCTCAATGCTAAAATAATTCAATGATTAACTTTAACCCTTTGTATATTAAATGGATTCTTCCATCAGTTAAATAAGTATACATTGGATTGGTCAATTATTCATTTTGAGGGAAGTTCAGGTTATAAATGTAGACAAACAAAAATCTAACACAATTGCATAAGGATTCATATTCTTTGGTAGGAAATGTTCACATAATAAATTCAACAAGCGACCTATGATTATTTGTTGAACTTATTATCTGAATATTTCATAAGGGAACTAACTACCCGTCAATAAGTATTTAGTAAAGAAAAGGTTAAAGGCACAGAAGGCATTTGCAGTGGGTACAACTGAAAAATCATACCAAGTTTGGAAATCTAGTATTACCAAGCAGAGCATGAAAAAATAGAAGGAATTAATTATTATTTTCATTATCAATAACCCTCCAGTGACGAGATTCCACTTGTGGAAAACACCATTGGTAAATACGCAGCTGTAACAGAAATACGACTACAATTTCCACAAAAGCATATAGTCAAATTACGAAAGAAATAAATACACTGCGCATCGGCGTGTGTGGTAGAATTTGAGCACAAAGCAAGCCGAGTCCTACGAACAGATTCTGGACACACCGATGAATGGTTAATTTATTTCTTAAATAATTTTAGCTTGTCTAAAGCATTTATTTTGTGTGTGTATGTCCACACATTTTATCTTCGAATGACATTTTTCCTTAATTTTCACCAATTAGACCTTCAATTAAAATTTGCAAGTCCTTTTGTAATTCAGCAAAAAGAAATTCATTTGATAAGAGAAAATTTTGGTCCAGAGCCAACCCTGAATTTATGGTATACATAATATAATTTAACTTACAATAGGATTCCACAAGCAACAGCAATAACAGAAAGGATGAAGTAAGCAAACAGGAATGACAGGAATATGGTGTTAGCTTTCGATGCTTTCCATTGCTTGGATGACGGCTTACAGTTCTGTATCACGCTCACCTGTGAACAAATTATCTAATAATAAATATATCAGAATGGGTGGAGGCCAGACCTGTTTAGTTTTGAAAATGACAATCAGGGAGATTTTTTTTTCGAGAGGTTGGCCTATTTGTGTCATGTTGTGTTTTCGGGGACAATACATTTAAATTATGAAAAATAGTAGTAATAAAAATGTGATACATGTATTCACTCTACAGAAAACAAGGACTGCATAACTTGTTGCTAAAATGAAAGAACTCGAAATTAGGTGACAGCCATAAAATTTTATTGACTTCAAGAAATATGAATAGTTAGCAGTTTGTAATACAGTGCAAACTGTGACCCCACACATTGTCCTTGTAATATTGTCATTACTGCAGTTGTGGTTGTTGAATAACTGTGTTTTAGAGAATGTATTTATTTGTCAAAGATATGAAAAAATGTAAGTAATTACTATTTCCCATTTGCAGATTAACATTGACAATTGCTAATTTAGGTTACCAGTACACTTGTACTTTACTCAGTCAGTACAATTCATGCATTGTATAATGTAAATTACTCTCAAAACATGCTTGATTTGATATTGTGAAAATCAATTAAGGGTGAGGGACCGAGGCCTCATTAACACAGCTAATTACAAGTTACTGCCAGGGTATATGAACTGAGTATTACGTACTGATGGACATGCCTGAAAATCAGAAACACGATTGTGGAATTTTGGCAATGCGGGAGAATTTGAGTTTCTTCCGTATTTTGCTTAAATCCTGAGGTGAATCCTGGAGTCTCACGGAGAATCCATGAAACTTAACAGCTCTGGTGGAGGCATTGTAGATGTAGATGTAGATGTAGATGTTTATTTGTACAATAGATAAGAATAGATAACAAAGCATTGATATATGAATTAATGGTATTGTACAGGAGCAGCATGACCTACTGGCCGTCTTCCTGCTGCCCCTCAATCAATAATACAATATGATGGCATATGTAGTTTCAGGTTTGCTGGTTGGTGTTAAATGTTAAATAATTTAACTATATTGATAATTTTAATTGAAAATGGTATAAATTGTGAACTTAAGAGTATATATCTTATATACTATTGCGTTTGATGGGCAAGTTAGAAAAGCTAAATCGGAATAACATTGTGAGGTCGCGACGGCCCTATATAATGTAGTTTTTGAAATAATCAGAGTGGACGGCGGATACCAGGCAATAAGTTAGATTTTTTATGACAGCATAATGCCGTACATAATTTGCCTTATCATATATAACATTTCAATTTAAAAATTCACGGACGCCGCCGTGTATGTCACAGGGCTGTCTGGAAGGGCGGATGTTCAGGTGATAACTCTAAGTTGTAAGTTGCTTGAGGCAAGTGATATGATGATTATCTATCGCAAATGTAGCATGATTTGATGTTACATGTAGCCGAATATTTACCTATTAGTTCAGTAGATAATAATTTTTTGAAACATAATTAAACTTACAAATTTTTATTTTGGAGTTAATCAAATTCCACACATTGGGAAAAGTATGTGTTGGTAGATTTTCTGAAAACCATGTTCTCGGTGTTTTGCTTCTTAGTTTATTCGCCTGTCTTGTATTTACACCGAGGGAGAAAGTGAACATTTTTTCAAATAATTTTGGGAGATTTCTTTTAGACCAGTTGTACATAAAGAGCGCCGCGTGCATGGTGTAGAGATCTTTGAACATTAGAATATTCTCTTGTTTGAAAAGGGGTTCTGTGTGGCTATTATATTTAGATTTGCATAGAATACGAATTGCTCTTTTTTGTAAGGTTGATAACACATTAGCATGACATGAATGTCCCCATACTGGGAGACAGTAAAGAAGATGGCTATGGACTAAAGAGTGGTATAGAATTTTTCGTGATTCTTTTGGTAAAATGTTTTTAACTTTGTTCAAGCAGTAGAGGGTGTGGTTCAGCTTCCTTTGTATCATTGATATGTGGGTTTTAAACGTTAAGTTTTCATCCATGATAATACCTAGGAATTTGATGGACTGTACTTGCATTTGATTCACTACCCTAACTAATTCTATGCCATTCATTTTAAGTGTAAAGTTTCTTCATTGCCTTTAGGGTGGATTAACATGAATTTACTTTTAGCTGTATTGATTGACAGTTTGTTACAACAACACCATTCAAATATGTGTTTTAATTCGGTAATCGATGTTTTTTTAAATTTTTTTTTATCGTAGCCAGATGAATATAGGGTGGTATCATCAGCAAATGACAGCATATTCATTTTTGTACATTGGGGCATATCGTTTACATAGAGGAGAAAAATTGTCGGACCGAGAACTGACCCCTGGGGCACGCCACACGTTATCCTTTTTAATGCGGAAGTATGTCCTTGACAGTCAACATATTGTTTTCTACCCGTTAGATAACTTCTAAACCAGTCTTTAGTTACTCCTCGAATTCCGTAATGTTCTAGCTTTCCCAATAAAATTTCATGACTGATTGTATCAAACGCTTTCGACAAGTCTATGAAAATAGCTAATGTAGAGTCCTTAGTTGGTTTATCGTTGTTTTCTGCTACATGATCTAGAAGATGCATTAAGGGGTGTATCGTAGAGTGGTTCTTGCGGAATCCATATTGGTGTTTATGTAGAATATTGTGTTTTTGAAGGAACGAAAATAGCCTACTCTGCATAAGTTTCTCTAATAATTTCGAAAAGACGGGTAAAATGCTAATGGGCCTATAATTTGTTATTTTACTAGGAGACTCGTTTTTATGGAGTGGAATTACTTTGGATATTTTCAGCCTATCGGGGAAGATTCCTAATTTGAATGATAGGTTGAATATGTGCGACAGTGCTCTAGAAGTTTCGGGGATGGTCTGTTTCATTAGTTTCGATGTGAGATGATCGATGTCAGCGGTTCCCTTCCCGATGACTTTATCAGAGATTTTCAGGATTTCGTTGGCGTCAGTGGGAAACAAGAAGAAATTACCAGTATTGGAATGTGTTAAGTAGTCTGCAAAATGTTTATCTGGGTTACAGGGGACGTCGTCACTAGTCTTCTGACCAATTTTCGCAAAATATTCATTAAACGCCTGTGCTATTTTACCTGGTTCCGAAATTAAAGTGTTTTCATGTGACATATTAGATGGCATTTTAGGAGTGTTATTTGACAGTTTTAGAGCGTTTTTCAAGATGACCCATGTACGTCGCATGTCAAATTTATTTTCCTGTAGAACATTGTTGTAATATAGTTGTTTACTCTTTCTGATTAATTGCTTGTATATTCGACAATATGTTTCGTACTTATCAACGTTGAGAATAGACGAATTTTTTTATTTTTTTATGTATAATTTGTTCTTAACTAAAGAAGAGTTAATGAGACCTTTTGTCATCCATGGTTCTTTTTTTATATATTTTTTCGGCGGATTAGATTGAACCATGGAAATGCTTCATTAAACGCCCATAGATAAATAGATAAAAAGTTATCGTATGCTTGGTTCGGCGATGTGCTGTCGAAGACACATTTGAAATCTTGTTGTTTAAGTATATTTTTAAGTTTATCTGTATTATTTTGACTCATTATTCTTTTTTCTGTCGAAAGATCTACTTTTGTGTATTTATTGTCTCGATATTCGGCATAAAATGTAGCGAAATGGTCCGACACATCGGAAAGAATGATGCCAGTGTCGACACGGGAAACGATGTTGTTGCTAAAAATATGATCAATTAATGTCGCCGAGTGGTCAGTTATTCGCGTAGGACGTGTAATTACAGGTAAGAAGCCATTTCCAAACATCATTTCGACGAAGTTATTTGTTTTTGTATGTGAATGGAAGTTAAGCAAGTCAATATTGAAATCCCCTATGAGATATGCTTTCGTCCCTGCGTCGTTTAAATGTTGTACGACGTTTGTTATTTTAGTTATAAAAGTATCTAGATCTGACAAGGGGGCTGTATTTGGTCTATATATAGACCCTACTACATATGAGGAGTGTCCAGAGTCTATTTCGATGAATAGCATTTCAATGACATGAGGAATAAATATGGTCAGATCCTCACGAATTTTAAAAGATAGAGTTTCTTTTATGAACATCCCAACACCACCATGTCCGTCGTCGCCATCGGGTCGGGAATTAAATTGAAATTGATGATAACCAGGGAGATAATACTCTTCTCGAATCTTGAATATTTCTGACAAAGCCAGAATATCAATAGAGTGGTTAGAGTTTGTAATATCTGATAACATATTTTTAAATGAATCCCAGTTAGCGTTCAGGCTTCTGCAATTTAGACCGAGAATTGAAAATTCGGATTTGGAAATATTTATATTTTCGTTCAGCTGCGAAGGTGACAAATAGTTACATGAGTGATTTGAGAAATTATATGGCGAGTATGTGTTCCCATCATCATCGTCAGGACCATTTAACAAAGTTTTAAGATTTAAGGAGTTACTTCCCTGAACATCGCCCAATGCAAAATTATCCGTTGTCATGGTTAGTTCTGCTGATAGAGTTACCTTTCTTGCCCTTCGATAATATTACAATAAATTGATGTTGATATACTTTCAATATAGCCAACCAGCTAAACCTGCATGCTATGACAATATATAATAATACATTCATATCAAAATACAATCAAATAATATATATTATTATAATTATGAGGTACAATTTCAACAAGGTGGGAATTTTAATAGAGAATATACACAACAGATGCATGGTATGTGCATGGAGACAGCATTTAGGTCGTTCGGTGATGAGGTTTGAATGTGTCTTCTACTTGCACATATGAACAGGGGCATGCATTAAATACAAGTAATGGTTAGGAAGCAGCTTTCGCATCTAAACTAGGTGCATGTAAAACGACCTGATCGTGATGGGCACTACCGTGCAGGACCATCAAGATAGTGCATGCAGGGAAGTACCCACCATGCAAGAGGTCACCGCCGTATCGATGTATTTATTTACAAAAGCATTGTTTCATATGTTCATGACATTATTCTCATTTTCTTATCAAAATGACCATGTTATGGTCAGAATGGCACATTGAAATGTCCCTCAACTCAAATCAACCTTAAAGATTTGATCCAACTTTGTAGAAAAATTTATAATTTGTTATCTGGCCAATTAGATTCATTTGATGCTTAACCCTTACTATACTGAATGGATTCTCCCACTCAGTTATAAAAGTATACATTGGAATAGTCTAATATTCAACTGGAGGGATGCTCAGAAAATATGAGCAGACGGCAGACAATAGAAAGTGCATAAGGAATCCTATTCATTTGAGGGAAATGTTCAGATAATAAGTTCAACAAATGACTTATGGTCATTTGTTGCACTTTTTATCTACTATGTCCTAAGGGAAACTACACGTCAATGAGCATTTGCTATAGAAATGGTTAAATCCACAGCATATTTCGATTCTAAATTCAAAATAAGCAAAAATCACTGCTTCACCAGAACAATTACAAATACTCTAATATTAAACCACTTCTCACTAATATTCAAAACATTACTTACCTTTTTCACGTAAAATATGATGAAGAATTTAACCATGACAATGAAAGACAGCAGAGGGCTGTAGAATGTCCCCAACCTGTTGGAAAAAAATGTTATAAAGTTATAAAAGGACATAATATCACTTTTTCAAGAAAACATTGAAGGTAACAATTTGGATCATTAAGGACAAGTGCAGAGATCGAAATCTACACATCTCTCTAAACATGAGACAGGCTACTGGGTGACGAGTTGTTTTTTGTGCTACCTGCCACCTGTGACAGGCGACTCTATGAGCTTAAAGGTACTCAACCCGATAAAACTCCTCTCAATTACTATTTCAATGGCTTCGGGGGTCAAAAATATTTGATTCGAGTCGAGGAAGTCACCCATCAAAGCTCAGATTTGTTAGATATCGATTTTAGAAATCTATTATTTTTCATTATCGGGAATACTATCTGGCCCAGAACTCAGTCAAAATTGCGTTAAAATTACCACTTGATTTTAGAGTTATTCATCCTTGTCTGTTTGAATAGATTTGGAGTACACATCCAGAGCAGATTACGGCAGTTATTAGTACACATCTCGAGAACATAACAAATTTGAAAAATCAATATCTAATAACTCTGAGCTTTGTTTGATGGGTTCCTCGACTCGAATCAAATATTTTTTACCCCCAAAGCCAAAGAAATAGTAATATAGGACCCTCTGATCGGATTGTTGTTGTTGGAATCTGTTGAGATGGGGACCCTCTTTACGGGTTGAGTACCTTTAATATACAGGCTTTGATTATAGAACAATATCTATGTTGGACAGAGATATCACTTTATCTGTGTTTGATAGTTCCAGATTGATTTGTTGGGATTCACCATGTATCATATATAGTAGATTGTTGTCCACCAGTATCCCTAAAATTCTAAACGAGAAAAAGTTATAATTCGGTGAGATTATTAAATGCCCAGTTTTGGTGGCAAATCTAACAATTTTTAAGTGCAAAATTTACAATACAGTTATACTGCTTGTAATATTAATTGTTATAAAGTTAACCAAATACAGAATAAAACAATTCTGTGGAATATTGTCATAAAATCATGTTATAGAATGAAATAATTTAATCTGAACACTCCTCAGATATATTATGATCCCACATATAACAGTCATTTCCTTCTGAAATTTCCAACTGCCATTCTTCCAGCCACTAATTTATTATAAAGAGCTTGTTCGTTCATAAGAGAACCAACTCTTCAATGAGTCTTTAGGGTTAATCAGCAATAAGATTGATTGATTGATTGGGGTTTAATGTCGCTTTCAGCAACTGAGGTCATTTAACAACATTTCCAGTTTTAGTGGTGGAGAAAATATGCACACATAAGGCTAATCTAATAGTGATTTCAATGGTTGATAAACTGATAAACTCATCGACCATGTGTGGCAAACGACCGGCCATCAGCGAGTAACTGACAACTCCACCAGATAACGATTTTGAGTTACAAAGTCCATTAAGGAAACATGTGGATTTGGACCCTCATCGATAGTGCTGGAGGGCGAGACGGCTTGGAGTTGTACCCTTAACCGACTGAGCCACCAAGGCCCCCTCAGCAATAAGAGTGGAGTATAATAAATGGTGTGGAACTCACCAGCATAAGACTTGAGAGTAGATGAGACTGAGCGTGTTACGACCAATGTTAAACTCACCAGCATAAGACTTGTGAGTAGATGAGACTGAGCGTGTTACGACCAATGTTAAACTCACCAGCATAACACTTGTGAGTAGATGAGACTGAGAGTGTTATGACCAATGTTAAACTCACCAGCATAAGACTTGTGAGTAGATGAGACTGAGCGTGTTACGACCAATGTTAAACTCACCAGCATAAGACTTGTGAGTAGATGAGACTGAGCGTGTTACGACCAATGTTAAACTCACCAGCATAACACTTGTGAGTAGATGAGACTGAGAGTGTTATGACCAATGTTAAACTCACCAGCATAAGACTTGTGAGTAGATGAGACTGAGCGTGTTACGACCAATGTTAAACTCACCAGCATAAGACTTGAGAGTAGATGAGACTGAGAGTGTTACGACCAATGTTAAACTCACCAGCATAAGACTTGTGAGTAGATGAGACTGAGCGTGTTACGACCAATGTTAAACTCACCAGCATAACACTTGTGAGTAGATGAGACTGAGAGTGTTATGACCAATGTTAAACTCACCAGCATAAGACTTGTGAGTAGATGAGACTGAGAGTGTTACGACCAATGTTAAACTCACCAGCATAAGACTTGAGAGTAGATGAGACTGAGAGTGTTACGACCAATGTTAAACTCACCAGCATAAGACTTGTGAGTAGATGAGACTGAGAGTGTTACGACCAATGTTAAACTCACCAGCATAAGACTTGTGAGTAGATGAGACTGAGAGTGTTACGACCAATGTTAAACTCACCAGCATAAGACTTGTGAGTAGATGAGACTGAGAGTGTTACGACCAATGTTAAACTCACCAGCATAAGACTTGTGAGTAGATGAGACTGAGAGTGTTACGACCAATGTTAAACTCACCAGCATAAGACTTGTGAGTAGATGAGACTGAGAGTGTTACGACCAATGTTAAACTCACCAGCATAAGACTTGAGAGTAGATGAGACTGAGCGTGTTACGACCAATGTTAAACTCACCAGCATAAGACTTGTGAGTAGATGAGACTGAGAGTGTTACGACCAATGTTAAACTCACCAGCATAAGACTTGTGAGTAGATGAGACTGAGAGTGTTACGACCAATGTTAAACTCACCAGCATAAGACTTGTGAGTAGATGAGACTGAGAGTGTTACGACCAATGTTAAACTCACCAGCATAAGACTTGTGAGTAGATGAGAGTGTTACGACCAATGTTAAACTCACCAGCATAAGACTTGTGAGTAGATGAGAGTGTTACGACCAATGTTAAACTCACCAGCATAAGACTTGTGAGTAGATGAGACTGAGAGTGTTACGACCAATGTTAAACTCACCAGCATAAGACTTGTGAGTAGATGAGAGTGTTACGACCAATGTTAAACTCACCAGCATAAGACTTGTGAGTAGACGAGACTGAGGGTGTTACGACCAATGTTAAACTCACCAGCATAAGACTTGTGAGTAGATGAGACTGAGAGTGTTACAACCAATGTTAAACTCACCAGCATAAGACTTGTGAGTAGATGAGACTGAGAGTGTTACGACCAATGTTAAACTCACCAGCATAAGACTTGTGAGTAGATGAGACTGAGAGTGTTGGGACCAATGTTAAACTCACCAGCATAAGACTTGTGAGTAGATGAGACTGAACGTGTTACGACCAATGTTAAACTCACCAGCATAAGACTTGTGAGTAGATGAGACTGAGAGTGTTACGACCAATGTTAAACTCACCAGCATAAGACTTGAGAGTAGATGAGACTGAGAGTGTTACGACCAATGTTAAACTCACCAGCATAAGACTTGTGAGTAGCTGAGACTGAGCGTGTTACGACCAATGTTAAACTCACCAGCATAAGACTTGTGAGTAGATGAGACTGAGAGTGTTACGACCAATGTTAAACTCACCAGCATAAGACTTGTGAGTAGATGAGACTGAGAGTGTTACGACCAATGTTAAACTCACCAGCATAAGACTTGTGAGTAGATGAGACTGAGAGTGTTACGACCAATGTTAAACTCACCAGCATAAGACTTGTGAGTAGATGAGACTGAGAGTGTTACGACCAATGTTAAACTCACCAGCATAAGACTTGTGAGTAGATGAGAGTGTTATGACCAATGTTAAACTCACCAGCATAAGACTTGTGAGTAGATGAGACTGAGAGTGTTATGACCAATGTTAAACTCACCAGCATAAGACATGTGAGTAGATGAGACTGAGCGTGTTGCAACCAATGTTAAACTCACCAGCATAAGACTTGTGAGTAGATGAGACTGAGTGTTACGACCAATGTTAAACTCACCAGCATAAGACTTGTGAGTAGATGAGACTGAGTGTTACGACCAATGTTAAACTCACCAGCATAAGACTTGTGAGTAGATGAGACTGAGTGTTACGACCAATGTTAAACTCACCAGCATAAGACTTGTGAGTAGATGAGACTGAGCGTGTTACGACCAATGTTAAACTCACCAGCATAAGACTTGTGAGTAGATGAGACTGAGAGTGTTAGGACCAATGTTAAACTCACCAGCATAAGACTTGTGAGTAGATGAGACTGAGAGTGTTACGACCAATGTTAAACTCACCAGCATAAGACTTGTGAGTAGATGAGAGTGTTACGACCAATGTTAAACTCACCAGCATAAGACTTGTGAGTAGATGAGACTGAGCGTGTTACGACCAATGTTAAACTCACCAGCATAAGACTTGTGATTAGATGAGACTGAGAGTGTTACGACCAATGTTAAACTCACCAGCATAAGACTTGAGAGTAGAAGAGACTGAGAGTGTTACGACCAATGTTCAACTCACCAGCATAAGACTTGTGAGTAGATGAGACTGAGAGTGTTACGACCAATGTTAAACTCACCAGCATAAGACTTGTGAGTAGATGAGACTGAGAGTGTTACGACCAATGTTAAACTCACCAGCATAAGACTTGTGAGTAGATGAGACTGAGAGTGTTACGACCAATGTTAAACTCACCAGCATAAGACTTGTGAGTAGATGAGAGTGTTACGACCAATGTTAAACTCACCAGCATAAGACTTGAGAGTAGAAGAGACTGAGAGTGTTACGACCAATGTTCAACTCACCAGCATAAGACTTGTGAGTAGATGAGACTGAGAGTGTTACGACCAATGTTAAACTCACCAGCATAAGACTTGTGAGTAGATGAGAGTGTTACGACCAATGTTAAACTCACCAGCATAAGACTTGTGAGTAGATGAGACTGAGAGTGTTACGACCAATGTTAAACTCACCAGCATAAGACTTGTGAGTAGATGAGAGTGTTACGACCAATGTTAAACTCACCAGCATAAGACTTGTGAGTAGACGAGACTGAGGGTGTTACGACCAATGTTAAACTCACCAGCATAAGACTTGTGAGTAGATGAGAGTGTTACGACCAATGTTAAACTCACCAGCATAAGACTTGTGAGTAGATGAGAGTGTTACGACCAATGTTAAACTCACCAGCATAAGACTTGTGAGTAGATGAGACTGAGAGTGTTACGACCAATGTTAAACTCACCAGCATAAGACTTGTGAGTAGATGAGACTGAGAGTGTTATGACCAATGTTAAACTCACCACCATAAGACTTGTGAGTAGATGAGACTGAGAGTGTTGCGACCAATGTTAAACTCACCAGCATAAGACTTGTGAGTAGATGAGAGTGTTACGACCAATGTTAAACTCACCAGCATAAGACTTGTGAGTAGATGAGACTGAGAGTGTTACGACCAATGTTAAACTCACAAGCATAAGACTTGTGAGTAGATGAGAGTGTTACGACCAATGTTAAACTCACCAGCATAAGACTTGTGAGTAGATGAGACTGAGCGTGTTACGACCAATGTTAAACTCACCAGCATAAGACTTGTGAGTAGATGAGAATGAGAGTGTTACGACCAATGTTAAACTCACCAGCATAAGACTTGTGAGTAGATGAGACTGAGAGTGTTACGACCAATGTTAAACTCACCAGCATAAGACTTGTGAGTAGATGAGAATGAGAGTGTTACGACCAATGTTAAACTCACCAGCATAAGACTTGTGAGTAGATGAGACTGAGAGTGTTACGACCAATGTTAAACTCACCAGCATAAGACTTTAGTAGATGAGACTGAGAGTGTTATGACCAATGTTAAACTCACCAGCATAAGACTTGTGCGTAGATGAGACTGAGAGTGTTACGACCAATGTTAAACTCACCAGCATAACACTTGTGAGTAGATGAGACTGAGAGTGTTACCACCAATGTTAAACTCACCAGCATAAGACTTGAGTAGATGAGACTGAGAGTGTTACGACCAATGTTAAACTCACCAGCATAAGACTTGAGAGTAGATGAGACTGAGAGTGTTACGACCAATGTTAAACTCACCAGCATAAGACTTGTGAGTAGATGAGACTGAGAGTGTTACGACCAATGTTAAACTCACCAGCATAAGACTTGAGTAGATGAGACTGAGAGTGTTACGACCAATGTTAAACTCACCAGCATAAGACTTGTGAGTAGATGAGAGTGTTACGACCAATGTTAAACTCACCGGCATAAGACTTGTGAGTAGATGATACTGAGAGTGTTACGACCAATGTTAAACTCACCAGCATAAGACTTGTGAGTAGATGAGACTGAGAGTGTTACGACCAATGTTAAACTCACCAGCATAAGACTTGTGAGTAGATGAGACTGAGCGTGTTACGACCAATGTTAAACTCACCAGCATAAGACTTGTGAGTAGATGAGAGTGTTACGACCAATGTTAAACTCACCAGCATAAGACTTGTGAGTAGATGAGACTGAGCATGTTACGACCAATGTTAAACTCACCAGCATAAGACTTGTGAGTAGATGAGAGTGTTACGACCAATGTTAAACTCACCAGCATAAGACTTGAGAGTAGATGAGACTGAGCGTGTTACGACCAATGTTAAACTCACCAGCATAAGACTTGTGAGTAGATGAGAGTGTTACGACCAATGTTAAACTCACCAGCATAAGACTTGTGAGTAGATGAGACTGAGAGTGTTACGACCAATGTTAAACTCACCAGCATAAGACTTGTGAGTAGATGAGACGGAGAGTGTTACGACCAATGTTAAACTCACCAGCATAAGACTTGTGAGTAGATGAGACGGAGAGTGTTACGACCAATGTTAAACTCACCAGCATAAGACTTGTGAGTAGATGAGACTGAGCGTGTTACGACCAATGTTAAACTCACCAGCATAAGACTTGTGAGTAGATGAGACTGAGAGTGTTACGACCAATGTTAAACTCACCAGCATAAGACTTGAGTAGATGAGACTGAGAGTGTTATGACCAATGTTAAACTCACCAGCATAAGACTTGTGAGTAGATGAGACTGAGAGTGTTACGACCAATGTTAAACTCACCAGCATAAGACTTGAGTAGATGAGACTGAGAGTGTTATGACCAATGTTAAACTCACCAGCATAAGACTTGTGAGTAGATGAGACTGAGTGTGTTACGACCAATGTTAAACGCACCAGCATAAGACTTGTGAGTAGATGAGACTGAGAGTGTTACGACCAATGTTAAACTCACCAGCATAAGACTTGTGAGTAGATGAGACTGAGCGTGTTACGACCAATGTTAAACTCACCAGCATAAGACTTGTGAGTAGATGAGACTGAGAGTGTTACGACCAATGTTAAACTCACCAGCATAAGACTTGTGAGTAGATGAGACTGAGCGTGTTACGACCAATGTTAAACTCACCAGCATAAGACTTGTGAGTAGATGAGAGTGTTACGACCAATGTTAAACTCACCAGCATAAGACTTGTGAGTAGATGAGACTGAGCATGTTACGACCAATGTTAAACTCACCAGCATAAGACTTGTGAGTAGATGAGAGTGTTACGACCAATGTTAAACTCACCAGCATAAGACTTGAGAGTAGATGAGACTGAGCGTGTTGCGACCAATGTTAAACTCACCAGCATAAGACTTGTGAGTAGATGAGAGTGTTACGACAAATGTTAAACTCACCAGCATAAGACTTGAGAGTAGATGAGACTGAGCGTGTTGCGACCAATGTTAAACTCACCAGCATAAGACTTGTGAGTAGATGAGAGTGTTACGACCAATGTTAAACTCACCAGCATAAGACTTGTGAGTAGATGAGACGGAGAGTGTTACGACCAATGTTAAACTCACCAGCATAAGACTTGTGAGTAGATGAGACTGAGTGTGTTACGACCAATGTTAAACTCACCAGCATAAGACTTGAGAGTAGATGAGACTGAGCGTGTTACGACCAATGTTAAACTCACCAGCATAAGACTTGTGAGTAGATGAGACTGAGGGTGTTACGACCAATGTTAAACTCACCAGCATAAGACTTGTGAGTAGATGAGACTGAGAGTGTTACGAAACTCACCAGCATAAGACTTGTGAGTAGATGAGACGGAGAGTGTTACGACCAATGTTAAACTCACCAGCATAAGACTTGTGAGTAGATGAGACTGAGAGTGTTACGACCAATGTTAAACTCACCAGCATAAGACTTGTGAGTAGATGAGACAGAGAGTGTTACGCCCAATGTTAAACTCACCAGCATAAGACTTGAGAGTAGATGAGACTGAGCGTGTTACGACCAATGTTAAACTCACCAGCATAAGACTTGAGAGTAGATGAGACTGAGAGTGTTACGACCAATGTTAAACTCACCAGCATAAGACTTGTGAGTAGATGAGACGGAGAGTGTTACGCCCAATGTTAAACTCACCAGCATAAGACTTGAGAGTAGATGAGACTGAGCGTGTTACGACCAATGTTAAACTCACCAGCATAAGACTTGAGAGTAGATGAGACTGAGCGTGTTATGACCAATGTTAAACTCACCAGCATAAGACTTGTGAGTAGATGAGACTGAGAGTGTTACGACCAATGTTAAACTCACCAGCATAAGACTTGAGAGTAGATGAGACTGAGTGTGTTACGACCAATGTTAAACTCACCAGCATAAGACTTGTGAGTAGATGAGAGTGTTACGACCAATGTTAAACTCACCAGCATAAGACTTGTGAGTAGATGAGAGTGTTACGACCAATGTTAAACTCACCAGCATAAGACTTGTGAGTAGATGAGACTGAGCGTGTTGCGACCAATGTTAAACTCAGCCTTTGTGATGAATGATGAGCAGCAGTAATCAGCCATAAGTCTGTAAAACAAAAAAAGACAAGAATATTTAAATGGAAATGGCTGGTTCGAATCGCAAAATTATGTAGACATAATTGGGTAAGAGGTATCTCAAAAGATATATCTGTGTAAGATTTCCAAACAGACTCATTGATAGAGAGCTAAAAAATGTGTTTCTTTTGTATATTTTTCTGTGAATTTGATATCAATTAATTTGTGCCAGTTAAAATAATTTAATCAGCAGTCGAGTAAAATTTGCTTAAATTTCTTGATAAAAAGAGTACTGAAAATCCAATAAATTTGCGAAAATGAAGATTAGAAAAAGTCAGGGGATAGAAAACTATTCCTCAAAATATATATTTTCAAATAACAGTAATTAAATATTTACTAAATTTGACAATTTTTCTGACATCAGACAATCTATTGAAACCCAGATAATATAGAAGCGATTAATCTACTCCCCAAATATAATTATCATTACTGTGCAATATTTTATATTCAGTCTTCTTTATTATGTATAGAGTCACTGATGGAGTACTATTTATTTTACATAAAATGTCAGATCTGACTATGTGATCGAAGACTTTGGACAAACTAACTCAATTTCATCGAGAATTTCGGCCAACAGCTCCTCAAGAAATGCTAAACATGTGGAATGTATAAATATACAGTTTGTGATAGTTTTTGTAATAGACAATTGTCCCTTATGAATTTTCACTGATACAAAGTAGTGTTTACTTTCTGGGTGACTTGTAAACAAATGCTTCTTTGATTATATACATGTACAATCTTTACTTTATTGATCTATTTATCATTACTATGGGTTAGATTTATGCTGGTGCTTTCTGTTGCTAACTCTTTCATGACGGGAGCTGCGCTGGCACAACACTAAAGACCTGTTGCCAATGCATTCTCTTTTATATGCGAGTCGACCATAAGAGAATGCACTGGCCTAACAATTTTGTTTACATTTTTTATCAATATTTCTTACATTCTTTAACAATTTTGATCATTTTTTATATTTTTTTCTTTCATTCTTTAACAATTTTTATCATTTTTTATCATCTTATCTTACATTCTTTAATAATTTTTATAATTTATTTTTACATTCTTTAACAATTTTTCGTTATTTGGCAATTTGGTTATTGGAGAACTATCAATAATGAAAATGAGAATAAACTTTTTCTATTTCTCAATGATCTTCTTAACCCTTCCACAACAGGAGCCTGAAATTTGATGAAAACCCTGTGTCAATGCATTCTCGTATATATGCGAGTTTCCCATAGTGAGCCTAACACATCAGCCTAACAATATTTACCTTGATCTTGTAAGCCAATGTATCCTTTTATCTAAGTGAGGCTCCATATGGGAGACTCGCATATATAAGAGAATGCACTGGCACAGGATCTTTAATGTTGCACCAGCACTGCTCCCGCCATGAAAGGGTTAATGATGTTTTTATAAACTTTTATATTTTTTACAAATTTACCCAAGTGGTCCCTTCAAACAAATGCCTCATTTATTTTATGCTATTTACCTTCTGATGAATTCGCCGATGAATGTGGCTAGCATAATGAATATGAAATCAATTATCACCAGCCTGTAGATCTCCTCTCCCATGAAGGTCTCCCAACACTGAAAGACATTTAAAATGGTCAACAGATTGATTAATCTCATGTAAAATAGATGGCTTTAAATATAGGAGGTCAAACAAATAAGAATTGTATTTACATATATAACGGGTAACATGAAATTTGCCAACACTGCAAAACTCAATTTCAACATTTAGAAATTTACATAGGTTTATATATCTGGTGACTAAAGTTTATTTGGCAAGATGTAGCATTTATTTCTGAATATTTAAATTATCTTTGAATTCTTTAATACATGCAGAAACAGCTAGATGGTTTCCGATTCCGTATCCTGGAGGGCAAAAATCTGTATCATGTATGGCAACACTGAATGCATTTGAGTTGTTGAGAAACTTGCTTCATTTCTAAACAAAGATTGGAATAAATTATTTCTATTCATCATTCAACATATACATATGTCATTTCAATTCAACTGATATATTTCTGGTAATAATGGCAAAAAACACATTAAAAATAGGTCGTATTCGATGAAACATTCGACGAAACATTCGAAGTTACATTACGCGAAACGACATGGTTTCTCTGCCAAAGTAACTTTCATTCAATATTCTGTTTAACGAAGAAGGACAATGCCGAGAGTAAATATCACAATAAAACCATGACCACATCTGTAGAAAATACCATTCTCTGGTAAGCAACTGACAAACTTACACAGATACCCAAATAGGCCACCAAACTATGCATATCATGAATCAAACCCACTTCGCCATTGCAGCATACCAACTAAGTCACCAGGGCTGGTCGGTCTTCAGGATAACAAGACCTCATTAACAGTAATAATAATCATCAATGCATTTATATAACACATTCCACAGTAAATTAGTCTCAATGCACTTTTACGTGATTATTACCCTGGTAATATGGCATTGATTACCCATCCTCGCTCTAAGTTACATTTATGTGTATATCAAATTAATAAAGCTACTTAACCCTTTACCCAACAGAACGGCCCTGTGCCAATGCATTCTCTTATATATGTGAGTCGACCATAGGTCGCCTCGCATATATAAGAGAATGCATTGGCTTAACACATATTAAAAATGATAAAATTGTCAAAGAATGTAGGAATATATTATAAAAATTGTTAAAAAACGTAAGAAAAAATTATAAAATTGTTAAAGAATGTAAGAAAAAATGGTAAAAAGTGTTAAAAAAAGATTTTGTTTAGGCCAATGCATTCTCTTATATATGCGAGGTGACCTATGGTCGACTCGCATATATAAGAGAATGCATTGGCACAGGGCATAACTGTAACCATCACAATGTGGTCAATGAACCGGTTCCAATGATATCCATATTTGTACGGTGTTATTGAGACAGACCGAAGATATTTTAGGCTGTTGAAGCTTTATTTGGGCGTTTTTGGCCGGTTTGTTGGGTAAAGGGTTAAAAGTGTATGCAAATGGTGACTATTCAAAACCGTCAAAAGCTCATTGACTCAACTAATGTCAAAATAACTAGGAATATTTTAGGACCAATCTAGAAGCGTAATAAATAAAGAGATTCATACATCATCTTCCCTCGCAACGTCATTGTACCAGAAGTATATCAGAACACTCAGGGTACCAGCCTTCAACAGCATTGTCCTGAAAGTAAACAATAGTATTGATAGACTAAATGAGAATTAGTCTCGTCCCTGGCCACCCAGCTCCACTCTCTGTTCCTCTCAATGATGTCACGCTTACAAAGGTAGGGTCTAGTACAGACTGCCATTTTAGGAGGTGGATTCTGCCCCCCTACTATTTAAGGGATACAACGTTATGACCTTCTGACGTAATAACCGACTTGAGTTTGGCTTTAGCATATGGGAGCGCAGGTTGCCTGTGGGGATTCAACTGATGCTTTTTATAAAACATTTCCATAAAAAAAACATGTTGGTCTGTACCAGTCTCCGGTAATGACGATGTTACAGATTAGAGGCATAGCGCTGGCATATGGTCTAAATGAGAATATGTAGTTTCGTTGTGACTAACAAAAATAAACAGAACAGAACTTTTAAGGATGTCCCTGTAGTTGAGGTGGTTGAGTCATGGATTAGGTGGTCTCAGTTTGGGCTAGATGGGGTTGAAGCGGGTTCAAACCCTTACATGGTCAAAAATTGGGACAGATTTTCAAGTCTAATCAGAGTTGAGGGACATCTCAATGTACCATTCCGATTGATACATGACCATTTCGATAAGAAATGAGAATTAGTTCACGCTCGCTGAGGCAAGCACATTTGAATCATTAAACACATTCTGAGTGCCTCCATAAATCTGATATACATAAGAGAAAATTATAAAGTCACTCTATCTGAAGCTTTTGATCATCACAGACATAAAAAAGACTGAGTTTAGTGTGCCTGTCATTTGCAGATTGAGGTCCCCAGAGGGTGAATTTAGTGATGCTATCCTGCAAAGGTGGGCTTGCATCAATAAATTCACCTTCTGGGGACCTCATCTCTGGAAAGTTTCTTTATTATCACATTTCTATAGAAACTTCTTCACATAGATTCTATTTCTTCTTTAGTTTAGTTTCTCTATATCCCCAAATTGGCAGATGACACATTGCATAATCGAGGTTCCCAATGGGTCTACATCACAATATTCACCAATTGGGAACTTCAATCTCAGTCTATGTCTCCCATAGCAGATGAGGGCATCATGAGACCAGGCAGAATGAGGTCCACAGAGGGTTAATTTGATGATGCTAGCCCACTGTGCAGGATAGCATCACTAAATTGACCCTCAAGAGACCTCATTCTGCAAACGACAGGCACACTAAGCTCAGACTTGGACATAAAACATATTAATTTAGATTTTATTCCATACCTGACAAGCCTTGAAATAGTGTGTCTGTCATTTGCAGAATGAGGTCCCCAGAGGGTGAATTTAGTGATGCTACCCCGCATAGCGGGCTAGCATCACCAAATTCACCCTCTGGGGACCTCATTCTGCTTATACCTCAGCAGAATGAGGTTCCCAGAGGGTGAATTTGACCTGCTATGCGGGGTAGCATCACTAAATTCACCCTCTGGGAACCTCATTCTGCAAATGACAGGCACACTATTTCAAGGCTTCATACCTGACCATTCCAATGTAAAGCTCATTCTTTGGATCTTTGTACTGCTCGAAGGTGCCTATTGTCGTAAAAATAATTGGTAGGAGAAGGTTGATTGCAGAAATAGACAACGGCATTGCCATTTCACTCAAAAACCTGGCAGCTAGATCCCTCTCTGAGGCCTAAAGTAAAAAAAAATTATGCAATCAGGAAATAATATACGAGCAGTATGCATTTGAATTGGTTTACTGACTTCCCTACCAAGACTGAGTTTAGTGTGCCTGTCATTTTCAGAATGAGGTCCCCAGAGGGTGAATTTAGTGATGTTATCCTGCATAGTGAGCTAGAATCACCAAATTCACCCTCTGGGGATCTCATTCTGCATGGCCTCATCTGCTATGGGAGACATAGACTCAGATTGAAGTTCCCAAATGGTGAATATTGTGATGTACACCCATTGGGAACCTCGATTATGCAATGTGTCGTCTGCCAATTTGGGGATAAAGAGAAACTAAACTAAAAAAGAAATAGAAACTATGTGAAGAAGTTTCTATAGAAATTTTATAATAAACTTTCCAGAGAAGACGAGGCCTAAGCAGAATGAGGTCCCCTGAGGGTGAATTTAGTGATGCTAGCCTGCTATGAGGGATAGCGTCACTAAATTCACCCTCTGGGGACCTCATTCTGCAAATGACAGGCACCTTATTCTCAGGCCTGTTCCCTACCCAAAAAAGCTGTTTGTAAAAAAATAATTAAAAAAAAACATTTTATTGCTGCAGATGGGAATATTGATCTGGGAAAAAAGTGTGTAAGTTTGCGTAAAATATACAATATAATCGATCGAAGAGCGAAGCCTCCTGGCAATGTTAATGGTACATTACAGAACTAGAGTACGTAAATACAGAAGGAAGACAACTGCCGGAATTTCCGATGGATAATTTTAAGATCATCCCCAACATGGCAAACACCATTCTTGACAATTTTTTTTTCATTTATCTATTTCTTGCTGTGAAGACACTTTCAAATAAAAAAAAAAAATATTTGCCAACTCAACTGGAGTTATCAACAGGAAACAAAAAAACTGGAGTTATCAACAGGAAACAAAAAAAACTGGAGTTATCAACAGGAAACAAAAAAAACTGGAGTTATCAATAGGAAACCAAAAAAACTGGAGTTATCAACAGGAAACAAAAAAAACTCAAATTTCAAAGTCGAAAATAATCTGCAAAACAGGCAGACAGAAAGATCGAACTTGATCTGAACATTATGGTTTCAAACCATCATACAAAATTTCATTTCATTTAGTCAACATTAATTCAAGTTTTCATCCGAAAACCAAAAAAACTCAAAAAAGGTCTGTAACTCCGGCAATATGTGCGGATGGAACCCAAAATCAAACTTGACCCTTATTTTATGGTTGTAAACCTGCATCCCAACTTTCAATTAATTCCAGTAACATTAACCCTTTCAGTGCCAAGTCCGATTTTTGTATCAACCCATATTTCCTTGATCATTTTTCAACAGACTCCAAAATAGAACTTGACAATATTTTATGGTAGTGACCCTACACATGAGATTTCAATCCATTTAGTTCATTAGAACATTAGAATTGGGATACGAAATATGAACAGAAAACTGACGGATGTACAGACAGACCATAAACATAATACATTCCGTTTTTAAAACGTTGTATAATAAATTAATATAGACTAGCTACCATCATCAAAGTCTGGAGTCTCAAATGAATACGCACCTCAATGGATAGTTCCTGAGATATATAATAGACCAGGTATGAAGCGCCCCCTATCATAGCGAGCACGGTGAGATGAATGAATACGCACCTCAATGGATAGTTCCTGAGATATATAATAGACGAGGTATGAAGCGCCCCCTATCATAGCGAGCACGGTGAGATGAATGAATACGCACCTCAATGGATAGTTCCTGAGATATATAATAGACCAGGTATGAAGCGCCCCCTATCATAGCGAGCATGGTGAGATGAATGAATACGCACCTCAATGGATAGTTCCTGAGATATATAATAGACGAGGTATGAAGCGCCCCCTATCATAGCGAGCACGGTGAGATGGGTGAAGACTCTTAAGAAGAACCATTGACACTTTTCAACACACTGCTCCTTCTCATCGCTCTTTTTTATCCCAGACAAGAACTCCTGAAAAAGAGAAAACTTGACATGATATTCAAGATAAATGATTATAACCGAGAAAAACGCATGTACCTTAAAGAGGTACTGTATACTAAATCAGGCCATTTATGGGACCATCGCCTTTTATACACAACAGAATATATGCCACAGATGAACAGATTTTAGACATGGATTAGTGCAAAATATTCTCTATGAATGATGTAACAAACATGGTAATTATAATGAAAACTTGAGTCATCGTTCATTTTTGCACTAATCTATGGCTAAAATTCATTCATTTGTTGCATATATTCTGTTGAGTATAAAGGAGATAGATGGTCCCATAATTGTCCGGAATTTGTGTACAGTACCCCTTAAGGCCCTCCAAATTGGGTTTTCACTTCAAATCAAATCTTGAATCGAATCAAGCAACAGATTTGAAATCGAATCAAATCAAAAATTGAATTGTTTTTTCAACATGGTAATTATAATGAAAACTCGAATCATAAACTCATTTTCATTATAATTACCATGTTGTTTGCATCGTTCAATGAGCACATGAGTGTATTTTGCACTAATATATGGCTCAAATTCATTCATTTGTTGCATATATTCTGTTTAAAAAGGAGATGGTCCCATAAATGGCCGAATTTAGTGTACAGTACCCTTTAAGGTTCTCCGAATTGGGGGTTTTTACTCCAAATCAAATCTTGAATCGAATCAAGCAACAGATTTGAAATCGCATCGAATCTCAAATTGAATTGTTTTTTCTAGTGTAACAAGATTGAATATACATATGAAACAATTTTGAGAACATTTGAATCAGTAGCCCTAACAATTAACATCATACAGATTGTCAATGGATCTTGTGTTATCTTTTCATATTAATATGTCTACAGTGCAATAGACCATCTACCATGAATTAATGTGATGATACTAGAATCTAGAAGAAAGACAGTATTACTGGTATATGCATGCAGCTCATTTGCACTGACACAGGATCTTTAATGGTGCACCATAGCCCCCATCATGAAAGGGTTAACTAACAGGGCTGCCGAGATCAGGACATATCATAAGGACAGGAATTATCTTCCGAATCTTCTCACCTTCAATTCATTGTACATGCTTTTGTGTTTAAGTACAGCGGCATCATGGGACGTTATATTGTAATCCCACCCACAAGTCACCTTCACCACACTTGTAAATGTGAATACGCCAGTACTGTCAATGTAGTTTGTCTTGTAGGACTGAAATATGCTGAAAACAGAAACATGCAGAAATTTAGAAAATGAAATGAGTCAAGTCCATTCTAATTGGAATCCAGTGACATCGTAATACATGGGTTGAGTAAGTAAACATTCTTTACTTAGTAGCTTTCGGCCACCTGGCTTTTATCAACATTGTGTCATAGACAGTTACAATTAAGCAATGACAAAAATTTAGGGTATGGGCTTTTAAAGTGACTCTACCCAAGTTTTATGCTTAAGAACCTACAGAAATGTGCCCCAGGCTGGTATAAAAAAAAAGTATGACTGAGCGGGAGAATCTATTTAATAAAGAAAGGGTTATAGTCATTCGGTGAACAACAATGATACCCTGAGGTATGTGATACGCACCTGATGCCTAATATAAGTAGAGAGAGGATGTAGTAGCCTCCACAGGTGAATAGGTAAGCATACTTCATCCTATACACCAGGTCGTCAGTGAGCTGAATATTATCTCCAGAGTAAAACCCGTAGTACATCTCAGTATTAGCAAACCAGCCCTGGAAAATGAAAGTAAATGAGGTCCAAGTTCTAATAATACCACAGGGAAGTTTTGAACATTTAACCCTTTAATTTCCATGACTGAAGCTTCCTGAAATTTTGCGAAAATCCTGTGCCAATCCATTCTCTTATGTAAGTGAGTCTCTCATAGGCAGCCTCACATATATAAGATAATACATTGGCCTAACAATATTTACGTTCACCTTGTAAGCCAGTGCATTCTCTAATATATGTGAGGCTCCCTATGGGAGACTCACATATATTGAATGCAGTGGCACATGAGTTTAATGTTGCACCAGTGCAGCTCCCACCATGAAAGGGATAAACTACGACAATAATCAATTAATTTTTGGCAAAGTAAGAAAGTTTAGGTAGATCCATATCAAAATATTTGACTAACAAGTGAAAATTTGTAAAATACTATAAGAAGTTGTACAAAAACCTTTCCCATATTTTAGCTAAGGTCAGGCTACCATATGGCGAGATTAAAATTAAATATGAACTTGAAAATTCTAACTTTTTTCCTATGGGGATTGGCTATAACAAATGTAATATGTCAAATTTCAACTCAACATGTATTTTAAAATTGGGATCCTAAATACCAAATACACATAATTTATTAGCCAAAATCCAAATGTGTACAATGGGAAATATCTATAATCTCAAATTAACATTGTTTTTGTGAGTCACTAAATTCACCCCCTGGGGACCTCATTCTGCAAATGACAGACACACTAGTCTTGTGCATAACACTACGGTACTCACAGATCCACTTAGCAGTTCTAGGCTACAATCATCTATATATATATATATAAATAAGTAGGATCTGTCTGTTCGGATTTTTCTCCCAGACCCCTAGACCGATTTCAACCAAATTTGGTGTGGTGACTCGGAGTACCCTGGTGGGGGTTATAACGGCATTAATATTCAAAAATTGTGAATAAATTTTTTTAATTAAACAAATAATAAAACACACAAATTAAAATAAGCTCACTATGGGCCTATTTCAGAATCAAATAAATGTGAATATTTAGGTTCAATATGAACCTATTTGCAGACCAGATGTACGCTCTTTATATATGTGTTTTCACTGTGGCCCGTGCCATGCAACAGAATAACGGCTATAAGTCCACTATGGGCTTGGCCTATTTCAGAATCAATTACGTCAAATATGAACATATGTGAATATTTAGGTCTAAATGTGCATGAAGTGCACACAGGGGCTGCAAGCACCTAATGCACAAAGGGGCCGCAAGATTAGGTCAAACATGTGTGACGCTGTGTTCATGTTACGGGCTGTGTTATTGGGGTATGAAATGGGTGAGCCAATTGGCAGTTGACCATTCACCGAACAGCAGGGTTCGCACTGCCACTTGCCAAATTTGCCAATGGCAAGCATAATTCAAATTAGGCAAAAAATATTTTCATTTGGCCAAAATTTTGGCAAGTCACTTTTGATTCCTCAAGAAAGTTTATTAATATTTGTCAATCAATACCATTCATTTCAGGAAACTCTTTCATTATTAAGGTATTAGTGGTGATTTACATATGTATAAGGTTATGAAAAGTTATCACCTCTATCAAGATGCAATTAATCTGATATCATTAGTATCGACGGGTTGTGGGATTGCAACTATGCCTGGTTGTGGTGTTTACATAGCTAATCCTCTTTGTTTCTACGTGCCTTTCTGATGAAGAAACCCTTCTACAATTGCATTGTTATGTTGTTGGTTTGGTTGGATTGTCGAAATAGTCAAAATAAAAGAAACAATGTTGTAGAAACTGATAGAATTTGGCAACTCATAACAGCATTTGGCAAAAATTATTTTCATTTGGCAAAATATTTGGCAAAATTAAATTTCGGGCCAGCGCGGACCCTGCCGAACAGGATTTAGTGTAACACAAACAGGCTATGTAAATAAAACACTATGGTACTCACAGATCCACTTAGCAGCTCTAGGCCATTGAATGTTTCATTATTGTTGCTGTATCCAGATGGTGTCTGAACTTCAAATCTATAGATCACCTGGGGCACCACAACGAACCCAAATGTCAACAGAAATATTGGAATGTTAATAACAAAGAGCCATCTTAGAAAGAGAAAGTAGGATGTGACTCCTGTACCAAAATGACCTTCAATTGTCTTCAGATGGCTTTTCCATAAGTCTATAGAATATAATGTGTTCTTCATGCTATACTTCAGATGCATCCAACCCTGTAAATTAAAAAAGAACAAACAAGCCTTGAAATAGGGTGTCTGTCATTTGCAGAATGAGGTCCCCAGAGGGTGAATTTAGTGATGCTACCCCGCATAGCGGGCTAGCATCACCAAATTCACCCTCTGGGGACCTCATTCTGCTTACATCTCAGCAGAATGAGGTCCTCAGAGGGTGAATTTGGTGATGCTAGCCTGCTATGCGGGGTAGCATCACTAAATTCACCCTCTGGGGACCTCATTCTGCAAATGACAGACACCCTATTTCAAGGCTTGAGAACAAACTACTGTGAATGGCTCAGATTTTGTTGGCATAAATTTTCGTGGTGTCTCACATACAGGCAGTTTCATGAGGACATGATTTCGTGGTGTCTCACATACAGGCAGTTTCATGAGGACATGATTTCGTGGTGTCTCACATACAGGCAGTTTCATGGGGACATGATTTCGTGGTGTCTCACATACAGGCAGTTTCATGAGGACATGATTTCGTGGTGTCTCACATACAGGCAGTATCATGGGGACATGATTTCGCGGTGTCTCACATACAGGCAGTTTCATGGGGACATGATTTCGTGGTGTCTCACATACAGGCAGTTTCATGGGGACATGATTTCGTGGATCAAGGATGGTATTCCTTTTGACAACCCTCAACAGATCCGACAATACCAGCTTAGAACTTGACCTTCAAGTAATCCGGAGAAAACACGGTATCATTCAATCAGAGCGTTAACAGCCACTCGCGCCTGCCAAATAATAGTGCATGCATGATTATTTAATATCAGTCAAAAATACAACCCTGCACTATTATTAGGTAATAATGACAAAGTGAAATTGCCTGCACAATTATTAATTTCAGTTGAAAATACAGCCCTGCACTATTATTAGGTAATAATGACATAGTGAAATTGCCTGCACAATTATTAATTTCAGTTGAAAATACAGCCCTGCACTATTATTAATTCCAGTTGATAATACAGCCCTGCACTAAAATTTGCCCTGCACTATTATTAATTTCAGTTGAAAATACAGCCCTGCACTATTATTAGGTAATAATGACATAGTGAAATTGCCTGCACAATTATTAATTTCAGTTGAAAATACAGCCCTGCACTATTATTAATTCCAGTTGATAATACAGCCCTGCACTAAAATTTGCCCTGCACTATTATTAATTTCAGTTGAAAATACAGCCCTGCACTATTATTAGGTAATAATGACATAGTGAAATTGCCTGCACAATTATTAATTTCAGTTGAAAATACAGCCCTGCACTATTATTAATTTCAGTTGATAATACAGCCCTGCACTAAAATTTGCCCTGCACTATTATTCGGAATGTGAGAATAGTGAGGGTACCTACTTTAATTCACTCGCCAATGAGGTAGTTATAACATTGTTTTATGTAACCTACGGAACCATAAGTCTTAGTTAAGAATGCAAATCATTGAGAGCAGTTTACCCAAATTATTATAAAAAGATTCAGATGAGACAGGATACTACAATAAAGAATCTGCTATTTTATAAGAATTGATTACTTTTTTTCTCATTTTCCGTGTTTGCTATAATCATTTTACAACAAATCAGATGCATAATCTTTGTTTCTTTTTCTTTTTAAAATTATTTTCAACACTACATGTATATACATAGATGTAATATAACATTCTGACATTTCATATACATCGAAAAAATACAATTTTTGTGGTATTTGGGGAATGGGGAATGCAGGGAGGGGGTTCTCTCTTAATTAAATTCTCACACATACCTTGCATTCGTTCTATTGACATACCTTTCACATGTATATGTTGCAAACAAAATGGAAAGGAAATGATAATGCATGATCTTTGTGTCTGTTCATGACATCTGGTGTACAGAGACAATCAAAATTTTAAACATCACTCCAAACTTTCTGAGGATACAATAACCCCAAAACATACCATGCCTATATTGTACTTGATCCTTTTATGCCATGCAACATTTCTTTTACCTCTCCTCGAACTTATCCTTCTCCTGTAAACATAAAACAAGCACCAGATAAATCAAACTCTACTCATTGATATGAGGGGGTAAATCAAACTCTACTCATTGATATGAGGGGGTAAATCAAACTCTACTCATTGATATGCGGGGGTAAATAAAACTCTACTCATTGATATGCGGGGGTAAATTGACCAAAGAAAATTCATTTGGCAATCTTTTCGGCCAAAACGTTTCAAGTCTATAGTCAGTAATGACCACTCAAATTATCATCAGGTCTCGATGAAACCCTTAATTAATTAAAGATGAATTATCCGATTTAACTCTCCTAAATTACTATTTCTTTGGCCACAGGGGTAAAAAATATTTATTTGAGTCGAGGAACCCACCCATAAAAGCTCAGAGTAATCAGAAATTGATTTTTGAAGTTTGTTATTTCTCCAGATGTGCGATTATTTGTGGCCCAGAAACACGTTGTCAGATGCACGATCTCGGACAAAATTGCGGATGAAGATGGATAACTCTAAAATCAAGTGGTAAATGGCCAAACTTTGTGATACTCAAGTGATAATACGGCCATATTTAGTTGAACATGGTTTACCGATTTTGAAAAAAAAACAGTATTTGAAATCTTATCGATTATAATAGATATACCGAAATACAGCCCAGCACTACATTTTCAGTGAACTAATTGCCTGGTAGTCTGGTACCCACTTCATCAGTTTGGTTCTCTGAATTTAGCCCACAATATGTATTTAATTTTAAGTGGAGTGGCAGTACAGTAAGATCTCTCCAAACCGTACACCCTTTGGACTGGCTTATTTAACCCTTTACCCAACAGAAGGGCCCTGTGCCAATGCATATATAAGAGAATGCATTGGCTTAACACATTAAAAATTATAAAATTGTTAAAGAATGTAAGAAAGGCCAATGCATTCTCTTATATATGCGAGGCGACCTATGGTCGACTCGCATATATAAGAGAATGCATTGGCACATGGCATAACTGTAACCATCACAATGTGGTCAAGGAGCCGGTTCCAATGATATCCATATGTGTATGGTTCTATTGAGACAGACCGAAGATATTTTAGGCTGTTGAAGCTTTATTTGGCCGTTTGTTGGGTAAAGGGTTTAGAGAGGTGTTTATAGAAAATGTGCTAGCATCAAACATGAAACTTCCATTACAAGAGTGATTAGGATGAAAATATTCAATTATTAAAGGTACTCTATCCCATTTGATGGTCCACATATCATCAGATTCAACAACAACAACATTATTTCTTAAAATGCCACTTCAGTTATCAAAATCAATTAATTGACAAAAAATAATGCTAACCACTGTATATAATAAAATTGCTCAAAAAGTGTTGTAAATTTAATATATAATACAAGGATTTGGTGACAAATGGAGAGGGATTCGGTTTAGGGAGTTAGTGGTTTGGCAAGGTTTTACTCAAGGCTGAATTTAGTGTTTCAGACAAGTCTTTAACCCTTTACCCAACAAACCGGCCAAAACCGGCCAAATAAAGCTACAACAGCCTAAAATATCATCGGTCTGTCTCAATAGAACCATACAAATATGGATATCATTGGAACCGGCTCCTTGACCACATTGTGATAGTTACAGTTATGCCCTGTGCCAATGCATTCTCTTATATATGCGAGTCGACCATAGGTCGCCTCGCTTATATAAGAGAATGCATTGGCCTAAAAAAATCTTTTTTTAACACTTTTTACCATTTTTTCTTACATTCTTTAACAATTTTATAATTTTTAATGTGTTAAGCCAATGCATTCTCTTATATATGCGAGGCGACCTATGGTCGACTCGCATATATAAGAGAATGCATTGGCACAGGGCCCTTCTGTTGGGTAAAGGGTTAATGTACATACTTGAGCTCTTTTTTTCTGCTAAGTGTTGTGGTCATTTTCCTTATAGCATCATTGGTTTCCAGCTCATTCTGGAGCTCTTCGGCTAAATGTGGGTTGTTGTCGAGTTCATCGGCTAAGTCATCTGGATCAAATAACTCCCCTCTGTGCAGACGCAGTGTCCCTGTCAATGACTTACGACTTTTTCTTGATTTTCTGTGATCTGATAACGTCCTAGATAGAGACTCTGAAATCAAATGAAAGCCCTTGTGATAGTAAACATACATGCCAAATTTCATCAAGATCATATAACCCATGCTACTCAGATACTCAGGCAGATGGACAAAAAGCAGCATTTCCAGATAAACAAAGATGAATAACTCTAGAACTGAAACCCTGAACAAAATGATTGAACACTTCTTTGAATGTCCTCATAGTGGTCAACATACATACCAAATTTCATTGAGATCCAACAAACTGTGGTTGAGATATCGGCTCAGACATCTGGACCGACGGAGGACCTATAGTATGTAATCCAGTACATGTACAAGTATAGTCACCATTTACTTCAGTCATGGGAGTGAGTCTCCCATAGGGAGCCTCTCATAGATAAGAGAATTCACTGGATCCAAGGTCAAGGTAAATATTATGGGAGTGAGTCTCCCATAGGGAGCCTCTCATAGATAAGAGAATTCACTGGATCCAAGGTCAAGGTAAATATTATGGGAGTGAGTCTCCCATAGGGAGCCTCTCATAGATAAGAAAATTCACTGGATCCAAGGTCAAGGTAAATATTGTTAGGCCAATGTATTCTTTCTATATGTAACCTTTGTGGAAAATAACTACTTTGAGCACAGTTTTGCTCTGCTACCACGCGATCAATCCAGTCGATTGTTCCTCACCACTTTAAACTTATGCAGGGCTCATGAGAATTTCAAATTGCTAAATTTCTATCAGTTTGGAAGAATGCTAGCATGTAGTTTTCTTCATATTTCCATCCTCAAGATAAAAAATAAAATCATGAAAAAAATATGATTTAACTCTTTAGCAGGTAAGATGCAGCCCTCGTAATTGGCTATGGCAATCAGCAATGCCAAAGCCATTTGCTGAAGCAAACTGGGCCAAGGCAAAGGGTTGCCATAGCAGATTGCCGAAGCCAAACAATTTGAATTAAGAGGGCTGAGTATGTCATATCTGTGGGCAAGCCTTGAAATAGGGTGTCTGTCATTTGCAGAATGAGGTCCCCAGAGGGTGAATTTAGTGATGCTACCCCGCATAGTGGGCTAGCATCACCAAATTCACCCTCTGGGGACCTCATTCTGCTTACACCTCAGCAGAATGAGGTTCCCAGAGGGTGAATTTGGTGATGCTAGCCCACTGTCTGTGGGTCAATATATTGAGCAAATGAGCTGTGTATTATAACAATTAAATCATATAAACAACTTTTATTTCACACATGATTCAATGTACATAATATTATCTTTGAGCAAACATACAGTAATGCTCTAAGTAATCGACTTCTTAACCACAGCAGAAATATGGGTAACTTTTCAGGATTTAGTCGGAAATATGGCTTGTTGCCATTCATTGGAAAGCTCTCCCCGAGAGCTTTCCGATGAATGGCAACAAGCCATATTTCCGACCAAAATCCTGAAAAATTACCCATAATTCTGCTGTGATTAAGAAGTCGATTACTTAGAGCATTACTGTACTGCCCCTACCGGTAGGATTATAATCCTCAGAGCGAACCTCATTTCCATAACACCCGAACAAATCGCTGCCATTGTCCTGCCTTGTCATTTATCTTCAATAATCTATATCCAACAGCTGAACCCTATGTGCACAAAATAAATATTGTGCTAACACTATGTGTGAAGCATGGAAATATTTTTGTAATAGGCACGGCAATTTTGAATTTTGTTTGCACAGAAAAGTCATTAAAATTGTGTGCTAATAAATTTGTGAATTTTTTTTTTTATTATTTCTGTGAGTTGTCTCTTTAAATTGGGATCTAAAGTGACATTTCATCAAATTAGAACAATATAATAATATCAAGTGTGAATTTAACATTTGCAGAATGAGATCCCTAGAGGGTGAATTTAGTGATGCTATCCCGCACAGAAGGCTAGCGTCACCAAATTCGCCCTCTGGTGACCTCATTCTACTTAGGTCTCATCTTCTGGGAAGTATCTATAGTCTCAAAAATAACATTGAGTTGAGTTTCTATATCCCCTAATTTGCAGAAGATAAAAATAAAATGCATAATTGAGGTTGAGGTGAACATTACCAACTTCAACTGGGGAACTTCAATCTGATCCTAGGTCTCCATAGCAGTTGAGGCCTCAGCAGAATGAGGTTCCCAGAGGGTGAATTTGGTGATGCTAGCCCATCGAGCAGGATAGCATCACTAAATTCACCCTCTAGCAACCTCATTCTGTAAATGTCAGACATTAATTTCAGGCTTGTATAATATCGCCAATAGGGTCATTACCGTAATGTCACAAGGCACCGATCACATTCGTAGCCAGCTTTTCTGATCAATCACAAATGTAGCCAGCTTTTTACAGGGGATCACATTTGTAGTTAGCTTTTCAAATTATATTGTTTAATGATCCAATATGTGACATCATCACGTGAACATGTGACTAAAATTGCGACGTCATGCTCCAAAAACTGGGTTCTTTTATTAAGTTATAGGAGTAGAACTCGAGAAATTTCATGATATTAGTTATAGAAATGATGAACTAATATTTAATTTATTTCCTCCCTTATAAATATATAAGTTGTTTTTCATTTATCTACTTATGAATGTGATTAGCCAAACAATTAGTCTGGTTCGTTAGACCCACATGAATATGAAAAGCTGGCTACGAATATGATTGTCCTTGAAAAGCTGGCTATGAATTTTTATCTAGACAAACATGAGCAGACGACACTCTTCTATATGATTCTATATATGTGTGGGGCTCCCTGCAGGGTAATGGATGTTTTTTATTTTATGTCCTAAAAATTGTAAGAAACATTTATTTTAAAAAAATGATAAAAAATTGTCGACTCGCATATATAAGAGAATGCATTGGCACAGGGTAAAAAACAGATATTGGTTGATTTTATTTCAACATATAGATTCAACTGTCTACCCACATTTAGTATAAATTTAGTAGGGCTGTAATGATTCATGGTGAATTCAATGTATACACTTTCAAATGATACGCATATCGTATGATGTCATGTGTAACAAGATACAGAAAATCAAATCATTTCTTAAGATGGACATGTGTAAAAGCAAAACTGTCCTCTCATGTAAATTACTGGTACATGTGTATTTGGCTCAACTACTAAACTGTGCTTTAGTTAAAAATAACCTCTATCTCCAGTTATGAAATGTTTGTTCAGATAATTCAGGTGGTAAACATTTGAGAACACTAATTTAGTGTATCGTGATATGTATTGTATTGTTGATCATGTATATAAACAGTGAATTGTAATCAAGTCTATTGTTAAAGCCCTACAATTTAGTACCATAGTCTAGAACTACTGTGGGTACCATACTCGTATTTAAATTTGCGCAGTACTATTTTTCGCTCAGTTTTGAATTCGCGCACATTAAATTCGTGTACCTAGCTGCGCGAATTCAAAACAGACAAAAATATTTTCGTAATATTTCTGTGGTATTTTCGTATATCTTGGAGCTGATGACAGTTTCGGTTCTTAGTCATTGCTGGAGATAGTATATGTGTATATTAAACACCATCGCGGCGGATTTACATCGTGTAGACAATAAACCAGTAACTACATACATCATAATTTTGTGGCGACCTGGAGTATTAGTATTTCTTATACAAGCATTTCAACAATGTCTATGTTACCACGATTTGTAGCTTGGCATTGTGAGCAATGGTCTTGATAGTGGTTGACCGAATGTAAATATACGCATACATGTATATGCGTAATTGTCTATTCAACCATTCATAATATATGTAAACATAGCCCTCTTGTATTTCTTATGGACTGTGGTTTAGATTAAACTTAGCAGTCGTACTATTTTTCACTCAGTTTTAAATTCGCGCACCGAAATTTATATACGAGTAAGGTATATAATATATTCTCAGGGGCGCCGGAAGCATCCAAGGGCAGGGGGGGGCAGAGTGTACAAAAAGGGCACTTTTCCGCAAAAAAGGGCATTTTCTCCGCAAACTCGGGAAAATAACCATAAATTCATTGTGGCAAAAATCCCTATTTTAATGGTATTTGTCGGTTTTTATGGCCGTTTTGTGATAAAATTGACAAAAAATTAATATTCCTTGTGAAATTGGTGGTATTTGGACCAAAAAAGTCACATTTTGCTATAAAAACACGAGATTAAACACACAAAAAGCATTTTCTGTCTCCAGAAAAAGGGCAAGTCCTGCCCCCGCTCGCCCCCCTTGGTCAAGGGCAGGGGGGGTCAGCTGCCCCCTCTGCCCCCCCTCTTCCGGCGCCCATGTATATTCTATGTAGAAAGTAAGCATACCAAGTTGTCTACTGTGGTTATATAATATGTGACCCGCCATATCAAATCCAGTCGTAAGTCTGGATTTTTTTTACCCTGTGCCAATGCATTCTCTTATATAAGAGAATGCATTGGCCTAACAATTTTTTACAATTTTAATAATTTTTTCTTGTATTCTTTAACAATTTTATAATTTCACCCATACAGAGCCCCAGACAAACATGAGCAGACGACACTCTTCTATATGCTTCTATATGCTTCTCCCTGCAGGGTAATAGATGTTTTTTATTTTATGTCCTAAAAATTGTAAGAAACATTTATTTAAAAATGAAAGTGTCAATGACACTGTAGCTCAACTTGGAAAGGGAATAATTTAATGTATTACAGTCAATGGAGCGATTAGGAATGTGGAAAGTTGAATGTCAAATACTAGTTTATAGACATGAAGAGAAAAGTAAAATCCAAGATGGCTGCTGGCGGCCATATTTTCGGCCGAACGACCCCAAAATGAGTCGTTCCCATCTACATGTCATTATTAACATTCATGACAAATTTTATGATGATCAGACGAAAGGTACGACCTGTAGCACGTGCTAAAGGATTTAGTCATCGTTAACATCCATGACAAATTTTATGACGTTCAGACTAAAGGTACGACCTGTAGCCCATGCTAAAGAATTTAGTCATACAAAGAGTAAAATCCAAGATGGCTCCTGACGGCCATGTTTTTCGGCCGAATGACCCCAAAATGACTCGTTCCCATCTACATGTCATTATTAACATTCATAACAAATTTTATGATGATCAGACTAAAGGTACGACCTGTAGCACGTGCTAAAGGATTTAGTCATACAAAGAGTAAAATCCAAGATGGCTGCTGGCGGCCATGTTTTTTGGCCGAATGACCCCAAAATTACTCGTTCCCATCTACATGTCATTATTAACATTCTTGAAAAATTTTATGATGATCAGACGAACAGTACAACCTGTGGCCCGTGCTAATGGATTAAATTTTGAAATCCAAGATGGCCACTGACGGCCATGTTTTTTGTCCGAATGACCCCAAAATGACTCGTTCCAATCTACATTCCATCATTAACATCCATGACAAATTTTATGATGATCAGACGAAAGGTACGACCTGTAGCACGTGCTAAAGGATTTAGTCATACAAAGAGTAAAATCCAAGATGGCTGCTGGCGGCCATGTTTTTCGTCCGAATGACCCCAAAATGAGTCGTTCCCATCTACATGTCATTATTAACATTCGTGACAAATTTTATGATGATCAGACTAAAGGTACGACCTGTAGCACGTGCTAAAGGATTTAGTCATACAAAGAGTAAAATCCAAGATGGCTGCTGGCGGCCATGTTTTTTGGCCGAATGACCCCAAAATTACTCGTTCCCATCTACATGTCATTATTAACATTCTTGACAAATTTTATGATGATCAGACGAACAGTACAACCTGTGGCCCGTGCTAATGGATTAAATTTTGAAATCCAAGATGGCCACTGACGGCCATGTTTTTTGTCCGAATGACCCCAAAATGACTCGTTCCCATCTACATTCCAATTTCAACAGCCATGACAAATTTTATGATGATCAGACTAAAGGTACGATCTGTAGCCCGTGCTAAAGGATTTAGTCATACAAAGAGTAAAATCAAAGATGGCTGCTGGCGGCCATGTTTTTCGGCCGAATGACCCCAAAATGAGTCGTTCCCATCTACATGTCATCGTTAACATCCATGACAAATTTTATGATGATCAGACGAAAGGTACGACCTGTAGCACGTGCTAAAGGATTTAGTCATACAAAGAGTAAAATCCAAGATGGCTGCTGGCGGCCATGTTTTTCGGTCGAATGACCCCAAAATGACTCGTTCCCATCTACATGTCATTATTGACATTCATGACAAATTTTATGATGATCAGACTAAAGTTACGACCTGTAGCACGTGCTAAAGGATTTAGTCATACAAAGAGTAAAATCCAAGATGGCTGCTGGCGCCCATGTTTTTAGGCCGAATGACCCCAAAATTACTCGTTCCCATCTACATGTCATTATTAACATTCTTGACAAATTTTATGATGATCAGACAAACAGTACAACCTGTGGCCCGTGCTAATGGATTAAATTTTAAAATCCAAGATGGCCACTGACGGCCATGTTTTTTGGCCGAATGAACCCAAAATGACTCGTTCCCATCTACATGTCATTATTAACATTCTGACAAATTTTATGATGATCAGACTAAAGGTACAACCTGTAGCCCGTGCTAAAGGATTTAGTCATACAAAGAGTAATATCCAAGATGGCTGCTGGTGGCCATGTTTTTTGGACGAATGACCCCAAAATGACTCGTTCCCATCTACATGTCATTATTAACATTCTTGACAAATTTTATGGTGATCAGACTAAAAGTACGACCTGTAGCCCGTGCTAAAGAATTTAGTCATACAAAGAGTAAAATCCAAGATGGCTGCTGGCGGCCATGTTTTTGGGCCGAATGACCCCAAAATTACTCGTTCCCATCTACATGTCATCGTTAACATCCATGACAAATTTTATGATGATCAGACGAAAGGTACGACCTGTAGCACGTGCTAAAGGATTTAGTCATACAAAGAGTAAAATCCAAGATGGCTGCTGGCGGCCATGTTTTTCGGTCGAATGACCCCAAAATGACTCGTTCCCATCTACATGTCATTATTGACATTCATGACAAATTTCATGATGATCAGACAAACAGTACGGCCTGTAGCCCGTGCTAATGGATTGAATTTTGAAATCCAAGATGGCCACTGGTGGCCATGTTTTTTTTCCGAAAGACCCCAAAATTAATTATTCTGGTCTAAATGTTGATGTCAACAGCTATGACAAATTCATAATGATCCGACCAAAGGTACGACCTGTAGCCTCCATTGTTGACGCCTTACGTACACACGAACACACGTACACACGGACGACAAAGCCATGGCAATAGCTCAAACTTTACAAAGTAAAGTTGAGCTAAAAATGATAAAAAATTGTTAGGCCAATGCATTCTCTTATATATGCGAGGCGACCTATGATCGACTCGCATATATAAGAGAATGCATTGGCACAGGGTAAAAAAATCCCGACTTACGACTGGATTTGATATGGCGGGTCACATATATTCTATGTAGAAAGTAAGCATACCAAGTTGTCGACTTGGAAGACTCTCGAGAATTTCTGTGGTGTCATGACCTTTCTGTAAGGAAGCCCACTGTCTAGCATTGCCAGAGTCGCTTAAATAATCTGCGTTCTGATTGGTTCTTGATTCCAGAGGAATGTCGTGGGCTGCCATGTTTATTGCTTCATAGTTTGGCTGAGTACCAACCGTATCCTGCGGAAAACTTGTGTCCAAGTAGCCAGGGTTGACTGAAAGAGAATACATATCAGCTAATTAAAAAAAATGTGTTATCACCAGAGAAGATTACAGTAATGCCCTAAATAATCGACTCCAAAACCACAGCAGAATTATGGGTAACTTTTCAGGATTTAGTTGGAAATATGACTTGTTGCCATTCATCGGAAAGTTCTCAGTATATAAATATTAGTTAATTATTTCAATACCTAATATCAGGAAATTTCTTGAGTTCTACTCCTATAACTGAAAAATTACCCATAATTCTGCTGTGGTTAAAGGTACTCAACCCGATAAAACTCCTCTCAATTACTATTTCAATGGCTTCGGGGGTCAAAAATATTTTATTCGAGTCGAGGAAGTCACCCATCAAAGCTCAGATTTGTTAGATATCGATTTTAGAAATCTATTATTTTTCATTATCGGGAATACTATCTGGCCCAGAACTCAGTCAAAATTGCGTTAAAATTACCACTTGATTTTAGAGTTATTCATCCTTGTCTGTTTGAATAGATTTGGAGTACACATCCAGAGCAGATTACGGCAGTTATTGGTACTCATCTCGAGAACATAACAAATTTGAAAAATCAATATCTAATAACTCTGAGCTTTGTTTGATGGGTTCCTCGACTCGAATCAAATATTTTATACCCCCAAAGCCAAAGAAATAGTAATATAGGACCCTCTGATCGGATTGTTGTTGTTGGAATCTGTTGAGATGGGGACCCTCTTTACGGGTTGAGTACCTTTTGAGCATTGATGTTATTCAAATTTGTCAAAACTTTACACGGATTCAAAGCAGACATTATATTTCTATTCATAGGTATTATTGTTAACCTTAGCAGTGACAGGAACTACCAGTAAAAGTCTGCTTAGCACACTATGCTAACAAAAGTAGGAATGTGATAGGACATGTCAGCTGGTGCATCGCTTAATCAAACTCGATAAAAGTACAGTACAAGTTAAGCGCTTTTAACAAATTACATACATATTCGCAAATTTCATGGGTAAGAACTACAGTAATGCTCTAAGTAATCGACTCCTCAAACTAAATCCTGAAAAGTTACCCATAATTCTGCTGTGGTTAAGGAGTCGATTATTTAGGGCATTACGGTATCTATCTTGAGTTGCATGTGCTATAGCAAACAAAGTGTATTTGTAAATACCAACAACCTTCTCTATGACTTCTTCAACTCTGTACTATCGCAGTACTACTCCAAAGACTATCCATTCCACCATCACTGATTTTATGACCAACATGTCTAAACTGTATGAATCATTACGGGGAGACGACTTAAAATAAGCTTTATAGCTTGTTGTTGAATCCCCCAAGAAAAACTCTTCTCTGCATTATAATGTCTGTAATGTATATATGCTATATAGGGAAAACAAATATGTTTAAAACAAAAGAAAACTACAAACCGGCATGTCTGTCATGTCCGTCCATCTCTTATATATACAGGATGACTCACTAGGAACGAATGATGTGGCAAGTCACATACCACTAACGAGGTTGACAGCAAATCTACAAAATATACAAATAACACTGGATAATATTTCAAAGGTGCAATCAAATCATCAATCAGGTAAATATATATACATTTAAAGATGGTCAATCTCTTCCGGGACACAATTACAACAACATAATTTTTATAAAAACACAATTCCAAGACTAAAAATAACTTTTTCTGTGAATAAAACACTGACAAACTGAAGATTGGGTATATTATCTTTTACTTTATATCTATATTTGCAAATGTATGTCTGTGTTCTATAGAAATTAATGGGTAATACAGGGGTACCTTTATACGAGGAAGATAATGGTGCAGTTTAAAGATGGTCTACATGTATCTCTTTGTAAACATGTGTTATATAGTTATCTGGGTATAAAATATTAGATATGAATTGAAGAACCCTGTCCAGAAATGCTTCTATCGATTAATATTGATTATATTTCAAATATTTTCTGGTCTAAAAACATGTGGTTGTTTAGTTAACGAACAATAGTGGTTACTGTTAACAGAGACCAGAAATTTCATAGTGTAATTTTGTCACAAATAAACGTTAATTAGACTCATTATCGCTTGTAACTATGTAATAAAACAATACAAGCAATCAATCTGGGACATTTGACGTTCGGAGCATAGCTATGGGAACACCCTAATGATGTCTATCATTATGGTATCGCCTGAACGGTCTGTTCTAAAAATAGAACAATAAAACGTCCCATTTAATCATCGCATTTTATAATAAAATATTCGAAATCAAAAATCAGTATTAATTGATAGAAGCATTTCCAGACATGGGTCTTAAATTCATATTTATTATTTTATTCCCACGAAACATTTTCAAAATTGTTATATGAAGAGATAATCCATCTTTAAAATTTATAATGTGATGTTGTTAGTGTCAAGGACATAAAAAATGGGGCAACAAAATCGATAAAAAAAATTGTAGCCTATTTCCACCAAACTTATATTATCAACTCCATGGTATTCTAATGGTGTGGCTTAAAGATCCCATAAGTGGCGCCATTCTAGTCAGGGTTGGGGAGGGTCACCAAATTGGATAAAAAATATTTTTAGTGCCGCGATTTCCACCAAATTGATGCATATTCTTTTCCATGCAGCCCTCGAAATTAGGATAAAAATTCCCACAGCTAATTTAATACTGTGGCATGTTAGATTCAACATATTGCCACAGCATTTCCCACGGCACTGCTTAACCCTTTACCCAACAAACCGGCCAAAAACGGCCAAATAAAGCTGTAACAGCCTAAATTATCTTGGGTCTGTCTCAATAAAACCATACAAATATGGATATCATTGGAACCGGCTGATTGACCACATTGTGATGGTTACAGTTATGCCCTGTGCCAATGCATTCTCTTATATATGCGAGGCGATCTATGGTCGACTCGCATATATAAGAGAATGCATTGGCACAGGGCCGTTCTGTTGGGTAAAGGCTTAATTTCGAGTGGGGGAGGTGCACTAAAAGTGCATGATAAAAATTATATTGCCGATTTTTATATACTAGTACAGTAAAACCTCTCCAAACCAGATCATCTATAAACCGAATCCATCTCCACTAGGGCTGGGCGATATTTCAATATATTGGCTAAAGAAAAACCGTATTGAAACCGTGTGTAAAATAAAAATTCAATATATCGCAACCGCAATTTTATCACCTCAAAAGACGGTTTCAAATTACAATCCAATACTGAATTGAATACTTTAGCGGACCACTGATTGAAAGCAGCCAATTTAAGTCTCGATTGTCTTTTATTGTAACCAATGACGCAACGGTTGTATTATGGGCTAAAGTAGAGCGATGGAGTATCTTCTTCCGAATCCAACCTGGTAGAGGTGTAAAGTCACTAGCGATACTTTGTCCAAACTTTCTAACTCATGACTCGGCTGTATTTGTCGTTCAATTATATCTTAAAACATGACGCAGGAAAGGAACATGTCTCAACTCTCAATCCTAGAGTTGACACGTTAGTGTTTCTTGCCAAGAATTTGACAAATAAACACACGAACTGCAATATTGTTCAATGATAAATTATGATTATCTTTCCCGTGTTCAAAAGTTAATTAAAAATGTTCCGTAATTCATAGTGTATGATAAACTGCAGACAACCCAGAATCTACCATCTTAGCCCAATTCTACTAGGTCCTCCATCAACCTATGAGCACGTGCTTAGCTATGACGTAATGGGAATGTGCATCGCGTGCCGATTTGTAAACAATGGAGAAATCAGGATTACTTGAGCCTGTAATTCAATCAATGTTGTTGCGTATTCCAGAAGGCAGGAACTTTATAGAATGGGCACATGCCATTCTGAGAATAGTTTATCATTTACTGCCTGGTGATAGTGTGTACAATTTTACATCCCTCATAACGAAAACCCTGAGTGTTATATCTCGCGTTTGAAATTTGATTTTACGTGGTATTTTTCAATAGTAAAATAATATTCAATAAAACCGTAAATCGCGGTGTTATTTAGGAAAAATCGCGGTTTTTAAAAACGTCAATACCGCCCAACCATAATCTCCACACCAAACAAATTGCCAGTCCCGAATTCACCCAACTGCATTCTCACTAAAAATTACCTCTGTAAACCAGAACCTCTCTATTCTGCACTTTGGACAACTTTTCAAGTCTGTAAGTGAACGAATACATTAGTTTTTATCTCCGAAATCCGAACGTGGAAAGCGATACCAACCGAACACATTTGATTTGACATACTTGATGATAAGCTCTTGTTGGCTTTGGTCTAGATTTGGGATCCTTTGCAAGTTTAGATTTCTGGTCTACATTCAACCTTTAGACCAAAATTGATAAGAATTTTTAACAATCTAAAAAAAAGTATTAACCGAATTGCCTTTAATCTCACCCAAGCTGTTTTAATTAGCTGAACTGAAGATATTTAGTGTGGGATGTGGGCTCTAACTAATGAAAGTCAATTCCTGTTGTGATAATTTGTAGTACTGGTATATGTTTTGAACTGAGGATATAGACTTAAATCACATTAATAATTTAGCTCAATTTAGCTACGTGAGCTCAAATGAGCTATTTAGTATTTAGCTAATTTGGCACCTGTTGCCGAGGGAACGGGACGATTCGGTCGCGAAAAGATTCGGCACGGTATTTTTCAGTCGCAGGAAAATTCGGCTTTGAAGATTCAGCTGGGAGGATTCAGCCAGTCTATTGATCTGGTTAATTAGTGCAAGGATTGTGGCAAGTTGGTAGCTTGGTCTTTGTCTTATTGAAAGAACATTTAGTTGTAGCAATAACAACTAATTGAAGCAATTGTGGGATCATTTACAAGGGTCTTGATTAACTCAGTTGAAGTAATAACACACTTTATTAGACGAATAATATAATAAAAATTAGGAAACATATTTACAGAAGCTGATTGAAGGTGTAATGGACAATAGAAACATAGTAATATTAAAATTTTTAACTGAACGGAATTGACATTTATTCTTTAAAACACATAATTAAACATAAAAATTATGGATTACATCTATAGAAACAATCACAAAACCTTACCTTATTATTAAATATTAAAAATCATTTAAAATAATAATATTAATAAAAAATAATGTTATTTATTTCTTTATTAAAAAAGTAAACAAAATTACGGTTTCTTCTTGCTGTCCTGCTGTTATTGCATGGCGTTTCTATTCTTTGATTATCAATTATGCATATCTTGGTTACTACCTCTTGAAGGAATACAGACGAAATTGTCATTGTTCAAATGAAATATTGACGATTTATAAAGAGCATTTCTTATCATCTTTTTTGTTATTTATGTGAGCGTTTCTTAATATAGTTTCTATGTATTGTTCGTTGGGACATTGCTCAAATATACACCATTCTGAGACATGTGAAAACAAACAGCAAGTATTTCTCACTGATATCATATCAGAGCAGATAATTCTGTACAATCCATCACCAGTTATGCAAAGACACTTAGTGCCAACGTGAACTGAGTGTGAAAAACTAAACAACCGATTAAACATTCTTATTTAATTATAAATTTTGCCTTGCATGCTTATTAATAGTAATTTCTTATGTAGCGCTCGAACATGATATTTGGATATACCATACAATGTGTAAGTAAGAACTATTTATCCATGTAAAAACTATTAAAAAATTATGTCCACATAATCATTAAAGATACAATTAAACTTTCTTTATTATATAAAATAATTTCATAATATATGTTTTAAAAAAAACAACCACAAAAAAACTAAAAAATTCCTGCCCAAAATATGTCTAAACCTAGGAAGTTCAGCCGATACAACCAGCTGAATCTTCTCAGCTGAATCTTCCCTCGGCCGAATCTTCACGGACCAGTCACCCAACCTGATGATAATTTCCCAACCATTATTTATATTGGGGATAGGGGGCAATGATACATAACACTATAAACAGATTCCACAATAACTACTTTATACATAACAATATAATACCAGTACTACTATAGAGGTATATAGTATAATAAGTATATACGCCACAAACTCCATGCAGGGTTTACCTCCCTTGATGACTCGGTAAGACCGCTGCTACCGGTGACATTTCACCCACATTTGGTGAACTTCCGCATTGTTAAGATACACACTAAGCGAACAGAGCAACATGCTACCCTTGTTAAGCACACAAAATATCGAACAAAATTTGTATAAATTTTTAACCTTCAGTTTGAAAAGTCCAACTAAAACTGAAGAACTATATTTTGAAATGGTGTGATTCGGTTCTCCGATTATTTTATCAACACAAATGTCTAAACGAATACAGGAGAAGTCGGCCCCATACAAAGACGGCCCCACGCGAAGTCGGCCCCATTCTTTATTTATTTTATGATATGAAACTGATAATAATAATAATGACAATATAATAATAAATTCAATTAACAAATTCAAACAACGTCGTCGTCGCTATCACTGTCGCTGTCAGTGATGGGTGCTGACATCTCTGCGATCCATCGTAGTAGCTGACTTGTCAAATCATATGCTTCAGAAAACGCAGTCAACAGGCATTGTGCCGAATTAAGGAATGTATAAAAATCGAATAGCTGGGCTAACGTCTATAAATCCGAGTGAGAATAATCATAATGAAATAATGGCTTCGTTCGCTAAGCAGCAATCAACAGTACTTAGCGCTTTCTTTAATTGTCTGTCGGCAACTAGCATTGTATAACTGAGCCGCGGTCCGTGAATGCCCAAAAGTGTAGTATTACAACTAAGAAAACATTGTGGACTTCACAATTGGCCTGCACAAGCACTATACTAAATCAATCAAATTAAGTTGGGGACCTCAAAATTAGCCAACATAAACACTTTCTCAATAAAATTAAGCCGATTTAATCCCTTCTAATTAATGGGACCGATTTCTCTGGGGCCGACTTCGCATGGGGCCGTCTTCGTATGGGGCCGACTTCGCGCGGGGCCGACTTCTCCAGATACCGTCTAAACGCACGTGTACGACATTGTCACAACTCGCAAGGCAAGTCAAACACAAGAGTTCTACATGTAATTTGCTGCAATTTTGACGAGTAGCCTGCGAACATCGACAACAATACTACCACTCTGATTTTACATTCTGTTTTTGTGCGGGAATTGTTCTCAAAGCACTTGTGAAGAAAATTTTAATTTGGAGCAATCCGGTTTCGCCATTTTTGCTGGAAAAACCCCATGTTAAATATAGAAACACAGACCAGTACCCAGCCGGTGACAGAGTCAGAAAGGAAGTATGACTTGTGCGCACCCGTAGAGATTGTACACGCCAATAGAGTATATATATATACCATAATACTATAGCAATTTGTGGAAGTGCCCGATCTGTCACCCGATGAAAACAAAATTTTAACAATTTTTCATTGAAAATTTCAACAAAATCCCAAAATATACCTCATTTATATCGGAAAAAACGAAAGCAATGCGATATCTATATTTCTCAGATAAACACTATATGTATACCATTTGGTAGAATGTGGACAAATGTGTGATATTGCCAATTTTAAACAGATAAACACATAAAAAGAGTCAAATGTTTTCACTTCCTGGTGTCGTACGAAGGGAGATAATTCGGATGGACGAAATGGAAAAAGGACACGCTAAAAGTTGTAGTCCGTGTCCGGATGGCATAGTCCGAGTTGGGGAAAAGTTGTAACTGTCAGTTTCATAACTATATCTGCAGTAACTGTTGTAGCAATGCAGACATTGCAGAGAGGCTGATTTCGAAACCGATTTCGACTTAAGATGCATTGGTGGAGGAGGATGAGGACGTTATATAAAGTGATGGTGTCGACAGAAATAATGATGCCTAGCACTTCAGAATCAGTTTCCGGTGGTCTTCCACGAAGTCTATAAGAATTCTTCTGGTGGGGGGGGGGGGGGGGTCACTGTAGAAATTAGAGAGTAGAGATTCATGGCATGATTTAGACTTTCGTCAGAATCTCAAATTTGTTATGGAACTTGTTGCGGGCAGCGCCTAGTTACATTTCACTCGAGTTCCGCTCTCGTAATTGGCTGCGTGTTAAAGGTACTCAATCCGAACAGAGGGTCCCCATCTCAACAGATTCCAACAACAACAATCCGATCAGAGGGTCTTATATTACTATTTCTTTGGCTTTGGGGGTAAAAAATATTTGATTCGAGTCGAGGAACCCATCAAACAAAGCTCAGCGTTATTAGATATTGATTTTTGAAATTTGTTAGTTTCTCGAGATGAGTACTAATAATTGCCGTCAGTTTCGTAACCTGCGCGAGATGTGTACACCAAAACACAATTCAAACAGACAAGGATGGATAACTCTAAAATCAAGAGGTAATAATAACGCAATTTTGACTGAGTTCTGGGCCAGAAAGTATTCCCGATAATGAAAAATAATAGATTTCTAAAATCGATATCTAACAAATCTGAGCTTTGATGGGTGACTTCCTCGACTCGAATCAAATATTTTTGACCCCCAAAGCCATTGAAATAGTAATTGAGAGGAGTTTTATCGGATTGAGTACCTTTAAATTCCAAGAAAGATTATGATCTCAAAAGAAAATAATATGTACATACCGGCATATATTTGTACATGAGACATGCTTGTCGTACATAGCATTATTACTTTTCAACAAAGACAACCCTAAGCCGCATTACTAGTAGCCTATATGTGGCCACCTGTGTTTTGTACATGTACTGTTAGTTTACATAACATGTACATATAACACAGAGTACCAACATGCAATAACATACTATTTACGCGATAATTATTATTGTTATAAGAACAAGGTTTGTCTAAAATACAATATTTTTTTCTGTTTATAGCGATTTTAACGAATGTGACTACTTTAATTGCAACCAATGCTTACTGTATCTTTAAACTCAGTACGTGTACATTGTGTCTGACACTTGAAACTTGATATACAACTATCGCGGCACATATATGACCCGCCATATCAAATCCAGTCGGAAGTCGGGATTTATTTTACCCTGTGTCAATGCATTCTCTTATATATGCGAGTCGACCATAGGTCGCCTCGCATATATAAGAGAATGCATTGGCTTAACAATTTTTTATCAAGTTTTTTAAATAAATGTTTCTTACAATTTTTAGGACATAATTAAAAAAAAACATCCATTACCCTGCAGGGAGCCCCACACATATATAGAAGCACATAGAAGAGTGTCGTATGCTCATGTTTGTCTGTGGCTCTGTATGGGTGAAATTATAAAATTGTTAAAGAATACAAGAACAAATTATTAAAATTGTAAAAAAAATTTTAACCCTGTGCCAATGCATTCTCTTATATATGCGAGTCGACCATGGTTAAAAAAAATCCCGACTTCCGACTGGATTTGATATGGCGGGTCACATATATGTACTGCATGTGAATGGATTTAATGGCTGGATCTCATTATACCGTATTCTGTATACATGCAGGCATCCCTCGTAATTAGCTACGACAAAGGACAATGCCATAGAAGCCAATATAGAATTTCATGCAGTTCTAAAGAACTTCCACAGGTAAAAAAAAATGCCAATTTCAAGGGCTGTTTCATGTAGCAATCATACAGAGTTCAAGAATCAGGTTTTTTGTATGTCAGATAACATTGGACATCATATTGATAAACACTTAAGTACCCAACAAACAACGTCATTTTTATTAGCTTATTATGTTATTGTCATGGTTTGTCGTCCGACGTCCGTGTGTGTGTGCGTGCATGGGTGCGTCTGTCAACAGTTTTCTTTGGCACACCCTACATGCCACATCCCTCATCCGATTGTCACCAAACTTCATAGGGATCTTCGGGGTGACTTCCAAATGGGAGCTTACCATTTGTTCAGAATTTCACTTTGGAATCCTTTAGCACACCTATATACAGGCCACATGCCTCATCCGATTGGGTCACCTCTAGATGGGAGCTTACCATTTTTCCGATTTTCGATGAAAATCATGGTTGGCGGCAGCCATCAGTATATTTGAATCACTAAATCATTAGCACACCCTACAGGCCACATCACTCATCCGATTGTCACAAAACTTCATATGCATCCTCAGGCTGACCTCTAGATGAAAGCTGACCAAATTATGTTTAAAACAAGGCTGCCAGTGGCCATCTTGGATTTTAATCTTTGTATGACAAAATCCTTTAGTATATACACTTTATAGGTAACAGCTCTCATCCGATCGTCACCAAACTTCACATTTATCTTCTGGGTGACCACTAGATGGGAGCTACGAATTTATTTCCTAATAATCCAGTTTAAAAACATGGCTGCCAGCGATGGTAATATTCTATTTCACATTTGAATCCATCGTTACACCTTGCAGCCCACAATTATTGGCGAAATATTTTAGAAATTTTACGGGCATGTTTGGGATCACCTCTAGGTGGGAGCTATTGAATTTAAATGATTTTCGATGAAAAAAATGGCCACTGGCAGCCATCTTTGATTTTACTCTTTGCATCACTAAATCGTTTGGCACACCCGACAGGCCACATATCCCTCACCGATCGTCATCAAACTTCATATGGATTCTCGGGGTGACCTCTAAATGGGAGGTTACTATATATTTTGTTCCGAATTCTGTTTAAAACATGGATGTCTGCGGCCATCTTATAATTTACTCTTTGTATGACTAAATCCATTGGTTGTTTAGTATTACATAGAAATACCAACTTTTTGTATTCCATATCGCTCCATTAACTGCAAGTTGAGCTTCAGCGTCATTGCCCCCGCACCATAACCCTCTATAACGAAGTTAAAGGAGTCAGCTAGTCCATCCGTGATACGTCTGTCTTACCGTCCGTCCCTGGACATATCTTTGTCCAAGCTTCTGTTCCTAACTTTTTCAGTCTATTTTTTTAAAACTTGGCTGATATTTAATACCTTTGGAGCTCCATAGCTACATACATTTAATTTCTGGGACTGCTTCAATAATGAAATTTTCAACTGTTGGGTAAAATTAGGTGAAATTCTTAAAAAGGTAAATTCTTGAAATGAGAATTATACTTCCACTGGCACGTTCTCAATTCAAGAATTTACCACTCAAGAAAAACATGTGAGAATATTTTTCTAATTATGAGAACTAAATTTACTTGGTAAGAAAACATTGTTATTGTTTTGAGTTGACCACAAACTTTTCTTAATGTTAAAAATTGCTAGAAACGCATTTTCTTATATTTCTAGAAATTTGAGAATATTTTTCTTAATTTTGTCTAGAAAGTAACATATTAGAAATAAATTCCAGATTTCAGAAAAAAAAATTCTAGATATAAGATCAAGAACATGTTCTATGTTTACTCCCAAATGTTCTAGTCTAGAAAACATTTTTTTTGACGTTTGATTAAAAAATTCTTACATTTTTCTAGATATTTAGAAAAAGTCTTTCTAGGATGTAAGAAAATATTTCTTACCTTTTCTAGATATTGAGAAAATTACTTACTAGGATTTGAGAAATTATTTCTTGCTATTCAGAAAAATAATTAGTCCGTTCTTATAAAACACTAGAAGGTGACCCGACTTCGTCCGGGCTTTGACCTTGAATTGTCCATTTTGAAGGTCAAGGTCAAGTGGGGTAACGATTTGACCAGTCCAAAACACTGCCCGGACAAAAGTACCCGACAAACGTGCCCGTCGAAATCCATCCGGTTTTACCCGATTTGACCTTGAATTGATCATTTTGAAGGTCAAGGTCTGGTCGGGGTCACGATTGGACCCGTCCAAAACAATCGGTGAACAAAAGTAACACAACGTATCAAATTTCGTCGAAATCCCATCAAAATTGGCGATTTGACCTTGAAGTTACCCGATTTCAAGGTCAAGGTCACGTCGCACGGGCAAATGAATATGCTTATGAGACTCGCCATAAGAAAGTACCCCCACATACCAAGTTTCATCGAAATCCCGTGATATTCGGGCGTTTGACCTTGAAATGACCCGATTTCAAGGTCAATGTGACGTCGCACGGACAAATTAATATGCCTATGTTCGTCCCCGGCCGAAAATACCCCCACATACCAAGTTTCATCGAAATCGGTTGGGACGTTTTCGAGTTCATCGCGAACACACACACAGACACACAGACACACAGACACACAGATCTTCCAAAATATATAATAGATTAAGAAAAATATTCTGATAATTAGAATTTAAATTTCAATAAGAAATTGATTTTCTAAATATTAGAAAATTTGATGCAAGAACAGTTTATAGGTATACTCCCAAGATAATATTTCTTGTTTTAAGTTGTTTTTTTTTATCTCAAAATAAGAAAATCATTTTTGGCAGTGCACTTCTACTTAATTCTTCATTCGCTTTATCTGCCTAACATATTTTTTTTCATCCAGAAAGCAGTCTTATGCAGAAGAGAACACCATGTTGTTCATGGAAACATCAGCAAAAGCTGAAATAAACGTTAACGACATATTACAGAGCTAGATGCAATGGATAGATACTTGTGAAAAGTAGTCACTGGGACCGCGAACTGCACTTTCATGCACGTTTATTCGGGTCTGCAACTTTTATTATATTGGATCAGGATATCCAACCTGCACGTTTATTTGGAACACTATAGAGTACTGGGACAGCCTTGTATGTTATTGCGGTTGATTGACTCTGTGTGATATTGACAGATTCGTTTTTGACAGTTTCGACCACCCACCACACGGCATACCTTCCTGTAAATCATTTATACCCACCCTTACACATATTGTCATATTGTATAGTGATTTATCAAATTACAAAGTGATTGGGAACAAATTACATAAACTTACAGAAGACCCCTCTCCCGATACAATGTTCAATTACAATATTTGTTAACAGGATAACACAGTGTTTACAACTGTGGTGTTTTATATAGCCGAAAAAAAAGAGGATTAAAAGCTGTATATGTATGGTAAGAGCGTGTATGTGTTGCTATTGAGAATGCGAACGGTTATCTTGGTAACACTTTATTTCCCTTATGTTTGTGTCTTAAGACATAACTATGGTACATATAATGTGGCTTTCTCATAAAAAAAACAATGTGCTAATTGCTATCTCTATGATCTCTCTTCTGTCATATATATGTTCATTCCTGTTGATATCCTGAGTTTGATTCTTTGCAGCTAAAACGTTATCAAAATGTGATGTGGGCGGACAGGCGCAGCCACAACATGACGCCGTTTAGACATTTATGTTGAACGTTATATATGGAAAGACCGATAGGAGATTTTGACATATTGGGAGAAATTTGGGTTGATAATTCTTCTGGAATATATAAAATGTCAGTTTGTTATGAATGACCCGCCTGTCGGCAGAACATAATATACGTTATATTGTGATTAATTTACGGTAAAATGGTGCGACGTTGACGGTTCAGAGCCTATGTTCAATGAACTTCAATCTCGTATCGGTTGAATATACACTCAAGTCGACAAATTTGCATACCATGTTACCGTCAATATCTAACAATTACTTATAGAATTAGCCTCATTATATTTTTTATGTTATAATATCCTGGAGAGCACATGCACATGCAGTGACAAAGTTACCAAGCCCAGCTTGAATTTACTGGTGGAATATTATCTCTACGGATATACAGTAGCCACAATCATTGTAAAATCCGTGTTTTTGTCTGTTGCCTTGTAACACAAATGTCGAAAGACATTGATATGCTAATTTTTGAGAAATATAACCGCTAAAAGTTTCAACATTTAAACATGCATGCATTCACAGAACCTCAGACGAACATAAAACCATTATTGTCACTAGTCAGACAAACAAAGAAAGATCACTCTATAATTGACTCGTGAAACACATATGTTATCATTTAAAAAGCCATCACATACTTCCTTGTCTCTCATAGTTACATACCACTTGGCATCGCGCCATCAAAATGACATTGCGTCTTTACATTGATTAAGGCGGATTAATAATATTTTCAAAAAGCCGCGCACGACACTGACACCAGACAATGCAGATGGGTGGCTTTGTTCATTAAAGTTAAATTATTTTCCAACTTCGTTGCACTAAAGAAAATAGACACAAAGACAAAGAGGCAAAGTGGGGGATAGGCTCCTGCGAATATTCGATATTCGATTCGAGATTCGATTCGAAAGTCAAATTCGATTCGAATTCGAGTCGAAATTGCCAACTCGAAATTTCGAATATACTCTGACGGAAAAGTAGGCTGTTTATGGACAAGTACACACGTCGATATTAGCTGTTTTGTGGCGTTTAATCCCAGAAAATTATGTATATATGCACATTGTAATTCTTATTGTACATCGCGGATGTTCATGCACATGCTATTAAATATAAGAATAGCCACGAAGCCCACGATAGGACAACTAAATACGTCTGAATTCTAGCTTTAAAATGGTAGCAAAAGCTCGCAGATTGCCAATGGGCCGACGACGCAGTAAATTATAATAGATATGAGACTGAGCAACCGATAGCTTTATCCGCCGTCTATCCATCTCAGATTCCGCGCTATGTAATATGGGTGAGAATGTAAACAACACGTGTTCCCGGTGTCGAAAAGTGCATTTTGGCGCTGTTCTCTTTTGAAGTTGACTTTCAGTTTCGGGGCTTTCTTTTACACTGGACAAAATGTCGTCCGTCATTCATGCTTATTTTAAACACGATAAAGCTGCAGGCAGTGCATGGACTTACACATGTGATGAATGCAACATGGTGTATAAATCGCAAGCATCTGGGACAACGACCCATCTATGGAATCATCTGTTCAAGAAGCATCAACCAATACACGAAGAGGCTACCCTGCGACTGTTGTTTTTCGTCTTCAAGTTTATAACAACGGGTGTTTCCGAATGCCGATTTGCAATTTTGCATATACATGCAAACTGTAGAAATTCTGCGTGATTTTAGTTCCGATAATCCGTTTAGAACTTTAGAGGTAATATATTAATTGTTGTGATGGCCGCATGAACGTTTTGATCTGTTTTGTTTTCTCGACAATTATCAATTGAAGTTAATAGTATCTCAAACGATGGTTCATCACCACATAAGTTGTGATGGAACTTCGTGCATGTAGTTCATAGAACGTTTCACAAATGGTCTAATTGTTGACAAAACATGCCTAATCGAGAATGCAACACACATATATGATTCGATTCTATATTCGATTCGATATTCGATTCGATTTCGTGAATTCGATTCGATATTCGATTCGATCAAAATATCCAATTCGCAGGACCCTAGTGGGGGACTATATTTTCCGTCGCCAGCACCAGAGCGCGCAATACTGTCGTATACGGTTGTAAGGCGTCTCAAATCGTTTGATAAATTTTACGACTCGCTGAGAATCAAATTTATCAAACTCGTTTCTTAAAATCTTATATCCCAACATAACTCGTTGGAGATCCTTTATGTATACATATATATACAGTAAGGCGACAACCAATTTGGATTGAAACCACTGGAGCCGGAGACATTCATCTTCTGCTGCCATATCGGTCCCACAGGACGATAGAGTAATTCCTCTCAATTATTCAGTGTTTCACAGTCAATCGCCCCCTGTTAGTGTGTTGGGCATTAGAAACACACTCTTCAATGCAGACAATCGCATGCTATCCGGAGGGACTGTGTCGTAATCTGCCAATGGCGATTAGTTTTGCTGAACCAGAAATTTGATCAGCTTGCATCGGTGATCGAGTTTATTCGGAGAAGAGACAACTAATACGCAATTTCTTCATTTCGTTTCTTTATTAAGTTATATCTTCCACCTGCGTTGCGTTGTATACATATGTATATAATATATATAATACAATATCAATTGAACCGCATAAAATAGTCGGTGTTCTTATATATTTCACACGACAAAAATGGATAACAGTTTGACAAACAATTATGGGTGAGAACTCAGAAATCAATTATTCAGCAGTTCGTCCATACATCCATTGTTTCGGAGAAGTTTTGGCATCCACACATTTCCGATCAAGCTTCCCCAGCAGCATACGCAAAATGAATTTTAATGAACATAGGTGTCACGTCGAGCGGAAATGTAGTCGTATAATATGGAATCAGAAAGCTAAATGTGTTCCAGAGTCGGGGAGCGAGTGCATCGTGGAATTGCTAAAGGTGAAGGTAACTGAAGAATGACCTTCACCTGATACATGTGACACGTTATTAAAGGATGACATCGTGTTTATTTGATTTGTACATCATATCTAAATAATTTAAACTGATGAATTAATGGGGGAATGGATTTTTGTTAGTGGGAAATTTATTTAACTGGCTACTGTAATTCTGGGTTTTCCAGATCAAATTTGGCTGTGGTATAGCCCTGTCGTACACTTGGGGATTTATTTTAAAAAGTAAACACATGACCTATGCATTTTCTTGCATTTTCGTGATCAACTGGTGTCAATCTAGCTGTGTAAACATCACTGGAGTGGCCCGTAGGCTTCAGTGGACCTTTCCACAGCTGTCAATCAAATAATTATTAGAGGATATTTTCGACCAATCAGCGACTGAGCCGGCCAATGGCTGCAATGAAAATTCTGCCATCTTTCTTCACCATAATTTTGATATCCATGCATACATTCGGTGTTAAATTGGCTATATTCAAACAACTTTTTTGTTGACAAATCATAATATACTGAAATTTATATTTTTGTCATGAACGAAACCCCATTGAGATGATATATAGTTATATATTGGCATAGGTGTTCTCTAACCCCATGTTTAGTTACTTTAAACCCAATATATGGTTAATTTAACCCAACGTTTGGTTACTTTTTCTAACCCAAATAGTTTAGTTAACATCTCTAACCCAACGTTTAGTCGGATTCGGTTTAGTTAACAGCTCTAACGTTTAGTCGGATTCGGTTGACTGAACGTGGTGTTAGAGTCTGACCAACAAATCTTAGTTACATTCAACCCAATTTTTTGAGTGAAGACCACTTAACAAGTGGTGACAATATGTGGGTTGAAGGAGTCTACTTCACCAGTAATTTTGGTAATTGAATGGTACAGTCATAAAGACGTATGTTGGTTTTGCTGTCATGTGTTTGAATTCGTACAGTTGTCATATGTTTTTGCAACAGTGATTTCCTTAAACAAACGATACATAGACCCCGTTGAGATATTCACACTGTTTAAACGACGATTAGTCACAAAATCACAAGCAGTTGCTTTTCTGGTAGCCCAAAAGGAGAAACCACGGTGCCCCATGTGTCCGATACCAGCAACACGGGCAGTAACTCCGGTTATAAACACATCTTCCACAGGAATCAACGGTACGAACTCAACAACATCTAGAAGACGCCCCAGTGAAATGGAGTCCAACACATATGTACCACCAGTGACGTAAGGCGGAAGAACAGGAAACGGATAAACACTCTCCGGCACTGACCACCTATCACGTGGATCTCGAATGACCTTCGAATCTGTCGTGAAGGCCCCAATAATCTTTCCGCTGAGTAGATTGTCACTGTGAACTAGTTTCCATAACAACGGAACGTTAATATAGACATCATCATCCGCCTTAGCAACGAATTTTACATGTTTTAATCGGGACCGTATCCACAGAAACCCACCTAATATCTTTTGACTCAAGTTTTCGTATTCGTCACTGGTATTTATTTGAAGAATATCACCATGTCTGCTGTTTTCTATTATAAGAGATTCATCAAAGAAATTGTCTTGTCCTTTTCCAATGGCAAATATGGTTGCCATCTCGATGTCACTCTCCTTACTCCAAGTTTTGCGAATAGCTGCCCTGTAATCCTCATGACCATGACAAGAACACACCACGACAACCAATGACACTTCACTAGAAATAACGGGTTCAATGATAATTTCTCTTGGCAAGTTGAACTGTCGCTCTCGTTTCTTGAAATACTCTTTTTCTCGAGCAGATAACACACGAGTTTGTGAACTACCAAGTTTAGAACGAGTTTTTGGACTATCAAGTTGAGAAGTACGCAGCAAGATTGGTGTGTTCGTTTGACTGGTCACCTTTTCATTTCCAGAATTGACTGCTGTGTAATCTTTGTTTCTCTGGTTAAATAACCGGCGTGTGCGAATAGCTGATTTGTCGCCATCCAACAACATCTGTGACGAATAATATAAGCTGCAGACGATGAGTGAAAACGCAACGCTGACATAAATATACATCCTTGTTCTACCGAACATCGAGAGAATTGTACATGCACGCATTTCGATAGTTGTATATACACAAAGTAAAAAAAAGATATTAGTTACAAGCTTTCCGATACAGTGTTGATACCTCTAGATTCCAACAGACAACACTACAATCTCGACTGATAACTCTCCCCCAAGACATCGATCCACAGTGTGTTACTAAGGACTCTTTCGATCGAAAATGGTCTTCACATGTCTTTCATTTTACCGCTGCAAATATAAATTTAAGAATCAGTCTATAGGATTGTATTGCTTTAATCTCTGGTCGGTCCAATTAATAAAATGAATGAATATTGAGAACACGAAATTATATACAAAAGATTCACAGAATGGAAAGCAATTATTTACAAAATATACAGTGACCTCCCAAGCGTCCTCATCGTCACAACCATTAATCTTAAGCATCATCTAGATCATGATCATCACCGTCATCGATAATTATCATCACCATCATCATTATCATTATCATTACCGTCATCGTCATCGTCATCAACATCGTCATCATCGCCGTCACCATCATCGTCGTCGTCATCATTATTATTGCAACATGATGATTATCGTCATAATCATCAGTAGCTTTGCACGATCACATCATCATCATCATATTCATCAACATCATCATCATCATATTCATCAACATCATCATCATCATATTCATCAACATCATCATCATCATATTCATCAACATCATCATCATCATATTCATCAACATCATCATCATCATATTCATCAACATCATCATCATCATATTCATCAACATCATCATCATCATATTCATCAACATCATCATCATCATATTCATCAACATCATCATCATCATATTCATCAACATCATCATCATCATATTCATCAACATCATCATCATCATATTCATCAACATCATCATCATCACCGTCTTCACCGTCATATCGTCATCACGATCAGTATCGTCATCAACATCGTCAATATCATCGTCATCATCGTCATCGTTATTATTATTGCAACATGATCTTCATCGTCATAATCATTAGTAGCTTTGCACCATCACACCATCACATCATCATCAGTAGCTTTGCACCATCACACCATCACATCATCATCAGTAGCTTTGCACCATCACATCATCGTCATCATATTCATCACCATCACCGTCTTCACCATCACTTCGTCATCATGATCATCACAATCAACAGCATCATAACATATCCATAGTATTCGAATCTGAATTCTTGATTGTTCGCGAACGACTGGTTATCAAGACGGACAAGACCAATTATCGCGAACAGGTTGCGAACATGTTCTTGCAACATCCTGGCAATTCGAACGCCCGAGGAGAACAGGCCAGGAACCTGTTCGCGGTTTTGGATTCTCCCTCACCGAATTAGGGCCGGGAACCTATACGTCATAATTTTCTTTTTAAAAAATGGCGCCAAAATGTCTCGCATCGAAGTGAATATTCATCGTTTTATTCATCTATATAAATAAAAAAAAATGGCGAATGAACTATGTATCAACTTAAGCTAGCTTACAATGAATCCCGTCGCCACATCAATATGACTGAATTGTTTACGGAGATATATACTTTGTGTTCAAGTGATTTAGGTCACCATTGTTCGAGGTTGTGAAATTTGAACGCCAAAATCTCTTTAAAACGAATCTGTTCGATCTAAAATCCGAGATGAGTTGTTGGGATAGCTCGTTAGTATAATAGATTGCTGATATCTTCTGTAGAAAAATATAGGAAAAAACTATAATGTTGAAATTTTGCCTGGCATGATATCATGCCGCCAGTTTCGTGCAAATTATGACGAGTATATATTCCCGGTTCTGACTTAATTGCCTGCAAACATATGCAATAACAGCCCTTTCTCTGTATATCCCCTAGCTTCCAGTGATGATTTGGGCTGATGGAGTCACTCTCACCAAAAAATTGCTGGTGGGAACACATGTGGGTTTTTAAATGTGCCGATGTTTACACATGTGGGTTTTTAAATCTCGTTCTAAATGACGTTTAGTTTTCGTGTCTGCCATGATTTCTGTTAGAAAACAACTGTTTACGTTCCAATTATCATTAAAATGAACTGAAACAAACTGTTGATTGTCGCCAGACTGTGTTAGTGCCGATCACAAACCCAAGTACCATTTAGCACATTTTCAAAACATGCATGTACCCTTAAGCACTTTTTTTGGTGAGAGTGACCCCTCAGCCTAATTTCGGTCAATGTGGGTGTACAACGTACTTTTTGTGGCCGAAGATATTTCACACATTGAAACGGCATATTACTTGTTAGAGGTGTCGATGTCATGTGTCGCATCTTGTCACAAATGTATTAGCCTATTTCGCGTTCGTTCACATTCCTTGCTTGAACGCAAACAACATCGCAGCCATCCCGGAGAGCCGGGAAAGCGACACCCATAAATTATTCTAACCGCAGTTGGTTTATATTGTCTTCCAGCTGTGTTTGTTTGTCGGGGACCGAAACGCCTGGCTCTTTTAAGCAAATTGTTTTATCGATTCAGTGACTGCTATACCCTCAATCCATCAAGTAGTGTAATGGGATTCTAAGACAAGTTAATTCGGAGTGTTTCATAGGGAAATGCGAAAATAGTGACGGTATACATGTTTACACAGCCCATGGTTTGTCTGTAACCGTGCCACCAATAGTGGTGCCTTAATGACGGTACACATGTTTACAGAGCCCATGCTTTGTCTGTGACCGTACCACCCATAGTGCAGGGGTGGTCCAAGTGCCGAAATAAAACAAAAAGCTTCCCCATCACCTGAAAACAAGATGCGAAATGTCCAAGCCGATTGCCGAAATACCTTGTCCCGAGCCGGATACCTTTGCATAATTACAGCATATACACTGGCATAGAAATAGAATTTCGAGGATGTATAAAAAACACATTTCTTACCTTTTCTAGATATTGAGAAGAAACATTTATAGGATTTAAGAAATTATTTCTGACCTTTCTAGATATTGAGAAAAAAACTTTCTGAGATTTAAAAAATTATTTCTTTCTTTTAGAAAATATGAGAAAAATATTCTCATAATTAGAATATAAGTTAAATTAATTTTCTAAATATTAGAAAATTTGATGTAAGAAAATTTTCTAGGAATACTCCCAAGATAATATGTCTTGTTTTAAGTTTTTCCCCCATAAAAGTAAGAAAATCCTTTTTGGCAGTGTATAGCCACGGGGCGTATTGGCATTTCGCCTTAGACGTATCGGCACTTGACTTCTTTTTCAGCATGATAAGCAAACCGATCACATCACATTTGTAGTCAGCTTTTGGTGGCCGATCATATATAAACAACCGTCGCACAGAGAAAACTCAATGAAAATGACGTATATACAATTTGTCATTTTGAAATTATGAGTTTGCAATGATAGACCAAAGCGAAGTTTAGGGAGAAACTCAGAAAGATATTATATACCAACGTCGTTGATAGAAACAGCGATGGTATGGTTAATAATGGAATGCTCTTGTATGTGGACAGATATAGATATTTCGATTAATTTTTCGGCGATTCGATCTCAGCGAGTCAAGGCAGAGTAGAAACGAAAGATTGGTGACTAACCGACAAGCTAGCAAACAATACAAGAAAACCATAGTCAGAAATGGTAACGCCACCAAGATCGTATTATTAGCCATAAATATAAATAATAATACAATTATTCTATAAACTAGCTTTCAAATTTTATGCGGGAAATTTGCGTACTTCCATATTTCAAGTTTTCCCCGTTTCTCGTGGCATACATTACTTTCATCAAACTGTCTTCTTTATTACACAAGCTGATAGGCCCGACTTCACCCGGGCTGTTTCACATCTGCTTTCCGGTGAAAGGTGCGATTTGACCTTCAATTGACTATTTCGAAAGTCAAGGTCAGGTCAGGGTCATGATTTGTCCAGTCCAAAACACCCCCACCCGTAGAAAAGTACCCATAGGTATCAAATTTCGTCGAAATCCGTCCGTTTTACCCAACTTGACCTTTAATTAACAATTTTGAAGGTCAAGGTAAGGTCAGAGTCATGATTTGACCCGTCCAAAACACCCCCCCCCCGACAAAAGTACCCATAGGTATCAAATTTCGTCGAAATCTATCCGTTTTATCCGAGTTGACCTTTGATTGGCCATATTGAAGGTCAAGGTCAGGCCGAGTTCACGATTTGACCCGTTCAAAACTCTCCTCAGACCAAAGTATCCCTAGTATCAAATTTCGCCGAAATTTGTCCGTTTTACCCAAATTGACCTTGCATTGACAGTTTTAAAGGTCAAGGTCAGGTCGGGGTCACGATTTGACCCGTTCAAAACACTTCCCGGACACAAATACCCATAGGTATCAAATTACGTTGAAATCTATGGAAAGCCGAGGAGGACATGTTGGTTGCTAATTGCTAGATATACGACGCGGTATTTTGAAGGTGTTTCAAACTAGGAGATAGAAGTATTCTGCCTTTCAAATGGTGATGAATTATAGTAGTTTATTCAAATTTTATGGCATAAATTGTTATTAAAACCGTATATACTATAAAAAATTAATGACTCGAAAATTAAGTGGGCCTTTAAACAAAGTCACAATTGCATTTAGGCTCATCTCATACTCGTCCATTCAGCGATATTCTACTGCGCAGTTTGTTATAGCCTCCAGTATTTATTGAGCGTTATACCCCCAACTGTTATAATTCGCCTTTAGCAGGCGTACTCTTGCCTCAGATTATTGAGATATTAGGTCACACATAATCACATTAAATCGCATCGTAACATAGCAATTGTGTGGGCTCCTTGGCGTGAATATGTAATGAGAAATAAGGTCATACGTAATGACATTAAACTCAAGAAAACCCTCGAAAACAAAACAAAATCACATTTAATGTTTTACGTTATTTCCTTCATAAAAAGAATCTTCGTGATAATGAACCCTCTCGTTACTTTAGAATATAGAATTAACCTTAAAATAAAAAAAATCTTTGGAACACAGAACCTTCGGAATAACGAACCTTCGGATTGGTGAACCTTCGGAATAGCGAACATTCAGAGAAATTTCGGAATAGTGGACCTTCGGGATAGTGAACCTTCGGAATAGAGCCATGCCCCCCAATATTCATATTATATGCCCAGAGTTCAAAGGTATGGACCCATAAAATTCTAAACTTGGCCCTTAAAATAATGAACTCCAAATTGGAGCACACACAGAACACCACTTAAGTCAACTGAACCTATGTCATGTCCCAATGCGGGAGGGTCCATATATACCACAACATTCATAGTATATGCCAAGAATTCAAAGGTATGGGCCCACGTAATGACATAAAATCTCAAGAAAACCAGCGAAAACAAAACAAAATCACATTTAATGTTCTAAGTTAAGTTATTTCCTCCTGTATCTGTATCGGTGTGCGCGCATGATCAGTTCGGATGTGAGCGCACACTCCATATAAAGAATCTTTGTGAAAATGAACCCTCTCAAATTAGTCTCAATACTTTAAAATATAGAATTAACCTAAAAATAACAAAAACCTTCGGAATAGAGAACCTTCGGAATAGCGGACCTTCGGGATAGCAAACCTTCATAATAGAAGCATGTCCCCACAATTACACCGGTGACGTAAACACATGTGCCAATCTTAGTTGTACTCTCGTAATTATCGGTACGATGAAACGGTGACGGAATCTGACGAGGTTTGCCGAATGTACAATCACCCAGTGAATTATCGATCGCCCATGCGATACAAAAAAACCAAAAGCAATAAACACCACACTACGGTGGCGTAATAAGATGCAACTTTCCGAGCGCATGCGGCAGCAGGATGGGGGGGGGGGGGTAACAATGCGACTAAAGAGAAGACATTATATGACGTCATTTAAACCGCCAAAGCCGACATACGTCATGTAAATATGGAAAGTGGCGTGTTATATATAGATATCAGGGCTCCACGGGGAAACCTCGTGATAACGGTTGGCGACCATGGCATAACAAGGACATCTACTGAAGCTGGAGGGTCAGGTTTCATATTTCTGCAGTTTTGGACCAGTCTTCAACAATATGCATTGATATTCTCAACGACTCGGTCGTTTCCGCTTCGCTGGGGAAATAACCTCTTCCATATATAGAAACCATATTCGCACAATGCTACAATATACGGCCCTGGTAAAAAAAAAGAAGAAAAGGCGACGACCTTGACTCGTTGGCGCATATATGTGAATGGAGCACAACGTATTCAGTGTATACCAGTACCAGACTTGACCATCATTAAATAGTGATAAATAGTAATAAATAGTAATAACTATAGTTCAAGTTTAACAGACGAGTCTCCAAGCCAAAAGATGCACTTACCGGTAGCATGCGCATGGTCAATCGCGTGATTTAATTAGACCGAGGAGCAGATAGCTCAGTTGGTTTGTGGGCCGACCTCTGAGCTAAACCTTCGACACGGTCGAGGGTTCGAATCCGACAAAGTATCGGTCACTCTTTGTGATGCTATCTGCATCCCCAGTGCCATGGGCATCACGAATCAACCATTGGTGCCACGATCAGTGCTTTGGACACGATTCCAGAAGCAAACGAATCTCAAGAACGGTAAGGATTTCGACCAATTTGACGGCATGGGTGGGTGACCCGCCCCAAATACCACCTAGAAACACCCCGACCCCCCACCCATCACCCCCGGGGGGTGCCACCCCGAGGGGGTGAAAATGGGGTATGGACCATTTTCGAGAACGGTAATGATTTCGACCGATTTGACGGCATGGGTGGGTGGCCCGCCCCAAATACCACCTAGAAACACCCCGACCCCCCACCCATCACCCCGGGGCGTGTCATCCCGAGGGGGTGAAAATGGGGTATGGACCATTTTCGAGAACGGTAAGGATTTCGACCGATTTGACGGCATGGGTGGGTGGCCCGCCCCAAATACCACCTAGAAACACCCCGACCCCCCACCCATCACCCCCGGGGGGTGTCACCCCGAGGGGGTGAAAATGGGGTATGGACCATTTTCGAGAACGGTAAGGATTTCGACCGATTTGACGGCATGGGTGGGTGGCCCGCCCCAAATACCACCTAGAAACACCCCGACCCCCCATCCATCACCCCCGGGGGTGCCACCCCGAGGGGGTGAAAATGGGGTATGGACCATTTTCGAGAACGGTAAGAATTTCGACCGATTTGACGGCATGGGTGGGTGGCCCGCCCCAAATACCACCTAGAAACACCCCGACCCATCACCCCCGGGTAAGGTAAGGATTTCGACAGATTTTTCAGTGCAGCGTGTGTCATAAGCGGGCGTGGCACTTTTTCCGTGCAGTGTGTGCATAAGTCGGCGTGGCACTTTTTAATGCAGCGTGTGTTATAAGTGGGCGTGTGTTATAAGCGGGCGTGGCACACTTTTTCAGTGCAGCGTGTGTTATAATGGGCGTGACACTTTTTTAGTCCAGCGTGTGTTATAAGTGGGCGTGTGTTATAAGTTCAGCGTGTGTTATAAGTTGGCGTGGCACTTTTTTAATGCAGCGTGTGTTATAAGTGGGCGTGGCACTTTTTAATTGCAGCGTGTGTTATAATTGGGCGTGGCACTTTTTCAGTGCAGCGTGTGTTATAAGTGGGCGTGACACTTTTTAAGTGCATCGTGTGTTATAAGTGGGCGTGGCACTTTTTCAGTGCAGCTTGTGTTATAAGTGGGCGTGGCACATTTTTAGTTCAGCGTGTATTATAAGTGGGCGTGGCACCTTTTTTAGTGCAGCGTGTGTTATAAGTGGGCGTGTGTTATAAGTGCAGCGTGTGTTATAAGTGACACGCCAACTTATAACACACGCCCACTTATAACACACGCTGGACTAAAAAAGTGCCACGCCCACTTATAACACACGCTGCACTTATAACACACGCCCACTTATAACACACATTGCACTAAAAAAGTGCCACGCCCACTTATAACACACGATGAACTAGAAACGTGCCACGCCCACTTATAACACAAGCTACATTGAAAAAAGTGCCACGCCCACTTATAACACACGCTAAACTAAAAAAGTGCCACGCCCACTTATAACACAAGCTGCACTGAAAAAGTGCCACGCCCACTTATAACACACGCTGCACTTAAAAGGTGCCACGCCCACTTATAACACACGCTGCACTGAAAAGGTGCCACGTCCACTTATAACACACGCTGCAATTAAAAAGTGCCACGCCCACTTATTACACACGCTGAACTGAAAAGGTGTCACGCCCACTTATAACACACGCTGCATTAAAAAAGTGACACGCCAACTTATAACACACACGCCCACTTATAACACACGCCCACTTATAACACATGCTGGACTAAAAAAGTGCCACGCCCACTTATAACACACGCTGCACTGAAAAAGTGCCACGCCCGCTTATAACACACGCTGCACTGAAGGTCGAAATCCTTTCCGTTCTCGAAAATGGTCCATACCCCATTTTCGCCCCCTCGGGGTGGCACCCCCCGGGGGTGATGGGTGGGGGTCGGGTGTTTCTAGGTGGTATTTGGGGCGGGCCACCCACCCATGCCGTCAAATCGGTCGACATCCTTACCGTTCTCGAAAATGGTCCATACCCCATTTTCACCCCCTCGGGGTGGCACCCCCCGGGGGTGATGGGTGGGGGGTCGGGGTGTTTCTAGGTGGTATTTGGGGCGGGCCACCCACCCATGTCGTCAAATCGGTCGAAATCATTACCGTTCTCGAAAATGGTCCATACCCCATTTTCACCCCCTCGGTGTGGCACCCCCCGGAGGTGATGGGTCGGGGTGTTTCTAGGTGGTATTTGGGGCGGGCCACCCACCCATGCCGTCAAATCGGTCGAAATCCTTACCGTTCTCGAAAATGGTCCATATCCCATTTTCACCCCCTCGGGGTGGCACCCCCCGGGAGTGATGGGTGGGGGGTCGGGTGTTTCTTGGTGGTATTTGGGGCGGGCCACCCACCCATGCCGTCAAATCGGTCGAAATCCTTACCGTTCTCGAAAATGGTCCATACCCCATTTTCACCACCTCAGGGTGGCACCCCCCGGGGGTGATGGGTGGGGGTCGGGGTGTTTCTAGGTGGTATTTGGGGCGGGCCACCCACCCATGCCGTCAAATCGGTCGAAATTCTTACCGTTCTCGAAAATGGTCCATACCCCATTTTCACCCCATCGGGGTGGCACCCCCGGGGGTGATGGGTGGGGGGTCGCGGTGTTTCTAGGTGGTATTTGGGGCGGGCCACCCACCCATGCCGTCAAATCGGTCGAAAGCGACATTTTTGAAAATAAGGAATAAGGAATAGGGAATAAGTTCCAATTGTCATGTCTGTAATTCAATGACAGATTTTGAGATAATCCATTTTGAATTATCAGGAAATTTTGGCAAAATGTAAAACCAATTCAAACAGAAATTCAATGACAGATTTTGAGATAATCCATTTTGAATTATCAGGAAATTTTGGCAAAATGTAAAACCAATTCAAACAGAAATTCAATGACAGATTTTGAGATAATCCATTTTGAATTATCAGGAAATTTGGGCAAAACGTGCTGCCGACTAATGTTTGTCTCTTGACTCGGGTTCGAGGAGATTCATTTGTTTATTCTGGCACATAACAAATTAGACAGTACATGTACTAGCGAATTTGTCAATTCAAACCGGTACGCATTCGGGTACAGATAAACTACTCCCGTATATCGGTACACGTGTTTAGCTCAACTCAAAGTAAAGTTTGAGCTATTGCCATGGGTTGGCGTCAGTCGTCCGTCTAGCCGTGCGTCTGGACGTCCGTCCGTCAACAATTTCCTTCGGCACGCCATATACAGGTCCATCCCTCAACCGATCTTCACCAAACTTCATATGTAGTTTTAGTGTGACCTATAAATGGGAACTATCGAATTTTTCCGAATTTTGAAGAACAAACATGGCCGCCAGCAGCCATCTTGGATTTCAAATTCAAATCCATCGACACAGCCTATAGCCCGTATTTATGGCCGGATCATTTTTAAAAGTTGATTGTGATCACTTGTAGATGGGAGCAATCGAATTAGAACGATTTTCGGGAACCTCCTATTTTGACCGAAATTTGTTGAAAAACGTGGCCGACAGCAGCCATCTTGGAATTTACTCTTTGTATGACTAAATCATTCGGCATACCCTACAGGCCACATTAAACTTCATATGGATCTTCGGGTAACCCCTAGATGAGAGCCTCCTATTTTGACCGAAATTTGTAAATAAAAAAAACATGTGCGCCAACAGCCACCTTGGATTTCAAATTTGAATCAATCGGCACATCCCGCAGACGGTATATATTGGATAATTAATTTGAAAATTAGAGGCATGTTTAGAATCACCTCCAGATGAGAGCTATCAAATTTGAAAATTTTTCGATGAAAACATGGCCACCGGGAGCCATCTTGGGTCACCACCACACTTCATATGGATCTTCGGGGTGACCTCTAGTTTACTTTCCTTCTTCTGTACATTGTCTTCATTGCTCAGCAAAACATTAACTCTTCCCAAGTTGAGTTACAGTGTCTTAGACACTTTCATTTTGATCACAAACTGTTTGGCGGGTACAATTCGATTGGTAATGTATATGGTGAGCCAACTGCAACAAAATTGATACATAAGATATAGAGACAATGTTATTCGCATTCGCTTACTTGGCCGACGATAGAAGATTTATACCATTATCATGGGGATGATGGGTCTCTGGATAATCAGTTGTATTCATTAGGGACGAGGCGACAATGGGAGGGTTGGGTCTTTCACTATAATGATGGTAACAATTAGATTTCACAAACGATTTCATAGACCGACCAATTGATGAATAAAACAGTTGTAATTTTCAGACTTATAAAATAGGTTATGATAGCTCTAATATATAATTACGTTAGTTAAAATTTTCCAACCGATATTCGGTTTATTGTTTTTAGATCCAGGGTCTAATAATGTCATACATGTACTTAAAGGCACATGAGGCCTTAGTTATCGAAAATATTCATATTTGTTCCAATCACCGTAAACAGAAAAACATTAAAACGCATACAGTTACGTTCATATATACCATGACCATCCCGTAAACAGCATGTTATCATAAAGATTTACTATATTTCACCTAAGCAAGAGCCTGATTGTGTTACAGAAGACAACACAATGCTGCTGGCTAATCACACACAAATGGCATAAACGCTCTTTATTCGTACCATATCAGGAATTCACCAACAAAGAACGCTCTTTGTGTTTACCATCATAATATAAACAAACACCAGAAAAGTTACTTTTTATGCTTTTGTTTACATAACAATGGTCAAATATATGACAATAACATACTGTTTATGCGATATTTCTTATTTGTATACGGACAAAGTCTGTCTACATTTTGTTGTTCTTTCTGTTTGTGGCGGTTTTTGACGGGTAGAAATATTTTCACAGGATACCCACCGCCAAGGCCAACCGTACCTTTAAAGTCAAATGTAAGATGTATAATGAATGTAATGGAATCTGTCAACAGATCGAAGGGTCGGGGCACAAGATGGGAAAATTTATCCCAATTAAGATTGGGGATTTTAGTCTGGATCTAAACCCGGAGTTAAACTTGGAAATGATAAAGAGCGTTACATTATAGTCTATTTACAATATGGTTTGAATAGATAACGTTTTCTTCACCTCTGTGCTAAACCCGGTAAACAGCTGAAACTTTCTCAGGCTATATGGTAAGATTTTGCAGACGGTTTATATATCGGTAGTTCGAGTCTTTGTCAACGTATATTATCCTCACTACAATATACATAATTCTTAAAATTCAAATCGGCCATGCGTTAATGGTAAGGGTAAAAAATCAGTCACCACATGACATACGATACAGTATCTGCAGGGTTGTATCCAAAAGTGCAATACGTATATATAGGATAATGGGTAACAACTGTACATTGTTCCAGCAAATGGATCCGACGAGGCCGCAGGTCGAGATCGTTATATTCGCTGAAATATTGCACAGTCTGAAGCTAAATATCTATATACAATAACGGATTTTTTCTTGGCATTTGGAGGTGAGCTTGTGTGTGTGGTTTACAACTTCCTTATATGGTTATTCCTAATTCAAATTGGAATTCCCCAATCAAGTGTTGTCACAAATTTTACTTGTTTCCATTCTGACGGGTCTGCCTATATATAAATCGGGGTCAACATTATTTAGAGAGCGTTTAATATTTTAGAACATCAAAGATGGTGCCATTTGGCGTATGCAAATCAGTGCGATTTGGTATTTCTCACACTTGTTTGAGCTTCAGACGTAATTTATTAAAAATTGGGTGTGATTCTTGCTGGTTACATTTGCGATCAAAATTTAACATTGAACCCTATAATGTGGCAATTCTCCTATTTTGGATAAATGGCCATTTTGATTGTGGTGATATGCGCATTACGCAAAACTACTAAGTGTGACTCATGCAGATTGATGTAGTTAGGACAATTTTGATGTGATCAGATGGTTTTCGGTGGCCATTTTTTAGACATACGGAATGCGACTAAAATAAGGATTGGATGCTCAGGATCAAAGTTTGCATTTTAAAATCGAATTCCAATACATTCGTCTTTACTGAATGTGATCATGTGATGATATATTATATATACATACATGATACATATAATTGTATATTGATTTTGATCATCATATATATCTGACATTCAGACCGATTACAAAAACTAAAATGAGAATAATACTCACCCAGACACTGCCTCGGGGTAAATTACGTACGATTCCTGTCATATCCGAGAAATTAATAGGGATTTCAAACCGAGATCTCATGAAGTCTGTGAAAACGTGGACGAGTATGTGAGCGGACAACAATGCACTGAACAAGAATCCAATACCACACAGAACACAATCGGTGTTCAATTCCTTCTCGTCCGACGAATCATCCATTCGCTTGTATGGTGTATAAATCGCAACAAATTGGACTAATGTGATTGATGGTACGAAGCTATCGACATATTCAGACATAATTATAGTGATTGCTCTTATGATCGGAGAGGAATTCGGGATTGTTATCAGAACAGATCATTTGGGAGCGATCTCACTTGTCGTTGGGCAATTTCAATGTAAGCATGCACTCGCCAGTGTATAGGCTATCCCGAATTCCTCTCCGATCCCAACCGCGACAACGTATCCATGTGCATACTCAAGTATGAGGGTATATATTCTCCGATGGGGAGGGGTAACAAATTATAGATGCTATACATATTCACGCGACAATTTTCCAGCAACAAAAGCAATGCAATTAAGTGTTAGCAGTATAGTGTCTCCCCGGTCCATGCAGCCAATCCAAACGGTCCAACCAAACCAAGTTTCAGCAGTACATGTATATAGTGTCTCTGTATATACACACCTGGTCAAGTGGTCCTGCTAATGTGCTATGATGCGGTTGGGTCCTGCTGAATTGTTATGATGATGTTAGGGCAAACTGATGCTGTTAACAAAAAGTACTGTTATATTTTTGTATTTTGTCTTTTTCTCGGTGTTCCGATAATCTGAACATATCCAGGAAAGGCCATTATGGGTATCAAACATTCAAAAACACGCGAATTGTTTTCAGACAAAAACCCGCATATTTAGATAAATTAAATAATTTCGGTCATATTTGTGAACTGAAACGGTCACTAGATGAAAAAATCTAAATTTAGGGGTTGTCATATCCAGTAGTTGGAAGAACCCGTGTGGAAACTCGAAGAAAACTGGAATCTAACATGGGGTGCAAATAGAAGTTACTGGAAGGGGTGCATTTATAAACTATATGTGAACTCCCCTAACAGGGACCCTCTAGCCACGCTCCTGCTAACTCATGATTTAATGTCGAATAACACAGAATAGCCTATACTATTAATATGACTTTAGAACATAACAAAAAACAAACATAAACTTTTCACCCTTGCACATGTGCCCCCACCTAAAGATGATCCATGTGCCGGCCTGTCCGAATGATAATTGGGAGAATCAAAATGTGAAGCATATCATTCGCATCTTTGACATCCCAGCTCTGGTTTGGCGACATCTCATCGCAGGATCGATCTGCGGTGTTGATACCCGAAATTATGGTGGGTTCCCTAACTTCCCATACTTGGACGCATATAGTATTGTTGCCAACCACTCTGCAGGCTAGACAATTTTATAGTTTATTAAACATATATTTTTCTATTGATACACGCATTATCCGCCATCAATGACTGATAACTATGTTTCAAACGAACTACTTAACGTCAAAAAGTGTCTACTATCTATATCTATTATATATATTTGCGAATGTCTGTCTTCTGCCTGTCTCTCTGTCTGCCTCTCTGTGTTGTATAAAAATTCACAGGGGACCAACTAGATGATACCAAAGGGGTCTACTAGGGGTAACCTTTTACGAGAAGGATAATGGTGTGGGTTAGAATTGTCTAAAGTGACGCTGTTGTTGTCAGGGGCAGAAAAGGGGGAGGCGCAGAATTTTTTTTGTCCCCGATTGCCACGAAACTTACATATTATCATCCCCATGATATTAAGAATCTAATGGTGTGGTTTAAATATGTCAAACATGGCTTCGTTTGAGTCAGGGATGAACGGAAGGGGAGAGGGGCACCATAATTGATCAAACTAATTTTAGCGCCGATTTCCACCAAATTGATATGTATTCTTCTTCTTGCTACAATGAATCTAATTGTGCGATTCAAAGACGCCAAATTGGTGTCGTTTGGATGAGAGATTGTGGGGGGGGGGGGGGGTGACTAAAATTGTTAAGAATGGGTTTAGTCGCCGATTGCCACCACACTTATACAAAATCATCCCCATGGTATGAGGAGTCTAACTGTGTGGCTTAAATCTGTCAAAAGTGGCATCATTCGAGACAGGGGTGAACCGAAAGGGAGAGGGGCACCAAACTTGATACACAATATTTTTATCACCTATTTCCACCAAATTGATACTCGTTCTTAACCGTGATATGAGGAATCTAATCGTGTGATTTAAAGTCACCTATTTCCACCAGATTGATACATATTCTTCTCCATGATACATATTCTTCTCCGTCATACGAGGAATCTAATCGTGTGGTTTAGATACACCAAATTGGTGCCCTTTGGGTGAGAGATATGGGGACCTTAAATTTGATACGAATGTGTATACCCAATTTTTTTTTCAACAATTTTATATATATGCATCTCCATAATGAGTCTAAGTGTGTGGTTTAATGGTGACAAACGTGGAGCCGCTTGGGTCCGAAATAGGGACGGGAGCGTCACCATAACTGATAAAAAATATTTTTAGTACCAATTACCATCAAATTCATACACGTTCTTCTCGAATGATACGAGGAATCAAATCGTGCTGTCTGTCTTTCTGCCTGTCTGTATGTGTTCTATATATAACCCCAAGTGGTACAATCAAGATGGCACCAAGGCGGTCTAAGCCATGGGCGTAGCCAGCTAGGGTTCGATGGGTTCGGACGAACCCGCCCTTGAAAACAGAATTGCCCCCGTCGCCTGACTTCCAGGGTTCGAGAGGTCGTTGGCTCGGGCAATTTCGGGGGTTCGTTAAATTAATGCATGATCCCCGAAGTTGCCCGAGCCAACGAACCATCGAAACCTGGAAGTCAGGTGACGAGGGAACTTAAGCAGTCGGCAAAAGCATGATCGGCCTATACTAGATTATTTCACATTAAATTGAGGTCCGTATGTCTCAGTGAAATCCACATATACGCCGGGGCGAAAATTAGATTTTAATGTGAATCAAATCAATAGTCACATGCATGGCATGTCGGCATATGACGTTGCTTGTCTAAAGTGGACAGCATTGTGTTCAGTTTCAACTAAAGTGACGCTGTATGAATGTGTGCACGTCAAACTAGTTTCCACAGTCATGGGCAATTATGAACGAATATACAGTGTATACAAACACTACATGTATAGGGTACATTTTTGGGTGTCAATTTGTATATCGATGACGATGCTTAGGCCTACAGTGCGAGGGTTCAAACACATTATTAGTTGGTGTGTGAGACTGTACATGCCCAGTAACTTTTCGATAGATCCGATATAGCCCCAAGGTGGGAACAGCACGTTAGTCCGATGGTTCGATTACAGGCCGGGGTACAGCGCGCTAGTCCGAGCCACTCCCATGGTTCAGTAGTCAAAGGGTTCAATGGTCCGAGGGTTCAATAGTCAGATGGTTCAAGGGTACGATACTCCGAGGGTGCGACAGTCCGAGGGTTCAATATATCGAGTGTCCATTAGCGGGACGTGGTGCCGGGGATTTGCGGGTCTCCCCCCAACTTTGTTAAAAATTCAAGTTGGCATGCAATAGGTCAGAGTTATAGATTACATGTATTTAGAATAAGTCAAATACAGTATATAGTGTAGGAAAATAAATATACAGGACATTCCAAGCTTTACATATCATGTTCTACATGCATGTATATATAGATATAATGATAATGGGATAGGCCTATATGCAATGAGTGATTTACTGTCGTTCAATTCCATATATTATATAGCCCAATTCAGCCAAAAACATAACCATTTTGAGTGCAGGTCTATACAAAACTTCATAAGATCGGAAAGTGATATCATATGCAGATTATATCTGGGTATGGTTGGGTTTTATCATCGTTCTTTATTATCCTAGTCAATACTATACACGCGGTCACGGTCCCATGCATACATGGAGAAAACATTAGTCCATAAAACTTGATCATGTATGAAGACAAATACTGCCATGTCATATATTCTCACATAATCGGTAGATCAAATCCAAAACATTATTACTTCTCTAATATACGTGCAGATATTACACAAATAATCGTAAAATATGCTCCAGATTCGCGCTTGATGGGTAAATTTTTTTGTTCCGGGGGAGCCCCCCTCGGACACCCACCTGCGGGAAAGGGACACTCCCTCGTGCACCATTCACACGCGGCGCGGTCGGAGCTTTTCACCTCGGTCCTGTGCCCCTCAAGTTAATAATCGAACCCGCCTTTCAAAAATGCTGGCTACGCCCATGAAGCGGGGTAACGTTTTACGAGGAAGATAATGATGCCGGTTAAATTTTCTAAAGTGATGCTGTTTGTGTCAGGGGAAGAAAGGGGGGAAGGGCGACAAAATTAAAAAAATATGGTGAAATAGTTTTGTCGCCTATTTCCACCAAACGCATAGATAATCACCTCTGCGATATGGCTCTGTTCGAGTCAGCGTTGTAGGGGGGGGGGGCATCAACAATTGATTTAATAAACTATTTTTAGCGCAGATATCCACCAAATTGATATATGTGACCAGTCATATCAAAACCAGTCATAAGTAGAAAAATAATTTATTTGAGATATGTGTTGCACGCTATAGAGTGTGATAGTGATAAGCGATGTACATAGGTCGAACACTTAAGGGGGTACCTTGTTGCGGTCCAAAGTTATAGGATTTCGAAAATCAGTGTCGGCATGAACCGACGATTCCAGAGATAATCGCATTTAAAGACAACATATTAGCTAAATTCTGAATAAAAATACACCATTATATGTTCAAATTACAAAAGCACAAAAATATACCTAAATTCACTTTATGCTACTTTATGTCGATAGAGTAGAACTCTATACAAATGTGTCAAAAACAAAAATCATAATGTTTCTGATCTTTTGCATTATTATTATATTTTATGTATAAATTTACTCAATATTAGAAATGCCAACTTACGACTGGTTTTGATATGGCGGGTCACATATTATTCTTCTCCATGATACGAGGAATATAATCGTGTGATTTAAAGACGCCAAATTGTAATTTGCTGTCGTTTGTGTGAGAGATGGGGGGGGGGGGGGTCCGATCATAACTAGGATAAGAAATTGCTTAGTTGCTGATTACCACCAAACCTATATATAATCATCTCCAGTATATCATGCATCCACGAGTCTAATGGATGTGGTTTAAGTTTGTCAAAAGTGGCGCCGTTAAAGTCATGCATGAGGATGACAGTTGCACCAAAGCTGATACAAATATATTTTGTACTAATTTCCACCAAATTCATACACATTCGTCTCTAATGATACGATGAATTAAATCACACTTGGTGTCGTTTCGGTCGCGGATGGAGAGAGGATAGCAACATTGAATTAGATAGGTGAAATGGATAATGAGAAAGTGTGGTAACAACAAAATTACAATCCGAGGACGTTCCGACAAAAAACTGATGCTCAAATTCGATCAAGATCACTTGTTCAGCTGCAATACGCAGATGTGTGACGATCAACGAATCCATCGTCGCATGCATGGGAGACCAGCATACATTTCCCAGGTGAATAAATCCTCCAGATGAAGGCCTGTATCCAAAAAAATAAGCCATTCTACCCAAATGTCACCTGCGTACCCAGAAATGACAAGAAGGGGTCGGCGATCGAACCAGTGAAATCTTTAGTTGTATGCATGCAACTGGTGCACGCTACCATTCTGGTTGCAAATAAGCCTCTGTGGGATGACAAGCCATATCTGTTGCACGCAGCGTCCACTTCTGGTCAATCGCGTCACAGCCAACTACCTAACTCACAGACTTGAAGCTATGTTGATAGTTACGATAAACATTTATTGCACGATCCTACCCTTATTCCATTCAATAAACCCATTCTATAAATTGTGATAATAAGCGTTCGTTTAATAACAGGAAATAGTGCCAGGTGACATTTGACTTCCGGTTTGTCGTCTTTTCACATTCCGTACGCTACGTCTAAAAATACTATGGCTTCCAATATTTTTCAAACAAACTATAATAAACAAGAAAACCATAGTCAGAAATGGTAACGCCACCAAGATCGTATTATTAGCCATAAATATAAATAATAATACAATTATTCTATAAACTAGCTTTCAAATTTTATGCGGGAAATTTGCGTACTTCCATATTTCAAGTTTTCCCGTTTCTCGTGGCATACATTACTTTCATCAAACTGTCTTCTTTATTACACAAGCTGATAGGCCCGACTTCACCCGGGCTGTTTCCCATCTGCTTTCCGGTGAAAGGTGCGATTTGACCTTCAATTGACTATTTCGAAAGTCAAGGTCAGGTCAGGGTCATGATTTGTCCAGTCCAAAACACCCCCACCCGTAGAAAACTACCCATAGGTATCAAATTTCGTCGAAATCCGTCCGTTTTACCCAACTTGACCTTTAATTAACAATTTTGAAGGTCACGGTAAGGTCAGAGTCATGATTTGACCCGTCCAAAACACCCCCCCCCCCGACAAAAGTACCCATAGGTATCAAATTTCGTCGAAATCTATCCGTTTTATCCGAGTTGACCTTTGATTGGCCATATTGAAGGTCAAGGTCAGGCCGAGGTCAAGATTTGACCCGTTCAAAACTCTCCTCGGACCAAAGTATCCCTAGGTATCAAATTTCGCCGAAATTTGTCCGTTTTACCCAAATTGACCTTGCATTGACAGTTTTAATGGTCAAGGTCAGGTCGGGGTCACGATTTGACCCGTTCAAAACACTTCCCGGACACAAATACCCATAAGTATCAAATTACGTTGAATTCTATGGAAAGCCGAGGAGGACATGTTGGTTGCTAATTGCTAGATATACGACGCGGTATTTTGAAGGTGTTTCAAACTAGGAGATAGAAGTATTCTGCCTTTCAAATGGTGATGAATTATAGTAGTTTATTCAAATTTTATGGCATAAATTGTTATTAAAACCGTATATACTATAAAAAATTAATGACTCGAAAATTAAGTGGGCCTTTAAACAAAGTCACAATTGCATTTAGGCTCATCTCATACTCGTCCATTCAGCGATATTCTACTGCGCAGTTTGTTATAGCCTCCAGCATTTATTGAGCGTTATACCCCCAACTGTTATAATTCGCCTTTAGCAGGCGTACTCTTGCCTCAGATTATTGAGATATTAGGTCACACATAATCACATTAAATCGCATCGTAACATAGCAATTGTGTGGGCTCCTTGGCGTGAATATGTAATGAGAAATAGGTCATACGTAATGACATTAAACTCAAGAAAACCCTCGAAAACAAAACAAAATCACATTTAATGTTTTACGTTATTTCCTTCATAAAAAGAATCTTCGTGATAATGAACCCTCTCGTTACTTTAGAATATAGAATTAACCTTAAAATAAAAAAAATCTTTGGAACACAGAACCTTCGGAATAACGAACCTTCGGATTGGTGAACCTTCGGAATAGCGAACATTCAGAGAAATTTCGGAATAGTGGACCTTCGGGATAGTGAACCTTCGGAATAGAGACATGCCCCCAATATTCATATTATATGCCCAGAGTTCAAAGGTATGGACCCATAAAATTCTAAACTTGGCCCTTAAAATATTGAACTCCAAATTGGAGCACACACAGAACACCACTTAAGTCAACTGAACCTATGTCATGTCCCAATGCGGGAGGGTCCATATATACCACAACATTCATAGTATATGCCAAGAATTCAAAGGTATGGGCCCACGTAATGACATAAAATCTCAAGAAAACCAGCGAAAACAAAACAAAATCACATTTAATGTTCTAAGTTAAGTTATTTCCTCCTGTATCTGTATCGGTGTGCGCGCATGATCAGTTCGGATGTGAGCGCACACTCCATATAAAGAATCTTTGTGAAAATGAACCCTCTCAAATTAGTCTCAATACTTTAAAATATAGAATTAACCTAAAAATAACAAAAACCTTCGGAATAGAGAACCTTCGGAATAGCGGACCTTCGGGATAGCAAACCTTCATAATAGAAGCATGTCCCCACAATTACACCGGTGACGTAAACACATGTGCCAATCTTAGTTGTACTCTCGTAATTATCGGTACGATGAAACGGTGACGGAATCTGACGAGGTTTGCCGAATGTACAATCACCCAGTGAATTATCGATCGACCATGCGATATCAAAAAACCAAAAGCTATAAACACCACACTACGGTGGCGTAATGAAGAGTTTGAAAAGTTATGTCATTAAATATACGCCATTAAATACGCGAAAGAGTCTTTATTTATCTGGGACGTACTATTTCTTTACGCGGGCAAACAACGAATACTTACGTGAAACGTCATCGCATGCCTTATAGAAGCCGGTGCAATTTGTGTGTCCCATTTGTTGATTTAAACTTGTATGTTTTGTCGAAGTTTTGGATCATGTAATAAATAGAATCTACAACTCGTCCCCAGTTTATAGCGGAATTTACAAAACTCGTCCAGTAAATTAGGGATGGACCTCGCCATAGGCTCGGTCCAGACCGAATTTACTGGACTCGTTTTGTAAATTCCGCTATAAACTGGGGACTCGTTGCAGATCCTCTATATGCAGCATGGTGGGATACCTTTAACATATTTGGCTGATTGTCGCTTAACTGTCAAATATTTGGAGACGAATTCAATTCGAAGTTTTCCATCTACTGGGGCAATATTACCAATACGAATGGCCCCTTCCTGTATGGTTGTTGATGCTATTGGCAATGAAGTACAGCTACCCGAATAGACGGAAACAATTAGGACTTCAAGTTCGACAAAATAATGTTTTCAAAGTGAACCACACGATCACTTCTATATTGCCTTGGTATCTTGTCACCAAACGTGATAACACTTGCCCGGCTGTTGATCTGCAACATGGTTAATTATATCATTAATGGTTTCGGTGCAAATGTTACACATATACTTATAGGACCGACGTCAAAACGTTTATAACGTGGATGGAAAATCATTGACATCAGTCCGTGATATAGAGGCTCACTGTGTCGAGATTTTGGTTACACTGGTGTAAATAGGGTTCAGAGTGACATCTAGCGGATAGGAGAGAATAAAATAGACACTGGGCCCTGATTGGTCAATAGCCTTGTGTGCTTTTTACATAAAAAAAATCATCACATCTCTTCCCTATGATTTCCCATAGGTAAAATAGCCATTGGCACAGGAATTAACCCTTTGTAGTGAAGTTAGATTTTTTTGGTGTGGTCTAAAATATTACAGTATTTTTTTATGCGGATCTGACACTAGTTACGAAAACACAAGATTTAAAGGCGAATTCCCTGCTAGACAGACATGATTTTTTTGGGTAAAAAGTTTCCCCAAATGTCTATTTTTCAGATTTAAAGAAAATTTTTACCCAAAATTTATATTGCCAACAGTATACGCTAAAACGTTAGCACTGAGGCCTATGGAAAATATTTACACCAGTGTAACTTAAAGGGACAAACCCCGAGCTTCGTGTGTTCTTGCTATTGGTGTAAAGTAACAATTCACACTGACTGATGAAAGAAATGTTTCGACTTCTGAAAGGTAAAAAATGTGCAACGAAGGCTGCCAATTTCTGCTGCTCATTGGTACTCAGTCATCCGCGCGCCGACAATATGAAGCGGACATATTTCAAACATGAACAATTAGAATACCGGAGACATCGGCCAGTTAAATTTGAATGCCATGGACTTTGACTTCATAAAAGATGGAAATTCAACGCCCACATGACCGATGACCGTTTGTTTCAACATACGTCACATTATAAATTGGCGCAGCTCTACATATGATAGGTCCACGTTTGAGTCAGCGGCCACGCAGAACATCTAGGCTAACTAGATGGCACCATACTTCGCGTGCCAAAAGAATGACGCAGTGAGCAAACGCGCTCGCTGAAGAAAATGGAACTGTTCACAATGATGGATGGTGTTATCATGTTGAGCCACCTTTGATAGCCCAGATTCCTATTAAATAGGTAGAACTGTATCTGTATATGATTCTTAATTCATTATCTTATCATGATACCAAAATATCTTCCAAAATAAAGGGTGATCGCATTTTCTTTCATCTCGTTTACGTACACGTATTTTAGGTTCCCGTTCGTCTACATAAGAAGACACCAACCAAGGTGCCAACTTGTTTGCCATATTTATGTTGCAGTTAGACTGGGTTATTAGTTTGACAAATATCCATTCGTGACCAATAGGACTATGCGTACCGGTACTGAGGTCTTTGGGAAGTACGTAAAAACTAAGATTTTTGCAATTTGTTGCCGTCATATTGGCGGCAATCTTTGAAACCATCATCATAACTCGGCTGAAATAACACAAAGCGATCCTAGAAACATAATCAGTGTGATAATACTGTACTTTTTTTCTGCTTCTCTCACAGTAGAAGCAATCTCCTTGTTGCAAGGACGGCCATTTTTACCACCATCTTGGTTTTACCCGAATTTCTCAATTTTCTCTAGGCTGCCAATCGGTGGATTCTTCAGAATGGTGCCCTAGACAACCGCAATCCGATGAGGGAAAAAAATCAAATTATTGATATCACAAAATAGTAAGCATTTAATGATACCAATAATTCGATTTTGTAGTATCACAAAATTGAATTTGTTATATCACTAATTCATTTTGTGACATCAATAAATAGAAAATGACATAGCTACTATTCCTTCATCATTTTGTTATATCATTAAATAATTTTATGACATCATAAAATCGAATAATTGATATCACTAAATGCTTACTTAGTTTGAGATATCATATATTCTATGAATTTATTATATCATATAGTTATAAACAGACACACACGCAAACAGCTTTTATATAGATACCGTATATATTAATCTAATTAAATATTAGTTGAAAAAAAATCAAACTATCAGAACAATTTCAACCTATTTTGTTACGATATTTCCAACTAATGTTGTGCCAGGCATGGAATTTGCAACTGTTGAGCAGTTTGGCCAAAGTCGGTGGTATACAATATACCTTTAACTGAAAATAATATATCAATATAAGATATATATATAAGAGTTGGATTTGTATGTCTGTCTGTCTGTCCGTCTGTCTGTCCGGATTTTTCTCCCAGACTGCTGGTCAGATTTCAACCAAATTTGGTGTGGTGAATCATGGTACCCTGTTATAACGGCGATAGTTTTTCAAAATTTTGATTAAAAACAAATAATTGAATAAATAAAAAAACAAAATTAAAATAAGCTCGCTATGGGTCTATGTCAGAATCAAATGTCCAATATGAACCTATGTGAATATTTAGGTCCAATGTGAACCTATTTGCACGAGGATATGCTGCAGCACCAGATAACGCTCTTTATATATGTGTTTTCGCTGTGGTCCGCGCCATCCAACGAAATAACGGGAACAAGTACACTATGGGCTTATTCCAGAATCAAATAAGTCCAATTGAAGCAGTATCAGTAATTAGCTCCAATAAGAACCTATCTGCATGAGGATATATTGAAGTAGCATAATAAATATTAGCTCTGTGTATAAAAGAATAGGATTTGTCTGCCATGTGCGCGAAGCGCACACATGGGCAGCATGCTGCTAACACACAAAGGGGCCACACAGGCAACACAGGCCCCATCCGACGCTGAATAAACAGCTAGCATTAATATAAAAATATAAGCATCTACAGTCGAAAGGCTCGATCAGGCGCTGTACAATACAGAACAATAAAACTTCATTGAGAACAAGACATTTCTCCACAGTAACTGTATCCTGAAGCTATCTGGAACCCATATAACTTCAGAAACTCTAAAACGGAAATGCGACGGCTCCCATATAAAGCTACTGACGACATCTCTGTGTGAATTTCGAATGATCTTGCATTTTTATCGATAAAGTTTGTTTGATGTTTAGACGCCTGTAATTATATTCGTGATTTTGTGCGGTATCGCCAGCTTGTATTTCGCCGTCGGAGGGACTTGTGTCTGGATGGAAATCGATAGGACCCCAGCCCCGATGATTACCGTTCTCCGCTACACTAACGATCCCTATTGGCTCTCTCCATAAATTTACACACATTTTGACAACGGCAGTCACGAGCAACTAGATGCCCAGAGCCAGATAATCCATAAAGTAACTGGCAGGATGATATATGTCGACAATATTACATTGGATTGGATGTAAATATCTTGGTTTGCTGATTCTGTACATACATTGTTCACAACTTGATTTTGTCGATCAGGTTTTGAATCTGGGATCGGATTTTCTCGGAAATTTTTCCGCCGTCTTTTATTTGTAGATGTTAGTTTTGAAGACTACTATTTAAGGAAGGGCCGGTAGTGCTGTCAACTCATTTGACATTTTGAAAAATAGTGTTTTGAAGCCCTTTTCCCCCAAGCTTGGTGTAATTTCCTCAATATGGGAGATGTGACCCTTCTACACATATTATAATCAAATAAACAAAAATGTTCCCGGAACCCTGTGGCTCATAGTCTGAACGATAAGTTTGAAGAAAAAAAACCCAGATCAAACATGTGTGGCTGTAATATTTGTTTCACGCCGATAGCCTATCCCAATATTCGATATCAATCTTAATCAATCCATTCTATTGTCAGAAATTTCAGAATGTTGTCTTGTGTCAGGATTAAAATCTTAACGGCGCCAGTGCACCCTCGATGATTAGCGTTCTCCGCCACAATAATGATCATTGGCTCTCTCCATAAATTTACACACATTTTGACAACAGTCAAGGGCAACTAGATGCCCAGAGCCAGATAAGCCATAAAGGATCTGGCAGGATGATAATTATATGTCGACTCGATTGTATCAGATGGAGTGTATATTATATCGCTACTAGTTACGAAGTCTTGGTTCGCTGATTCTTAAAGGGATAGTACTCAGATGACCGGTGGTACGTCGATCGCAAGTTGCAAAACAGAGTTCAGTCCCCTCGCCACGCGATGTCCTCCGACTGCGTGACTTTAAGCACTGTCTGATTTGTTTACCTCCGGGTTGGGAAAACCCAAAAATTGTAACTTCCGCATTGTTACTTCGCAAGTTAACGACGTTTGTTGTGAGAAATTCGCACCACAAAGACAGCATATATTGCAGAAATTATACTCGCAACGCTTATGTGATATGGAAATGCGACATTCCACGGTCAGTGTCCGTTTAATCGTACCGGTACTCAAGTAATCCTAGACAGTTGACAGCAGCCAGCAGGTTGAATTTGGAATGATCTGGAATGGAAGACGAGTCACAAACTAGTTTCCATTATTGGCATGAACTGATCGATGAATACGTTGCAGTATATCGGCTGATGTCAACCCCATGCAGACTTGGAAGGTTGCGTAAGTTTGTGTCTTACTAAATTGTATGGGAAAGGGAGCCCAAATTCACATTTAAATATCAGGTCTGGGTGAACACCAATTGATCGAAATCCAATAAAACATGGCTGACACTGACATGCCGAGTCAGTACTGTCAGTAGCCGAGAGGTGCTCACTCCAATTCTTGAATATTTAAATGGTGTTTGTTTGAAGATTTTTAAACGTTTATTTATATTCTCATTCTCTCAAAAGAAATCCAAATGTTTTTAAGTAGTTACCAAGTTGAACGATATCATGGAACAGTTTAGTGTGACTCCCCTTATCTCAGATGCATCTAGGTGGTGTAAGACCAGTCTATATTAGATCGATTAGTCTAAATAAAGATCTATTGGTGGTTCACCCAGACCTGCATGTTTATTAATAATCGCATTGAATGTACCGAAGCTCAACAATCATCTGCAGGTCTCGGTGAACCACTGGTTGATCTGTATAAAACTGATCAGTCTATCTTTATATTGAATATATTCAGTAAATAATTATTCCGTGTCTTTCAACAGAAATTAGAATTATCTCTTTTTAAGTATTGGATGTAATATAATTACCACTATAGAACAGTTCAGAGTGACTCGACTTATCCCCAATGCCTGCATATGATGAATGACCAATCGGTCTATTCTATAGCGATTAGTCTAATAAAGGTCGATCGTTGGTTCACCATGACCTGTTCATTTGCACTTAAGTGCAAATTATTTAAACAGCGTAAATCATTTGCACATTTAAAGTGCTATTAAAGGCATGAGGCCTTAGTTGTCGAAAATATTGATATTTGTTCTAATCACCGTAAACAGAAAAACATTAAAACGCATACAGTTTCGTTCATATATACCATGACCATCACGTAAACAGCATGTTATCATAAAGACCTACAATATTTTACCTAAGCAAGAGCCTGATTGTGTTACAGAAGACAGCACAATATTAATGCAACTCTTGAACTGGCTAATCACACACACAAATGGCATAAACGCTCTTTATTAGTTCCATATCAGGAATTCACCAACAAAGAACGCTCTTTATGTTTACCATCATAATATAAACAAACACCAGAAAAGTTACTTTTTATGCTTTTGTTTACATAACAATGGTCAAACATTTGACAATAACATACTGTTTATGCGATATTTCTTATTTGTATATGGACAAAGTCTGTCTACATTTTGATGTTCTTTATTTTTGTGGCGGTTTTCGAAGGGTGGAAATATTTTCACAGGATACCCACCGCCAAGGCCAACCGTACCTTTAAATTATCTGTATCTGGAATATGTACCATACATGAAAGGTGTTCATAGACCCAATCATTTAATTATGCTCTATGTAAAAAAAACATTTATTTGAGCTCAATTAAGCGCACATCATTTGCGCTTAAGTGTAAATAAGACATGAGACTATCATACATGTATTTAATAATATATACTAGTCCACCTATTTGTAATTCCTTTCTCAGAGTCTAATTCACTCTTTTTTTATTTCTAGACAATCTGATTTATGCTCAAGCTCAAATAGATGAATTTAACTTTTAAAAGAGCAAATAAATTAATTCCGCTTAAGGCACTTTAAGAGCAAATCAAATCTGTCAGATTATCACTTGGCCTTACATATGGGTGTCTTTTGTTTTGTTATATCTCCTCCCAAAATATGCATTACCCCAACCAATATCATAAGAACTGCTGAACATATGCAGTTAACAGGGATGGGTATATATCCTGTGTACCTGTTAGGAAATTGTGGACTACAAGTGGAACAATTTTCCTCTACCAACATTGGTATCTCCCACCCACATAATATTTTTCCACTTATTTTACCCTCACAATCACATATTTTGCTTTATATAGTGATGATATGGCAAGAAATTAA